>CM062820.1:188862021-190062021 GCA_031772625.1 Pinus tabuliformis
AAATGCAATCTGCGTTAAGATCTTAGTCATACTTGTGCTTATATGAAAAAAAACACTCAAGTCGTAAAGAGCTTGGACAATTGAAAATTGGCCTCAAAGTCATTTACGAAAGTAAATGATTTGTTGAGTTGACTTGTTAAGTTACTGGACAATGAATAAATGTGGAAAATGGAAAATAGACGATGAGATCTTATATGACCGGTAGAAACTAAAGCGGTTGTGTGCGAGTAAATGTAACATATTGTAATTAAATTAAAGAAATTTACTTAAAATACTATGAAATAGTAGATATAAAAAGAAATTTACTTAAAATACTATGAAATAGTAGATATAGCTCACAATCAGAGGTAGGTGTCTGTACAGATATAAGGTGGGTGTTTTTAAGAAAGTCTGTGTTTGAGGAGTTGGTGTTGGAAGTAATGCTTCCATGTCATGTGTAGTTGTTATTAGGAGTTAGGGAGTAGGTCCAAAAATTGTTGATCCTTATATAATGAGTTGGAATCATTATCTAGAGATGTTGAAGTCAGTGTGTAATCTCCTATATATGTAATTTTTGAAATCAATAATAATATAGTGTGAGATTTGAGTTGTGCAAAATCTCTCTTTGGTTAGCTTTCTTTATTTTTCTAGTATCAAATCTCATCTCAACTTGACTCTCTCACGAGAGGGCTCGGGAAAATGGAAAGATTTGAGGGGTTGATGCATAGGATTAGTGTGTAGATAGTAAAAGCAAATTACTACATTCTATTTCTTGTGTGTTTTGTGTCAAATTTCTATGTGTATATTTGTTTCTGGTATAGATTGGAGACCCTCTGGCAAATTGATCATTGTGGCATGACAGTGGCCATATAAAATCATGTTGGGCAATCGAGGTTGAGCTTCTGGAAAAATTGGCAAAGATGGATAAAACATTAGCACAAAAGTGCCAGGGAGTCATCTGATTTGTTTTTTTCGATTTCAAATTTTCTGTCTGTCAAAGAACACCAGAGAAAAACTGCCGACCTCCACAAGAGCCAAGGCCATCATTTTTTAGGGAGTCTAGATTGCAGAGAACATGCCTGATCAAATTAATTATAGAAATAGATGGTGGATTTGTTATATATTGATGGCGGTCTAGGTACAGGGAGGAGTGTTAATCTCTCAAACTGCGAGATTATATCTTGTACTTCTATTTGCGAGTGTAATTGCTAGTTAAATGGGCTCTTTATCAGACACTGACAACTTTAGAGTTTCCACTAAGTTAGCAGACTTCTCTAAGAACCGTAGAGTTCTTCTAAACCTCCACTAGTTCGGACCTGACGATAATATAAACCATAGCTTAATCAAATTTGAAATCCGCCTTCTTAACCCATCGGCACTTCTTTACCATTGATCTATTCAAGATCCAACGGTCAACAATATTTCCCTGACCTCGAACCTACTCCATGACTATCAACCGTCAATCTTGCTCCACCAGATTTAACGACACATATGCGTATCAACCGGCTAACTTGCGCACTACAAATCCACCCGAAAAGTGGTTTTCCTCTCTATCCTCGCTGCTACGTGTCACCATCTGTATGGAAACGGAGCCAACAGGGGAATTACCACTTACCGCCTTTCTTCCGCCCGATATCCACTTGTGGTTTCTCCAACCCTCTTCGACTTATTAATTGTCGGTTAACTTCTGCACCCGAACACTCTTGATCGATCTCAACCGAAATCTAACCGTCCAAATTAAATCTTCACGCTGAAGGTCTTACTCCACTGATCTCAACCATCTATTCCACACACAAAAGGTTCACGAGAAACAGTTAAAACACAAAATTTAACACAGTCAACAACATTTCATTCAATCTCATAGAACACCAATTAACTTCAAATTTCACAACAACACTGAGATTTTTAAGGAGATTATCCTTCAGGATTTGACAAAGAATTTCTCATCCACATACACAGAAACTAATATTTTCCATTTTACTAGATTCACTCCAGGAAAGTCAAATTTCTTCCACAGTCAAAATCCCTTACAATAGTGTGAAAATTACATAAGTGCTAGTTCATCCTAACAACCAGATCCTATTCAAAAGCTAAAATTTATTAACCCTATCTGTCATGCAAGGCATTCTCCTCGAGAATCTCCACCACAGCTAACTAACTAAAACTTATTACATCATGATCAAATCTTATATTCTAGCTCTATGCTTAGCTAGGAAAAACATGGAAATTCATGGCTAAAGGATCCCACTCCTTTTCTTGTAAATATTTTTTGTATTTTTTCAATAATTCTTCGAATTTGTATTCAAGCCTTATCCTCCTACATCAGACTCCTGAGGACAAAATTCTTCATGGGCTCGTGTCCATGAGCTCTTCTACAGAACTGCCTAATTTCTGTAGCATGTTTTCTGTTACCCAAGTAGCTTAAGCAATTAGCTGATCCTTCCATTTGACCAAATACTGAAAGTACTCCTGTCCTCTAGATTTCTTGATCATTTTCTTTTCTAAAATCCTTTCTAGTTGTAATTCCTTTGTTGTAGGTAACTGTTTTACTTAGTCAATTTCCTATGTCTCTTGGTCTTCTTATGTATCATCTGCAATTTCACCCTCATACTTGTATAAATCAGCAACATCGAAAATTGGAGATATTCCAACATCATGGGGTAATTCAATTTCATATGCATTTGCAGAAAATTTCCTCAATACTCTGCATGGTCCAATTTTCTTGAACTTCAATTTGTTATACTCCCTCTTTGGAAATCTTTCCTTCCTTAGGTGTGCTAAAACCAAATCCCCAACTTCAAACTTCACATCTCTTTTCCTCATGTCTGCTTTGTTTTTGTACTTGATGTTGCTATCATGTAGCTGTTGTTTCACTTGTTCATGTATTTCTTGTATTTTTGAAGCAAAATCTTCTCCCTCTGCACTTCTCATCTCATCTTTTCCGAAGTTTCTTAACTCAGATACTCCTCTTGTATGCATTCCATAAACTTTATGGAATGGACTATGCTCTGTACTCCTATTAGGTGAGTAATTATATGCATATTCAGCCTGTGCCAATACTTGATCCCATTGCTTTGGATTTTCTACAGTAAGACTCCTTAAAAGATTACCCAAACTCCTATTCACAACTTCAGTCTGTCCATCAGTTTGTGGATGATAAATAGAACTGAAACTCAATTTAGTTTCCAATTTCTTCCATAGTGTCCTCCAGAAATGTCCAACAAATTTGGAATCCCTATCTGAGACAATACTCTTAGGAAACCCATGCAATCTTACCATCACCTTGAAAAACAAATTAGAAATGTGAGTAGCATCACTAGTTTTATAGCATGGAATAAAATGTGCCATTTTTTGAAAATCTGTCCACTTCAACAAAATTGAATCATTTCCTCTTTGAGTCTTTGGTAAGCCCAAAACAAAATCCATACTTACCATATCCCAAGGCCTATTTGGAATTGGCAATGGAACATACAACCCTATGTTTTGGCTTGTTCTTTTTGCATATTGACAGAATTTGCAAGTTTTCACATACGTTTCCACTTCAGATCTCCTTTTCAGCCAGAAAAAAAATCTTTTCAACTATTCATAAGTCTTATCTGCACCGAAATGCCCTCCAAGTTCTCCACTATGTTTCTCCTTGATCAAATTATCCCTCATGGAACAACTTGGTATGCACAGTTGATTTCTCTTAAAGAACAATCCATCTTGTAAGAAATAATCCAACCATTTATTCCTATCCATCAAAACAAGATTCTTACAAGCTTCAAATGCCTCTTTAAAATCTAAATCTGTCTCATACAATTCTTTAAGAAAATCAAAACCCAACACTTGAATTTGACTCTCTTCAAATAATATATTTCTTCTACTTAAAGCATTTGCAACTTTGTTTGATTGGCCATTTATGTGCTTCAAGATAAAATGGAAACCCTAAAGATACTCTAACAATTTGGCATGTTTCTAGTTAAACTTTGGATGCGGCATAATATACTGAAACGCATGGTTATCTGAATAAAGTATGAACTCTTTTAACATTAGATAATGTCTCCACTTCTTTAATGACTGCACAATTGCATAAAACTCTTTATTATAAGAAGAATACTTCTTCTTTGAAACATTCATCTTTTCACTAAAATAAGCTATCTGTCTATCTTCCTGACTTAAAACACCTCCAATAGCTTCTCCACTAGCATCACATTTCACTTGGAAAGGTTTATTAGAATCAGGTAGAACCAAAATAAGTTTTTCAGCGATCTTCTTCTTCAACGGCCGAAAATTCTTCTCTGCTTCAGTAGTCCATCTAAATGGTTGTTTATCCTTCTTTATGGTCTCAACAATAGGAGCATTGATCTTACTAAAATTCTTTATGAATTTCCTATAAAAACTAGTAAGACCATGAAAAATTCTTACCTCAAAGATACTTTTAGGTGAAGGCCACTCCATGATTGCCTTGATCTTCTTTGTATCCATATTCAATCCTTCAACAGAAATAACAAAGCCCAAAAACACTAATTCCGCTTTCATGAATGAACATTTCTTCAAATTCAGCAATAATTTCTCTTGTTGTAACCATTGTAAGACATAATTCAGATGTCTCATGTGCTCCTCCTTAGACCTACTGTAAACTAATATATCGTCCTGATATGCTATTCAAATTTACTAATAAACTCCTTAATAACTTCATTCATGAGTCTCATAAATGTACTTGGTGCATTTGACAACCCAAAAGGCATTACTCTCCATTCATACAATCCTTAATTTGTCTTAAAAGTAGTTTTCCACTCATCCCATTCTCTTATCCTTATATGATGATACCCGCTCTTAAGATCTAGTTTTGTAAAATACTTTGCTCCACTCAAACAATCCATCAAATCTTCAATTCTTGGTAAAGGAAATCTATACCTGATTGTGATTTTATTGATGGCTCTTGAATCAGTACACATTCTCCAACCTCCATCCTTCTTTGGACTCAACAGTATTGGTACTTGACAAGCACTCAAACATTCTCTGTTCAGTCCTTTGTCAAGCAGTTCCTGAACTTGCTTTCTACCCTCTTCATCTTCTGTGGGAGTCATTCTGTAAGCTACTTTATTTGGTAGATTTTCTCCAGGAATCAAATCTATATGATGGCTAATTCTTCTAACGAGTGGTAACTCATTATCTAAATCATCAACAATGATATCACAATAGTTGTCCAACATTTCTTGAATTTCAATGGGTAAATCATAAACTTTAGTAGAAGTCATTATTACTTTGGGCTTGCAAAGTACAACAAAATTTACCTCATTTATGATCATGATGATGATGATGGTTAACGTCCGCTGAGACAAAACAATGGTACATCGAACCTAAAGAAACAAATTATTTATTTTGATTTAAGATTTTATTCATATGTTCAAAAATCTTGGAGAGAAGCCTCCCCAGCTCATTATAATTTTGACATTGTAAAAGGCTAGGAAGGTCAGTATTGTAACAAAGATTGTGAAACTGAGATCTAATGTGGTTTTACGTGGGGCACTCTAAGAGGAAGTGGTTTTCATCCTCGATGTTCCTATTCTCACATATATGGCAGATCCTTTCCATGCATGACGTTTTAGGAACTGCCCAACTACCTATTTCACTATGGAGCTCATGAGAATTTGTTCTAATCTTTTCTATATTAATTTTCTTCTTTGAGGTAGTTAAAATAGAGAGATACTTTTGATCTTCTAAGGTGGGGTTGATGACCTCCTTATAATAACTTAATTTTCTTTTAGCCACTAAATCTTTCTCACACCACATTTTTTCTTTGAACTTAGAAGTAACAATATCTTTAATGTTATTTATGTTTTGCAATGCATCATTCTCGTTGATCTCCCAATAGTTTAACCAGGCCCATGTGTCTTTATGCCACCGTCGATTGAGCCTTCGGTGGTTTTGGCTGGAATTTAAAGGTAGCTTAGGAAGTCTATGATCGTCTATGTTATTGAGTTTGTGCTTGTACAACAGAAACCTAATCATAGCTAGGATCTCAATAGAGGAAATATCTGCTTCTATAAGGAGAATAGGATAGGGTGTATTACTTTTAATTTTTAGGTTATAAGTTAAAAAACACTTCTGGATTTGCTTAATCTTTCTCCATGATTCTTTGGAGATGCTGCAACCCCAAATCTCACAGCCATATAAGATAACAAGAGTGACTAAAGTTTCAAAGAGGAACATCTTTTTATAGACATTGATACATTTAAAAAATATTAGTATTATTATGTAAGAGTATGAACAAATATTTCATACATTTTTATTATTTTAAAATATATTTAAATAATGTTAAGTCTTATTAGCACAACAAGTTGAGGATGGGCCTCATCACCAAGGCGACCGAGGATAAAATCTCATGGGGTGGTTTTTCCCTATGTTAGGGGGAGGAGACATGCTAAAAAATCCAATCAGCGAAAGATGGTGGTCATACCGAATGACTTTGACATCTAAGATGCCCCTAGCTCAAGGTTTGACTGGTCTAATCCAAATATCTACTAGTGGAATTATCAACTAGTAGAAAGGTTCTATGGCCACCAATGAATGGCGGGCCTCTTCATTCTTGGAGAGTGTGATACTCTAAAAGAGAGTGAACAAGATGCTCTCCTTTTGTGGAGATTGAAGATATGCTCTCGAGCCACAAGAAAGTCTAGAGAATCACAAACAACTTAACAAACAAACAAAAACTATACAGTTAAAAGATATAATCACAAAATTTCTTTGCACAATGGAGTGAAACTTAAGAAACATTTATAACTGTAATGGTAAGCTACAATCAGGTGTTTATACATGAATTGGCATACTAATGGGTAACATAGTCAACTATATTTTCAATATAAACCTTAATGATGTTTATTTGTCTGCATTTCTTAATTTGAATCCTTAATTTCTTTTTTTTTAATTAGAAAAAGTTAAAAAGTAATAATTGAATTTTTATAATTAAAATTAATATTTTAAATATTATATTTTATTAAATAAATACAAAATTAAAATAGTAATTAAAATTTTCATAATGGTAAAATTTCAAATAATAAGTTTTTCTATCCATTAGATTAAATTATGATTCTCAAAGAAATTCATACCGCAGACTCTCCACCAAAAAACCTATCTACTGACCAAATCAAAACTAAAAAATAACGTTGAAAATAATTTTGAAAATAAAAGATGACATTGATAATGACTTTTACTCACGATGCTTAAGTACTTCTTTGAAAATTAAATCATCATTTCAGGTCGTTTGTTGAATGGAATTTCGTCGGAATAACAAATTCTGAGTAGGTGGAAGTCATGCTTATAGAGGAAACATTTCAATTGGATTGTCATTCGTCAATGAAATTTCGTACGAAGCATTTACTATAGCCGGAAGTCATGCTCTGATTGTGCATTCAAGATTTGAATTGGAGTTGTTATTGTACCTATTCACTATTTTCTAAAACACGAGGAGGAAATCTAGTCCAGTCTCGCGCGCAATCGCACATGGTGGCTTTTGGGCTTGCCGGTCAATACATTTGAAATTCGTGGCTGCTGTCACGACCAACTTCCTTCGTGTAGCTATCAGACATTAATCGAAGTCAATGAAACGATTCAAGGGTGCTATGGTCAGTTTGACCGTCCGGTAACCTCCGCAATTGCTCCTCGGCCCCAGGCTTTTAACACACATGGCAATAGAGCCATAAGTCGAAGCGTAAAACTTATAAAGATAATTTACTAACATGAAGATTAAATCATTTATGGAGCACGGTATTCATAGAATATATTTGAATTGCATTTGCTAACATAAATATTCAAATTGTAAATCAAACAGATTTATTTTATAAATAGTGCATTTGTTTTTTCATTGGTATTAAAAGTGTGTGAAATAAAAACGAAATAATTTTTAAATATAAAAACAATATCTACTATTATTATAAGAAAAATAGTTTTAAAAAATAAGATACATGTTTAGAATAAAAAGAATGCAGCAAAAAAATATTTCATCTAACAAAAATAAAATATTTATTTTTAAATAATTAAAACTAAAAAAATGTATAAATATTATACTTTTAGAATATTATAACAAAATAATTAAATAAATTATTTAAAAATCTATTCTAATTAATTTATTAATTTTTCAAATATCATGTATACGTCTGTGTTTTTTATCATAATAAAATATTTTAATGTAGAAAAGTATAAGTGAAAATATAAAAATATTTATGTACTAATAAAAATAATAAAAAGAAGATATATATTTCATTTTATTTTTAACATAAAATTAATGTGGTATTTAAAACATATTACTAATTATAATAGAAAAGACTATGTTCAATGAAATATTTTAATGTGAATGTGAGTGCAGGTTTCATGCTAGGGTTTTAAGAATACCTGATCAAGCTGTAATCACAGTACCAAATCTGGAGGAGGACAATGCTAGAGCTGCAGAGCTTCGTAGAAGAGGGCAAGCTCTAACCCAACAAATGAAAAACGCGGGGTCCAATGGGACCCCATCTTATAAATAGGCAATGATGCACAAGGATAAAATGGCACTGGACGGGGTGCAAATCTCAGGTTCTGAGAAGACATGAAAGGAGGATCTCACCAATAAAGGAAAGCTAAACATCGAGGCCAAAAACACCTAGAAACAAAAAGAAATCAATGGCAGCAATAGTACAACAGGTAGAGACAGGAAAAGCTCCTTTCCAAAGCAGATATCACAAGAGAACGAGCTTGAGGATGAGCGAATAGGGAAAGAGGAAGATCTAAACCAATGTAAAGCAGAACAGGAAGGAACAACTACAAGTGCCAAAAAGAAAAGAAACCGTGGACACTGCAAGCCTAAATCCACTGAAAACCTACGGGTAATAATCTCTGACCCAGAACTATAGGCTTACCATGAACAAATGGCAGAACATGTAGTGATATGCAAGTTTATGGGTTTCTGCCCAACAGAACGAGCCCTGTGCTTATGGATCAACAAGCAATGGAAACCCAGAGGGGCTATAGGACTCCACCTAGGGGCCAAAGGTTTCTTCACGGTTGTTTTCACCAATCTCGATGACAAAGCTTGCATCTTCGATGGAGGCCCGTATTTCTTCGCCTCACCATGTCTATACATGAGACCTTGGAAGCCCAACTTCACATCAAAATAGGAAACCTTCCAACAAGTACCTATCTGGATCCGCGTGTTTTCTCTATCGATTGACTACTAGAGACGTGCAGCGCTAGAACATATAGGCAATAAGTTAGGCACCTTCATCAAAGCTTCAGAGGCAACATTACAGAAGAGATACACCTCATGTGCTAGAATATTTATCAAGATGGCTGTTTCAGGGGCTCTGCATGAGGGTCTGTCGTTGGAATATAGAGATGAAGTATATTTTCAAGCTATAGACTATGAGCAGATCCCATTTCATTGTAGGAAATGTCATGAACAGGGACATCTAATTAGAGAATGCCCAATGAATAGAATGACGGAGAAGCCCAAGGAAAATATGGGGGTAAGAATAAGGAGGCATTTATTTGACCTCATGCTAGACAGCGAACAAACAAAAGATAACAAAATAAAGCAAGTACATCTATCAGAAGCACAGGCAATGCATTTGAGTTGTTGGAATCAGAGATGGAACCAGAGGAAACCAATCAAGAGCAAGATCCACTGTGATACAAACAGATCACAATTCCAATCCATAAAGCAACATCCCACTTGCTCCTGGACCAACAGAGGGACTGAAAGAAGATTAAGAAATGATGAAGAGCGAAATGGGGCTAGAGGATATGGAGCTAAGCGACAGTCTAGAACAGGAAGGTATGGATCTACCAAACATGGTAGAACAATGGAAAAAGAAAGACATAGAACACATATCTGAGGAGAAGGTGAACATAATCAACATGTTATTCATAGCAAGACAACAAGCAGAAATGGACATGCAGAAAATAAGCTTGGGAATAGCAAAGGGTCTAGGGGTGAGAGCTCGAGGACTGCATCAAACCACAACCAACCCGAAGCACCAGAAAAAATGAGGAAGAAGAACAAACAATGAAGCATTACAAGAGGTCAGTCAAATTCTCCTCAACTTGGGTAAGATGAAATCCTTTGAGGCCTTCACACTTACTTCCAAAAAATTTGTTATTTATGGAAGTACTTTCGCGAAATGCTATAGGGCTAAATAGCCTAAAGAAATAGTGGTTATTAAAGAAAAAAGTTAAAAAGGAACAACCAGATATGATTTGTTTGCAAGAAACTAAAGGTTCCAGCAAAATAATCAAAATCATCAGTAAAAAATTGGGAAAAATAATGGATTGCATAGAGATAGAAAGAAGTGGAATGGAAGGGGCCTTAGCCACTCTTTGGAATCCTCAGGTACTCCAGCTTATATCTTTTGAAGCTGCTAGATCTTACATCTCAATAGAATTCCAAATACTAGGGAATCCAGACACCTATCTCTGCACAAATGTCTATAGCCCTTATAAACTAGAGGCAAAATTGATAATGCTTAGAAGTCTATCCGACTTGCAATATATATATCCCCTAGAAAAAACAATTTTTAGAGGAGATTTTAATATGATCACTTCGATAAAAAAAAAGGAGGCATCAAAACGCTCAATTGGGATGCTGAAGCTTTCAAGGACTTTATCAAATCAGCAAAGCTTGTAGACATCTTCCCCAAGAGTGGTGCATTCACATGGAACGATAAAAGGGGAGGTGATAGGAAAATTGCCTCTAGACTCAATAGGTTCTTAGTTACAGGAACCATCCTTATGGAAGGGAATACTGTGGATTCAGACATTCTACCAAGTGGACAATCAAACCACTAGCCCATAATAATGAATGCGGCCATCCTTGGTACCCCAAGGAACAAACCCTTCAGATTTGAAAAGTTTTCACTTAGTCATCCAGAGTTCACATAAAAAATAAAACAGTGGTGGAGCGAACCGATTGGTATAAGGGGAACCAAGATGTACATTCTCGAAGCAAAACTTAAACATATCAAAACCAGGTTAAAATCCTAGAATCAAGAGGTCTTCGACAACATATTTAAAGAAAAGAAGGTGGTGGGGATCAATTAGAACAGATTCATAAGGAATGGATCCAGGGGAATATCAACCAAGAAACAATGAACACAGAACAGATACTTATGTAGAAATGGCAAGCCAAATACCAACAGGAGGAAGCCCTGTGGAAGCAAAAATCTAGAATTTAGTGGCCTAAACAAGGTGAAAAGAAAACAAAATTCTTTCATCGCTCGACCACTGATCACAGGAGTGTTAATAAAATATTAAGAATGAAGAATGAACAGGGGACCTATTTTCAAACCAATCATGAAATATCACCCCTCCTCATAAACCATTTTAGCCAACTTGCTTTGGAACCTAGCATTAATAGAGAGGATGCTATCAGGGATTTAATGACTTCTATTCCCAAGCTTATCAGATAGGATCAAAACAAGTCTTTGAATCGTGTGATCACCATGGAAGAAGTGGAAGAAGCAATGAGGGATATGCCCAAAGGTAAGGCGCTAGGATCAGATTGTTTCACCATCGACTTCTACAAAGCCGATTGGGAAATAATCAAAACAAAGGTTTGGGAGGTGGTGGAAGACTCCCGGGGCTCCTCGTCCATCCTAAAATCCCTCAACTCCACCTTCATAACCCTTATACCAAAGGAGGAGGAAGAAAATACACTGTCGAACTTTTGCCCAATTGCATTATGCAATGTTCTGTACAAGATCATATCTAAAGTCATAGCTAAGAGATTAAAGCCAATTCTTTCGGGGATAATTTCAGAAGAACAATAAGGCTATGTGGAAGGTAGACAGATTATGGATAACATATTTCTAGCTTGAGAGATGATTCATACTCTCCAAACTCAGAAAAAAGCTGGCATGCTAATGCAGCTGGAGCTTTCAAAGGCTTATGATAAAGTCAGCTGGAATTACTTGGAGGCTATTCTGGATGCCTTCAGCTTTGCGAGGAGATGGATAAAATGGATCCTACCCCTAATTAAGTCTACCAGATTCTCCATCCTAGTCAACAGAGCTTGTACAGCCTAGTTTACACCTACTAGAGATATACGGCAAGAGGATCCCTTGTCTCACTTTCTGTTTGTAATAATAATGGAATGTCTAATATGGCTTGTCATAAAGGCTAAGGAGGATAGCTTAATTCAGGGTCTACAACCCTTGCCCTCATGCCCTGTAACCACTCATCAATAGTTTGTCGATGATACTACGCTTCATGGCACACCTTTAGTCAAAGAAGCTCTTGGTTTGAAAATCATTCTCAATCGTTTCAGCCTTGCTTCAGGTATGGAACTCAATCTCTCTAAACCTTCCATATTCTTTTTTAACACGCACCTAGCAGTACAGAAAAATATCTCTAATATCCTTGAGTTCAAGAGGTGTAACCTCCCTTCGAGATACTTAGGTATTCCACTGACAGACAAACCTTGGCAAAAAATTCATTGGAAGAAAATTTTCGCCAATCTAGAGAAGCGTTGTCAGCATTGGACCCATAGAACCCTTAACTTTGGAGGCTGCCTAGTCCTCACCAAATCCATCCTCTAGGCCATACCTCAATTCATGCTTTCTATTCTCCCGGCACCAAAAGGTGTGCTTCAGAGAATCCGAATCATCTAGAAAGCTTTCCTATGGTAGGGAAACTCAGTTAAACAGAAGTGGTCCTTAATGCCTTAGGAGAAAATGTGCAAACCCAAGCACCTAGGAGGGTTAAGCCTTCAGGACCCTTACACCGTCAACCGAGATTGTGGAGCCAAGTTATGGTGGAGATGGGTTAAAGAACCGAACATTCCCTGTGCCAAACATTGGAAAGCCAAGTATGCGGATCATTATAGCCCTAAGAATCTGATCACGATGCAGGAACCTCCAGAAGGGTCTCCAATCTAGAACCTAGCAAGAGCTAATCGAGGCATAATTTAGGAATACAGTTTTTGGGAAGTCCATAATGGACAGACTGCTCTATTCTGGGACGATGCTTGGTAGCAATTACCTAAACTTGAAAGCCTAGATTTCCTCACTGTTCATAGAAGATACCATGATCAAGGAAATATAACCGTGAATCATTACTGGAAGCCTGACACAACTAATCAACCATGGAAACAATGGATCTTGACTGAAACACTACAACCAGAAGAGAGCGACAACAATATGATGGCTCTGCAAACAGAGCTTGCTAAAAGGAAAATTAGAAATGCTCAAGATGCAGATCAATTGCACTGGGGCAAGCTCGAGGGGGGTACCTTTACCCTTAAGGAAGTAAGGGCCTGTATAAAAGAAAGAGATCAAGGGGAAAAAGTCAATTGGTATAACAGGGTATGGGATGTTGAACTATGGCCGAAGATTAAAACCTTTTTATGGCTCTTGATGCACGTAGAACCCTTACCTAGGAAAACCTACGGAAAAAAGGGTTCATAGGCCCCTCACGCTGCCCCCTGTGTGAAAATGAGGAGGAATCAATGAATCACCTCCTCAATAAATGTAACTGGACAGAAAGCCTATGGAACTGGATGGAAACTATCTTCAAAAGCACAGACAGGAACGAAACTCAATACAGGAAAGCATAGCAAATTGGCGAAGTAATTTTTCCAAATCTCAAACAGTTAATACTTTATGGAAATTAACCCCTAGTTTCATAGTTTGGTCAGTATGGAAAGAACAAAACAAAAGAGTGTTTCAAAATGAAGCTAAAACCATAGAGTTTAATAGAGCCACCATACTGCAAAACATGAGGGAAACAAATTTTACCAGATGGAAAGTAGAACATAACAAGGATCTATCTGTGACTGACTTACGAATTCTCCAGACGTTTGGAATTGAGGAAGGTACTGACTCCAGTTCATTTGAACCGCGAAAATAACAAGGCTCCTCCACAAATGCATGGCTACCATCACCAACAGGCTTTCAAAAATTGAACTTTGATGGGGCCTCTCGAGGCAATCCTTGACCGACATGTATAGGAGGTGTCCTACGTAATTACAAAGGTGACATTCAACATACTTTGAGTAAATCTATGGGAGAGGCCACTGACAATGAGACAGAATTCACATCTTCAGAGCAAGGGCTCTGAATACTAATTTTCCTAGGATCAAGAGCTACGGTGGTAGAAGGGGATTGTCTTTCGGCAATCAATGCCATAAGGAAACTGCAGATGGGTTCGATACCGGGTAAGGTAACAAAGCACTGGAGGTTGGCGAAGTTTACAGAGCTCATAGCAGAGCACCTCTCAATCCTCGATGAAGTCATTCTACAATACGGTGGCTGATTGTCTGGCCAACTACGGGATCAATCACCATACTACTTACTCGAACACCTGTTGGCATGATGTCACATGCACAAAACTTTGGGACAAGTGTTTACATATATCGAGAAAAGACATTCTGTATAGGGAGGAGTGGTGTAGTAGTACAATGGGAACACGCCTTAATAACGAATGAAGATAGCCATTAAGGCTCACCTCCTGGATCATTATATCCCGAGTTGGATTTGGGAGGGCAGGTACCATCACCACAGGGGGAGATGAAAGAAATCTTGCAGAAGAATGATCATCAGAGAACTCTAGGCCCAGCGGATGACACGTGGCCTATGACAAGAAATTTCAAGCATGACGAATCCGTTGCATTAGATCGCAGGCAGGGGAAGGCACTCTGGAAAAGAGAGAGGAGTAATTATGTTAGAATCCAGAGATCCACGCAGACCTCGCTCAACCTATATGCTCATCCCTCCACTATAACTATGATGACTTACTAAAGAGCTCTCTCATCTTATGCTCTTTACCTGACTCTTAAACCTGAGCACTCTATATTGATCTTTGTCTCATTCTCCAAAGTGTTTCCATCACCCGCTATCACTTGCAACAACACTATGTCAGCTGGGGGTAGTCGCAATGTTTCAGCAAACAGAGAGCTGAAGAAAGCTAGGGAGGCTTATGAAACATTAGTCTCTACCAAAGGGAAGAAGAAAATTGATGAGATTGAAGCCGAAGTAAATGAGGAACAGGAGAGGCTAGACATGCAATCAATTGAGGAAGAAATAGAGTGGTTTTTAGATCCAGAGACCCCGGCCACTAGAGCCACGCAGTTTGCTCGGACAAAGAGTGAAGCTTCGTTCATGAAAACCATGCTGGCCAAAGCTCTCATCAAGCAAGGGGGAGCCATCAAAGAGGCATACTATGCCACAATGTTTGCATCGAATAAAATCTCTACAAGACTAGATGCTCTAGAAATTTGCCTAAAGGCACTTACAGAGGAAATCAAAACAATGTCGGAAGATCTCGGGGGCTCCATCAGGCTCTTTAAACTCTCTATCCAACAAGGTCTAAACATTTTTTTGATGTTCCAGCGGAAGACACGAACGTTCATGTAGTGAAACGCCAGATTACCCAGAAATCTCCAAAACTAGAACATGTTAATGCAATAGCTGGCCCTAGTGCCACCTTCAAAGATTATGTGGAACCGGAGCTGTAGAGATGTCTGCGGACTCTGCTCTACACCCGCCAGCCTATGAGGACTTCATGTTTAAATTTTGATCATGTTCTGTGTCTCAAGTCTTCCTAGTCACACTTTAGTTTTGTCTTTTGGTTCAAGCAGCCCTGCGTGGTTAGCCCCTTCAAGATTTTCATACTATATGGAAAGTTTTAGTTAGTGTTGTTTTGTTTGTGTCTTGGTCAGGCCTGTGTCCTCAGTTTGCAGGCTGGTTCTCTTATAGTGTTCCATACATACTTTTGATCGACCAAGCGAAAAGCGGAATGTTCTATCTAGTTATACAAACCTTTGTATTTTATGTAACTTTGTGAAATAATATATTTTTACTGACTTAAAAAAAAGAAATATTTTAATGTTAGCTATATATAATTAATTAAATAAAAAACTATATAGATATTATATAATGTAATGGAAAAAAATATATTATTTTATAGTTACAATATTTCAAATATTTTCCCTATTCTAAATTCTATTTTTTTAATATATTTTTCTATTTTATAAAAAATTGCAAATTTCAATTATATAGTTTATACAATTCAGTTTGCCAAAAAAAATTCAACTAACTGAATATTCTATATATACAATGCAATTCAAACCCTTAGAAAATTAATTCTTAATTAGTCACCTATTAAATTTTACAATTATATATTTCAATATAAATTTATCTTAACCACTAATTTAGAAGTGTCAAATATTTAAAATTCCAGAAATTTTGTATAAATTTGAAGTTAAGATAAATATCTTCATCTTTCCCATTTTATATATTATAAACCCATAATGCAATATATACCGGTATCTCAACAATTAGGAAGTCGCTCTCTTCGGATTTTTTTGCCGCTGTTTTGAACCGTTGAGTTTGGAGCTGGAGTTCGCACAACATATCTTCCTCATTGATCTCTGTGCTAATTAACAGGCTGGTCCGGTATATATCTAAAGCTGATTAGGAGTCCCCACGTGAATAGATCTAGGTTTACATGTAAAAGTTAGCATAAGTTAGCATATACACTCTTCCGTAATGGCGTGCTACAGTTGTAACTGAAAAACAAAATTTTTAGGCACGCTCCTCTTCTTCTAACTCGTTGCCCCGCAGATGATAGAGGGCGCCAATCTAAATGTTCGTGTAGAGTGTACAGGTCATCGAACTAATCATATTTTATGGTTGATCGTCATGAAGTATGGTGTATATGAATAATTATTATAACATAAATATTAAATAGGGTTAATTAAGGTATTTATAGATAATTTTTATAAAGAAATATTTGGTGTTATTTAATTATTATTAAATATAATATTTTTGTTATTTATGTTTTTTCTTTATTTATTGAGTCTTAAGGTTTATTATATAACTCAGTGTGAAGATAATGTGTAAGTATGCATAATCGCTTTAAAATAAAATTAAAATATTTTCTAAATAGAAAAGTAATGTGGGCTATAATAAAAAAGAAAAAGAAAAATATTATACATATTTAATTAGCTGTCTATATGACCTAATATGATTTCATTTAAAGTAATTAAAAGTGAAAAAATATGCATAGTATTTAAATCTTATACTTTTTAAAAATATTTTAACCCCTAATATCCACTTCAGATATATGAGAAAAAAATATTACAAGAAAATAATTTTATGTTGTATAAAATAAAATATCCAATATAGGCTATGAATAAAATATTTTAAAATGAATTAATATTGACGTATACTTAAAAATATATCAATAACAAAAAAAACCAATTTAATGTGTCTCTATAACATTCAAAAATAGAGTTTAAACAATAAAAATTTACACATTGTTTTTTGTACTCTAAAAATGGAAGAAATTTGATCCCTCTAGGCTCGCATGTTGGATCTGTGGTTAAAATGGATCTATGCTAGTTATTCTTTAATTAGAATCAATGATGTTCAAATATGGTTAATCACAATGAACAATAATTAAATATGGCAATTCGATCGTCAAGCATAATCAATAATAGTGCATACTATCATTACTTCTAATGTTAGATCCATGGTTAAGATGGATCTATACTAGTTATTGTTTAATTAGATTCAATAATGTTCGAATATGGTTAATCATACTAAACAATAATTAAATATGGCAATTTCATCAGCAAATATAATCAATAATAGTCCATATCATCATTACTAACAGTGAATAGTTATCAATCATTGGCAATCACGATGAAGTAAAATCAATTAAACTTATGAAATATAACTATGAGTAAACATTGCAATGCAATAGAACCATAAAAAATAAGTTTGCAAATATGAACATACTATAAACTATACATTATTAGCTTAGGCTTGATATAGTACTCCAAAAGGCTCAACAACCCAGTATAGGGTAGATGTGTAGCCATTACATGTAATGTAAGAAATATTGTATGTCAAAATTTTAATGTCTACTATATTATATCTAATAACAATAATAACAATAACTTTAAAAAACAATGCAATCTTCCATGTTCTCTTCAGTGCTTTTCACTGCAATAAACAGTTTAGTCAACTAATAAAAATAATAAATTTTATTTTGTTATATTTTATTTTATCTTTTAATACCATGAATTAACGGGCCATTAAGGATTTTGATTATTATTATATAGATCTAAGCTTTTAATTATTCTATTACAATATCATGGTCCAATGTCATACCGTGGGCCAATACCATATCTTATCAATACAACATCCCAAAAAATACCATAACTTATTTCACAATCAATTTTTTTTATAAACATTTTATCTTAATTTTATGAATTTTTTTAATTAAATCTAAAAAAAAACGGTTATAATTACTTTTGAGATATATCTAACCCTCCATCGCTCCATCCTCACCTGACTACTAAAAATATTCCCTTAGAGATTAGATCGAAGTTTTAATAAAATAAAAAATTACAATACTTTTATATATACATGTGTGAAATTTATATAATATTAATAATATTATAAAGAACTCGGATAGCTGCATCTTAACCAAGGATCCAAGCAAAGAGAGAATGAAAAGTGGCTAACAGTGATATAGGAAAGATAGTGCATGATTATTTTAAGTTTTTTATTATTTTATTTCCTTTGACATGATTTATCCTAAATACAACTTTAATATTTTACAACAAATTATGTTTTTTAAGTTAGATACTTTCTTAAATGCAATAAAATGGTATATAATTTAACAGAGAGAGAGACAGGGAGAGAGAAATTAAAGGTGAATAGAGTGGGGGAGAGAGAGGGAGAGAAAGGAAGGAAGAGAGAGATGAGGGGAGGAAGAGAGAAGTAGCAAGGGAAGGAGGGAGAGATGAATTTGGAAGGGGAAAGAGAGGGAGGGAAGAACAAATAAAATTAGAGATAGAGGTGGAGAGAGAGAGGGAGTGACAAGGGAGAGATGAAGACAAAATGAGGAAGAAATGAGATGAGGGAAGAGAGAGAAAAGAGAGAATGGGACGAGAGAGAGAGAGAGAGAGAGGTAAACGTAGATATGGAAGGGGAGAGCATGGGAGAACCATAAGGAGAGAGGGAGGGAGATAGTGACAAAGTTGGAGGGTGGAGAGAGAGAGTGTGATGGGGGGAGAGACAAAGGGAGGTGGAAAAGAGGGAGAGAGAGGAAGGAAGAGAGAGGGAAGGAGAGAGACAGAGGGAGAGAGAGATGGAGTGCGAGGGGGTGAGAGAGCGAAGGAAGAAGAAATAAATAGAGAGATAATGGTCAAGAGGTGGAGGGAGTGACAATGGAGAGATGTAGAGACGGTGAGGGAGAGAGGAGAGTCGGATGGAAGAGAGAGAGAGAAGGGGAGAGAGAGTGAGAGAAGGGGGAGAGTGAGAGGGAGAGTGAAGAAGAGGTATATAGATATGTAGAGGGTGTCTGTATGTTTTGGAGTTGAGAAGGAGAAACAAAGGAGGACATATGAGGGAGATAGAGATATAGATGAAAGGGGGAGAGAGGGAAGAAGAGATAGGCAAAGAGAGGGAGGGTGGAAGAGAGATAGATAAGAAGAAAGAGACAGATCGAGGAAAATACAAACATAGAAGTTAGATCTAGAAATTCATGAATATTTTGGCTTTTCACTAAAATATATGTATTGATTAGTGTATTTGTTTATTTCTATTCCTATTTGATTTCTTTGACTAGATGCATTGATTTCGATGTAGATTTCACTTTCTAATCCTATTTGATAGCTTTCACTAGATGCATTGATTTTAGTGTAGATTTCACTTTCTAATCCTATCTGATAGTTTTCACTAGCTGCATTGATTTCAGTGTAGATGTTGATTTATACTCATGTTTGATTGCTTGCACTAGATGCATTGGCTTCAATGCAGATATTGAATTATAATCCTTTTTGATTTCTTGCACTAGATTCATTGATTTCAATATAGATGTTCATTTCTAATCCTATTTGATTATTTGCACTAGATGCATTGATTTTAGTGTAGTTCTCCGAGAGGCACACATTTATAATTTATAAGATGGATCTATAGTTAAGATGGATCCATATCAATGCTTGGTAGACCTGGGGTTAATATGGATCTACCCAAATTAATCTTAAGCATATTTAGCATATTTAAAATGATTAGAATAATTAGATGTTCAACAAACTTTGTATGATTGCGCACAACTGAAACCAACCTAGATCCATCTTAACATTATATCTATCGAGCATTGAGAGGGATAAAATCTCTTGAGTTTCAAACATTTCCTCAAGTTTTTCACTCAAAAAAGATATTTTCACCTCGATATATTTGATCCCTCTATGCACTTGATAAATCAACGGTTAAATGGATCCATGTTTTATCTAGGCTAGGCTAGATGGATCTATCTAGCCTAGATCAATCTCTAGGCTAGATACAGGGTTAAGATTAATCCATCTCGATGCTTGGTATATCTAGGGTTAAGATGGATTTAGGCTGGTATAAAAAACTCTAATTATATGCAAGGAGAAGAGAAGACAATGAAGTAGAGTTCTAATTTCATCGAAGGAGAGGAGAAGAGAATGGATCAATGACTTTTCTTATGATGTAGCTAGGGTTTCATAGTGGCAACCACCTCACTCTATGTGATTCCATAACTCACACTTGTATATCATTAAGTTTTGTTTCAAATCTAAGGAGATGAAATCATCAGTTTTCCTCAAGGGAAATCAAGAGATGATAGTCCTTCAATGCACATTTTGGAGTTTCATATCTTAGAGATTGTAGTCTCTAAGTACAAATTCAAGAATTTTTCTTTGTGCATTAACAATCTAGATCCATTATTCTAGGGGTTATCCCACATCTAAATATTATAGATGCACCAAATTGTTAGGTTCTATTCCTAAGCTTAGGTTCTCCAGTGAAACCTTTCCATATTGGTATCTTCAAGGACAGAGGATTAATAGGTAAATTTATAAGTCTTTGGCCAAGCCCTAACACTATGTTTAAATGGATTGCTACGAATTGGGGTGATTATGATTCTTTTGTGTGTTTTATTATGGTAATTAGTTTATTATTATTATTATTATTGTTGTTGTTGTTATTTAAATTAAAAAGGATAAGGATATGTTCTCCATATTAGGTCTTTAATTCATGCATGCAAGAGAATTCTCATAAACTATTGGACCCACGATTTGAATCTGATCATGAAAATTTATTCATCCCTTAGACTTATACATACCTCATTTTCTTAGGGGGTGAGGAGACATTCAAATCGATTAAAAACAAATTGGATTATTATATAACCCATGAAAAACATAAGACTAGTATTCTCACTTGTGATATAAGAGGTATGGTAATATATTATAAGAGATTGTGTGAAGAAATTCATTTTGAATTCAAGGATGGATAAGAGATTAATCAATTTATTATTAGTAGGTTCCTTTTAAATAATACTTACCATGAATATGAGAACTTTGTAAAAAAATGTGTAATCATTAAACAACATCTATCACTTTCTAAGCAAAATTGTACTCTTGAAAATAATGATCAACATAATTTAAGAAATTTCGCAAAAATAAAAAGAATTATGATCCAAGGGGTCCCCATCCTACGTATAAACCTTATCCTAATCTCACTCCAACAACAGATTTAGGCTTATGAAATCATCAATTCTAGTACAATTAGAGAATACAATTTTACACTTCCCATTCATAGTTCCTCAAAATATTCTTAAGATAAAACCTAGTTACTAGAATAAGAAGATTCACCTACAAAAAGAGAGAAAAAGAAAGAAGACAATAATGCCCCTTACTCTCCATCCTTTTTAAAAGTGTTAAAGACAAACACATTCCCTTCCCCTTCTCTCACATGATACATGAAATAAAACAACGAAAGTATTTCCATTTCAACCACAAAACTCAAAGCTACTTTTCTTTTAGTGGATGGTGAATTTTGATCCAACCTTTATTATGCTATATTTTTTTATCATTTTCTGTAAGGAATTTGTAAGATTATATTCTTGTTATAATAAAGTAGTAATATTAAGTTTTTGGAAGATTTACAGTTGGATTTTTTTCCTTTTCAAATCTTGATGGAGGGATGACTGCTTTTCGTTTGTTTTCTATTCTCCATTTGTGCTTTGAATTTCTAAACATGCACTCCCTTTATGTGTAATGCACACATTTTCCTTAATTGTTAAGGAATATATAGTTCCCCTCTATTATTTATAAATAATAAAATATAAAAAAATTATTAACAAAACTTTTTGCCAATTATCTATAAATTCAAATTAAGTTATTATTATTATTTTATTGAATCACATAATATTTATTTAAAATATAAAAAATAGGACAATGTTACTCTTTCATGTATTAATATAATCAATATGACCCATTATTTATATATAGATTAACAGATTTTTCAAATTTTAAGGTTCAGATTTATCTTAAAAAGTTGTTATTCACTTTTTATTTTTCAACTTAATTAAAAAAAAAACAAGTGTTAGGTTTAGTGAGTCTTTATTTATAGATTTGAACTCTTATTTCTTATTTTATACATATTTTTTACATGCATTTAACTTATATATTAATTCCTTTTGTATATATATATATATATATATATATATATATATATATATATATACGATTTTATAAACCTTGTAAAATGAGATCTATCACACGGTAATTGTATTGAAAATTCATATGGAATGATGCTTATCCTCTATTACCAACCATTTAGTTTAAGCTAATATCATATTATACTTACATTAATCCTTACTAAGCTCTATATATTTATTTCCATAGGCATATCAATTTTATAATAGATTTTCTAGAATTTTATTTTAATTATCAATAATTATTTGTTGGGTAGTAGGGATTTAATCTCCATAAAATATTCTAAAATATTATAAATAGTATACACAAATGAAAGACTAGGATTTATTTGCAAAGTAGTGATTTATTTTTATCCCTTCTCATTAAATTCTTTAATTTAAAAAATTCCATATAAACAAGTGTCATATAAAATGAGTCATGGTTTTTTTTGGGCATGTACTATTGATAATCCATAGTATTGGCTTATGGTATTGTAAAAAAGCTTATTTATAGATTAAGAATGTCCATAATAAAGTGTGGATGAATCTCCATGTTAAAAATTTTTGATTAGATAATTTGTTTTAAATCTATATATGTTTCATATATATATATATATATATATATATATATATATATAATCATTAGTAATAATAATTTAAATTTAAAATAAAATTATAATTTAGTTAATTCTTATGATTTTTACAATTTTAACGATTTAAGATGTATGACGTGAAATGTTTTTTTATGTTACTAGAGATTGATACCTTTTAACATTTAACATTTATTTAATTTACGTGACTATGCTAATTATATTACGAAAAGGTAATTAACATATACTAATAATTAAGGTAATCATTTCAATAATATTAATAATTAAAAATATATAATAACAACTAAAATTAAAAATTATTTATATGGTTTAGTATTGTTAAATTAAATATACTACAATATAATTTTTTTATTAAATTATATCTCGTAATACATTTATGAAAGTTATAGTAAGCTATATGAGTGAGTGGTACATAAAATGTGCATCACTTTTATTAGTCCCTGCCTCGGGCATAGCAGAGACTATAGCGTCCAATACAGCGTTGACTTGCTATTAATTTTCACGTTGACTGTCAATTTCTATGGGTTATGTACTGTTTAACCAAAGTTTATGCTGGGCACTTTACTTGCAAGAAAACTTTAACCAAAGTTTTCAGTTTACCCTCTTATTGCCCGCCTCACTTGGCCCGATGTGCACACAACTTAATTTATCCTATGTTCTCTCTAGTGCCTGTTCTCCGTGCGCTACATGCAGTGCCCTGCATGCTGCAAGTGCCAGATGTTTGAAGTTTATGCAGAGGCGTCGACGTTTGTCCAAAAATAATTGTTTACGATTCTTCCTATACGTAGGATTAGTGGCAGCATCAATCCAACTTGATAGAAGGGTGAATGCACCCATTTTCACCGGCCTGGTAAAATAGACAGCAAAGTCACAGGGGGTTGCTAGTGTTGTTTAAAACCTATCGAGAAATACCGCAGAAACAAGGTAGCAGACACATATATCTGATCTCTGCCAACGTCATGGTAATGACCAGAAGAACAAACCCCTAGAAAAAATTTATAGGAAATTCTGAAGTAATATTCAATTGGAAAGCTGTCGTTTGCGTAGTTCAGGTCAGGTTCTCCTTACATACCTTTGCATTTAGGCTTTGAGGGGAATCAATATAGGGACCTTACTGGCGCCCTTTCATCTCTTTTTTTGCTTGCTCCACTTCTTTCTCTGGAATCAATATTTCTGTGCAATTGTGCAATTTTGTAATTCAAGTTTCGGTAATTCCATTAATAGCTTTCAGTAATTTGGAAAAGCACACTATCAATAATTCCATTAATAGCTTTCAACAAAGCACAATATGAAGAAATTAATAGCTTTCAACAAAACACAATATGATGAAATTTTCACAGTAAATTTTTATTGATGATTCAATGGGAATTATATACTTCACAGTCAATTTTCAATTTTCATTTATGATTGAATTCTATGCAATTGTGCAATTTTGTAATTCAAGTTTCTGTAATTCCATCAATAGCTTTCAGTAATTCCGCAAAGCACAGTATCAATAGTTCCATTAATAGCTTTCAGTAACTCGGAAAAGCACAATATGAAGAAATTTCCACAATTAAATGTCACATTTACTTAGCTACATCTATTGTGGGCCATTAAGGGATTAGGAAGGAAACAAAATTAAGGATCAAAAATCAATTCGGCAATTCGGCAAAGCACAATATGCTGATGAACTAAGTCAATTATGAAACATCGCTCCTACAAACTACACACTACAATTACGCCTAGGACTTTGCTAGCAAAGCATCTGCATAAACAAATCTACCAAAAAACATAATCTACAACTTATAACAGATAGACGAAAACTTTTGCATGCGCCAAATTCAATATTTGGGTCTGTCATTTTAAGAGTAACTCACTTCCGTAATAGGCAATAAAAGGGAAGAGTTACATAGTTGTCTCACAAAATACAAGGTACATAAATTAATATGAAAGGCCAATACAACTGAATTATACCATGCTTGATTCTACATTTGTCGTTGTTGCGGTGATGCTCCATCGTCGCTCTTCCAGCTCCTCCATCAGACCCTTCCATTTCCCCACTGTGTAAATTGCTTCCACAAGTTTCTTTCCCTGCAGATCAACTACCCATTTCCTTCAGCTCTCCACCAATGTAGGCCCCACTCTCTATATGCAAACACCAAGAATGTCTGCTAATGAGCTCTGAAATTCATCCAATAGTTCCGTAAATTCACCAGATGTTCAAAATGTATTCTTGCACAATTTCTAGGACCAGTTCCCTGCCACTACCTTCTTCCAATCCACAAAGTCTTCTCTATTTTCATTCACCTCAGCCTGATCTTTACTTTCTTCCACGAGATTATTGATTGCGTGAACTGCCTATCGCACTGTTGAAATACCCGTGGACTCTCGAGGTACTACACGTAAGGATTTGAATAAACCATCTGCAGCTTTACTCAACAACTTATTGGTTTCTTGATTAGACTCATTGACCAAATCCACAAATTCATATGCCTGAAAGTATGCCTGTAAACCTGTAAACAACTTTCTCCTGCAGGGGGAGACATTAGGTCTATTATATTGATCAATGATAAAGCCGTCAGCTTCCAAGATTGTTTGGTAAGATATATAAAACGCTTTTCCACGTTTAATGCAGGGCCGAGATATCTCTTGCACAAGAAATTCAAACTCATTTCACTTCGTCCTGTTTTATTATCCAAGCACTTAATGCCTACACATCTTGCAGATAATTTTTCTGTCAAAAGCTTCACCAGGTTAGTAAATTTGTTGCCTTGACTATGGTCGTCTATCAAATTTGTTCCCTGACTCCAAATCCACAGGGTGCAGAACCATTCTTCTAGTTCAAAAATATCATTAGGGGGAATCCAGTTCGAAAATATCATTAGGTGCAAGTGGTTCCACGACCTCAAATCGACAGGCTGCAGAACCATCCTTCTAGTTCTTGCTACGTTTTTGCGTGAAATAAGGTGGCATGGAAAATATTCAAAACGTGGCTACTTTCTAGTTCAATCAATAAATGTCATTGCAAGTGTTACTCGGTTGTTTTGGTATTTGGACGTGTGTTCATAATAAAAGCGAACAAAGGGCTCACCCCTATTCCGGCACACCTCCGATGTGGTTTAGTCTCATTGGCTTGGTTTTCCTCTGCATGCCACCTCTTTCTCTACAATACGTTTTCATCCACATAAATACTATTTCAAGTTTACCCACCAAAAACTCCAATACGTGCTCACCCATATAAATACTATTTCAAGTTTACCAGGCAAAAAATACAAACCTCTCTGTACATTGATTTAACTATCAAAATCTTATAAAAAAATTTGCAATCTATTATTCATATTGTATTTCAGTTTATTAATCATATTATACAATTTTATATCTAATTATATAAAATTCATCACTCAATCAAATTATGATAGTGCAAAATTGCAGGGTAGCTCTATTACTGGGTTGAGGTTCAAACCCTCTCATAAAGCACATCGACACATGCAGAAGCACACGACAATGTGATTGGTATTATGATCCCTTTCCCAACAGGATGGGAAAATAGAGACAATGGGTAGATGAAGAGATGAAACAAATGGGAAAACAGAGGCAATGGATAGACAAAAAGACAAAAATGAACATGTATACAAGTTCCCTTTCTTCAATGATACTCGCAGACAGGAGTTGGAGCTGTTGAAAGCTCTGATTCTTCCGGATACAAGTGGCAGACATGGAGCTTGTTCAAAGCTCTAATTCCTTATGGATACCGGATAATGGAACGATGACTACATGGAGAACATGCATTGTCTCTTATAGGCAGGGACTGCCGCTACGCAGTTGCCCTGGTTAAATTTGCACTCTGTAAATCACACATTCTTAATAATTAATAATTATATGTATTCGAAAGGAAAAAAAGGTCTATCTATAATTTATATTTATGGGTAATAAATGAGGTTGCATCAGTATATGCTTTTGCATTCTTGTCGCACACTACCTTTCCAAGCTGTTCTTAAATGTGTATACAAAAACCATTTGTAATTTTTATACAGATGCCATGTACAAAAATGGCCTTATGTGATTCTATGTTCCGACAAACGAAACATTTTCGTGGTTGACAAACAGTACAAAAATATAGATGCCTTCTAAGATATTCACCAAAAGTTATACATGGTTGATCTACAACTTGAAATTGAAATATAAACAGGTTCATAATACTCCCACACATGGTTTCTTAAATGTCATTTTAGCGACGAAGTAAATGACATCGTTGTTTACTTAGACCAAAAGGTCAAAAAGAGATTCTATTACGAAGGCTTATTTAGCCTCAGAGACCAAGCCTGAGCCTTTGTTCAAATCCGTTCGAATTTTTAAGATACGGTCTGCCTCTTTGTTCTGGGGCCCGTATATGTGATAAGAGGGAATATGTGATAAATATGAAATATTTTGATTTAAAGGAGAAATTCTTAAGAGCTACTTTCCTTTGCATCCATTTCATCACTTTCGGGTAAACCATAGATATCGTTTATTCTCGTTATCACTCCCTGAATTAATAAAACAAAATCATCCATAAAAATCATAAAATCAATAAAATAAATAAAGAGTAGGTGCTCAATATTTCGTTATGGGTTTAGGATGTTCATTTTTGGTTTACTTTTGTAGATCCATTTGTGACAGCGATAGTGAAAGTTTGATGGGTAAAGACACTTATTTTCACCTTTCTCTCGCCATTAGAGAAGTTACAAGATTCCCTAAAAGTTTCTACAAGAATTCTTGTTCACTAACAAAATCTTGAAAACACCTACATATGAACAAATAGTTGCTCGAGTAGTGTCAAGGGGCCATAAGCTAGGCGACTGGAGTGAGCACTTGAGAGTTTCCCATATATATGGAGAGATCTTACATTCTTTCATATTTCTAGAAGATGATGATGTATAGAGGAAAAATTTTGGTATAGTTGTTTGTAGTATGCCCAATATTTGTAGAGAATGAGAGAGAATGTGAGTTTGAGAAGTGAAGAACTCTAATTACAACTCTAATTTAGGGAGTGCCTTGGGTAGCACCATCAAGAAAATCCCATGGAAAGTCGGTTTCCATGACAACAAGATTAGGGTGAGAGAAGCAGTTGACTAGAGTTAATGAAGAAGATAATGATAGAATTGCAATGATTGTTGAAGGAACTTTAAAATTTCTTGTGGTTTTGTTCTTGAAGATAGAAGTATTCCTTTTGAGCCAAATTCCCCAATTAGCACATAAAAAGAGTCATTTGATATATTCTGGAATGTGGAAATAGCGTGAATGTTTCAGATTGATGTTTTTCAGCTACCCAATCAAATTTCTAAGGGCAAGAGAATTTAATGTCCATCCATACTTGTTTGAAAAATGGGTAGCTAATGAATAGATGATTTATGGATTTAGTATCAGATTTGTAAAGTTGGAATATATTGGAACACAAAAAAAACCAATTTTCGACTAGAACCCAAAAAATAGCACTTTTAGACTAGAACCCAAAAAATACCACTTTTAGAGAATGTGCCAACTAAGGACTTTCCCATTTAACATGAGCCGAATGAATATCTTATCTTACGATGAGCATATTCATTTAGAAAGGAGAATTCCTCACTCAGGATGGTTTTTACCCTTATGCAACTGAGATATACATCATATTTCAGAGCACACTTCCTATGAAGGCTTCTAGTCCATATAAGCTAGTCTTGATTGTGAGAGATAATAAGATTTGAGAATTTTAAATCTTTGATGAAATTATCCAAAGTAGATGCATCCTCTCCTTCAAGTTATATGCCAGTGGTTGACATCCAAGATTTTAAATCCAAAGAGGAGTATGAGAGGGATATGTGCGCTAGACAAGAATTCCTTTTAATAGATAAATGATGTATGATGGGTTTAAGAAGGTTATGCTAGTGGTAGCTAGCAATCCAAAGGATACATTCCCAAAAGAACTTTTTTTCCCATTTCCTACCTTCCCACAGAGATCATCACTAATGACAAGAAAGGCCTTTAAGATTCCTTGCCAAAAATATAGGCATTATTAGAGGAATTGTGGGGAATGCAAACCCAATCCATTATAGATAAGAGTATTACATTCTTTTGGAAAATGAAATGAGTCCATAAATGTATCCCATAGATGATACAGCAAACACTTTTAGCTTCCATTACTTGTGCATATTTACAGAGGTGTTTTATCCCCTATCCACCAAAATATTTTGGTAGAGAAATAGATTTTGAAGGAGTGAGAGAAAATGTATGATTTTCCATCTTTCTGAGCCAAAGGAAACAAATAAATAGCTACTAAACCTTATTCAAAATTTCCTAATGAATTGAGGCCAAGGAAGCCAAGTGGATATGGACGTCTTAAATTACAAACATTCAAAGGAAAAGGAACCCAACTATAGAGAGGCATCTATTGCTTCAAAGTTTTATAAATTTACCAATTTTCTAGTAATCAAGTCCAATATTTATTTTGATAGTTTCAAGACTTGAGAATAAATACTAGATATTTAACCTCTTAACTGATATTTTTCAGTGGTGATACTAGAATGTCTTCAATTGAGATTATTACATTCTCTATTATAGACTAGTGATAGATGGAATATTTTAGATTGTTGCTTATTGTCATTCCTCTATATTGATGAAGACGTACAAGATGAATTTTAATAAAAATTATATGTGGAACCCCTGCATTTCAAAATATGAGTTTATCATCTACAAGAATGAGATGTGAAAGAAAGTTGTTTAGAGAGATTTGTATGCCTTTAAGATTTCCATTGTGTACAAGATAAGAAAGTAAGTTGTTGAGACCTTCTACTATATAAATAAATATAAGAGGGGAGAGAGGCAACCCTTGTCAAAAGTTCCACTTAGTATGGAAAACTCCGGAAGTAGCCCCATTGATACGAATGACAAAGCAAGAGGTATTGATGTAGTCCATGACCCAAGTGACAAAGGAATGATAGAATCCTAGGTGGATCATGAGAAGTCTTAAATTAATCCAATTTTCTTTGTCAAAGGATTTTTAGAAGCCAATGCTCAGGACCAATGAATTTTTCTTGAGGGAGTGGATTGAGTGAAGGGCCTCTCGGGCTAGCCCAATTGCTTCATGCATCTATCTTCCAATTAGAAGTTACTTGAATTGTTCAAGAAATATGCAGAGGGAGAGGGTATCCTTTAAATAAAGGGAAATAATATTGGTGATGATTTTGTATATATATTTGCAATGGAATATGGGCATAAAGTGATCAAAAGGATCAATATTGTTACTCTTAGGAATGAGTGCAAGAAAGCTTGGAAGGAAAGGAGCTAGAATCTAACTAGATGTTCGAGAATATTGAATGAAAGAGAGTTTGCCAACTTCAATGAAATCCTAGAATTCGATGTAGAGTTAAATAGGAAGTCCATCAGGACTGATGATTTTATCTTTATGAAAACTTGGAAGAACATTTTCCATCGTACTCTTAGAGACCTCAGATATGAGAGTTTCATTTTTTGCTTCATTAATGAATCAAGGAAACTTTCTTGTCGCTGAGAGAATAAACTTGATTTTGGACCTTTCTTCTTATTTGAATTTCTCTTTGAGTTATGTGTAGCCTTCGCAGGTGATATTAGAGAAGTAAGAAGCAAGAGTCCTTGAGGGACCAATCACTTCCCTAATGGTGTTAATGGTATTTCTATAATTTTCTACCCTACAATTTATGTTTCTACTATCATCACCAACGTGGAGCAAAAGGGCTTGACTCTTTAGATGCCATTCCACTTCATGCTCTAAGAGGATTCTACCTTCATATTTTCTAACTCAACAATTCTATAAATAAACTGCTTTAGAGAGATGTGTCTGGCATATTGATTCCTCGGTGATTTCAATTGGGGTTTAGTATTGGCCAAGATATTAGTGTTATCTCATTTTTTCCCTTTTCAGAGTCAATAATGATGCTTTTTTATTTTTCAGGACACTGCTAAAACTAGATAAGAGTGGATTCCACAGAGTTAGGAGGAAATATAGACCAATTCTCTTTTAATAGGGAAATGAAGGAGACAACATCAGACCAAGAGGGTTTTAGCTTTAAAGGGCTTGGGGGATTTCTAGGGAAATGATCCAAATTGATGAGAAGATAAACATCATTCAAGTCTCCTCCCATCGAGGAACATTGTTCAGTTTTAGGTAGGTGTTAAGGAGAAAATCCAAAATGAGGAAACAGTCCAATCGCTTGGAAACTCTAGAAATATTTGACTTGTTGTTGGACCAAGTGGGGAATATATTTTAAGGCAGAATGTGACATAGGTTCGAATCATTTAGAAGAAAACTAAGAATTTGGATAAGGGGTCAGATTTAGCCAAGAGTCCCAAAAATTCAGGGTTCCCTGGCATGAATTTTAAATGTCTAGCAATAAGATACTAATATCTAATGTGAAGACATGTAACTGAGATAATATTTTCAATAGAGCTTGTATTTCCACATATGACCCATAAATGTTGATGAATAAGAAGAGCATATCCAATTCTAAGGATATGGGGTCAAGAGCCAAAACAAACCTTGTGGACCAAGTAGCTAATAGTTGCATAAAATGACAATTCTTTCGCAAAGCTGGTCCCCTCAATCTTTCATCAACATATATTCCCAATAAGTCGCAATCATGAAGTATTGATTTTAATATATTGACAACCTTGTCACCCTCCCACATCATTTCTTGCAAAAAATAGAACATGGGGGATTATTTCTCAAAGAGAATTCTAAGTTCCAATATTTTAAATCAATTGGATAATCCCTAATAGTTTAAGGTGAGAATCTTCAGGTCAATCCCAGAGAGGAGCCTAAAAATCTCTCTCTCTCTCTCTCTCTCTCTCTATATATATATATATATAGATAGATAGATATATCTATATATATATATATATATATATATATATATATATATATATATATATATAGATAGATAGATATATCTATATATATATATATATATATATATATATATATATATATATATATATATATATGACTTGAATATCGTAATTGGCTTGATTTTTTGATCTAGTGAGCAATATTATTCATCTAGAAGAGGAGAACTAAGAGGGGTCCTTAAAGAGACAAAGTATTCCACCATGAATGGGAGAGCGGGAAGAAGGGATCGAGAGTGTGGGGAGAGGGAGTACGATCATTATCATAGATTATAGTGTTGAAGGGTGGGGATATGTGGGAGGCTTGAGAAGTATAGGGGAGGAATTGAGAGGAGAGGACTATAATGAGAGAGGGATGGGGAAGGAGGTTGAGTGTGGGGTAGAGTGAATAATGAGGGGAGGGATGGGAAAATTAAGGCTTGGGAGAGGCTTGAGAGGGTTCTTAGGTGTAAACAAGGTAGATAACATTCAAAGAATGTAAACAAATCATTACTAGAACGAGAAATATGCATGAGAAATGAGTGATTCATACCTTGGATAAAAGGATAATCTAAAGTAGGAGGCGAACCTATGAAGAATATTGTTGTGCCAATTGTAGAGAGAGGTAGAGCCAAAGGTCAAGGTGTACCTAATGACGAGGATGCAAGAGAAATAACTATAACAGACTCAACATTTTGATGTGGAGAATTCAAATGAAGTTTATCATTCTCTATTCCATGACATTCTTGAGATGTCTTTTGAGGGGAATCGAGAGGCATCATAGAGTATATAGATATTTTTCCTGGCCCATTTTTTCCTTTACTCTTACCCAACTCATCGTTTGTGCTAAGGTTACCATATGCATAAAATGTAGCACATTTGAAAACGATATTGTCATGTTAATATTTTGGTGATGAGATATTCCTCGTGCTAATTAAGATGGATTTAGGTAAACTCATAGCTAAATTGATCTTGACAGTATGCGAGAAATATCCATGATTCCTATCTACTGAAAAGAGAGGTCAACATCATAGTAGAAACCAAGTGAATTCTTGACTTGTCTAAATACACTTTATAACTAGAAAATAGGTGGTAATGTAGGAATACAAACGCATATTGGTACTAGGTCCATTTTTTCTACTCGAGCATTAAACTATAGTGACCATTTTTTTAAGTAGAGGACCTAAGAACCCCATGACCATTTCCATACCATGATTTTCTCTAGATCATCTACACACAGAGTCTGCCACCCCATCCATCCTTTGGAAAAAATCATACATGAGGGTGAGTTGCCAAGAGGTAGCTTGATGTGTATATCTATCCACCTCCACAAGACAACATTCGACATTTGTCTGCTAGTGAAATGTTCTACCACCACAATCTCCTCCATATTGTGAATGTCATTTAATTTTATGTCATTCCATATTGCTTATGATTTCTCATTTGGCCTACATTTTATACATTTACATCTTATCTTTTGAGGGAAACTAGTGGAGGAGGTAAGGTGGGGTAACTATTGTTGAGATAAACCAGCTTCATTGTGCATATCTAGAGTTAGAAAGTTGTTTAACAAACTAGAAGGAGGTAAGAAAGAGTGGTAATATTATATACCCCATAGGGGAAATCCTCTAAAAAATGAAAATGAGTTGGTGAGGAAAGGTCTAGTAAATACTGCAGGGAGGGAGGGTAAATTGAGGGGGACGATCACAAATTTGAATGAAATCGTGAGGAGATGTGGGGACAATAGGGAATTTTTTTGGATTCAAAATATGCATTATTTAATTCAATAGGGATGGTGATTACCTTTGAGGATTCCTACAAATAAGGGCATGCAAGAGTGGTTGTCAAATGGGCTTTCATATCATTACCGAAGTGTTGAGTAGTGAGGCATATGCAAAGGGAGGAGAGAGCATAGACATAGTTGTTGGGTCCACCCAAATATTGACACCTTCCCATCGGTCGAGTAAGTTGTGGACCAATTCATCATACAAATTTATTGGTATCTAAGGTGGCCAAGCGCATACATAATATCATGGAGAGGATCAAAACTAAGGAAAGATGTTTGTTATGGCAGAGAAACTAGTCCAAATAACAAACCCTTGTAAAATCATCTAAAAGGTATCTAAACAAATCTACTCCTATATATATATTGAGAGAGAGAGAGAGAGAGAGAGAGAGAGAGAGATGCTTTATGGATCTGGGGATTTTCCATTCCTTAATGGATTTAATTTTGCTAGGGTCTACCTTAACTCCTTCATGAGATACAATATGACCCAGATATTCCACCTCTTGTACTCCAAAGAAACATTTGGATCCTTTTGCATATAATTGTTTCTCCTCCAATAGTTGTAGCACCCTATCAACATGTTCAACATGATCCTTCCAAGACTTGCTGTAGATTAGTATATCATCAAAAAATACTAACACAAATTTTCTAAGGAATGGTTTGAAAATGGAATTCATCAAACCTTGAAATGTTGAAGGTGCATTGGTAAGGCCAAAAGGCATGACTAAAAATTCATAATGACCCTCATGAGTTTTAAAGGTTGTTTTCAGAATGTCCACAATCTTCATTCTGATTTGATGATATCCTGAATGAAGATCCAACTTGGTGAAGTAAATTGATCCATGCAATTCATCCAATAATTCATCAATGACAGGAATATGAAACTTATCTTTAATAGTGAGCTTGTTGAGCTCCCTATAATTCAGACACATGCACCATGATCCATCCTTCTTGTGCACTAATACTACTGAAGCAAAGAAAGAACTTTGACTTGGTTGAATTATACCAGCCTCTAGCATTTCTGCAACCATACATTCAATTTCACTCTTTTGGGCATACAGATATCTGTATGGCCTGATGTTTGGAGGAAAAATTCCCAAAATCAGATGAATAGCATGATCATGATCACGAATAGGTGGGAGAACTTTGGGAGTCTCAAATACCTTGGAATTATTGTCCAAGACTTTTTGGAGATCTGGAGAAATAGATGACTCCAATGTGGAAACATCTAGAGAACATAATTGTGCAATTACAACTCTTTGTTCCTTTTTTAGAAGCTTTGTCATACTGTTAGCACTGATTACCTTTCCCAGTTTCCATACAATACCCCCTAATTCAACTTCCTTTCCTTCCACAGAAAATTTCATGAAAAATTCTTGAAAACTAAAAGCTATTGTACCCAAGGATTGTAGCCATTGGACTCCTAGTACAACATCAACACCTCCCATTGGAATGGAAAGCATTGGGCTAGTCAATACATATTCTCCCATGGATAGCTTGATATTATGGCACTTTCTAGAGCAATTTATTGTTCCTCCATTTTCAACCATCACTTGACACTCCGGTGCTCGATATAAGAAACAATTCAATTCTTTTGCTACCTTACATGAATAAAATTGCGGGTACTTCCTGAATCAATCAACACTATTACCTTTTTCTTCTTGATTTGTCCTTCAATCTTGATGGTTTGAGGAGTGGTAATTCCCGCCAATGCATTACAAGATATGGTCGAATACATTTCTTCTTTATCTAGGCTTTGTTCCTAGAGTATATCCTCTTCTTTTGACCTTTCTTGCTCCTTTTCTTCTTCCTCTTCACAATCTATGTAGAATAATTTCTTCTTAGCATACTTATGACCTTTAGTGTATTTGCTATCACAACTGTAACAAAGCCCTTTTGCTCTTTTTTATTCCAATTGTTGTGGTGTCAACCTTATAGGTTGTGGAAGACTAGGGGCAACAAAACTTCCATCTTTATAGTTGTGAGTGGTATGCTTCCTGGTTGCCATAATTTTGCTTTCCATTTTTCTTGCTAACCTGAATGCCTTCTCTAATGAATCAGGTTCCCAAAGGCAAACAGCATGTTGGATGTTATCCTTTAAAGTCCCTATGAACACATCAATCCTATGCTCCTCTAGAATATTTTTTACCCTGATGTTCAATTTTTGGAACTCCTCAATGTGCTCCATTATTGAACCCTTTTGTTTGAGGCTTATCAATTGGCTAAAAAAAAGTGTTGTTTTTTTTATCCTCATAATGTGCTGTCGATTCTTCTGTAAAAATTGCTCAAGTGATAATTTGTTTATGAGAGAAAAGCCATTGATACTATACAAACTGATTTGGTTCCAAATATAAAGTTACAATACGTACCTTTTGTGTGTTTTTCACATTATTGAGATGTAAAATTTGCTCCATCTGTAATATCCATGTTGCGGGATCCTTGCCATCAAACTTGCTCATATCAATCTTTAGAATATGGTGGGTCTTTTATCCAACATTAGAGTCTATGGAATCATGATTAACATTTATTTTGTTCTCATCATGAGTTTCCTTTACTACCCTTTCATCATTAGTGACAATTTCTTGTAGCAACTTATTCATATTTATCTTCAATTCTTCCATCTTATCATGTAAACCACTTCATGATAATATGGAAGAATTGAAGATGAATATATATATCTTCATATATATATTTATAAATCCCCACATCCATAAAGCATCTGCGAGGATTTCTCAGGTTGACAAGGTATTATCGCAAGTTTGTTAAGAATTATGGGAGAATAGCAGCACCTTTAACAACATTATAGAAGAAAGTTACAACAAGACTTTAGTACGTCTGATATATTTAGCTGGAAAAATGATTCATTATGGTACAAAGATCGCTTATACCTCTGTAAGATTTCCCAGCTAAAGCAAAAGATTCTTATAGAATTGCACACTTCTCCCTTAGGAGGGCACTCAGGAATTTTAAAAACTTACCACAGAGTTAAAAAGGCATTTTTTTGGGAGGGCCTTAAATCAGATATTCAAAATTTTGTGTTAGAATGTTTGGTTTGCCAACAAAATAAAGTTGAAACAATTAAGACATCGGGTCTATTACAACCTTTATCCATTCCAAGCCAACGTTGGGAGGACGTTTCAATGGATTTTATCACAGGTTTACCCAAATCTAAGGGAAAAAGTGTCATCATGGTGGTAGTCGACAGACTTACCAAGTATGCACACTTTTGTGCATTATCACATCCATTTAAATCCAGTACAGTTTCTGCTACATTTATGGAAACAATTCAAATGCTACATGGAAACCCAAAGATTATTGTAAGCGACAGAGATCCCATTTTCACTGGAAATTTTCGGACATAATTATTTTCTTGTCTTGGTACTCAGTTAGCTCATAGCTCATCTCATCATCCTCAATATGATGTGGAAACTGAGATAGTAAACAAATGTTTGGAAGGATATCTTCATTTCTTTGTATCTGATAAACAGACACAATGGGTCAAATGGTGGCCTCTAGCTGAATGGTGGTATAACACTTCCTTCCATACAACAACAAAAATCACCCCATTTATGGAACTTTATGGATATTAGCCACCATCCATCACATCATATTTAAGAGACAATTCTAAGGTTCAAGCAGTGAAAGATCACATCGAGCATCAACAAAAAGTTCTCCAATTTTTAAAGGATAACGCCACTTTGGTGCAAAATCGAATGAAACAACATGTAGATCAACATTGTAGTGAAAAATGTTTTGATGTAGGTGATTGGGTATTTTTATTGCTACATCTCAAGCAAGCTATTTATGAGAAGGAAATGTTGGAAATACTACATGCACGTAAGAAATGGCGACCTTACCGAATGGGAAGACACTTCAAGGTAAAAATGGATCATGATAGTCTTAAATACTTTTTAGAACAATTATTATTTATAGAAGAACATAAAAAGTGGGTCACAAATATATTGGGTTATGAGTTTGACATCATATATAGAAAAGGGAAGCAAAATTTTGTTGCAAATGCACTCTCTGTTGTAGATCTAACCCGGAAATACTATAGATCTGATATGAAAATATAAGATAATGAAAATAAACCCAAGAAATAATATGAAATGATTCTTTATTGATATCAAACCCTTAAGGTAGGGCAAAACCATACATTCACTCCTTAAGGATGGAGAACACTCCACAAGCCATATGCATGTTCATACAATCATCCTTGACTATCTTCCTTGACTTGGAGTCTCTAGCCTCTATATAGGCCTCATACATACAATACCATGGGTCATTACCATGGTTCCCTCATACCATCAAACTAATACCATGGGCCCATTACATTATTACTAACTACTTGTTGTCCCTTACATGATATGGGTTAACCACCTTATTTATTACTATGGCCCATCCCATTATTACATTATTACCTTGGGCACCTTCCTTGGTACCCCATATTATCCCCCCTAGGTATATAACATTCCACCCCCTAAGCATATTTCATCCCCGAAACATGGGAAGAACACAAATAATAGGATCTACTCAAAAGAGTAGTCCACTGGTACCATGCACGTGCATCTAGCCATCCAAGAGAAAGGTGAACCCTCGATCTCGCTGGTGCCTTGCTCGCTTGAGATGGAAGTTGACCGTGGTAGCTCTTCTGTGTTGATGTGTAGTAGGTGGATCTAGGCTCCTTACTATCCATCATCCGGGGGTTGTTGTCTTTGTGGCTGGTTGATTTCCATCTTGTTGGTTGTTTTCTTGCGGGGTGATGTGGGTGATGATATGTTGAAGTTTTAACCCACGGTGTCTTTTTCTTTAATTCACCCTGCTGTGGTGTCTGTTGTCGTGTCTTCTTTTCCAATATGACTTCAACCACTGAGCCCTCCTCTGATGTATCAGCACCTGTAACCTTTTCTGCTTCAGCCTCTGTTTGTGTTTGATTGTTGATCATTAAAGGCTCATCATTTGATATGTCAGTCCCTGGAACATCTTCTGCTTCAGCCTCTACCTGTTTATTGATGGAAATATCCTGTAATGTAATTTTCTTCTTTTTATACCAGAGCTTCAGGAATTTCTTCTGCACATTAATATTTATAGTACCCACTGATTCCATCCAAGGGTATCCCAAAACAACATCCATGTTATCCATATCTGAAGCATAAAAATCACCATGAAACACATACTTATCCATAGAAAGCTTCAAATCCTTATAAATTTGAACAGCCTCATCATCAACCTGTGTATTTTCAATTTGTTTTGCTGGAACTTGCAATTTTTTTGCCAAGTTGACATTTATGAGATTTTTCTTGCAACTCGGATTTATAGACACAATGATTTTCTCCTTCTGAATCAATCCATGCACCTGCAGTAAGGAGACGCCCGTAGAAATTAACCCCTTATGTGTCTCATTCTCCTTTTTTCTAGCCCGAGACCATTTGTCCAAAAAGATTTTTTCAAATTATGCATCTGAAAGTTTGATCAACTGCATTAAGTCAAGTGATGAATTCCACTTTTGAGCCTCATCTCTCATATTAAGCACCATTGGAAGCTTACAATATGTCCCATGTGTGGACTTGTATCTTTGTATGAATTCTTCAATAGTAGGACCATCATCTTTTCCTATAAAATATAGAATCGCCATGAAGAGGGTTTGAGAAAAAATTCGCTTACTTGGCGAGAATTTGAAATTGTCACAGTTTCATCAATATTGCTCAGAATCCCTAGTATGACTTGTTTTCAGAAATGGGACATTCAGTCTGCATCTGCCCATGTGATAGAGATCCTGATCCAGGCACTAGAATTTCAGATCTGCGCTGCAACTCTCCCGCCGTCACCAAAATTTCTGCAAAAAGAGCTGATTTTAAATCAGCGATATCTCCCTCATCCGGACTCCGATTCGACTGATTTTTTTTTTAAATTTGGTAATTTTTCTCAAAAAATCCAGATCTACAATTAGATTTTGTAGATCTTGCACCAGGACATCCAGATCTATGCTGCAAATTCGCTGCCCCAAAAATTCTCTGCAACCCCACTGATTTTTAAATCAGCGATATCTCCTTCATCCGGACTCCGATTCAGCCGATTTTTTTTTTTGAAATTGAGTTTTTTTTCACACAAAATCTAGATCTACAATTAGATTTTGCAGATATTTCACCAATACGTCCAGATCTGTGCCGCAACTTTGCTGCCCCGAAAATTGTCTACAACTCCACTGATTTTTAAATTAGCGATATCTCCTTCATACGGACTTCGATTCAACCATTTTTTTTTGAAATCGGCTATTTTTTCACAAAGAATACAGATCTACAATTATATTTTGTAGATATTTCACCAAAACATACAGATCTGATCTGCAAACTCGCCGGCCCCGAAATCCTGTAAAAAATTAAAAAAAATTCACCACTTTTGTGCCCAAGAAAGTGCTCTGATACCACTTGTTATAGCTCTGATACCACTTGTTATAGCTCTAACCCAGAAATATATGATAATGGAAATAAACCCAGAAACAATAAGATAGAAATAGATAGAAATGCTTCTTTATTGATCAAACTCTTAAGGTAGGGCAACACCATACATTCACTCCTTAAGGAAGGAGAACACTCCACAAGCCATATGTCTATTCATACAATATTCCTTTACTATATTCCTTGACATGGAGTCTCTAGCCTCTATATAGGCTTCATACATACAATACCATGGGTCATTACCATGGTTCCCTCATACCATCAAACTAATACCATGGGCCCATTACATTATTATTAACTACTTGTGGACCCTTACATGATATGGGTTAACCACCTTATTTATTACTATGACCCATCCCATTATTACATTATTGCCTTGGGTACCTCCCTTGGTACCCCATATTATCCCCCCTAGGTATATAACACTCCACCCCCTAGGTTATAGCTCTGATATGGTCACTTGTTGTAGATCTAACCCGGAAATACTATAGATCTGATATGAAAATATAAGATAATGCAAATAAACCCAAGAAATAATATGAAATGATTCTTTATTTATATCAAACCCTTAAGGTAGGGCAACACCATACATTCACTCCTTAAGGAAGGAGAACACTCCACAAGCCATATGCCTGTTCATACAATCATCCTTGACTATCTTCCTTGACTATCTTCCTTGACTTGGAGTCTCTAGCCTCTATATAGGCCTCATACATACAATACCATGGGTCATTACCATGGTTCCCTCATACCATCAAACTAATACCATGGGCCCATTACATTATTACTAACTACTTGTGGTCCCTTACACGATATGGGTTAACCACCTTATTTATTACTATGGCCCATCCCATTATTACATTATTACCTTGGTTACCTCCATTGGTACCCCATATTATCCCCCCTAGGTATATAACACTCTCAAGAAAGGATGAGGATGTGGAAGCACTGTTTTGTGCTATTTGTATTGTCCAACTAGATTGGAAAATGAAGCAAGGGATGAATGGAAGAAGGATGAAGAAGTGTGGCCATTCATTCAAAAGTTGCAGAAGATCCCTACTCAAAAAATATTGCTAGAACTTGAAGAGGAAGGAAAAATCATATTTGAAATTGGAGCAGTCACATAAACAAGAACCCGGCAACTACGAAATCTATCAATTTCAGAGTATCTCACAAGTGGAAGAACTTACCTGCTGAAGATTCCACATGGGAGGACAAGAATATTCTACAGAAGCATCAATAACTACTCAAGCATTGAGGACAACACTTTTTGAAGGAGAGGGGCATGTTAGGCCCCTATACTACTAGTGTAACCCCATCTTGTTATTAGTACAACCCCCTTATTATATTGTTGTACCCATGTAGTCCCCATATTGTTACTATTGTGCCCCATAGAAGCCCGCTATTGTTATTATTGTGCCCTTCCATTATTATTATTATGTCGACTTTGATTATATTATGACCCCTTAGACTCCTATATATAGAAAGCAGGTCTTGTCATTTGTATGATCCAAGAATTGCTCATTTGTGTAATGTAAAGGAGTTTGCGCCCTCTAAAAGGCCAAATTCTAAGGCATTGATCTCTCTTTCCTATCTTTTTGTAAGATGGTTTCATAACAGAGAGAGAGAGAGAGAGAGTAAAAAACTAATTATTAGAGAAAGGTATACCTTTTTAGTTAATGTTAGATTTGTAATTCCATCATACTTAAAAGGGAATCAGCATATTACATTTAATTCGAAACATTAACTAAAAATATTTTTTAATACCAATAATAAAAATATATTTCAATGTCAAGTAATAATCATGTATATATATAAATTAAGAAACATGTTATAGTTAAATTATCTACTATGATAAATGTTTAACATGGAGTTCATATGTGAGATTTAAAATGATTGATAATAAAACAATATTTTAATATGGACCTTAAAAAAATATTTGAGTATTAGTTGTAAATGAAATGTCTCAATATCAACACTCATAGATGGAATATTTCAATGGTGTTCGTATGAGGGAGATGTGTAATGTGCTTCACACTGAACATGTAAGTAAGACATGATAGAGGTATCAAACCTTTGCTAGCATGTAGAACATAAGCAGAGCATTGAAACCTAAAGGATTTGGGATTTGGTCCAAAGCTTAAGTTAGAATGGATTTGGACTCATTTATATATAATATCAAAATAATATTATGATATATAAGATTACATGTTATTAAAAACAAAATCTTAAAAATAATGTAAGCATAATCTGATGTCTTAATATAATTAATTCCTATCAATAAATACATGTAGAAATAACTTATAAAAATTAAGATTAATATAGTGTTAATTTTACATCATACTAAGCTCATGGTCGATGATATGATACTTGAATGTGGCAAGCATGCATAAATAATGTCAACCATAATTTACGATGGGCATTAAAGATCAACCAAACCTAATGCAACATAATTCTCAATGATCATTACAATGTGCTAACAAACATCGTAGGCCGACATACGATAATGAATATAAATTATACATTACTATTTTATTTTTAGGGAATAATATATTATTTTTTATGAATAAATTATAAACAACATCACCAATTTTTTTTTTTATAAAGGTATAAAAATTAAAATATTATCATTATCTTATATGATCACATATATTTTAATAACAAAATATAAATAGGGTAGGTAGGAGTGGAAGGGGGTGGGTTGATTATGTGTTCCTTGTAGAACATATTAGCTTATCCTACTCATGAAGTGTGGGAAAGGACACTCACAACTAGGAGGAGGGATATCGTCTCCTTTTAGAAGTTTTCTTAGGTATTTATTTCCACATCTAGAAGTTGATTAGAGTGTCGGATTCAAAAATAATCAATTGACATATTCATTTAGTCACCCATGAACTCACCCATGGTCTCAATTCCCTCCTCAATTGAATAAGAAGATAGATAAAGGCATTGAAGGAGACCTCAATATATCATATTTTTATCAAAAACAATGCAAGAATGGATTAATTGGGAAATAGGTAAAGTAAATATATAGTGTCAACCCTTTATTCAAATGGGAGAGTTATTAATCATCCCATCCCTCATAAGTGATAGGTTGTGGAAACAAATTATGGTGGTTTGTATGTTCATCAAGCTTAAATAAAAGTAGAGGGACTCGACAAGGACGAAGGTGTACTATTAATGGTATGAAATTTATGTTGCATTATGTTCTAGGAGGGAGGACAAAGTAATCACCTATATGGAGTTCATAATAATATATGCTAATTGTGATTAGTTAATATAATCGATGGCGACCCTCCCATACAGAATATGGCTTCAATCCTGGGTTTCCAAGATCAAATTTTGTACTTTTTGCATGGACATATGGTGAAGGCTAAATGTTATAATGCAAGGATCTATGCAAAGGTTTTTAATTTGTTGGTTGGCTTGGACTTTAGAATATGCTTGTGGGCTTCTATATATTTCTTCTTTGGCAGGACTCTAGGGGATATGTTAAAAATGACCATCAAATGATATAATTACAACCTTCTTGTTTTTGTGCTTATATTTTCAATTGCCTTTATTTTCATAGTATTTAGGTCTCTTCATCCCACTACTAGGGAAGGCATTGAGAAGTGGTTAGAGGAACGAATTCCACCTTCTAAGTTACAGGCTCTGTGCACTTCTAACAATATTTGATTATGTATGTGGAACCTATCAAGGAATTTGGATATAGCTATTAGGCACAATATCTTATATTCCAACTATGATTAACCTCTATAGGAATTATATCAAGAAACCCCACACTTTGAATATGATTGAGCATTTAATATGACAAAAAACCTAATATCAAGCTAAAATACCTCTCATTTCTCCTTAAGTTTAAATTCAAATAAAATCCTCTGATCATATTTCTATATACAAGTAAATTAGTAGTTAGAATATTTTCCCAAATGTGTAGACTCCCATAAAACAATCCACAAACATTCAATACCCTAAACTCTATGTTCAACAACTTTGAAATCATATCTAGGGGTCTCAATTTCTCTAAAATACATTCATAGGACTTAAACTCTCTCTCGAACCCCTAATGACTCCCTTGAGATGTAAACGGAGTTACCACTGAAAAAATACCAGCCACCCAATAATTTCTCAAAATTCCATATAGAACATTACACCTCCTTATTGAATTTTCAACTAAAAATAGATCAAGATCATTAGGAAAAAAATATACCTGAGGCACAATCATTTTCCCTTCCCCCTAGGCCATTAATGATCATAGAAAGGAGCTTTGTTGTGAACCATTAAAGGCAAAAGGTTTTTCTCAAAGTACCCTATGACTTTGAGATTATGTTCCATGTTTTATTTCCAACATAGCCTTAGCTTGGGAATTTCTCAAGATATATGGCCAACCGACTAATAGTGGAGGGCTAGTTTAATCTAAATCATATCAAAAACCATTAGGCTAGTAAAATTCTTGGCTGGCATCACAATTTTTGGGTATAAGTTTGTATGCAACTCTTCATTTTTTATCTAGTCCAAAATATGTAAATAATTCCATATCCTTTAATGTGTTATAAAAAATATACATTTCATTATTAGGTCTTTTTACAGCCACAAAATGATTTACTACCACCAAAGGACCCCTTGATCTTATATGGACTATCGAAGTAATAGCTTCCACAAATCGAGAATTGGGAATGGGTGCATCATGGTTAGGTTGTGAAGGAAAGGCCAAAAAATTCATCACTAGAGAACAATCCATATCCCAATACCTAATTTTAGAAAAAAAATACTCATCCCCAACAACCTTCAAAGTGTTGACTAGGCTAGTAGATAACCTAGGAGCCTGTTTAAATAAAAAACTAGAGGGAGGTAGTTTGCGATTACCATCATTAACTAGGATTTTGAAGTATTACCCGACATATGTGAATTAATATCTAGAAATACATTTGTTTCCACTAGAGAATTTAAAAGGGAAACATTCTCATTTAAATCCTAAGCATGTATTGTACTATCAATAGTCTAGAGCAATTCATCCTAGATTTATCTTCATTATGAAATGGGATTATCCACTAATGGTTACAAAGAGATTGATGAAGATAGGTGGAGAGCTTAGTAAATTTATTATTTTCTTCCATCCCCTATTTAACCAAAGAAGAACACTATTTTTCTACTTTGGCACCAATTTTGAAACTATAAGAGTCTAGGATACAATTATCTAGAAAGTGACCTAACTTTTGGCAACATCCTTAACAAAATTAGATAATTACATAGTCCAAGGGTTGTTTCCTTCAACAATTTCCATAAACCAAGTAAATTTACATAATGCATATAGAAATATTTTTATATTTTTTATATATAGGTAGGGTTTCCCCTAGTGTGTCTCCAATCACCTTTAAGGCTCCTTTGGACCACCATTCAACGGGGATATCAAAGAGCCTAACCCAGACAAGGTTTTCCAATATTTTATCTGTAGTTAGGTTAACCAAGTGCATTCAATAATGAATAATGGAAAGCAATGATTCTTGGAACTATTGTCATTGCGCCAACATGGGTTCTCTAGCAAAATATAGAAGGATTTTATGATTTCATGTCTTTTCCTATCTTGTAAAAAATTTGAGTTGGTTAAATTACATAAAAATAAAATAAATAATCATAATAAAAAAATATTAATAAACTATAGATGATTGGGCCAAAGTACCTAAACCAAATTGGTTGTTTGTAGGTCTAAAAACTCTAATAGTAGATTTTCTGGTGAAGATACTATACTCAATTAGGAATTACAGAATGATTTTACCAACTTTTTCTGAAAAGGTAATAACATGCACACATTTTTTCCTCCATGCACAGTCCCGGTAGCAACAACTCCTAGGTCCATCAACTTTATGATGTGGTTCATCCTAATTTACTCCAACTAGGTCATGAGAAATGTGACAACTATAACCTAGAATTGTAATTTCTTTGTAACTAGGAGGATGAATGAGTTGAGGAAGTGAAATGATGATAAGTAAATTGAATGTGGTTGGACATGAATGTAATCATAAGCATCCATTTTTTGTCAAGTGAATATATAGTACACAATGCTCTGGAACTTAAGGTTTGGTCTTGGATCCAAGAAACTTCGTATAGTCGGTATGAATAGGTACTCTACACTATTTAGAATTGATACGTTATTAAAACCGACTAATTCTGTGTCGTGTTTAATGATGTGTGTGAGTGGTTGTCTAAAATATTTTCCAAATGGAGATATTCAGAACAAGTTGATGTTTTGGTTTTAAGTCTTCATGGTCATGACGAAATCTCTATAAATAAAATAAAAAACAATTCAATAATGAATAATGATCCTTGTAAATGAAAATATTAACACATAAATTTATAGTTTTCAATTTATTAAAAAGAAAAATTCGATGATATTTTATATTAAACAACAGCCTTTACTTAAACTTATTTTTTAAAGAAAAATATATTTATATTTTATGATATGGTCTGAAAAAGAATCCCATGTTATTTGTTAGGTCCCTATAATGATAATGTAGCACCCATATTATTATTGCTATGCCCATGTAGCCATCATATAGTTATTTTTGTGCCTCATAGAAGCCCACTATTTTTATTGTCGCGCCCTTAAAATTTTATTGTTATGTAGACCATGATTATATTGTGACCCTTTCAAATCCTATACCTACCAAGGAAACCTTGTCATTTGTATCATCTAAGATTTATGTGATGTAAATGGAGTTTTCTCCCTCAAATAGGCTTATTTTCAAGCCTTTTATCTATCTTTTTTTTTTTATGATCTGGTTATAGAACATTAGGTTTAGAGTTTTAGATCCTAGGGTTTTGTTGTTTCAAAGAGGCCTTCTTTACATATCCACTATACAAAAATTTCTAGCATGCTTGAGAAGTTGAAATTTTTACAATGTGAATTTTTAAAATATTGATGAACATTACGTAAAAATTCCAGATCTTGATTTTCTTATATTCTCATATATATCCTTCACAAAATTTAGTGTTTTTATATGCTCAAAGATTTAATCTCAAACATGTGACTTAGGAAAAATCATCATAAGTTTTGTTTTAGGCATCCAAATTGAATTTTGTGAAAATTCACTCACATTGCATTGACTTTAACTTTTGAAGTGACATTTTAATGGCTTAAGGTTGAAACAAGGACACATGGTATTCTATACAATTTTGCTTGAGTGAACTAGTGCCTAAGAAGGTCATCTGTGGAATTTTTGTATAACCTATATTGGAGAATTCAATATTAAACTAACTAGTAGGGTTTGAAATAGTAAATAAAAGGCTACCACAAGATAAAATTTCATACATTGAGATGCCAAAATCCCAAAGATACAATAATTTCAAGTTCAGGCTTATCAACAAGCTTAAAATCAAGCTCTAAAAGGTGTGCATTTTTAAACTTTCACAACTTTTGTCTCAAAAATTAGTTTGAAGTGATTCAAAAGGGATGGTGAAGCATAAATATCATTGATTTATTCCATAATTTTGTTGGAATAGTGAGTCATTAAGAGGGGGGTGAATCAGTAATATTGAGATTCTTAAAATGTTTTACTGAATATGATTATATTTCTTTCCTCCATTGTCTGTTTCTTATGAGAGCATTCATTCATAAATAAAATGAGAAAAAAGCTTAAGCATTCATATGTTCATACATTCTATCACATGAGCAGCACAGACATATTAACACTAGGTTTTTCACGTGGAAAACCAAAGCGAAAAACTACCAATTTGTTGTTGCTTATGATGTAAATTAACACCTACTTAATTACATTAGTTTGTTGGTGAACAACGACTCACAAAAGGAAATGGCCCCTTAGGTTAGCAAGCACCTACCTGCTAAGAGGCACCAACCTCTTCTAAATGTAGGCCACCACCTGCTCTTGCCATTGTTTTAGTTTTCATACAATTTTGAAACTGAAAAGAGAGGCATATACAATTATGGAAAAATATCAATCTAGTTGGTTGCAAAAACAACTTCTATTCTTGGTCCTCCACTGTTCCAAAGACTCCTTTGGTCTTACACAATGACACTTTAACCTTGGCTCACAACAACATATCCTCAACCCTTTGTCTTCTCTCACACGGGCTCTCTACTTCACACTTTTAAGTTCTTCTCTTGCACTCATTTCACAACACACACTCTCCTCTCATTGCTAAACTCTTCAACAATACCCTCATCCCCACTTTTAGTTGATGGAAATCAATGGTTTTGATCTTATGTTGCACACTGCACCATGTTGTCTCTACTTCCTCTTTCCACTGACTTCTTGAGTGTACCTCTGTATGGATCCCCCTGCTATTGTTGTGTCTTATGGATGAAATTTTTCATGGCATTAATCATAATAATGGACTTCCGAGTTCTTCACTAACTCCCTATATAATCCTATTTACTGAGAATTTAATCTAAGTCAACATACACACTCTACCGTGACTTCTGATGCTTATTCATTGTTTCATAGAGATTGAAAGTACTCAGGAATGGCCACTCTGTCCCTTATTTAAATCTACAAGACATGGAGGGGATGTAGAAGATGGCTTTCTTCATCTCATTAGTTCTTCTCTGTAGATCTTCGTTGGTTTTTATTTAATCTCTATTTAATAACCCATTCACCCTTTTAATTCTCCATATTATTACATCAAAGCCACAGCATATCGTAACTCATATAAAAGGAACATTACCAAATCACACAATTCTGATACCTTTAGCCCCATGGTGCTTAGCCCTTAGTTCCTTTTGTTAAGCATGGTCCAACGTCACATTGTAACAAAGATTGTCTCGATATGAAAATCAATCATGGTCAACAGTGGTCTAATGTTACATTGTGACACGAATTGCCTCTATGAAAATTAACCCTCGTCAACTATGGTCAACATTGTTTATTTTAGGGTTTATAATCCATTTGGATTTTAGTATTAACCCTATGGGTTCATAATCCGTTGGCTTTATTAATGTAAGGGTCCATATATTAATATTATATTAATGAGTTTGTTAATGTAAGGGTCCATTTATTAATGGGTTTTTTAATGTAAGGATCCATATATTAATATTATCCCATTGGGTTTAATATTATTTGCTTGAATTTATAATCCGCATTGTTTTTAGTATTAATCCCTTGGGTTTATAATATCAATCATTGTCAACCATGTTTATTTTAGGGTTTATAATTTATCTTGGGTTTTATATACCTTGGCTTTATAATATTAATCCCTTGGGTCTAATATTATTCCCTCGGGTTCATAATCCCTTGGGTTTTTAGTATTAGTCCCCTAGGTTTATTATTATATTGGGTTTCTAATATCAAACACCTGGATTTATTAATCTAAGGGTTCAACCATGGTGGAACAAGGTATGACGTATCGATATGAAAATCAACCATAGTTAACTATGTTTATCTTATGGTTCCTAAAATTGAATATTAATCCCTTGGGTTCATAATCCTTTGGGTTATTGATCTCTAGGGTTTATAATATCAAACCCTTGGATTCATTAATCTAAGGGTTCAATTATGGTCGTGCATTGTCCAATATCGCATTGTGACAAAGATTGTCTCAATATGAAAACCAATTATCGCCAACCATGGTTAATCATGGTCAACCATGGTCTTTCATAGTTAACCATGGTCAACCATAGTTACCCATGGTCCCACGTTGCATTGTGACAAATATTGTCTCAATATGAATGTCAACCATGGTCAATCATGGTCAACTATGGTTAATAACCATGGTCACAATTTGACAAGGATTTTCTCATGGTCCAACGTCACATTGTGATAACCATGGTCAGCCATAGTCCAACATTTCATTGTGACAACCATGGTTAACCATGGCCTAACATTCCATTATGAGTAATAATTCCCCAATATGAAAATCAACCTTGGCCAACCTTGACAACCATGGTCCAAAATCACTCTATGACAATATTTCTGAGAATATGAGAATCAATCATGGTCAACCATGGTCCAACATCACATTGTGACATAGATTTTGTCAATATGAAAATAAACCATTGTCATTCATGGTCAACCATATTTTTTTAAGGGTTTATATAAACCATAGGGTTTTTAGTATTAATCTCTTTAGTTTATTATCCATTGGATTAATATTATTTCCTTGGGTTTATAATCCCTTGAGATTTTAGTATTGACCCCTTGGGTTTATTATTCTCTTTTGTTTATAATATCACTTGGGTTTATCAATTTAAGGTTTCATATTTCGAGGGTATAATATTATTCATAGGGTTTGTAATTAATATTAATCCCTAAGGTGTAATATTATTCCATAGGGTTTATAATTCCCTGCATTTTTAGCATTAAACCTAATGGATTATAAATCCAAAGGAATAATATTGAATCTAGGGAATTAATATTATAAACGCAAGGTATATAAACCCTAGAATAAATATTGTCAACCATAGTGCAACATCGCATTGTGAGAAGAATTGCCTCAACATGAAAATCAACCATTCTCAACCATGGTCAACCATGTTTATTTTAGGGTTTATAATATTTATCTTAGGGTTATATACCTTGGGTTTATAATATTAATCCCTAGGGTTTAATATTATTCCCTTGGGTTTATAATTCCTTGGGTTTTTAGTATTAATCCCTTAGGTTAATATTATTGGGTTGGGTTTATAATCACTTGGGGTTTTAGTATTAAACCCTAGAAATATGAACCCTTATGAATGTAAGGGATTGATATTATAAACCCAAGGGTTAATACTAAAACCCCAAGGTATTATAAACCCAAGGGACTAATATTATTAATTCCAAGGGACAAATATTATAAATCCAAGGTATATAAACCTTTGGATGACCATGACTTATATTGAACCTAAAAGATTAATATTATAAAGCTATGAATAATATTATACTCTAGGAATGTGAATCCTTAGATTGATATTCTTATGCAATGTGCTCTTAGATTATGTGATTTTCATTTGTTTCTGAGAATTTTGTCTAACATGTGGTTGAATCGCTTATCCCAAGGGATTGATATTATAAACCCAAGGGAATAATAAACCTAAGGGATTAATACTGAAAACCCAAGGGAGTATAAACCCTAGGGTTTTTAGAATTTCCCCTTGAGTTTATTATCCCTCGGGTTAATATTATTCCCTTGGATTTACAATTCCGTAGATTTGCTTTCAATCCCTAGGTTTATAATATCATTTCCTAGGGTATATATTTATATTACATAATTTAAAATTAAATAATAATAAATAACATTTAATATTGAATAATAATTATTATATAGAAATAATTATTATTAACTATAATGATAATAATAATATTTTTATTTCAATAGTTTTTTTGTATTGTTATTTCTATTGTTACATTTTTGTCAATGGTAGATACGAATGAAGTCTTTGGCTATATCAACCACATTAATATTTTTTTATGTGGTTGTGTTAGTAATATAATTACTAAAATTTTTAAAACAAAAAACCCTCGCTTGCAATAACGACTAATTTGTCTTTTTCATATTGGCTTTGTTAAATTTTAATAAATGCAATATTAATAATTATTAATTATAATGATAGTAATAATATGTCTATTGCAATAGCTTTTTTTGTATTGTTATTTCTATTATTACATATTTATCAATGGTAGATACAAATGAAGTGTTTGGCTATACCAACCACATTAATATTTTTTATGTGGTTGTGTTAGTAATATATCAATACTGACCTTCCTACCCTTTTACAATGTCAAAATTATAGTGAGCTCAGGAGGCTTCTCTCCAAGCTTTTTGAGCATAGGAATAAAATCTTAAATCAAAATAAATAATTTATTTCTTTAGGTCCGATAGATCAATGTTTGGTCTCAACGTACTTTAACCATCATCATCATCATCGTTATTGCCAAAATTTTATAAAGTAAAAAACTCTTACTTGCCGTAACAAATAATTGGTCTTTTTCATATTGGTTTTGTTAAATTTTAATAAATACAATGAGCAATCTTCACCTTTCACAAGAAGTTTATATTTATATATATGTATAATTTGGTAAACGAAATTCAATTGGTTAATAAATTTAAAATATAATAATAAAATCTAATCAAAACTAGAGTAGCTTATGCTATTAATTATTTCTTTATATAAAAAAATTAATACCGATATATGAATGACATTATCCAATTAAATGTCGTCTTTTAAAAATTTAGATTTTAACTTATTATTATAAAAATAAATTTAATAATATTATTTCAAATCTTAATTTTATATAATATGAATACTGATATATTTAAAAAATATCAATATTATTATTATGTAATTTTATAAACAATTACTTTATACAGTTTTATTATTTAAAAGATGTTATGTTTTACTAGCACAATTGAGGATGAGTCTAGTAAGCAAGGTTACTCAATATTAAATTTCACATAGGTTGTTGTGCCATGTAAAAGAGAGAGAAGACATGCCAAAAAATTCAATAAACTAAGCATTTGTGTGGCCCAGACCAGGTGCTATTGTCAGATAACTTTACGGCTTACATGCCCATCGGCAAACCTGAAAGATAACAGACAACTTGAAAAACAATATATATATATATATATATATATATAATTATAATCACAAGGTTTCTTTGCACATTGTAGTGAAGCATAGAAGAACATTTATAACCGTAATGCTAATTGTAGTGAAACTTAGAAGGACATTTATAACCGTAATGCTAAGATGCAATTACCTGTTTGAGACATGAATTGCCATGTTCATGGGTAACATAGTCAAATAGGTTTTCAATATAGACCTTAATGAAGTTTATTTGTTTTCATTTTTGTAATTCAATATTTTTCTAATTATAATAAGTTAAAAATTAATAATTAAATTTTTATAATTAAAATTAAAATTTTAAATAATAATTTTTATTAATTGCTAGCGTGGGTTAGTTTGAGTGGTGGAATGAAGTCTCACTGAACAGAGATTTTGGGTTCTAATCTTGTGCTACCCTCCCCGTAGCCAAGTGAATGATGAACATATAAACTCGAAAATCAGAAAATCCTACCAAACTTACAAAACAAATTATTAATTAAATAAAAAATAAAAAAGAGTAATTAAAATTTTGATAATTATATGTAAAATTTCAAATAATAAGTTTTTCTATCCATTCAATAAAACTATGATTCGAAAAGAAATTGAGACCGCATATTTTCAACCGAGAGAAACCTATCTAGTGACAAAATCAAGACTAAAAAATAACGTTGAAAATAATTTTGAACTTAAAAGATTACATTGATCAGGAGTTTTACTCACGATGCTTAACCACTTCTTTGAGATTTCAAATTATCATTCTCAGGTCATTCGTTGAATGGTATTTCGTCCGAATCACAAATTCTTAGTAGGTGGAAGTCATGTTTAAATTCTTAGTAGGTGGAAGTCATGTTTAAAGAGGAAACTTCACAATTGGAATTGTTGGAAAGATGAATCATGATTGGCATTCGTGGATGAAATTTCCTACGAAGCATCTCCTATAGCCAGAAGTCACGCTTGAAGAACAGACACTATGGTTTTGCATTCAAGATTTGAATCGGAGTTGTTATTGTTCCTATTCACTGTTTTCTAAAACATGAGGAGGAAATCTAAACATAAACTGACAAATTTAGTGTCCACTCTCGTGCGCGTAATTCGCACATGGTGGCTTTTGGGCGTTCCGGTCAATTCACTTGAAATTCGTTGCTGCTGTAATATTGTCTAAACTTTTGTTTTCTGTGAGGTTACTGGCATGCTAGAAGGTGAATTTTGTTACAACCGAAAAAGTGCATTATGTAGAAATGTGAACGTGCCTTCTATATAAGGTGCCCTGAAAAATCGATTTTGTCTATTGAATAATTTTTATTATCCTTTTCGCGGTATTTTTAATGTCCAATTTAATTTCTAGAAAATGGGAAGTGGATGCCATACAGAGGGTGACTTGATGATTTATGACGCTGCATTTTTGTAGTGAAGAAGTTATATTTTTCTTGCTGTTACGTTCTGGGATCATGAACAATTTCTAGTTAGATGATCAGAATAAGAATCGAAGAAGCTAGTATGGTTGTAGATCGGCGAACATACAGTGATGATATAAACATATTTATGGCAGAGTATTATTATTGAGGCTTGAGGAACCAATATCAAAATATATTTTGAAATGTAGTCGGTTTGAGATTGAAGAATGAGTTGGGTGCTTTAATGAGGTTGCATCATATTACAAGTAGATGTTTGCATATCATTGAGGTTGGTGCTTAAATCAAGTTGTAGTCTACAATAGGTCGGTGCTTGCAATTTTTTTTGGGGTTGGTGCTTCCAATAGGTCGGTTCCTACAAATTTATTTTGGGTTGGAGCCTCCAGTAAGTTGGTTCCTATAAATCATTTTAGGGGTTTGTGCCTCCAATAGGTTGGTGCTGCAACTTGATGTATTAAAGATTGAAGTAGACAAAAATAAAATATTTTTGGTTTTCTCCTGCAAGGGTTTCAACATACATTTGTTGTTTTGATGTGTTGACGTGATGATTATGTTTATTGATGTTTTGTCATATTTTTTTGTTATGATCAAAGTGTAAAAATGTTTAATTTGGTATAAGTGTCTGTGATATTGATTCATCACCCTCAAGTGTGATCACTATATCATTAAGTGTGGAGATTAAAGCATTTTCTCTAATTTTAGCGTCATTATGATTACCCAAATCTTAGCCAAGCTATACATGCTTACTTTGTAAAGGACGATTATCCTTTGACTTGAAATATATAGTATAAGAGCTAAAGGCCAAGTTGGGTTTATGGGATATCATTTAACGTGGAACATTTTGTTACTCTTTGGATAATTGTAGAGGAATTCTGTAACAATAAAACCAATCTCTTCCACTATTTTATTGACTTTAGACACACCATTTCTAGAACAAAGCTATTGAAGACGATAGAAGAGAGAATGTTTCGGCTCAATTTGAGAGTTGTTGTGACAATTATATACGAGAATGTTATTTCCAAGCTTAGGACCACTAAAAGTTAGTCAAAAGAAATTAAATGCAATATTGAAGTCAAGCAAGGATGTCCCTTTTCCCCTAACATTTTTGGCATATACATTGATATCCTAAAGGAGTGTGTGGGAGATGTCTACTGTGTTAGCCAACCCCATGCTTACTAGTAAGTCATAACATGTCTCCTTTATGCTGAAGTTATTGCTCTTTTAGCAAGGATCCATTACTATCTTAGCAAACAACTCAAGGCAAATACATTGATAACCTAAAAGTGTGTTTGGGAGATCTCATTTGTGTTGGCTAGCTACATGTTATTAGTAGGTTATAACATGCCTCTTTTATTCTAAAGATATCATTCTTTTAGCAAAGATTCATTATAATCTTAGGAAACAACTCAATATTCTCTAGGATTTATGCTCCAAAATAAATATAAGTGTAAACATAGAAAAAAATTATATTCATAATAATTAACTCCAAAAAAAATTAATCTAATGATAAGAAATTTCTTTCTATAAATATTTATATATCGATATCCATCATAAACTCAATTACAATTTAAATAACCTCTCTAATAATCATATCAATCACCTCTGCATCAAATTAAATAACCATACCTTATTATTCACATGCCGCATCTCAAACCATGTTAATTGAGTAATGACATTCCTGCGTTTTAATGTTGCACACAAATTATTTTATATATTACTAAATTTATAGTAGTATACTCAATCTTCTTAGGTTATGACATTTTATTTTATTAATAATATTAAAGTTTTCTATATTTATATACTGATTCTAAACCCTAGTTGGTTTGCAAGAACTTATTTGTATATATTTTTTTAAATATTTTTAATTTTTTTTTTATATTTTGTAAAAAAATTGAAAATTAAATATTAAATAATATTTTTTCGTTCTTTAAATAAAATTAATTTTGGTTATATTGTTTTGCAAAATGAAAGTTAAAATTTTAAAAAATGTGTTTTTCTATCCATTAAATAAAATTAAGTTTTTCAACGAAATTCATACCACATACTTTCCAGCGGAAAGAAAATCTGTCTACTTATGACATTGAAGATCAGTTTTCATACACGCTGCTCAACCACTTCTTTGAAAATTAATTCATCATTCTCAGGTCATTGGTTGAATAGAATTTCGTCCAAATCACAAATTCTTAGCAGGTGCAAGTCGTGCTTAACGACGAAAATTTTTAATTGAAATGGCCGGAAAGGTCAATCTTGATTTTCAGATCATTCGTTGGGTACTTGAATCATCATTCTCCGGTCATTCGTTGAATAGAATTTCGTCCGAATCACAAATTCTTAGCACGTGCTTTTGATTCTCAGATCATGCCTTCATGAAATTTCGTGCGAAGACCATCTTCTCAGTAGCCGGAAGAAGAGACACTCTGGTTTTGCATTCAACATTTGAACTGGAGTTGTTATTGTTCCTTTGACTCTTTTCCAAAATAGGAGGAGGAAATCTAAGTTGAACCGAGAAATTTAGTGTACACTCTAGCACACTCAATTCAGACGGTGGCTTTTGGGCTTGCCGGTCAATACACATGAAATTCGTCGCTTCTGTCACTCTCAATTTCCTTCGTGTAGTTATCGGATCTTAATCCAAGTCAGTGAAATGATTCAAGGGCGCTATGGCCCGTTTGCCGGACCGGCAACCTACCGAATTGCTCCCGGCGCCAGGCTTCACTTGTTAAAGCTTCCGATCGTTTCCCAGCGCGAGACGATCGGTCGTGTCACGCCCCCAAGCCTACGGTAACTTTTTTTCCATGCCCGGCAGGGTGTGGCACCACCGTGTATGTTCTTTTCGTTAATACTTGTACATATGGACTACGCCTTAACCGATATAAACATGCTTTAACCATTATCTCATAATCATGTGAAAGCATTAATCTTCATAATTCATCATAAACCATTCTTTAACAATTCATATGCAATTAAACCGAACAACAATTGCAAACAACCATGTAGAATGGGAGGGGCAACTCCCGAACGAGTCCGCCCAATAATCAATATATTATGAACCTTCAATAATACATCAACATACAAGTGTGCCGGGCAAAGTCCTCGGCCAACACTTAGAATCTTTTACAATATTACAACAAGGCATGAGAAGCCTTATACATACACCATTATGCACCTTTGCCTATGAGCGGGTACCCACCCGGGTTACCAAGACACTCATGCAATATTGCACCAAACCGTGTACCGAAATCTTCCTCAACCGTGACCTCTTTCGCATAAGCCAACCCAAGATATGCGAATCCTCCTTATTCCTTATGCGCATGAGGAATGCGCATCTCCTAAAGAACCTTCGCACTTTTTCTCTTATCTTCTTATGCGAGATCCTTGAGCGAAGTGTGATTGATGAGAATGAAGTCTCATCCTCCAATATATATACGCATCCTTCCTCATGTTTACAAGGGGCTGCTTCACTCTATGGCCGACCCCACTCATTAACATATAAAGCCCACGTATATCTTAAATTACATTATTTTATTCTTATTAATTCACACATATTTATATATATGTATTCCTTCATATAATATGCTTTCTCCTTATGTTTTAAGGGGTGTGCTTCGCTCACGGTTGCCCCCATTATTTTACATATGAGCCCTCACATATTATATTTTGTTTTAATCACCCACGCATATTTACACTCCATGACATATGCGTATAAGTCTCCATACGATATGTAATTATTTGCTTTAATATGCCCGTCCACACTTAGCCGCATTCGACCTAAGTGCCTTTCGTCGCACAGCAACCGTTCATCGCATTGTAACCGTAGCTCATCGCATTGTCGGGCGGCCGCACCCGCTCGTCGGGTGACCGGCCCGCGTCCGCCGTAGAACCGTAGAACCGCCCACCAACTCGTCGCACTGCCGTTTGCTACTCGAACCATGCTTGCCCATGCTGTAACACACCCGCCTATCGAACCATGCCCGCGTCCATACAACCGTGCTGTCCTCCGCGTTGTTCATCGCTCGAGTTGTTCGCCCATCGGGTGTGGGTCGCCCATGGGTCGCCCGCTACGCGGGTCGCCCACGGGTCGCCCATCCAAGTGTCGGAGGTAGCTCGCCCTTATGCCGCGCTATCCGTCGTCGTGCCAAAACACGTCCGTCGTCATGCCGAGAAGCGTCCGTCGTCGTGCACGGGGCGCCCGCCCATCGTGCACGCCTGCCCGAGACTCGAGGGCGTCACACTCTCCTCCACCTGAAGACGTTGTCGTCCTCGACAACATATCATCTTAGTAGCTCTCCACCAAGATCATCATCAACAGGAAGCCATCTCGATCACCATATGTCATCCTCATGTGAACTGCTGCCATGATACTCCAACAAATGATAACACATCTCTGCACACTACATGTCCCCATGTCTGAACTAGTTGGGTAGCTAGTCCAACCGTCACGTCCAGTCCATGAGAATGCACATCCTCATGTCACCATCAGTTGTTCCTCAAAGCAACCTGTCACATCCCTGACTCATCAGAATCAGCTCCCATAATCCATGCTCAGGTCCATGAAAACTCCATCCATTTCATCTGCAACATGCTGTCCACGAAGTGTTGGTGTCAATGTGCTAAGTCTGCCACATCTACCCCAACATCGTCATGTGCGAAAAGTGGTTGAGTCTCGGCTCAACCCATGCCCAGGTACATCTACCAAGGCATCATCATCATCATCGTGACCCCATCACCTCAAAGTGTCCCATCGATCCTCCACATCAAGTCACTCTTCCAAGCCATGTCCCATGCATGTACTTTGGAAGTATGCATCCCATACTGCATCAAAGTCTCTGACCTCAGCTCCTCAATGCATCAGATCTCCAAGTCCACCATATATGATGTCCCAAAAGTCACAACGATCTCATGTCATCATGAGCTCCATAAACCATCCCCAACCAACACCTCAACAAGCATACAAGTCTCGGCCAAAAGGTCCCTGCAAGATGCCTCAGCTCTCCATGTAGTAGGAATGCTTCATAGTTGCTCATAACTCCATCCAAGCTACAATCTTCGGTTTAGTGAACTCGGTCACCCAACCATACCATCCTTTCATCATAGCGCTCCACCAAAGTGTCCACCAAGACTATCTCTGGATCTCGGCCATGAGAAGTCTAATCATCATCATCACGGGTCCCTTCCATCATAGCTCCTCCACCAAAGTGTCCATCAAGACTATCTCTGGATCTCGGCCATGAGAAGACCACCCAAGGGTGTGCCCTTTAATCTGTCCATGAGTCATGCCGGGCACTTAGCCATGTGACTAAAGCATGACCCAATCATCCATAATGACCATCAAGTTCCACCCTTGTCACGGGCTCTTGCACCTTCAACCATAAGGTCACAAGTAACCCCAACAAGTCCTGCAACTGCTGACAATCCTTGCTTCTCCATACAAGGTTCCATCATAGTCATCCATGGCAAGATCCTCCATAGCATAGGCAAACTGGTTTTGCCTTCCACTGCACACGGTCCATCTACCAAATGCTCAAATGGAACACAAGTATCATCATCACGCGGTCCCTCCATGTGAGTGACCTCGTCCATACATGTTGACAAACTGCACGATCCTGGGTCAACCTGATCATCCTCAAGTTCTTCCTTCATCGTAGTCAAGCTTGCAACATCTTCATCACGGAAGGGGACAACAACAGTCCTTCTTCCCTTCAAGAAGTCTCGTCCAAGTATCATGTCGAAGACCTTCAACTTCATCACTATGAAGTCTAACCGGCCTCTCCATCCTTCTATCTGTATAGGTACATCGTGTACCAAACCGACCACCTTAGCTCTAGAGTCCACTGTCTCGACCTCCATAATAGATGTCAGCCCCGTCTCTTTTGCTAACCATGTAGTCATAAAGCTATGTGCAACATCCATGTCTACCAAGGCTTGAACGGTTTTACCATAAACCATCAAGTCTATGTAGCCCAAACTGTTCTCCATAACCTTCATCACGAGCAACCCTGCTCAAACCGAGTCTTGAAATCTTCACGAGCAACCCTGCTCACCAGCTCTAGACCGAGCTCTGATACCACCTGTCACGCCCCCAAGCCTACGGTAACTTTTTTTCCGTGCCCGGCAGGGTGCGGCACCACCGTGTACGTTCTTTTCGTTAATACTTGTACATATGGACTACGCCTTAACCGATATAAACATGCTTTAACCATTATCTCATAATCATGTGAAAGCATTAATCTTCATAATTCATCATAAACCATTCTTTAACAATTCATATGCAATTAAACCGAACAACAATTGCAAACAACCATGTAGAATGGGAGGGGCAACTCCCGAACGAGTCCGCCCAATAATCAATATATTATGAACCTTCAATAATACATCAACATACAAGTGTGCCGGGCAAAGTCCTCGGCCAACACTTAGAATCTTTTACAATATTACAACAAGGCATGATAAGCCTTATACATACACCATTATGCACCTTTGCCTATGAGCGGCTACCCACCCGGGTTACCAAGACACTCATGCAATATTGCACCAAACCGTGTACCGAAATCTTCCTCAACCGTGACCTCTTTCACATAAGCCAACCCAAGATATGCGAATCCTCCTTATTCCTTATGCGCATGAGGAATGCGCATCTCCTAAAGAACCTTCGCACTTTTTCTCTTATCTTCTTATGCGAGATCCATGAGCGAAGTGTGATTGATGAGAATGAAGTCTCATCCTCCAATATATATACGCATCCTTCCTCATGTTTACAAGGGGCTGCTTCACTCTATGGCCGACCCCACTCATTAACATATAAAGCCCACGTATATCTTAAATTACATTATTTTATTCTTATTAATTCACACATATTTATATATGTGTATTCCTTCATATAATATGCTTTCTCCTTATGTTTTAAGGGGTGTGCTTCGCTCACGGTTGCCCCCATTATTTTACATATGAGCCCTCACATATTATATTTTGTTTTAATCCCCCACGCATATTTACACTCCATGACATATGCGTATAAGTCTCCATACGATATGTAATTATTTGCTTTAATATGCCCGTCCACACTTAGTCGCATTCGGCCTAAGTGCCTTTCGTCGCACAGCAACCAACCGTTCGTCGCATTGTTACAGCAGCTCGTCGCATTGTCGGGCGGCCGCACCCGCTCGTCGGGTGACCGGCCCGCGTCCGCCGTAGAACCGTAGAACCGCCCACCAACTCGTCGCACTGCCATTTGCTGCTCGAACCATGCCTGCCCATGCTGTAACACACCCGCCTATCGAACCATGCCCGCGTCCATACAACCGTGCTGTCCTCCGCGTTGTTCATCGCTCGGGTTGTTCGCCCATCGGGTGTGGGTCGCCCGCTACGCGGGTCGCCCACGGGTCGCCCATCCAAGTGTCGGAGGTAGCTCGTCCTTATGCCGCGCTATCCATCGTCGTGCCAAAACGCGCCCGTCGTCGTGCCGAGAAGCGTCCGTCGTCGTGCACGGGGCGCCCGCCCATCGTGCACGCCTGCCCAAGACTCGAGGGCGTCACAGGTCGTGCCATGTGCGATAATTGAAAACAGGGTTTGGCTTCTCCATAATGGCAGTCAATAGGCACGCACGTCAGAAAAGGCGGCGAGGGAGTTTACAGTCCTGGATTGCCTAGCTTATAAGTATTCGCACTCCTCCGCATATTTCTGCATCAAAGTCCTCTAACTTTCAGAGTTATTGCTTTCCTGTCAATCGTCTCTGCTGAGAGTGAACTTCGTCCTCACATCGTACCGTTCTGTTAACACCGAGAATTATGATGAAGCGTTGTATAATATCTCTCCTTGTTATGATCTTGTTCCTGCTCATTGCAGGCTGTAGCTGCGGCAGATTACTCCCGAGGATTGCTGCACCCGACAGTCCTTCGACCTTCGATACCAAGAACACCAGGTTATCGTCTAGGCATAGCCCGAGCGATGAAAGAATGAAGAAAATTGAACTTTGGACATCGAAGAAGGTTGATGGCGAATTAAATTTACTACCGAAGGGCGCAGAAACACCATCAGGACATCGTCCTAATGTAATATCCGTGGTGCCTGAACGGCGGCTTTCCTCATCCAGTAATAGCCCTGGGGTCGGTCACATGCAGATACTCCGGCAAAAATCCTACAAGATCAGCGAATCCGATCACAGCCATACAGAGGATCACGCGCAGCTAAAAAGGGTTCATAAGCGCAAGTTGGATTCTAGTCCCAGCCCTGGAGACGGAAATTAACAATATTCAACGTCATATAAAATATTTAGGCGCTGTTGAGAACAAATTTACAAGCTCCCCGTTATTTGTCTGTGTATGAGGAATTCGGTGATGAAAATATCGAAGCCCAACCCATATTAGGTATCTGGGTGTGCAGGATTAGGAGCCAGTCGCATGTCTGGTTGGTGTACAGATTCTGATCTGCACTACGTGTCAAAAATTCTTGGAACAATAGGTATAACGCACTCCCTCAACGGTGCATTATATTTTTTTCCTAAAGGGTTATTTATAGAGCCGATTTTGATATCGAACTAGTCAACGTGTCAATTCAAGTTGTTGCAGGCAGTCTCAAAATCTTGTTCGTGAGAGGAAGTTTGTTCATTAAAAGAAACTCATGCTTTAAAATCCCATATCTCTGATTGTGACTCTTTCCGGGGAAAAAACTATATAAATAATTTGAGTGCAGCATTAAAATGCAGCACTCTCATTATTCAAATAACATGCGTCGAGATGTAGTTGGTGAATTCCAATGTATGTTTGGATTAACCTGATGATACGGCGTTTTATTAAACTGGTTACATTCAAATGCAGACGTTTTGATGGGATTCAGCCAGAAGATTCTTTGTGGAATGTTTCATGTGAAATTTTAAGCATATACAGACGGATTCACATAAATAGATGTATGAAAACATAGAAACAATTTACTGACATCAATATTATAGAATTTTTAGCACTCATGGCAATAGAGCCCTAAGCAGAAGCATAAAACTTATGAAGAGAATTTACTAACATGAGGATTATATAATTTATGGAGAACAGTATTCATAAAATATATTTGAAATGGATTTGTTAACATAAATATTGAAATGCTAAATCAAACAGATTTATGAAATGAATATTGTATTTTTCATTTGTATTCAAACTTTGTGAAATAAAAATGAAATATTTTCTAAATATAAAAAAAATATTTATTATAATAAAATAATTAATAAAATTATTTAAAAATGTATTTTAACTAATTTATATTACGGTCATATATACATTTGTGTGTTTTTTATTATACTAAAATATTTCAAGATAAAAAAATATAATTGAAACTAAAAAACAATTATTTTTTAATAAAAATAATAAGAGAAAATTACATAATTCATTTTATTTTTAATATAAAATTAATATGTAGTATTGAAAACATATTATTAACTATAATAAAAAAAAATCAATATTTATGTTAAGTAAAAGATTTCAATATGAGTTATATATAATTAATTAAAAAAATATATTTACATATTATACACTGTAATGAAAACTAATATATTATTATATAGTTATAATATTTCAAGTATTCTTACTATTCTACATTTTATCTTTCTTTTCAGATATATCTTTCTATTTTACGAAATTCAACAAGAATTTAAGATTGTAAGCTTGCTTTGTATAGTTTTTACAATTTAATCCACCAAAACAATTTTCAATAGGTTGAATCTATTTATGCAATGCAATTTAGCCCCTAAGAAAATTAGTTGATAATTGTTCAGGTCATAAACTCTACCTATGTATTTCAGTATAAATTTATCTTAATCATGAATTTAACAAGTGTAAAATATTTAAAATTTCATAAATTTATTACAGATTTGTAATTAAAATTAATTTCTTTCTCGCTTTCTTTATATATTATAAATCTATACTGAAATATATACATGTAAAGTTAGCATATACATGTAAAGTTCGTGACCTGAACAATTACGAACTAAATCCCTTAGGAGTTTTTGCCCCCACTTTTGAACCGTTGAATTTGGATCTCGACTTCGCACAACATATCTTCCTCATTGATCTCTGTGCTACTTAACAAGCTGGGCCGGTATATACCTAGAAATGAACACAACATCAAGCAAAGCCCAAACGCGAATAGGAGGATAAATGCATTCTGCGTGAAGATATTAGTCATAATTGTGCTCATATGAAAAAAAAAAACTCAAGTCGTAAAGAGCTTGGACAATTGAAAATTTGGCCTCAAAGTTAGTTACGAAATTAAATGATTTGTTAAGTTACTGGACAATGAATAACGGTGGAAAATAGAAAATAGACTATGAGATCTTATATGACCAGTAGAAACTAAAGCGGTTGTGTGCGAGTAAATGTAACATATTGTAATTAAATTAAACAAATTTATCTAAAAATACTACGACATAGTAGATATAACTCACAATTAGAGGTAGGTGTTTGTAGGTATGTGAGGTGGGTGTTTTTTAGAAATTTTGTGTTTGAGGAGTTGGTGTTGGAAGTAATGCTTCCATGTCATGTGTAGTTGTTATTAGGAGTTAGGGAGTCGGTCTAAAAATTGTTCATCCTTATATAATGAGTTGGAATCATTATCTAGAGATGTCGAAGTCAATGTGTAATCTCCTATATATGTATTTTTGAAATCAATAATAATATAGTGTGAGATTTGAGTTGTGCAAAATCTCTCTTTGGTTAGCTTTTTTTATTTTTCTGGTATCAAATCTCATCTGAACTTGACTCTCTAACGAGACAGCTCGGGAAAATGGAAAGATTTGAGGGGTTGATGCATAGGATTAGTGTGTAGATAGTAAAAGCAAATTACTACATTCTATTTCTTGTGTATTTGGTGTCAAATTTCTATGTGTATATTTGTTTATGGTATAGATTGGAGACCCTTTGGCAAATTTGATCATTGTGGCATGACAGTGGCCATATAAAATCATCTTGTGCAATCGAGGTTGAGCTTGTGGGAAAATTGGCAGAGATGGATAAAACATTAGCACAAAAGTGCGGGGGAGTCGTCTGATTTGGTTTTTCCGATTTCCAATTTTTTGCCGTTGTCAAAGAATGTCGGAGAAAAACTCCCGACCTCCACCAAAACCAAGACCATTATTTGGTAGGGAGTCTAGATTGCCGAGAACATGCCTGATCACTTTAATTATAGAAATAGATGGTGGATTGTTAATCTCTAGGTACAGCAAGGAGTGTTAATCTCTCAACTGCGAGATTATATCTTCTACTTGTGTTTGCGAGTGTAATTGCTGGTTCAATGGGCTCTCTGTCATCCACTGACAACTTTAGAGCTTCCACTAAGTTAGCAGACTCCTCTAAGAACCGTAGAGTTCTACTAAACCTCCACTAGTCGGGACCCGACGGTAATATAAACCATATCTTAATAAAATTTAAAATCTGCCTTTTAAAACCCGTTGACACTTCTTCACCATTGATCTATTCAAGATCCAACGGTCAACAATATTTCCCCGACCTCGAACCTACTCCATGACTATTAACCGTCAATCTTGCTCCACCAAATCTAACAACTCATATGCGTATCGACCGGCTAACTTGCGCACTCTAAATCCACCCGAAAACTGGCTTCCCTCTCTCTCCTCACTGCTACGTGTCACTGTCTGTATGGAAACGGAGCCAACGGGGGAATTACCACTTACCACCTTTCTTCCATCCGATATCCACTTGTGGTTTCTCCAACCCTCTTCGGCTTGTTAATTGTCAGTTAACTTCTACACCCGAACATTGTTGATCGGTCTCAACTGAAATCTCACTGTCCAAATTAAATCTTCACGTTGTAGGTCTTCCTCCACTGATCTCAACAATCCATTCCACACACTCAGCGTTCACGAGAAACACAGTTAAAACACAAATTTTAACACAGTCAACATCATTTCATTCAATCTCATAGAACACCGATTAACTTCGAATTTCATAATAACAAAGAGATTTCGAAGGAGATTATCCTTCAGGATTTGACAGAGAATTTCTCATCCACATACACAGAAACTAGCTTTTTCCATTTTACTAGATTCGCTTTAGGAAAGCCAAATTTCTTCCACAGTCAAAATCCCCTTACAATAGTGTGAAAATTACATAAGTACTGGTTCATCCTAACAACCAGATCCTATTCAAAAGCTAAAATTTATTAACCCTATCTGTGCTGTGAGGCATTCAACTCAAGAATCTCCATTACAGCTAACTAACTAAAAATTATTACATCATGATCAAATCCTATATTCTAGCTCTATGCTTAACCAGGAAAAACATGGAAATTTATGGCTAAAGGATCCCACTTCTTTGCTTTTAATTTTTTTTGTATTTTTTGAATAATTCTTCGAATTTGTATTCAAGACTTATGCTCCTACATCAAACTCCTGAGGACAAAATTCTTCATGGGCTCCTGTCCATAAGCTCTTCTACAGAACTGCCCAATTTCTGTAGCATGTTTTCTGTTACCCAAGTAGCTTCAACAATTGGCTGATCCTTCCATTTGACCAAATGCTGAAAGTACTCTTGTCCTCTGGATTTCTTGATCATTTTCTTGTCTAAAATCCCTTTTGGCTGTAATTCCTTTGTTGTAGGTAACTGTTTTACCCAGTCAATTTCCTGTGTCTCTTGGTCTTCTTCTGTATCATCTGCAACTTCACCGTCATACTTGTACAAATCAGCAACATTGAAAATTGGAGATATTCCAACATCAGGGGGTAATTCAATTTCATATGCATTTGCAGAAAATTTCCTCAATACTCCGCATGGTCCAATTTTCTTGAACTTCAATTTGTTATACTCCCTCTTTGGAAATATTTCCTTCCTTAGGTGTGCTAAAACCAAATCCCCAACTTCAAAGTTCACTTCCCTTTTTCTCATGTCTGCTCTATTTTTTTACTTGATGTTGCTATCATGTAGCTGTTGTTTCACTTGTTCATGTATTTCTTGTATTTCTGAAGAAAAATCTTCTCCCTCTGCACTTCTAATCTCATCTTTTCCCAAGTTTCTTAACTCAGATACTCCTCCTGGATGCATTCCATAAACTTTATGGAATGGACTCTGGCCTGTACTCCTATTAGGTGTGTCACTATATGCATATTCAGCCTGTGCCAATAGTTGATCCCATTACTTTGGATTTTCTACAGTAAGACTCCTTAAAAGATTGTCCAAACTCCTGTTCACAACTTTAGTCTATCCATCAGTTTATGGATGATAAGTAGAACTGAAACTCAATTTAGTTCCCAATTTCTTCCATAGTGTCCTCCAGAAATGTCCAACAAATTTGGAATCCCTATCTGAGACAATACTCTTAGGGAACCCATGTAATCTTACCAGCTCCTTGAAAAACAAATTAGCAATGTGAGTAGCATCACTAGTTTTATAGCATGGAATAAAATGTGCCATTTTTGAAAATCTGTTCAATACAACAAAAATTGAATCATTTCCTCTTTGAGTCTTTGGTAAGCTCAAAACAAAATCCATACTTACCATATCCCAAGGCCTATCTGGAACTGGTAATGGAACATACAAACCTGTGTTTTGGCTTCTTCTCTTTGCAAGTTTTCACATACTTTTCCAATTCATATCTCATTTTAGGCCAGAAAAAAAATCTGTTCAACTGTTCATAAGTCTTATCTGCACCGAAATGCCCTCCAGGTCCTCCACTATGTTTCTCCTTGATCAAATTCTCCCTCATGGAACAACTTGGTATGCACAGTTGATTTCTCTTAAACAACAATCCATCTTGTAAGAAATAATCCAACCATTTATTCCTATCCATCATAACAGGATTCTGATGCAGGAGCATCTGGTCGACAGGGTGAAGACCGAGAGGGGGTGAACACAGTTTCGGAAGAAGATTGGGGAAGATGAACGGTTCATTAAACTGGACAGCAAGCCTGTCAGAGTTATTATGTTTTTTTTGTTTAATTTTTTTCAGGGTCAACTACAACATTAAACTCTGTTGTCTTAATTTATGTTTGTTTTATTTTAATTATTGTAACAGGTTTTAGTTAGAAGTGTTAAAGATAGATTAGTGTCAATAAGTATGTAAACAGCAAACCCTTATGGTATAAAGGGGACAAGTGAACAAACAAATAGTAAAGGAAACGTATGCCTGTAGCAACTGCACAAACTGTAATAGCATAACTACCAAGCAATTAACTAACTGCCCAAACTATTGTACAAAAAGACGAACGAAATAACCCAGAGGGGTTCAGCAGCAGAACATGTAAAGGAGAATAATAGAAATACATACATTTTCTTCCTTCATCAAATACAGTGCACAATTAAACACACAGTTCCAAGATTTTTGTCTCTGTAACAGAATGTACATGTATACTACTGTGTTTTCAATTCATTTCAGGTAAATAAAATAACAGAGTTTTTACAATTCCAAAGAGTCTATCGACCAGCCAAGGCCGAGAGTGAGCACAAGGCGGGAAGGCGCAAACCAACACAACAGAGCGTACCAGACCACGGTCGAGACCGGGTAAGCAACAAAACCAATTACAATTAAGTTTATAAGCCACTGAATATTACATTGTACGCCTATATAATTCAACTTCCACAAAACTGTGCAACGAGGGTTCATTGAACCAAGCTATCAAGGGCTCACAGAAACCCTCCAAGTTGCGGCTACGGGTTGGGGTTAACCCAACACACTCAGGTTCGACAGACATATAGTATACATACCACAGGTGAAAGCAAATGCAACCAAGACCAAGAACCACTATGAGAAAGTGAAACAAGGACAGAGCTACCCGGAAAGGAGTGACTGTAACCGTTGCGAATCCACGGGAACCGGCCACACCTGCCAACACAAAACAAGGTGAAGGGTTAGGGTTTGAAACCAGATAATAACCCTGTACAAGAAAGCTATGACACGAAGCTGTGAATAAACCAAAGAAAACCCGTGTATGGTAGAGACGGAGAGGCCATACCTGCAGTGAGCCGAGACCCAGGCCAGCAGAATCGAAGCATTAACCCTGAACACGAAGGGGCTGCGGAACGTTAGTTCCGGTATAAACGGTGGATAAAGAAATATAACACGGAACGAAACCATACCTGTTCTATAAAGCCGAGCGCCGGAGGAAAGCCATGTTGGAGAGCCATCGAACTGTGCATTTGATAGCTGAGCAGACCAACAACCATTCATCACCAGCATTCACCACGAAATTACCAAAAGGACCATAACGAACAGTATTCACCAGAACAAACCCAGGAATGCTCACACAGTCGTAAAAACAAGTTGACTGTGCAGTGGAGGAACCAGAACTTACCAATAAAACCTGAAGTGAATACATCGACTCCCACAGCAACGGATAGACAGAGTTGAATAGCATTGTTTCATCATAAAAACCAGCGGGAGCTCAACAGGGTTCTCCCCACAGGCAGAGAAACCAGAGGCGGAGCCGAGACCAGAACGAGACCACAGAGCAAGTCACAAAGTGAAAATGACCGAACAGGCGCGAAACGGCGGAGGAAAAGCGAATTAAGGGGATTAGGGTTTGTCAACTCCGAGGAGGGCAGGTGTCATAAGGAGAGACCAAGTAAGGTACCGTGAATTGAATGTCAATCAACCACCAGAATCATTTACAATCGCTTTTTAATCAAACCAAAGTATTAGTGTAAGTCCACGTAGATTGAGCTAGCGTGGGACCACGTGGGCTGTACCCATCAGATTCTAACAAGCTTCAATTGCCTCTTTAAAATCTAAATCTGTCTCATAGAATTCCTTAAGAAAATCAAAACCCAACACTTGAATTTGACTCTCTTGAAATAATATATTTCTCCTACTTAAAGCATTTGCAACTTTGTTTGATTGGCCATTTATGTGCTTCAAGATAAAATGGAAACTCTGAAGATACTCTACCCATTTGGCATGTTTTTGGTTAAGCTTTGGCTACTGCATGATATACTACAATGCATGGTTATTTGAATAAAGTATGAACTCTTTTGACATTAGATAATGTCTCCACTTCTTCAATTACTGCACAACTGCATAAAACTCTTTATCATAAGAAGAATACTTCTTCTTTGAATCATTCAGCTTTTCACTAAAATAAGCTATATGATTGTCTTCCTAACTTAAAACACCTCCAATAGCTTCTCCACTAGCATCACATTTCACTTGGAAAGGTTTATTAAAATCAAGTAGAACCAAAATAAGTTTTTCAGTGATCTTCTTCTTCAACAGCGGAAAATTATTTTCTGCTTCAGTATTCCATCTAAATGGTTGTGTATCCTTCTTTATAGTCTCAACAATAGGAGCATTGATCTTACTAAAATTATTTATGAATTTCCTATAAAAACTAGTAAGACCATGAAAACTTCTTACCTCAAAGATACTTTTAGGTGAAGGCCACTCCATGATTGCCTTGTTCTTCTCTGGATCCATCTTCAATCCTTCAGCAGAAATAACAAAACCCAAATATGCTAATTCCTCTTTCATGAATGAACATTTCTTCAAATTAAGCAATAATTTCTCTTGTTGTAACCTTTGTAAGACATAATTCAGATGTCTCATGTGCTCCTCCTTAGACCTGCTATAAACTAATATATCGTCCATATATACTATTACAAATTTACCAATAAACTCCTTAAGAACTTCATTCATGAGTCTCATAAATGTACTCGGTGCATTTGACAACCCAAAAGGAATTACTCTCCATTCATACAATCCTTCATTTGTCTTAAAAGCAGTTTTCCACTCATCCCATTCTCTTATACTTATCTGATGATACCCACTCTTAAGATATAGTTTTGTAAAATACTTTTCTCCACTCAAACAATCCATCAAATCTTGAATTCTTGGTAAAGGAAATATATACTTGATTGTGATTTTATTGATGGCTCTTGAATCAGTACACATTCTCTAGCCTCCATCCTTCTTTGGACTCAACACTGTTGGTACTTCACAAGGACTCAAACTTTCCCTGATCAATCCTTTGTCAAGCAATTCCTGAACCTGCTCTCTAACCTCTTCATTTTCTATGGGAGTCTTTCTATAAGCTACTTTATTTGGTAGATTTTCTCCAGGAATCAAATCTATATGATGGCTAATTCTTCCAATGGGTGGTAACTCATTATCTAAATCATCAACAATGATATCACAATAGTTGTCCAACATTTCTTGAATTTCAATGGGTAAATCAAAAACTTTAGTAGAAGTCATTATTACTTTGGGCTTGCAAATTACAGCAAAATTTACCTCATTTTCTTCAATCTTCTGTAAGTATTCCTTTCCTCCTAGTAATAGAGTTTTTTTATCAGTCTTCTTTCCTGATGCATCCTCTTCTTCCATAGGCAGTAATGTATGATTAACACCATCTTTACCAAAATTGTAGGTGTTTCTTTTCCCATGATGCATAGCTCCTTTGTCATATTTCCAAGGTCTCCCAAGCAATATGTGACACACATCCATAGCATCACATCGCATACAATTTTATCCTTATATTTGCCCAACTGCAACTCCACTTCACACTTTTCATTCAATAACAACTGATGTCCCTTTTGTAACCATGACACCTTGTAAGGTGTTAGATGTCTCATTGTCTTCAACTTCAATTTCTCCACCACTTCTTTAGAGACCAAATTATCAGTGCTGCCACTATCACTGATCATCTGACAGCATTTCCCTCGAACCTTACACACTGTTCTAAAAAACTCTTTCTTTGTGATGGTTCAACTGTCTCCTTTGCTGGCTTGAGCAAAACTTTATTGACTACCAAAGATTATCCTCTCTCTGGTACATTTTCTTCTTCTGTCACTACTATTGCTTCCTCCTCAACTTGAGCAACAATTACATTTCTCTGACTTGTTCCCGCATTCTCTAGGCATTCAAAAGCTTTTTGTCCCAGTTTGTTACATCTGTAACATCTTACTTCTCTTCCTATGCCTCTACCTCATCTTCCTCTGAAAAAGCTCCCTCTGCCACTTGCATAACCTTAGGTGGTTGCATGCTGGGTTGAGCTACTACTAGCTCCATCTCTAGGTGATATAGATCTTCCTCTACCACCTTGACTTCCTTTTCCTTGGAAATTACCTCTTCCTCTGGCAGAGTACTTCCTCATGAATTTTTCTTCAGCTTTTAGTACCACCTGATAAGCTTCTTCTACTGTTTTAGGAGACAATATACTTATCTCATCTTGAATGTCCATCCTAAGACCATTCACATATCTAGCCACCTTCTCATCTATATCCTGAGTTTGTCCAGCTCTTATACTTACCTTATACAACTCCTCTGTATATTCTCTCACTATCATAGACCTCTGTCTAAGATTCTGCATCTGTCTGGACAAGGTTTGTTGATAATTACTTGGTCGAAACTTCCTCTTAGCTTTGCTACCATCCTATTTCAGTTCCTGATTGGTTGCTTGCCAAGACTCTTTCTTTCTGCCTACACTCCATCCCACCAAAGTGTTGCATGTCCTTTTAACTTGGTGACATCAAACTTTACGTTCTTCTCATCTTCTGTTTCTTCATAATCAAATAATTTCTCCATGCCATTAATCCAGTCTATCAATTCTTCTAGATTCAATTCTCCTGCATATATTGAAACCTAGGTTTTTGGACTAGCTATGGATCTCAACAGTGATTGGAAGAATCTCATCTTTGGAGTAACTGCTATAGTTTCCTCCTCTTCTTCAGCTTCAACCTTAGGTTCACTAACATCTCCATCATCTATATTTCTCACTGTTGTTAATGCTTCTAATCTAGATTACATCTATTGCATAGATTCCATCACCTCAGCATTTGCAGCTAGTTGTCCCCTTCTACCACATCCTTGTCCTCTTACAACTCTAAAAGCCATATTGGATTTCCTTCCCTTACTTCTGAGATTCAATTCAGTGTCAACAAGTTGCTCTCATCCCACTAATGATGGCGGTCTGGGTACAGGTAGGAGTGTTAATCTCTCAAACTGCGAGATTATATTTTCTACTTTTGTTTATGAGCCTAATCACTGGCCCAATGAGTTCTCTGTCATGCACTTACAACTTTAGAGCTTCCACTAAGTTAGCAGACTCCTCTAAGAACAACAGAGTTCTGCTAAACCTCCACTAGTCCGGACCCGACGGTAATATAAACCATAGCTTAATAAAATTTGAAATTCACCTTCTAAAACTCGTCGACACTTCTTCACTGTTGACCTATTCAAGATCCAACGATCAACAATACTTCCTTGACCTCGAACCTACTCCATGCATATCAACCGTCAATCTTGCTCCACCAGATCTAACAGCTCATATGCGTATCGCCTGGCTAACTTGAGAACTCCAAATCCACCAAAAAAGTGGTTTCCCTCTCACTCCTTGTTGCTACGTGTCACCGTCTATATGGAATCGGAGCCAACGGGGAAATTACCACTTACCGGGTTTCTTCCACCCGATATCCACTTGTGGTTTCTCCAACCCGCTTCGGCTTGTTAATTGTCAGTTCACTTCTGCACCTGAACACCATTGATCTATCTCAACCAAAATCTATCTGTCCAAATTAAATCTTCACACCACAGGTCTTCCTCCATTGATCTCGACCGTCCATTCCACACACTCAGGGTTCATGAGAAACATAGTTAAAACACAGAATTTAACATAGTCAACATCATTTCATTCAATCTCACAGAACACCGATTAACTTCAAATTTCACAATAACACACAGATTTTGAAGCAGAGTATCCTTCGAGATTTGACAGAGAATTTCTCATCCACATACACAGATACTAATTTTTTCCACTTTACTAGATTCGCTCTAGGAAAACCAAATTTCTTCCACAGTCAAAATCCCCTTATAATAGTGTGAAAATTACATAAGTACTGGCTCATCCTAACAACCAGATCCTAATTCAAAGGCTAAAATTTATTAACCCTATCTGTCCTGCGAGGCATTCTCCTATAGAATCTCCACTACAGCTAACTAACTAAAACTTATTACATCATGATCAAATCCTATTTTCTAGCTCTATGCTTAACTAGGAAAAACATGGAAATTGATAACTAAAGGATCCCACTCCTTTGCTTGTAATTTTTTTATTTTATTTTTGGAATAATTCTTCGAATTTGTCATCAAGACTTATGCTCCTGCATCAGAACTCTGGCCACTAATATTGAAGATCAAGCCTGAGAGGCAAAGAGTCTCAATATGTAAGGTCAGGCCTGATCTGAGAGACAAAGGCCTCCTCAATTTCAAATTTTCTACCATTGTCAAAGAACTTAGGAGAAAAATTGCCAACCTCCACCAAAACCAAGACCAATATTTTGTAGGGAGTCTAGATTGCTGAGAACATGCCTGATCACTTTAATTATAGAAATAGATGGTGGATTTGTTATATATGTAGTCAGGCAAGATCAAATTGGTGGTGCTCAGGCCAACTCACTCTCATCAACTCTACTAATCAGGCCCTACTTTGTTGTATCTCAATCCATGTTGGATCATACACAAGTCACACTTTAGTAATATTGATGACTCCATATGTTATACTGCTTATTCTCAGGAGATGGGAACACATTTGTGGGTCGACGCCGAAGATGTAGCTCAGAATCAAGCTACGGGTTTAGAGGAGAGATCTTATTGTGGATCTACAAAATATTTAGTAAAAATTGACTTTACAAAGTCGTTCTAGAACTTTCATTTATCTATTAAGGTTGTTGTTGATTATGAAATCTAGAAGCTCGTTAACTATGGAGATAGAGACTGTTGATGCCATCATTGCCAAAATCAAACAAATGTCTCATCAGGTGGATGCAGTGTTTATTTCTTTAGATCAAAATTTTTTATTTTTTCTTTGGTTGTCGTCCTACAAAAATATTTTCCCTTGCTACAATAACATGTTTGAGGAATCCTGAATTTTAGATATGGAAAATGGGGGGGGTCAGATCATTGTTCAACATATGTATAACGCCTAAAATGATGGTTGCAAAGGAAAAGGAAATGTTGACTGGATAAGAGAAGCTCAAGAAATTGATATTTCAGCATTGGATGCATCTATAAGAGAGATATTTGCCTCATTTCCGCATGGATAAAACTAGAATGGAATGTGGGGGAATTTCTTTTTTTTTTATGAGTCTTCATCTTCCAGTTTTGTGGAGAAGTATTTTTTATTGGAAATGTTCAATTTGTGGGGGAGTGTTGGTCCAAGATTTTTGATTTGTTTTTAAGATGTTATGTGTAGTTATAGATATTATTATTTAAAAAATAAATAATAATAAAAAAATGTGAGAGTTCATGTTAGGTTTTGTGTTTTTATTGCTAATAAAAAGGTTGATGGTTTTTAAACTGGAAGCCCCGATGCCCGAAATGTCAATTCTTGTGTGTTTTTAATTTTGGTTGTAAGAAGGGTTGGTGGTTCTTAAACTAGAAGCCCCAATGTTTGAAACATCAATTCTTGTGTAAGGTCAAGTTGTTTGATCAAATATTAAGCACGTTCAATATCAGGACCTTCATCCTAGCAACTAATGGATAACCAGAAACGAAATATCGAATAGAGGGTGGTTCGTCCATAGGATGGTTCATTACTTGATGGCACTTATCGCGGAAGCCACAATAAGCCAATTTGTCAATATTGTTGATCTTGCAAATTTCATAAATGATGGTCAGAGGCAGTTACGTTTTAAATGGAGATGAAGTAACAACTCGAAGATGTGGTAATGAAAGAGCAGAGTTTGCGAGATTCCAGAGATGTAGGTGCTCATGAAGACCAGTCACACAAAGAATATCTTTATTGTTCTAATATGTGTTTTCCATATAAGTATTAGGGGAGGGTGTCGGAAGTAATGCTTCATGTCATTTGTAGTTGTTATTAGGAGTTATGAGGAGTCAATAAAGAAGTTGTTGATTCTTATTCAATGAGTTGGAGTCATTATCTAGAGGTTTCAAAGTCAGTGTGTAATTTTGTATATATGTAATTGTTGAAATGAATAATAATATAGTGTGAGATTTGAGTTGTGAAAAATATCTCTCTACTCAACAATATTTATTTTTCTAATAGTTGGCACCTCCTGTTTTTTTTTGTAAGCTTGGTAGATCTTTCCATTTTCATTAATATATAAGCAGGTTACAACCACATAAAACTAGTTAGGTGGCCTCAACTTTCCCAATGGGAAACCAAGTGTGTTGGCCACCTAACTACGTGATAAGTCATCTAGTAGCAAAAAGTGATAAGTCTTTCTACCCAAGCTACGTGAGTTTGTATACCATGTCCTTGTCCATACTCTATTTTCTTATAAACATATACAACTTCAAATTGAAAATTAAAAGCTATCCATATATGTACTAGTCAAAAATTAAAAACCAACTATCATCCTATTCATCTTACTTAGCCGAAGCAGATTTGACTCGAGCTGGGTCCTTAACATTAGAACCTAGCATCATTTTCTGTGAGAGAAGACAAGGGAGGTGATCCTCAATGTGGCCGAGGCGTCCATCCTATTTTTGCAGTCTGAATTAGAGTTTCTAGAAGTCCTGCTGGTCATTGGGGAAGTCCTGTGTTGTTGTCACCATGCTCACTGAAATTTTCTCCAAGGCCATGCCCACGAGGATTTTCAAGGTCCAATACAAATACAATGTATGTTTGAACTGGGTCACCCGCGCATGAGTATGCCCAGGATCTGGCACCATAGCTCGACAGTCCTCCATTTCTATATCTATTGCGCTTACCTGGTGGTTCAGGTCAGCTTCCCATTCCTCGATCAGTCCCCTGATTTCTTCACTGGCCCCTTCATGGTATGCATTTCCCACATCATTAATGAGATTGGCAACCAACTTACGACCTCTTCTTCCACTTGAAGAACTGGGTTGTTCCTCCTACTTTGTCACCCGAGGCCTCCTACCAGGGCCCCTAGCCAGGGAAAATTTTAAGGATGGGAAATTGTCTTGAAGCCTAAAAAGATTGGCGAATGTCACTAATCACTAATATTGAAACTATAAAATGTTTATTGATGTATTTATAAAATTATTCAACTTTATAATAATTTTATATATAATCTCTATATAATGTTGGCAATTTTTAAGGTAAAATAATTTTATATTGTAATCTTTGAGAGAATAATTTTTATAAAAAATGGAAATTAATGATTTTTTTTTTTGGAAAAGTCATGGAAAATTAGCCCACCTATGAATATTAGCCCCTAAAATTTTCTATTCCCGTAGCCTTTGCTGCCCTTGCCATCACAACTTGGTCACAGTATTTGGTGAGAAAAAGGGTGTTTCCAGATCCCTGTGTAGATGGGGGGTCAAGCCCAGAAGCACTTCGCTCCTAAGTAAGACTACCTCCCTGTGCACCTGCCATGGGAGAAAGAAATCGTAATTGCCTTAATATTAAACATTGACTCTCCGCTACTTGTAGTCCCTCCATGCAATCGAAGTCCTCCAACCAACCTAGTAATTCATTTTCTTTACCCCCATGGCCATTCACATAGCAACCAAAAACCTAAATTAAGAGCCCACCATAGCCAGCTCCAACAACATTATAATGATTCCCAAATGCAGGGCAATGAAGAACCTAAATTGTAACCCCATGGAAGATTTTAAAAAGGCCATGGGTGCAAAGCCAGGAAAGCCAGCCAACTCTTTACCATGTCGGTACCACCACTTATGTAGGGATGCAAGCTTCCCTTCAACACAAAAAAAAACAATAGAACAAACCCTACATGTAGATCTGAAGGCAACCCAACTGCAGACACCAGGGTCTTCGAACCCCAAGGCTGAAACCATTATCCCACATCCCAAATAACCCCATTCATGAGAGGAGTATTTCATATAAAATTGACATAGAGGCTATACCCATTACGATAACATACTACTTCCAGACTACCCTCACCAATGGATTCCACCATCCCAATTTACTCCCACGCATAGACAATTTAACCACATGCAAAACCCAATCCCAAAACAAGACACTCAACTGCATGGAAGAGGGGGAGAAGAAACATTTTACATACTAGGTTACCCTCGCCCGAAGATGAAGCGTCCACCACCTCTTCTGGAGCCACTGCATTTCTCTTGGGCACTAAAACAACCTACACACCTCACAGAATACTTGCCACAAAAATCAAACCTTAACATACTAACACTACCACCTTCCACAACCGTGTTATCGTTATGCATGAAGGGAGCCACCACACCAATCACCTCAAGCGTGGGGGGGGTTGTGGGTATGTACCCTGACGTACTTTGCATTAATTCAAACTTGATGGGGTTTCCCTCCGTCTTGCACCAAATCAAGGGTCTGGTCAGGTGTTTGGAGGCACTAAGAGTTGTGTCTCATGTCTTGCTCCAAGATCACTTCCAAGGGGTTGAACCTACCATCCATGGGTTGAAGTGGCCAAGTTATCTCGATAGGGTCATTTTGGTGAGCACACCTGCAATTTGCAAGGAAATCTGCAACTCTATTTTCCTCTATCGTTACATGGTTGGTGATAACATAGTCATAATTATGTAGAACATCTCATATCTATTGACCTAATCTTGCAGTTCTGTAGCTATGGTTGAGCTTGTTCCATTTAGCTCATTGGCTTAGTTTTTCAACCATGTTGATTACTAACTTGGAGCCTCCTTCCACTACAATATTCTTATATCCCAATTTGATAACTTTGTGAAGGCCTTGTCGAAAAACAACAAATTTAGCTTCATTATTACTCGCATATCCACAGTGATTTCCATAGATTAGGTAGGTTCGTGTCCTAGACTATCGAAAGAGGCCTCCCAATCCTGCGGAACCCAGGCTGCCCTTTGATGCTCCATCAAAACTCAACTTGATGAATCCCCCTAGGGGGAAGAGGAGTAATCGAGTGAGTCCATTCCCCTGGTGATGACCTTACAATAGGCTGGGGTAATAATCGTTGGAAATAGGTTCAAACGATGAAGAATTCTAGTCTCGTGGGGACCCACTTGCAAATCGTCAAAGTGTCATTTCTCCTCCAAGATTGTTTCCTAGATGCTTTGGATGATCCCTTCCCAAATAACTTCTTCGGGAAGAGGGTGATTCTTAAATATTCTTTGGTTCCATTCCCTTCATATAGCCCATAGAGTTAACTCCAAGGTGAGCCCCCAAGATATGTTGAGGACTGGGCTAGAGAAGAGGCTTGTTCACCATAAGAGGATAGTTTTCAAATGCTCTGGTTATCTCGATCCATTCTTCCAAAGAGATCATCCACTTGTCTCCATTTTTCTCTACAAAGGGGTTGAAGTTTAGCATATGCTCTAGATGTTCATTTTTTTGTTTACAGAGAATGCAATATGAAGGTCCATAGATACCCATTCGTTGAAGTTGGTACCAGGTAAGAATTCTACCCTTGCAAACTAGCCATAAGAAGTAGGCCACATCTGACCATGAACCTCCTTTCCAACTAATTTTCCAAATCCTATTGTGATGCCCCTATTAGCGACCTGTCTTGAGATCATAGGCCTACTTAATAGTAAAATTTCCTTTTATCTTGTATCCCCATGTTAGGATGTCTAGTCCATTTACTATAGAAAGCTTCTTGGATTTTAGCTCCCTGTCCAGCTGGTTCCATTGTTCTGAGTCAGGGACCTAGGGCCAATCCATGCATTCCTTCCACTTCCTCCATCATTCACTAGAGGATTCTTCTTTCCAATACTAATCCACCATATGGAAGTTCCTCCCATTTGTGTATAGAAAGAGGTGACTCAAGTCCTGTCTCCCAAGAATTTATTCTCGCCACTGCCATGAATCTTTCCAGAACAAGGTCATTTTTCCATTTCTAATCTCCTAGAAGATATGTTGTTGTATGAGATCTCTATTTTGTAATTCCATATTCCAAATTGTTGTGCCTTTAGGTGGGTCACCATATCTGAGGATATCTTCAGTTCAAGTTGGCATGTTGTATTTTCATGTCCATATTTGTTTCCAGAGGTCGGGGACGCCTCCTAGCTATCACCACCATAGTTTGGCTCCCATTACTTGATTCAGAGTATAGGGGCCCAAAGACCCAAATGCCCTTCCATCTTGGTCTTAGTTTGGTTGGGCCATGATAGCAAAGCCCAATTCTTTACTTTCTTGGCTCCTCCCCATATGAACTTTGTTAGAGTTTCCACCATATTTTTGAAGGAAGTTTTTGGGGTTGCCATCCTTGAGAGATGGTAGATCAGAATAGATTGTAGAATTACTTTCAGGAGGACCATGCGGCATACCAAATTTAGGAATCTGAAGGCCCAATTACTGAGTTTCCCACTGATTTTTTGGAGCAAAGATTTCCAGCATGAGGTTTTTATGGAATTCACAGATAGGGGCATTCCAAAATATTTGGAGGGGAGAGAGCCAATGCTAAAACCAAGAGCCTAAGCAAGATATGACTAGATGGTCCCGTTGGTATTAAAAAAGAATATGCATGATTTGTCATTATTTATCATAGTCCCTGAAGCCTCCGTAAAGGCTAGGAGGACCACTTTTATTCTCCGAGCCTCTCACAGTGATACTTGATAGAAAAGCATGATAACATCCACGAATTGTTGGTGGGTGGTAGGGAAATCATTTCCCCATAGACTTAGGCCACTGAGTTGAGAGTTCTAGTCTTCTGTATTTAGATAACTATCTAAACATTTCATAGAAATGATGAAGAGGAAGAAAGAGATGGGATCACCTTGGTAGAGGCCACGCGAGGGGTTAAAGGTTTGGGTGGCAGAGCCATTAAGGAGAATGGAGTACACAAGGGAGGACACCATAGCATAGATCCAATTAATCCATCTCTAATCAAACCCAAAGGACTTGAGAAAATTTTTGAGATAATCCAAATTTAATCAATCATAGGATTTAGAGAGGTCACATTTTATCATCATGCCAAGGAGTTTTCCATGCTTCAGGGAATGCACAATCTCCTAAGAGGTGATAGATTCATCTAGCATCTATCAACCTTCCACAAAACTAGTTTTTTTTTGGGATATAAAGTTAGGAAGAAGAGGCTTGATATGTTTGACTATAACCATGGCTATGATCTTGTATATGACATTGCAGAGTGCTATGGGTCCAAAATCTTTGGGATCTTTGGAATTGGAAGATTTAGGAATTAAAGCAATGAAAGTGGCATTTAGGCTTGGACATAACTTTTGGTTGCGCATGTTTGTTCAACGACCTCCAGGATATTGTTCCCTATAAAGCTCCATGCAACTTGGAAAAATTCCACCGTAAAGTTATTCAGTCCTGGGGCCTTGTTTTTCACCATTCCTTTGACCACCTCCTCAACTTCTTCCAAAATTACTGCTCATGAGGTCTAGGTTTTGGTCCCTTGAGATAATATGAGGAATATTCCTCGTAATACTTTAGATGGCCGTTGTTTGGTTGTGGGGCGATTTAGAAAGGAGGGATTTGAAGTTATTCACGAACAGGTCCTGACCGTTTCCTCATGCTAAACCACTCGATTCCCTGCTTTGTCCTTTAAAGAGTAGATCTGGTTATGTTGTCGGTGCTGAATCATGGATTTATGGAAGAACCAAGTGTTTCATTCTCCTTCACGTAGCCATTTGACCCTTGATTTATGATTCCATAATATATCTTCCTCCTCTCTTAGTTATTCTAACCGATTGATTAGTCACCCTTCCTCTTCGACAAGATTATCGAATCTGCCCTAGTGGATGATATGTTGTTGGAGTTCTTGTATTTTATTGGTTAGATGGTGTTGTTCTTTCATGTTGTGGCCAAACTCTTCCTGGTTCCATTTCTTGATCTTTTGTTTGAGCTCCTTTAACTTTGGTTGAAAGGTATGCATGAGGTTCCTTCCTTGCTATTCACTATTGTTCCACAACACTTCTATTTTCATCATGAAGTCAGTGTTCCTTAGACAGAAGGCTTCGAATATGAAGGGGTGATTCATAGGAACTCTTTTTAAATCAGTCTCCAAGTGGATTTGCTAGTGTTCAGATCCCATGAAAGGGTAGATCAAGGCATCAAAGAAGATATCCCTGCTGATCAGTTTCTCCGAGGTCAAGAATCGGTCCAAAGGTGATGTGTTTTGGTGGGCTCCTCCCCTTCTATTGTTCCAGGTGTAGTTGACATTATTCACCGGCAGATCCACAATGAGATCCCAAAATTCTTCCATGTCTACCTATGTTCAACAAGTTCCTCCCTTCTTCTCTTCCAGTGATGATATCATGTTGAAGCCAACCCCTACTATCCAAATATCGTGTGGATACACTTGTCATAGTTTTGTGAAGTTGTGGAAGAAAACCCCTTTTTCTCCTTGAATGTGAGGGCCATAACTCCTATCAATAGGACCCAATCTCTAGAAGCAATATGACGAAATTTTTGCTGTGACTATTCTTTGGAGGATAACGCAGTCCTCGAATATTATTTCAGTAGGGTTCCATAGGATAGCCAAGCCTCCAGCACTACCTTTGGCATCCTAAGCCACTACTTCATACTGTGGTTTGTAAGTCTTCAAAATTTCCTTTACCATTGCTTCTTCAATCTTGGTTTCTTCAATCACCATAATACATGGCTTATCCCTTTTGAGCTCGTCATTCAAATATCTTTGTTTTAACCTACTATTGAGGCCTCTTACATTCCACGATGTAATTATCATTTAGCGGGTTTATTAAGTTGTTGGAAGACTGTTGATAGTGACACCACCCTTCTATAGTTTACCAACATTTCTCCTACCATCTGTATGGATTCATTCAGGTTTTCCTTCCTCACCTTTTCCCTCCTTTCCCTTGAGATCCCTGTTCCATAGCTTGGCTTGCTTGGGATCCCAAATGCTCCGGTTGGTTTGTAGTTTTCATTCCCTGCTTGGATTTGTATTGTTGAAAGGTGTCTTTGTAGAGTTGTTTCTAGTCCAATGGGATGAACCACTTGTCTAAATGTCGCTACTCATTCAATAATCTTCTCATTAGTTCTTCTTCTCTGTTGAAATCTTCCTTCTTGTTATCGATCTCCATGTTGGCTTGATTAACCGTTTCCGTGGTGGCTTCTTTGTCTTGGGGTTCCTCTTCCACTTTTCTCTTTGTAGTGTTCCCACCCTTTTGTGAGGTTTGTTGGTTTTCTAGACCCGTATTTGGATTTAGGACTTAAAAAACCTCTTCCTCCTCCTTCACGATATATCGATTACTATTTTGAAGGCCTTTACTACTTGGAGGTTGGTTGGGAGCTTGATTATACCTCTAGTTCTACTTCTTCCTTTGAACTTCCTAGAAACCCTCTGTATCCTCTTTTGTTTTGGCTTGACTATTTGCGTTGGTTGCTTCTTGAGGTTCAATCTCATTCAAAGGGCATTCATGAAAGAGGTGAGCATACTCATGCCATCTATGACATCGAAAGGGTATATGATCGTAGTCCAGAGGTTCCTGACAAACCTCATCATGGTATTCAAGTTCAATGAATTCAGGGACAGGCTCCATTATATTCATGTAGACAAAGATCCAGGCATAAGAGGTGTACCTTCCTCGTCGTGTGTAATCTACAACTGTGACAAAGTTTCAAATGGAGTTTCCAATCTCTTCTAAGATCTCTGGATCCTAGAAGTCTACCCATGAGGCAGATAATTTGACCTAGACTGGCGCTGCTAAGAATTTCTCCTGATCAAGATTATAACACTCTTCCTAATGCCTCATAAAGAGACCTCCATTGTTAAAAAATTATGGTCCATTTTTTAAAACTGTTTCCTTGTCCTTAGATTGCTGAAAATCACTATAAAAAAGCCTTTAGCCCCTAGATTCAACTCAATATGACATTTTGGCTGCCATTTTTGTTGGATCCATATGACCAAGTCCCTTTTTTGTTGGCTAAACCATGATAAATTTACATATTAGTGCATGGTATTTCATGTACTTCCTGTATGTCTCCAGCTTGTTGTTGGGTATGACAAATCACGGTTTTTTGGCATACCGTGCAAGACACTGCCCACCCAAGCACACTTGGCACTCGGCACCAAGGACCATAGCGCCTTTGTTGTTGCCCCCATGATTGTGTGCCACCATTTCTCCTTGATTGCTTGTTTCGCCAGCCGTTACATTTCAGTAGGAAGGGATCCCTCCCCCTAGCAGGTGTACTCATGCCTCTGTTAGAAAGGCCAGAGTGAGGTAGGTGTAGGTGAAGGGATCCTTGCAACCGTATGTTTGTATGTTTGTTGCAATAGAGTCAAGATTTTCGCCACATGTCATAGAGCTCATCCAACATGTTGAAGGCCTCCTATTTAAGCAAGTGCTCACAAGAAACAAATTGATGTAAGCAAAGTGGTTACTTTAAATTTACAAAAAAATAATAAAAAATTTATGGTTTTGCTAGTGCTCATGAAAAAAAAAATTGATATAATCAAAGTAAGTACTTTGAATTTACATTATAATAAACAACAACATTTTATGGTTTTTCTCCTTAAAAATATTTCCGCGTTGCATACAATTGTGAATACATTTTTATTGTGTAATTGTATAGTATTTGTTCACAGAAACAAAAATCTATAATCTCTATTTCACCTTTTCCCTTTTTAAGAATTCCTAAGTCCCAATTGTTTACTTATAAGCCATGTGATTGTGCTTACAAAACCAACTAAATTACCAATTTATATATATATATATATATTAATTAAAACCATATATTATAATAATTTTTTATTTTATTTTACAAATTCATAACGTGTAAAAAATCCACGATTCCGTGGAATTGTTTGCTAGACGCTTGTGAAACGAAAGCTGAGACTCTAAGAAATGAATCTACATCAATGAAATTGTAATAATTGTAATATAATGGCCGGAGTTTTCAAAACGGAAAAGGCCTCACTTGCAATCAGGATTAATTTGTCTTTTCGTATTGGTTTTGCTAAATTTAATAAATACAATGATCAATCTTCTCTTTTCAGCAGAAGGTTATATATATATATAAATAAAATATAATAATAAAACCTACTCTAAAATAAATTAGCTTAAATTATTAATTATTTATTTATATACCAGAATTATTACCGATATATGAATGAATGGTATTTTTTTTTATGTAAATTTAACTTAAGGTTATAAAAACAAAAATAGTAATATTAATTCAAATCTTAATTTTATATAATTTGAATATTGGTATATTTAAAAGATATTAGTATTATTGTAATAGTATAAATAATTATTTTATACACATATTATTTCAAAATATATTTAAAAGATGTCAAGTTTTATTAGCACAATTAATTGAGGATGGGTCTCATCAGCAAGGTGACTTAGGGTCATACTTCACAGGGGAGGAGGTATGCTAAAAAATCCCATCATCTAAAGGTTTACATGTCCCTTGGTCACGGTAACTCAAACCAAAGGGCAAGCCTCAAGGATCACAAACAACTTGAGAAACAAAAAATATATATATTTAAAAGATATAATCATGATGTTTCTTTGCCCATTGTAGTTAAACTTAGAGGGACATTTATAACCGTAATGGTAATATGAAATCACGTGTTTGACACAAGAATTGCCATGTTCATGGCAGTTTTTTAAAAACCAATCGAACTAATTTGGAAATGGCGGAGACGACTGAGATGGACCCTTGAATGAGCTCACTTCACACAAAAATTGGTTCAAAGGTCGGTCTATTATCGAACCGGCTGTGACGATCACTGACTTGGTCCGTTCAATAACAAACTAGCCAACTGGGCCGAGTCTGACCTAAACCAGCCAATCTAGTCAATCCCTGTCAATGGTGGAATTTGGATAAAAGCTACCCAACCCCCTCATTGCACCTACTAGTGCTACTACTTCTATAATTGTAGTTATAGATCATGATGAGGAGGAGGAGCCATGGGTTTCCCTATCTAACTCTAGTTTAGATTCCAAGCAAGATGATGTTGCCTTCCCTAGTAGTAGTCAGCAGTGACTAGTGATGTTTTACTTTTGTTGTAGAGGCCATTTAGAGCCTCTTTGCTTATGTGTTTTTGTTTTGATCTCTATACCATGTATGTATTGGACAGTGCACTAGGTGCCATTTTGATATAATCAATATATTCGTGAGCCTACTTTGATCATCTGTTGTCTTCTCTCTATATTCTAATGCTTCGTGTTGGGAAACATGAATGAAAATATTTAAAATTATGTTTTTTCATAAAACAATAAATATTCAATGTATTTTTTACAATGACTAAGTCATTGAAATCAAACTAGATTAGTTGATACCAAGTCAAATCGGAGTCAAAGTTGATTATACTGGGTATCTTAAAATTTCCATGTCAACATTGTATTGCAGGTATCAGTTTACCAAGATTGATATGGTATTTTAAGAAATTATTTTGGAGGATGGTATTTTCAGCCATGTGAAGCTTTAAACTGACAATACCAACTCCAAGGCATGAGGTGTCCAACTGTAGCTAGCCATGGTACGCCTGTTTGTGGTGTGAACTATGATCTATGGGGTGGTTTGAGTGGTTAATGTATTTTGCGTTGAGGTAAAAATCTCTAATTGAATGGTGTTCAATTCAGAAGAATACAAGAAGTTAATGAAGCAAAATCAAGTTAATTATGCAAAATCTTATTGTTGATTTTATCTTGTGTGTTAATGATCTGGTGAGGAGCAATATATTTTCTCCCTTATGATATCTTCATTTCGTTTCTTAACCTATAGTGGCGATTGGAAAATACATTCAAGAGGGGTCAAATGCAGCTTGTTGAAGAGATGGTATATTTAAATTCAGATTTTTCTTCACTATGAGTAATGCATATAAGTTTGAGCATTCTGAATTATTTTGTTTTACGTGTTTTGTGTATGATTGTTGCATCTGGATTCTCTCTAGTGGGATTTTTTTAGATAACTCTATTAGCATGTCACTGAATGGTTTGGTGATTAACATATTGATGAAGGTGGATCTGTGCAATGTTAAAATTAAATATTGGTATGTTATAAGATTCAGGAAATACTTTTTAGAGAACGATATATGTTGCCATGATGTATTTGTCATCGGCAAGGTGCCTCTTTCAAGGTTAGCATTTTATGTATATGAAAGTTTAAAGCTTATAATAACACTTGTTGGGTTGGTAGATTGTTCTATCCTTCATAATTCTCATGGAATCTATATTTTGTTTCTACACTAACTGACAAAAATATTTTTTGGTTTCACAGTGCAATTTTGGCCATTGCCAAATTACTTTTCATACCTTATGTTCAAGAGACTTTGGGTTTTACATGACTCTAAGTATGCATGATGGAAGGGTTCAAGATAAAGCATATTGTTAAAAACATAGCGCGGAGAAAAAACTAAAGGTGCATGTAACAACATATATATTCTAATGAATTTCCGAAGTGTTAATTCCATATAATAATTTTCTTGCCTAACCTATCTGTATTGATGAAAGATGCAGGCTCAAGCACAATGATGTAGAGGAAATTAGTAGTTCAATACAATAAGAAAAATGTGGGTGAGCATATGTAGAAATATTGTGCAATATTTTTTGTATTATAAAATGGTGCATAGAAATCAAAGAGAATTTTCTTGCATACAATCCTGAAGGCTTTATGTAGTCACATGTTAGCTCCTGCATTTAAAGAATGCAATCTAGAATTATGGTTTTCACATGGATTCATTTATGACCTTCTTGCCTATCATCATCCTCATTCATTTCCAAATGGATTCATCCATGATATTCTTAGTTATCCTTGTTATTTCTTACACTGTGCTTATGCCTAGATCCACTCTCATCATTCCCTCATACCATGCCATCAATACAAGTGAGTTACATTCTAGGCTCACCTCCAGGTTGACTTGTTGTGTGTAGGTTCTATTTTGTCAAAATTTTGATGATTAGAACATTATAGGGTGTTGTTTGTTACTATCATTAATTCACTACTCCATCACATCATTAGACATTTGATATTGTTCGATCCATTTCTCTTGAGTCTCAACATCACAACACACACAACTGAATTTTTCTTTAGTCAAATTATCTAGCCTGTAAGGTAAGGTCATTGTTACCATACCTTAAATCCATATAGAGGACAACATGCGACATTAGAAACACTATGAAATTGAATGAGGTTGAAGACTTAATAAATAAAATGTTGTTTGAACCAAATTCTTTGGTATGGAAAACCTTGTTGTTTTCCTGTAGAATACATGGAAATGTGAATTTAGGGAAACAAGAAACAAAAAATATTCTCAAGTTGGAATCACAAGATGCTACAACATAAGTGGTTTTGTCCAATATATATGCTACAGTTGGCAGGTGGGATTGTCTCGCAAATGTGAGGAAAAAAATGAAAGAGAAAGGATTGAAAAAAGTAACCAAGAGTCAACTGGATTGAGGTCAAAGGTAGGGTGCATAGTTTTATTGTCAAAGACAGAAGGAATCCACAAATAAAAGTGATCTATGAGAATTTGGAGGAATTAACCAAGATGATGAAGGAGGCAAGGTATGTGCCTAATAAAAAATTTGTTTTGAATGATGTAGAGGATGATCAGAAAGAATATTTTTTATCATATCATAGTGAGAAACTGGTGATTACGTTTGGGCTTATTAGTCTTTGTGGTAGAATGACTATTTGAGTCATTAAGGATATTTTCATTTGTGGTGATTGTCATACTACTTCCAAACTCATTTCTAAAATTGCAGGGTGAGAACTTATTGTGAGGGATTCCGGTTGATATCATCATTTCAAGGATGAAATGTTTTCTTGTGAGGATTTTTTGTGATACTAAAACAAGATACAATTATATGTATGTGATTCCCTCTTACAAGAAAAATTAATTGATTCCTAATCTCTAGCCTATCATTGACAATGTATACTCCAAGCATTGGAAGATGATCAACACTAAATTAAGAAAAGTTGATCCTTGACCTTGTTATATTTAGGATCAAAGCTCAACCAATCTTTCTGAGAAGGCATGGGTAATGTAAAATTGTATTTGCTTGGTAGCGCCAGCCTTGCTGTTGGAAACTACAATTGTGATCTAGTTTCATGCCTCATCGTTCGGTTTTATTTCTAGTATCTTATTACCTAGAGCCAGAGGACACTGTTATCACCCCAAGAAACTCTCCTAGGTTGTAGCTCAGAGATGCTTCGGAACATCACATACTCAACTAAATGTTGGAAATGGATGAATGGAAGGAATGATGCTTGTTCAAGCCAGATAACCACTTCTACTTTGCTTGACTCCAGACCTGCGTGAACACCCCCAGACTACAAGGCTTTAGACCACCAATTACTCACAGTTTAAGGATTGGGTGAATATGGAGAATATTGACCACACTAGCAGATGCACAGGACCCTGTGATAGCCGGCTGCAACCAGTAAAGAGGTCTGCAAATCTAATTCCCTAGTGCACAGACAGGATGACAGCTCTCTGTCACTAAGTGAAAAGAAACCTGATTAACACATTCACTGATACATGCAAGATTATAACACAAAGGTAGGATGACAGGTCCTCTAATGCTACACATCAAGAGTTCAAGAAAACTGCATATCAGGAACAACCTAGAACAGAATAGAAGTGGAAAGTGAGCAATTAACAACAAAAGAAGCTTGTATTAGCTGAAAATGAAGATGAGACGTTGCAAGTATCAAAGTAGTTACAATCTCTAGAATTTGAACCTTACATCAAAACAACAACCATCAACCCTGATTACATTTTGTTTATGGGTATATATAGTGTTTGAATACAAAGGCACTCGGCCATTCTAAGTATGGAGGGGTCATAATTGACCACCAACTACTTTAAATATCTGATGGAGTCTCTGGTGCAATTTGCTTACTTCAATGAAAAGATTTGATCTCCTCAGGTGCTCTGCTATCCTTCTCAGGCAGGTGGAGTCTCATATGGGATGAAGTCCCACAACTATTAAATGCATTCACTTGCTTGGCTTTGTCCTTTTCCTTCTTGGGCTTACTATCTCTTGAATGTGGTTGTTGAGGAGAAAATGCGCCATGTACTAGTAACTGGTCGCCTTCGTCCTTCGGGTGCATGGGACAGTTCAAGGACGTGGACTACATAGCAGATTTGATGAACTGGATGGAGGAACAACACTGGCCGTCGGATTGAACGGATGGATGACAGATATGGCTTGGTGGGGACTATCGGGAAGGTGAGGCGGAAGATGATCATGAGCCACTGGATCTCGAGCGGACGGATCCAATGGCCATTAGGCTTCGAAGATGAGTGGGCACTACCAAGCGGGAAATGGGGTCTGAGTGGTAAGTCGTATTGCTCGCACCGCTTTTGGATGATGGGCGGTAAACATACAAGGGTGCACGATACCATTCAGATGGTGATGCATGGTAGCGGGAAACACGGAAACCACTTTTTATCACGAGTTAATGTGCGGTTGGTTCACGGGAGTAGGGATAGTGAACGCCATCCAATCTCGGCAGAGATGATCAGACGGTGGGGGGGGGGGGGGTTGATCACATGAGTTTTCGTCGGATGCGACAGAACAACATTGGATCGGTGGGAAAAATCGAACGGCCACGGTTTAGAGATGAGGAAGGGTCACGGGAGCACAGAGTCACGTGGACAGGGTCATATGACGGTTTGAGCTTCGCACTCGGGGGCCTGAGGGAACATGTGTTTATACAGGGTTTTAGAGGTAAAACGTGGGTAGCGGGGTTATGAGAGTGTAAGCGGAGTGAAGGAGAAGAAGGTAGGTGACTGCTGCGAGCTCTCTTTTGAGCATAAACACACGGCCAAGCTTATATTTGGCCCTCCAAATGTTAAGATATGTAGCAGGGCTAACAGACACAATTACCATTGGAGAAGATATTTTTTACCAAATTTTGTTTCTTTGCTACTATTTGTTAAACATAAAAGAAAAGAGAAACATGATTTGTTGTATCTAGATACAATATTAGGAAGGTATTTAGCTTTTCCAAGATTGGATACCTTCTTTAATAAAGATCACAAAATTGTGCTATAAGTTGATGGGATACAAGAAATAGATTAAGTGTTAGGTGAAGCCTTTCACACCCTTGTAGGATCATCGGGCTAGTCCAATAATCTGTCCACTAAAAGTAACTCCTAAAACCTGACCACTTTTACTATGTAGAAAACATGAATTGATATATAGACCATTTTAGTGGATGGAATGAGTGATGAGCACTAGTTTAAAGGTAACTTGCAATCTCCACCTCATTATTTTAGTATTAGATATTCTTTGGAAAAAATATCAAACTATTATTACCTCTAATAAAGGTGTTGGATAATTGACATTCAACCATATAAAATTCACTTGTAAAAGATCTTCATTTTTTCTCTTATGTAAGTTATTCATATGATATCAAATTTCACGATATGTATTGTAATATACACAAATTTCCACTTTGTAGATGGCTCGGATTTAACACATTCTTTGATTGAACAATTTATGGAGGGTACTAATTTTTTCTCGAACATTTTTGCAAAAGGAGAAAGAGTAGTTGTTAGAAAGGAAAAAACATGGTTTCGTTTTGGCCAAGATGAATTCCCTACTTGGTTGAATCATAAATGAAAGCTTGTGAATCTTGGGGAGACTATTTCTTATTTGGGCAAGTCCTTCAATAAATAGTTTTTCAGCTCTTGATTATTGGAGAAGGATAATAGCCAAGTTTAGAAAAAGAAAATTTCAATCTTGGAGTAATATTGACCTACTCACTTCCAAGAAGATTGAAATTGTTGATAAATTTCTAGCAGTGGGTTACATTGGTTTTTGTATCTTTTTTTTCTTTTCAAGTGGCCTTTAAAATGCTGGAACAGGTACTCCAAAACTTTTGTTGGGACATCCCCAACATCATTAAACACACAATTTACATTGTTCCTTTGGATTTTTGTAACATCTCTACAAAATTTCCATTTCTTTGGGATCTATCAAACACTAATATACTTTGTGCCTATAAATATTTCCAATGTTCTGGGAATTTATGCTAGTGTAACTTTCTTTTTAAGTTTAACCTCCTTGCTACATGCTTTAGAAGATATATAGAAACTCAAATTTCTACGGTTTTTAAATTTCCATATATTTCACTTTCTTATTGGCTTCCACATTCCCACTTCTATCGGTGTTCCTTTGCACCTCTTTGTGCCATTTTTTAGTTTTAAATGCAATGCCTATATATGAAATTTCAAGGACTACCATAACTCTCACATAATACTTTAAAGGGTGCTAGCTCAACGGTAGAGCACATGCTTTATAAACAAGAATTTGGTGGTTGGTGGCTTGATTCCATTGTGTCCTAATATGATTTAATCAATGATATTGTAGTTTTTTAATTAAATACTTTTAATATTCGTTTATTTCAATGGTGAAATATTTTTCTAGATTCATTATTTTACATTGTCTCTAAAGAGATAAAAGTGATGTTTTATTATCTTTGAATGTAATTTTTTATTATCTCCAGAGGGACAATAGTTAGGATCAAAAACATTGTCTCTTTATAGGCAAAATGTATTTAATCTCAACTATTGCCTCTAGAGAGACAAAAATTAAATTGTCTCTAGAGAGACAAAAATGCTTCTCTTTTATGTTGTGTTTATAGAGACAATTTAATTTGAGACACCCACTTAAAAATGATATTTAAGACAATACACAAGTTTTCTTTTGTCTCAAATCAAGACAATTTACCCAAAAATTGTTTTCAATATTGTCTTAAAACCCTTTTATGTTGTAGTATGTCAAGCCTTATTAAAAAAAAACCTAGATTCTAAGTGTCTATTACTTATTCAGTAATACTAATTAATATTTAATTAAAAACTATATAAAAATTATTAACTATATATTTCTATATAAATATAAATTTTATAAAAATTTATATAAAAATAATAATACCATAATGAATAGATATATTATAGTATATTTTTATATTTCAATAAGTCATTATCCGCAAATCCACAATTCGGTGGAATTGTTAGCTAGACACTTTCTGATATGAAAGCTACGATATACATAAGAATGAAAGACATGGATATACGTGATTGAAGTGGAAATACAATTGTTACATTCTTTTTAAAAGGAAAAAAGTCATCACTTATATGTTAATTATAATGGGAAGTATTTGTTTTTTTTATTTTTATGTTTCTCAATTTTAATGAGTGAAATGGTTAATTTTTATTTTCTGAGTTAAATTTAATGAAGTTTGGACTATATTTTTAAATATTAATTAGAGTTTATTGATGACGATGATGATTAATGTTCACTAAAATTAATGTCATCAATCAAACTTAAAAAAAAAAACAAAAAAAATCTAATTATCATTCTTCCAAATCTTGTTTCAATATTAAACAACAAAACATTTTATACATACTTATAAACATTTATAATTAATTATTTTTATTTATAATTTCCAAAAATCTGATTGAAAAAAAAAACTACTTTAAAATACTTCTCACACATTCAAACAGTGAGGCCTAACACATTCAAACCGTTAGACCTAACACATTCAAACCGTTAGACCTAACACATTCAAACCGTTAGACCTAACATTTTAAAATAGATAAATACATCTCACACATTCAAACTGTTAGACCTAACATTTTAAAATAGATGAATAAATAAGAGACTCTAAAATGCATCTCAAACATTTAAACTATTATACCTAACATTTTAAAATAGATCAATAGATAGCTGATATTTAATAAGTAGGTATGATCTTCTTAATGTGTTCATTTAATTCTATGAATAAATTTGATAATATATAATTTTAATGAATACAATTTCATAAATGAAAACTAAAGACAAATATTGAAAATAAAAATAGAAATAAAATTTAAATTTAAATTTGAATAAATTAATTTAAAATTATTAATTAATTATTTATATAAAAAAATATTCATGCAAAAATTAATCTAGATATTTAAATTTCATTATCCAATTACATGATAAGTTCTATAAATGTAAATTCTTTCAGCAGTATAAAGGTAATATTAATTCAATTTATTATAATAATATTACAAAATTTCAATTAACTAACATATATATATAAAGTAATATCATTAGGTAATATAAACAACTATTTCGTACATTTTTATTACCTAAAAAGAATTTTTAAAAAGATATAATCACGAAATTTCGTTTGCACGTTGTAGTGAAACTGTCATTTACATGGACATTTATAGGGACATTTATAGCCTTAATGGTCAGATGCAATCACGTGTTTATACGAATTTCCATGTTCAGAAGTAGCATAGTCATATATTTTTTCAAAACATATTTAATGAAGTTTATATATATTTTTAAATAAAAATAAAAAATGTTTTTAAAGAAAAATTAAAAAATGGGAAAAAAAATAATTCAATCAAAGTTATAATTTAGAATAAAAAGTTTTTCTATCCAGCAAATAAAATTATGATATTCAAAGACAAACTCTCTGACAAAAAATAACTATCTACTTACTGTCTTGTTCTTTAGAATCCTATATCTCTTATCGTGACTCTGTCCATGCGAAAAATATATATTAAATCATCTCGGCACAACTTGAAAATGCAGCACTGTCATTATTCAAATAACATGGATTGAGAGGTGGATGGTGAAATACGACAAATAACATGGATTGAGAGGTGGATGGTGAAATACAATGTATGGTTGGATTAACTTGATAATGAGTCATTTCACTCAATTGATTACATCCAAATCCAGAGGTTTTGTTGGGATTCAGCCAAGGGATGACTCCTGCAGGATAATGTGGAATTTTAAACCTGTACCGCTAATTTCATGCGAAATTTTAAGCATGTACCGACATATTCACATAAATAAATGTATGAAAATCATAGAAAGAATTTCCTGACATCATTATTATACAACTTCAACACATATAGATATCGGGGCATAAATAAATAATAGAGAGAATTTACTAACATGAACATTATATAATTTATGGAGTACTGTATTCATAAGATGGATATATATAATTTATGAGGTTAAGTATTCAAATCGTAAAGCGAAATGGACGTGCCCTGAACAATTATGAACTCTATTTAGCATTTTTGCCCCCATTTGAACCGTTGAAGTTGGAACTCGAATTCGCACAACATATCTCCCTCCCGGATCTCCGAGCTACTTAACAAGCTGGCAGTAAATGAAGTCGGTAACCTAAGCCCGGTTAGGAGTCCTCACGTTACCGGATGTTCGGTTCCATGTAAAAGTAAACATATACACTTTTCTTTAAGGTAATGGCATACATATAGTTGTATGTAAAAACAAAACTCATTAGGCACACTCCGCTTCTTCTAGGTAGGAGCCCTATCCATTGCACTATTAGATTGAGACGATAGAAGTGCAGACGTAAGCGAGGCTACTAATATTTTTTTGTTGATTATAATTAAGTATGGCTGATATAATCAATCATTCTAAAATAAGAGTCAAATATGGTTAACTCAGGGTAGTTGGGGTTAATTTTAATAAATTTGCTCATATTTTAATATATTTAATGGTTAATGAAAATAACTATTTCTTTCTAATTATTATTATTGTTTAATTACATATTTAAATGTCATTAATCATAATGAATAATAATTAAATATGAAAACTAGAATACTAATGATCAAATATATTGAATGATAGTCAATTATTATTAATCATAACCAATCATAAAAAACTAAAATCAACTAAATTCAATAAAATATAATTTTGAGTAAACATGGCAATGCAACATAACCACAAATGAATATAACAATTCTACCCATGGTTGCAAATATAAACATGCTATAAACTATACATTATTATTATTATTTTATATTGATACAAAATTGTAATATCATTCATCAACAATTCTAAAAGGCTACAATTTGATGCAAGATGAAGAGAAGCGAATGGAGCCGAGCTCTAATTTCACGGATGGAGAAGAGAATCTAGTAAAGTTGAGGCTTTTATGAAGATGTGTGTAGGATTTCGTGGTTTACACCACCTCATTTCAAGTGATTCCATCATTCTTGCAAATCATTCAGATTCAAGGTTTCTTATTCACATATTGGAGTCCCCAAGTACATGTTTCAACTTTTCTCTTCATGCATTCATAGTAGACTTTTCTTCTTTTCATGCCAATCTCGTGTCAAAAAATAATAGATGTGCCAAATTGTCAAATTCCGTTGCGAAGATGGATATAGGCTCTTTTATGGCACCTTTCAATATTGATATCATGAAGCAAATATGATTAATAGGTGACTTTATGGGGCTTTTGTCCAATCCTAACACTGTCTTTGAATGAGTTCCTATGAATTCGGGTGAACATTACTTTAGTTCAATTCTTTATTATGGTAAAGTTTTTTTTTTGGGAAAAAGAGAAATTATAGATCTAATCTAGAAAACTTGATCTTTACACCATCGACCCAAGAGAATGTCCCTAACCATTTAGACCATTGATTTGAATCCAAACTTGAAAATCAATTTAGCCCCAGTTTCGATTAGACTTCCGCATCTCCCCGTTTTCTTCCATGGTGAGGATACCTTCAAATCAATTGCATAGAAAATGGAGCACTATATAACCCATGAAAAGCATAATACCAATATTCTTCCTTTCGCTATTATATGTCTGGTAATATATTTTGATAAGTGATTGCATGAAGAAATCCATCTTGAATTGAAGAGATTGTTCCATGATCAATCTCCTTATTATGAGCAGGTTTCTGTTAAGTGTAATACTTTCTATAAGTATGAAAACATTGCAAAAATTTATCCAATCATCAAATATTCTCCATCGCTATCTGACTAGAATTTAACGGGTAAGAATAATGATGAGAAAAACCTTAAGCAAGCTTCAAGAAAAAGAAAGAATCAAGTTCAAAGTGGTCTTCATCTTGGGTTCAAGCCTCACCCTCCCTCTATTCTTCAATCTCAGCCAGATTAGATTTGGCGCAGAATTGGAGCTATTGAATCTCACGAGAGTAGAAAAAATTCGGGATCGCAAAACATCATAAATTCTAGTGCAATTAGAAAATATATATTCTTTAAAATTATATACAATTTTTGTTCATCGTTATTCAAAAAATTCTCAAGGCAAGACTTCATTACTAACAGCCCAAGATCATCAATACCGAATATCTCACATTCAGAACTTAATGTGATAGATGACATACCTTGATTAACAGCGGAAGATGTAATGGCTGCCATCTCTCTGATCTGACTCCTGACTGTTCCTCTTCTTCAGAATTCGGTTTCTCTCTTCTTACCCTCACTTCCTTCATGTGCTTCCTGATGGAGAAGAATGCAACTCTTATGTGTGGGAGAGAGAGGACCCAATCCTTTATATATTATTTAACTCTAATCTGGTACGTCCATCATATACCAATTCAACGCTTAAGATCTAATGCTTTAATGCTTTAATGCTTTAATGCTTAGATCGGGTCACATTAAGATTAGAAACTGCTTTAACGTTAAAAGCATTTGCTGTTTCCAATAGCAGATTTCTAACATTCTCCCACTTGACCCGACTATTCATAATATTAAGCGTTGAACATCATACTATGATAAATTGCTGAGAGTTATGGCGGTTGTGCACTATTAATTCAATGCATTCCCTTCCATATACTACAATACCAGTAATCCATCAATTCATACTCATAATTTATATAAAACAGCATAATGGTCCACATAATGTCTTATATCATAATGATTAAACATAATATCTTTATAAGACTTTCTCTTGTTTAAAATTACATAAAATACGTACTACTTCATTAAAACAAGAGACACATAATTGTATATCAGAAACACATAAAAGAGCTCAGAATGTCACACATCAATTATCATTAATACAACCAAGACCCATTCTTTGAACATGTTCCTTAAATTGTCTTGGTTGTAACCCTTTCGTCAAAGGGTCTGCAATCATAAGTTCTGTCCTGATGTGCATGATTGACATTCTTTGTTTCTGAACCTCATCTTTCACAACAAGATACTTCAGTTCTATATGTTTGGCACCTTTAGAGTACTTGTCGTTCTTTGAGAAAAATACTGCTGCAGAGTTATCACAATAAATTTTCAGCGGCTTGCTAATGGTGTCGACAACCGCAAGTCCTGAAATAAAGTTCCGCAACCATAATGCATGAATTGTGGCTTCAAAACATGCCACAAATTCTACCTCCATAGTGGATGAAGCAACGATAGTCTGTTTCGCACTTTTCCATGATATGGCACCTTGAGCAAACATAAACAGGTAACCAAAAGTCGATTTTCTAGTATCGATGCATCCAGCAAAATCTGAATCGCTATATCCAATCACTTCCGATTCATTGGATGAGCATGTAATCTTTCGTTGAGAGAAATTCCTTAGTCTCATGCAATATACTTAAATTATTTGCAGCAAGCAAGACGTCATCAACATAAAGGACCAGATAAATAAACTTGCTCCCACTGATCTTTCGGTATATACAGTGATCAACCGTATTTTCCTTAAAACCAAAAGATGTAATAATGGTATTGAACTTAATATACCACTGCCGGGATGCTTGTTTAAGCCCATATATTGACTTCTTAAGTTTACACACCAATTGTTCTTTACTTTCTACAGAAAAACCCTCAGGTTGATCCATATAAACATCCTCATCAAGATCTCCATTCAGAAAAGCTGTTTTCACATCCATTTGATGCAACTCCAAATCATAATGAGCTACTAATGTCATTATTATTCTTAGTGAGTCCTTTTTCGAAACAGGAGAAAATGTCTCCTTGTAATCAACACCATCTTTCTGAGTGTAACCCTTAGCAACAAGTCTAGCTTTATACCGTTCGATATTACCACTAGAGTCGTGTTTGGTTTTAAAAACCCATTTTCTTCCGACTCTTTTACAGCCATGTGGTAACTCAACGAGATCCCAAACTTCATTCTGTTGCATGGATTTCAGTTCTTCTTTCATGGCATTAATCCATTCCTTTGACTCTTTACTTTCTACAGCATGTGAAAACGAAACTGGATCCTTATTGATTCCAATATCATAATCTGATTCTTGCATATAAACCACATAATCATTAGAAATAGCTGACCTACGATTTCTTTGAGGTCTTCTTAATGCTACTTGTTGTGGTTCATGCATATCAGCATTATGTAAGTCATTTCCTTCAGGAAGTACTTCTTCATTTATATGTTGTTCATTATCATCATGCTGTTATACAACAGCTGGAACAACATTTGGAGTAATAGTAGATGGAGGAACTATTCTAGGTAATGTAACATTTACCCTTGTTTCTTTATTTCTACTATTTCTCTTCTAGTACTCCCACTCACTTCACCATTCTCAATGAATCTTGCATTACCAGTTTCTAATTGCCTCTCAACATCATTTACAAACGTCTCAAGGACATTCACAAATATCAGTGTGTATTAGTTCAAGAAGCTGGCTGCTTCTAGTGGCTCCTTTCTTATTATGTTATTATGTTTGGTTTGTTTACCTTTAATACAATCCACACATAATTCTAGATCACTAAAGTCCAAATTTGACAAAATTTCATTACTTACTAATCTCATCATTCTTTCTTTGGATATATGACCTAGTCGTTTATGCCACAAGAAAGGAGAATTTTCATTTAACATGCTACGTTTACATCCAACATTATTTACTACATTCAACAAGGAATTCGCATAAGTGTCATTCAGTTTCAATTTATATAAACCATCAATTAGAATACCAGAACCAACATTATCATTATTCTTATATAAATCAAAACAACCAGATCCAATCATACATCTAAAACCAGAAATATCCAATTTACTTGCGGAAATAAGGTTTCTAGATAATGAAGGTACATAAAGGGTACTGTATAAGTTTAACACATATCCACTTTCTAGAATTAGACGATAAGTCTCTTTTTACAGATACGACATTGAACCCTCTTTAGTTCCTTCTTTTCGTCATCCTGCCCATTCTTAGCAGGTGCTTCTTCCTTCTTGAAATGACTTGATTTTCCTTTCTTTTCTTTACCAGCTTTATTACTCACAAAACTTACTGAGTGATTCACTTGATTTTTCAAACGTCCTTCTTCCTGAACAAGTCTACTGGCCAATTCATTAACATTCCACTTATCCTTTATAGTGTTATAGTTAATCTGAAAAGGTCCATATTCAGAAGGTAGCGAGTTCAGGATGAACTGGACAAGAAAAGAATCCTCTACCGTAAGTCCCAGGGAGTTTAACCTTGCTGCAATATTAGTCATCTCTATAATGTGCTCTTGCATAGTTCGCGACCCATCAAACTTCATGGTCGTGAGTTCTGCCATAAGAGTACTAGCGAGTGACTTATCAGCTGAACGAAAACGCTCTTCCACAGACTGCATATATTCCTTAGCACTTTCTGTTTGTGGAATTGTTGCATTGATGTTGTTAGCAACAGTCATCTTAATAAACATAAGGCTCAATCTGTTACTACGTTCCCATGCTTTATGGTGTGATTTTTCTGCCTCAGTACTATCTCTGGTAAGAGCAGCAGGCTTATCCACAAGGAGTGCCAAGTCAAGATCCTGTATACCTAAATGGAAATTGACTTGTTCTTTCCATTCAGAAAAATTAACACCAGTGAACAATGTAACAGATGAAGGATGTGTATTCATGGTAACTCCTGCAAATAAAAATTATAAGCTCATAACTAACGCGATTCAGATGTAGACATAATAGTATAAAATAGCACTCCTTTGGGTAGATACTATCCTATACTTAACATAATTAAATACCAAAACATAAGTAGGTAACAAATATGTTCAATTAAATAGAACTGACATCTTTGGATGATCAATATTTATTTAATCAAAATATCTATTAAACCTCATCATGTCAACTAGTTATAGAACAAGACTTTCCTTTGGGTAAGCTCTCAGGTTCTATCATTAGTGACGCCAGTTTTTAATTGGTATTATTATAACTGGCAATTTCTATCAATAATCATTATGTCACTTATGCACTAAATGATTATTCTGATTTTGACCACTTTGGTGATTAACAAAATCATAAATCTCATGTGCATAAATAATTTATAACACATACCTTATGCAAAACAACATTCTGATTTTGACCACTTTGGTGATTAACAAAATCATAAATCTCATGTGCATAAACAATCATTAATGTATGCAAAACAATCATTCATAGAGCAATTACTTTTATGCCCAAATTTCAAACAATTAGAGCCAACGATTTACTCTGTAGCTGACCTTTCTGTAATCTGAATTGACATCCCTTTTAAAGATCTCCGACTTAATGAGATCGAACCTACGATTTCTCTAAGCATGTAAAGCAGACAGGTTAACTAACCGTATATTTCTTATTGTCTCTTTCAATTTTCAAGAATGTCCAAAATCCTGGAAATGAATCCGTGACATGCAGAGTTCCTTCGGCTCATAGCCCAAAATATATGGGTGTGCAACAAAAAGATTCAACTTCATTTTGTATGCAGCGATTCACTGAGTAAAATTATCACTCACACGCTTTGGGAGTCCGGAAACGGTGAGCAAGCATAGAATTTAACTAACGTGAAGCGCTTGGTTAACAGTATACGAAGATCAATTGCAATCATAGGAAATATTTAGTTATTGATTGTGGCTCTGATACCAAATGTGAAATTTGCATTAAGTTACAGCCCAAGATCATCAATACCGAATATTTCACATTCAGAACTTAATGTGATAGATGACATACCTTGATTAACAGCGGAAGATGTAATGGCTGCCATCTGCTTTGATCCTCTTCCTCCTGACTGTTCCTCTTCTTCAGAATTCGGTTTCTCTCCTCTTGCCCTCACTTTCTTTATGTGCTTCTTGATGGAGAAGAATGCAACTCTCGTGTGTGGGAGAGAGAGGACCCAATCCTTTATATATTATTTAACTCTAATCTGGTACGTCCATCATATACCAATTCAACGCTTAAGATCTAATGCTTTAATGCTTTAATGCTTTAATGCTTAGATCGGGTCACATTAAGATTAGAAACTACTTTAACGTTAAAAGCATTTGCTGTTTCCAATAGCAGATTTCTAACATATATAACCCATGAAAAGCATAATACCAATATTCTTCCTTTCACTATTATATGTCTGGTAATATATTTTGATAAGTGATTGCATGAAGAAATCCATCTTGAATTGAAGAGATTGTTCCATGATCAATCTCCTTATTATGAGCAGGTTTCTGTTAAGTGTAATACTTTCTATAAGTATGAAAACATTGCAAAAATTTATCCAATCATCAAATATTCTCCATCGCTATCTGACTAGAATTTAACGGGTAAGAATAATGATGAGAAAAACCTTAAGCAAGCTTCAAGAAAAAGAAAGAATCAAGTTCAAAGTGGTCTTCATCTTGGGTTCAAGCCTCACCCTCCCTCTATTCTTCAATCTCAGCCAGATTAGATTTGGAGCAGAATTGGAGCTATTGAATCTCACGAGAGTAGAAAAAATTCGGGATCGCAAAACATCATAAATTCTAGTGCAATTAGAAAATATATATTCTTTAAAATTATATACAATTTTTGTTCATCGTTATTCAAAAAATTCTCAAGGCAAGACTTCATTACTAAAACTATAAAATTTACCTAGGAAAAGGAGAGAAGAGAAAAAGAATAAATGCAATAACGCCCATCATTTCCATTTTTAACTAAGAGAAAGAGAAGAGAAAAAGAATAAAGGCAATAACGCCTCATCATCTCTATCTTGATATTGTAATAACTTATTTATATTTTTTTTATTGAAATATGAAATATTTCATTTATAATTGAAAATAAGACTTAAATTATTTTACATTATCTCCTTTATATTTAGCTATTATATCAAACATTATCTCCTTTATATTGAAATTTTCAGTGAGTTTTTGTTTTAGAATATTTTTAATTAAAACTAGTCAAATATGTATATTTTATTTTTATTTTTATGGAAGAAACATTATTTTTGAATTTAAGAAATATTTTATTTTGATTCTAAAAAGGCACTTGTCAACTCTAGTTTAAACATGTTAAGCAATGTTCCTCTTGAATGAATGAAATATAAGTAATACTGAACTTTTGTTTTGTTTTAACTATGCTTTTACAATATTTTTAATTAAAAATAATCAAATATGTATATCTGATTTTTATTTTTATAATAGTTAATATTAATTTTTAATTAAAAAAATAATTTATTTTCATTTAAAGTAGGCACTTTTCAATTCTGGATTGAGTATAAACAGAATCACACATATGTGCCTTCAAACATTCTAGAGAACATAAACACACACATTCAATTTATTAGAAAAAAAAAATCAGATGTTTCCTAATTATATAATAAGGGTGAGATGTTCTAAAAAATATTAATAGTAAATAAAATATTTAATTTCAGTCATAAGTAATTTTTTCCATAATTAAAATTAAGAATAAGTAATTTTGAAGTGAATTTAAAAATACATTAAGAAAAAGGAACACTTTCATGTGGGAATTGTAATCTATAAATAAAATATCTTAATGTCTATGCTAATTATAAATTTTCAATATCAACAATTTACATATTACAAATGGTTAAAAGAAAAAAAATCATATACATATTATATAAAGCAATTGAATTATGGAATCCAAATACATAAGGAGATTTTTAAGGTGTTTAATCTATTTATGCATTCAAAAATACAATTACAAGTATAGAACCATATAGATTCATCTTAATCATAATCTATTAAAATCTGAGGAATATCAAATTTTTGAATTTCTAAATCTTTTATGTTTTCACTAAAAAAACATTTCACATAAAAAAAATTTGATTCTCTCAACTAATTCTCTAATTAAAATAACTCAACATTAATTTACAAAATTTCAATAAGCAAATAATATATATAGATATATATTAGCCACTCAACTTGTTGGAATTGCTCATTTATTAATTTACAAAATTTCAATAAGCAAATATAATATATATATATATATAGCCACTGAATTTGTTAGAATTGCTCATTTCTTGTTTACATCTTCGTTCTTTTACAATGTGTTTGGAGTCTTGTAAACCTTCTAGCTTCATTATTAAACATTATCAATCAGCGATTTTTTTCATAATTATTTTATTTTTAAACTCAATAACTATCAAAAACATTTCAAAATTTAGAGTAAAGTTAAACCATTGACCTTGTTTGATTTGAAATCTGCAATCGACTTAAATTTAGTGTTCGATAACAATTATGAACTGAGTTTTTTCTTCTCGCTAAACGATAATGACGAAAACGGTCATAAAAAAATTAGTTTCCAAAACATATTATATTTATTTTTAGTAAGATCCAATAACAGAAGCTTAACAAATGTATTATCTTCCAAAATGTAAATATCCTTTTACTAAAAAAAATTGAAGCATTCTCAATACTCGATAGATGCCATGTTGAATATGTATATATTCTTATTTTAATTCCAATATATTTTATATATGAATACAAAGTAACTTTTGTTTCAAACATAGTGAAATAGTGTAATACTATTTCTCTTTTAGGCAGATACATTTTATTCTTAGAATAAATTATTTTAGTTGATTGGCTAGGAAGTTATGGCGGATTTGACTTGAATAAACAACAGCGTACGATAATGAAATAAACGAATTTTATTAATAAAAAAATTTGAAAATTAATTGGAAAGAAACACTTGAATAAGAAATGTTTTTGAAATCATTGTGGTGAATAAGATCAAGATATTTTTTCCTTAAATAATTGAATAAAATTTTGCGGGAAAGAAAATTTTGCAGGAAAGAAAAACAGACTTTAAAGGAAAAATGCAGGAAAGAAAAAGAGACTTTAAAGTAGAAAAAGCCTAGACTAGTGGGTTGGAAAACCCATAAAAAGGCGAACTCACTTAAAGAAAAATCTACTGAAAAATAATGTATAAACTGCATTATTCGGAATCACAAGTGGTTGTTGATTCCAGGCAAATGCATCTCAGCTCCCTGGAATTTCGCGGTTTGGTTCAAAGTTGGGAGGAAATTGTTTTCCCAGTATAATTTACAATGACAAATCGGTTAGAAATTCTATTTACTGTGAAATTATGGATTCTGGTACATATTGAAATGATGCTAAAGTTAATATGCTTTCTTTTTATGGATTTTTTCTAACATAGTTTTTGTGAGTATGCATAGTTTGTGTGGGTTTTTTACATAGTCAACAGAATTTTGAGCATGGAATGACTTAATGATAGTAGGGAATGAAAAGACCAGATGAACAATTCCGTAGGTAATTCGATCCACAGTAGAATATGTTGGAATTAATATTTTCATTTGTTTGAATTAGTAAGTTTATATTTTATGAAGTTATTGATTAATCATGTTACCTACAGAAACTATTCCTTTTACTATATGCTTAGATGTTGGGATTTGTAGTGGAGGACTACACATACCGGAGATACTAGGTACACAGAGGAAATATGCTCATGAGAATTAAAAGGGTAATTTGACGACTGACTTTTGGGTAGAGTGGTAGTGGTAACTTTCATAATTTTGCGAGTACGAGCTCAAATTAGTTAAGGCGGTATTAATTTGGCCTGGTGAAATAAATATGGAAAAAAATAATTTGAAGGCATGATTCTGTAGAACTCTACCCAATCGTTCCGGGAGACTCTGTGCTCAGCGGATGACTTGGGGATGAGTTTCATATCAGACACCAATTTCATACGCCCCATGATATCATTAGGTATGGGACCGGTAGACTACAGTAGTTATACTGATGAACGATATGACCCCACCGAAAGGTAATATTAGTCGAAGAAAACGAAATTGTATCTAGGCGATAACTCAGGTTTAAGATGAAATGAATATTGTAAGTTACTATAGGGTGGAATATACATTGTGTCGAACCAGTTAATCCAGGGAAAAGGAAACTGAAAAATTAAATTAATTATGTCCATATAAGTTATATTCTCTAGAACTACTACTCGACTAACAATAATAAATTGAGCACATATAATAAAGAGAGAGCTTTATTAACCAATAAGTAATAGAAATTGATTCCAAATTGAAAAATTAAATTAATTATGTCCATATAAGTTAAATTCGCTAGAACTACTACTCGACTAAGAATAATAAATTGAGAAGATATAAGAAAGAGAGAGCTTTATTAACCAATAAGTAATTGATATTGATTCCAAATTTCCCTAGCAATAGATGGAATCTACAGTACTTCAATGAAGGCATAAGCACATGCAAGTTGATGTCAGGTGATCAAATAAGAAAACGTACTCTCTGAGTCAATTCACACTATAAATACACAGTGTGCAAAGAAATTCAAATTTAGATAACACCCAATTGAAATATTACCGATTTCAATGGCATACAAGTATTGTTAAATATTTCTTAGCCGTAAGGTAACTCGGTCGAATTTGACAATTTTAATCTCTATCAGGAAAGGAAGATATATATAAAACCATGGGAAATATCAAAAGGAAATGCAACACAATATGCACGAGAAACAAGTAATGAAAATATTCATACCAATTTCATTATCATAGATAAATAATACTTGTCATATTAGGGAATGTAACCATGCTCCTAACACTCAGAATTAAACCAAAGTGCATATATTACATATTAAACGCCCAAAGGGCCGTGATAAATACATTACCTAACATGTTCATCTAGAACTTGTGAGAACCTTCTTCTGGAACGTCAAAAACAATACTCGGTTTTTAAAACAAGGGACTACAAGTCGTAAACACTTCCTCTGCACTTGCATGGTAAATTTATACACAGGAAAGTCATCATAACAACAAAAGTAGAAACATTCTTCCCACGGGATAACCCAGTGCATGGGTTGGTCTCCACGCTAATCAACGATCCCCAAGCCCATTAATGAAGAAAATCCCCATTTAAGGACGTGTAGAGCACCAACCTAGAAGGGGGGAGAAAATTATATCAATCAACAACGAACAAAGAGTAAATATTATTACGGTCACCCAAACCTTCAAGAGCACCATCGGGATACCTGCAGGAAGAACAAAAGATAGAAATTAAAGCTTTGTGGGTGCAAGAAGATATGGAGTCAGATAGGAATAATGAAGAAAAAATCAAACCCATGAGTTATGTAGAGGTAGGGTATACCTGGTGAATTGAGAACTAAGCTGGGTCGACTCCTGTAAGCAGAGAACAAACTCAAATCCCAAGAAAAGAAAAAAAATACTCTAGGGTGAACATTTCAAATTAAATAGAGAAAAAAAAACAAGGAATCGACGTCGATGGCAGGGATTCACCTAGAGATTGTAACAAACTCAAATCCCAAGAAAAGAAAAAAAATACTCTAGGGTGAACATTTCAAATTAAATAGAGAAAAAAAAACAAGGAATCGACGTCGATGGCAGGGATTCACCTAGAGATTGTTAAGGCTTAAGATTCCACGGATTAACACCATGATTTTCATCGCTACTATTACCTAAGACCAAGAAGCCTCTTTCCTGATTAGTCGAATGACCACATGAATGAAACTAAGAACTTAATAGGAAAAAAAAACATAAATAATAACCCCAGTCGATAGGGAAAGAGGGAAAATGTAAAGATGAAAAGAAAACAAAAGATTCACTTGAACATGACAAGTTTGTTGGAAATTTCAGGTGATTTCAAACTCAAAAGACCAGAGAACAACGCTCTTATACCACTGTTGGGAATTTGGGAATTTTTCTGGTAAAATTCCAAAAACAAACAAACAAACTGCACAGAAAGTCGGTGCTTTTTTTTTCTGTCTCAGGATCTTTTGCACAGGGAAGCTAACTTGTTTTCTGAGAACAGAAATTTTTACACTCAAAAAAATAACTTTGCATTCATCAATATGACTGCCTGTTACAAAAAAAAAGATTCTTCCTCTTAACAGAGGGATTACAAAACTGCTATTACACAAAGGTCTTCCTCACATAGAGGGATTCACCAACACTGCTTTTACAAAAACATCTTCCTCACACAGAGGGATTCACCAACTGCTGTTACAAACTTCTTCCTCACATAGAGGGATTCACCAACACTGCTTCAGATGCAGTTCCACAAACAACAAAAGAGTCTTCCTCCCACAAAGCGATTCACTAGAGATTATGCTGAAAAACATCTTCCTCTTGACAGAGGGATTCACCATGACACTGTGCTGAAAAGCACCTTCCTCTTGACAGAGGGATTCACCATGACAATGTGATGAAAAGCACCTTCCTCTTGAAAGAGGGATTCACCATGACACGGTGCTGAAAAGCACCTTCCTCTTGAAAGAGGGATTCACCATAACACTGTGCTGAAGAGCACCTCCCTATTGAAAGATGGATTCACCATGAATACATTTCAATCAACCAAGAATTTACTCTGTCTCCTTCTGAGATTTTACACTGCTATGTGTAAAAATCTCATTTACATTTACTGCTGTAAAAACAGAGTTTTACATATACTGCTGTAATAAAAAACATTTACTTACATTTACTGCTGTAAATGTAATTCCTTACATTTCATTAAAAAAAATCTCCTTTACTGTCGTGCTGCTGCACCTCTCTTGCTCTTCATGCTTTTTTCTGGTTTTCTTTTATCCGCACTTGCTATGCGTTTCATTTCCCATACATATGCAATAAACAACGCTCATTTCCTTATGCACTGCTGTGCATGCCTCCTTTCTCACGCTGCCCCTGTTCTATGTTCGCACTGCTGTGTGCGTCTCATCTCATTGCAAAAACAACTCATTTTCTTATGCACTGCTGTGCTTCTTCTTGGCGCTACACAACTAAAACAATCTTTATGCTGCTGCATATTTCATATTCACACTGCTGTGTGATTCACCCCGGGCTTCCCTCACATTACAATGGTCAACTAAAAAAAAAAACATATATATATTACATTACATATGCTTTACTTGTGTCATAAGACCAAAACTACACCCAAGAATAAAAAACTAATAAAATTAAAATCTTACCAAAACTTACCAACCCACAGTAAATTGCATTTACTGTTTTACTGACATTTACTGGGGGTAAGTGAAACTTTTACTTCACGTAAAATTCATTTGGTGCAGGCTTGTACTCAACTGTCGACTTCAATTGGATCGCATCGTAGAATCACAATCTCCGGAAGGAAAAATGGAACACTATTATATTGGTGCGATTTGCGATTTGTGATCGAATCGCATCGCATCATCGCATCGCGTAAAATACAGGGACACAGCGAAGGGTGACAAAGATGAGTATGCGATATGCGATAAGATCGCATCGCGATATCGCAATCGATGCAAAGCAGGGGAACTCCAATGGCAGTTTTCCATAATGATAACACGGCGGTCGCTGTCGCTCCATGGAAGTTGAAATTATCATTCCAACAAAGTTGAAGAGTGGCTTCCCAGCGAAATCGACTTTGGCGCCGACATAACCTTAACTTGTAGAACAGTTAGCCAGAATTCAATCAATAAATGAGTAAGGAGAAGAAAAGGGATCCAGAAAAAACATATGTCATTTTCTGATCTTACCACATGGCCTGCCTCGTTGCCCCAACTTCGTCCAAATGCTAGTGGGAACAAGGGAGAGACTCTCGGTGCAGAGGACACCTTCAGTTGTTGCAGAGCAGAAGAGAAGAGGAAAGACAACTTTCGTTGTTTTGCAGACCAAATGTGGTGGGATGGACACCTAGGAGGCCTTATGTTTTGAAAACACAAAGACACATCGTTGGCTCCGAGCAGAGCCATCCTGGCCACTTACAAAACCACAAAACAAAAATCGATGAAACAATACGCAAACCTTGTGGCAATCACGTGAAGATAGGTGGAACTCATGTGGACAGGGCACCATATGTAACAAGGGGTTGGGAATATAGTGCAAGGGATGCTACATGGAATCCATGAAAAGGACCTCGATCTTGGAAAATAAATTCAGTTTTGACATACCTTTGGGTTGTGCGTAGAAGACATATTAGTGGTGTGGAAATATGAATTTGATTAGTTGAGTTGTAATAATTAACATGGGCTATAGTAGAGTTTCTTTGGGGTAATATAGGGGTAAGCGCTTCAACATCACATAAACCTCATGCCACCTCTTTTAAATTAGAACAATAAGACCTTAATATTTAACTAATGGCCAAGATGAATATCATTTAGATCAATTCAATCATGTTGATATCTTATAAATGGGCCAATACTCAGGAACTAACATACAATAGAATATAGAACTTGCATGTAGTTGGGTAAGGACAGTAAACTCTCTAAGTGCTAGACCACAACCACAGAAGGTATTTAATGAAAATAACATTCTCTATTCATACAAAAATAAATAAATATAATAAATAAATTATATATATATATATATGTTTGACTTGGAATCATGAAAAAATGTATGACAATGTTAATTACTACATTGGGTCGGAAGGAATCACTGAAAAAAAACATGTGTAACAGTGTAAATGTAAAATACCGATATGGGTTGTATTGTTCATAAGGTACTTGAGTAAAGTCGACTACAATAGAATGATGAATAATTGTCCTCTAGTGATCACAGGTGGTGAATAATTGTACATTGAATTAGGAAATGGTACGAAATGCTAGGTTGTGCTACCAACAGTTAAAAAATAGAAGTGAAGGCTTGAAACCATTTCAAGGTAAGGAAAAAATTAAGTCCACAATAAAAATAAAAAAACCTCTTTATCTGATTTTTTTTGGAAAGGATGATCAGAGAAAGAAATTTAGCAAGGGAAATGTAAGTCAGCCTACACATTGTTATACTGGGTCAAAGCCCATGGAATTGAACAAAGAAAATAGTGTTGGGGTCAATGAAAGAGAGTCACTAAAGTGTTGGACTTGTATCGAACCACACTTATTAAGATATTGTCTACATAATTCATGATCTATTCAAAATATTCAAGAAGTTCATGAAGCAACAACTATGAATCATGTTTCCAGAAGCATTCCTAGGATAAGTGTTGCACTAGAGGATAGACAGGGTGAACATCAATCTACCAAGATAGAAATTGAAGATATCGTTTCAAACCAATTTCTTTCTATTTTAATTGATCTAGAGGCCAGTTTAAGTTATATTAGTCTCCAAATTATGGAAAAATGTCAAATAAAATTAGAAAATTCTAAAAAGGCATGGTTGGTAATATTAACAACGGGTACCAAAAAAAAGGAAGATATTTAAATAAAACAATGCTACCTTGACTTAAACAACTATTCCATAGAAGCATATTTAAACATTTTTCCATTAGGATCCTATGATCTCTTAATATGCATGTACTAGTTAGAAAAATAGAGAGTTGTTTTTAATTGTTTAGAGAAAAGTGTGGGTTGCATTGGTATGGATGGGAGAAATTGGTTAATCAAAGGTAAGAGAAAACCAATATCTGTCCAACAAATTTTAGCCTTACAACTAAAAAGGAATGCCACAAAAGGATGCCAAGTATACATGGTGCAAGTGGAAATAAATGGGAAACAAACTCAAAAGGAAAATTTGGGGACATTGCCTATCGTTAGAGAGTTTCAATATGTTTTTCCAGAGGAAATACCCGGGTTACCTCCTCATAGAAACATATATTTCTCTATTGATTTAGTACCTTGTGCTACCCCTGTGTCTATATCCCCTTATCGAATGAGCATACCAGAGCTACTAGAGCTGAAAATGTAGTTACAGGAACTACTAGAGAAGGATTACATCAGACCCAGTGTCTCACCATGGGGGGACCCTATGCTATTTGTCAAGAAAAAAGATGACACTTTTGGAATGTGCATCAATTATAATCAATTGAACAAGTTAACCATAAAAAATAAATACCCATTACCCCGCATTGGTGACCTATTTCATAAAGTAAGGGGAGCAACTATATTCTCAGAAATTCATTTAAGGACCGATTATCATCAACTTCAAATAAAAGATGAATATATTAACAAGACAACATTTAGAACGAGATATGGTCACTATGAGTCTGTAGTGTTACCTTTGGTCTCATTAACACACTAACAACCTTCATGTGTCTAATCAACAAAATAATTCACAAGTAACTTGATATTTTATGTTAGTATTCATAGACAACATCCTAGTGTACACTAATGATGAAGAAGAGCACAAAGAACATCTCAGATTGGTGTTACAAACTTTAAAAGGAACATCGCAGTATGCAAAACTCAACAAATGTTTGTTTTAGAAAAACATAATACAATATCTAGGGAACATCATTTCCAAGGAGGGACTATCGATTGACCTTGAAAAAGTTAGGGTGATTATGAATTGGCCCACACCTAAGTATGTGCGAGTAGTTTGTTCATTTATGGGCATTATAGGATACTATGAAGGTTTATAGATGGTTTTTTAAAATTGGATTATCCCATTAATTCTTTGCAGAAAAAGGGAATAAATTTTGAGTGGAAAGTCGAATGCCAAGAGAGCTTTGACAAGTTGAAATAACTATTGACACTTGCCCTTATATTATAAATTAAAAACCAATATAAGGAATACACTATTTGTATTGATGCCTATTTCGAAGGCCTTGGGGTAGTGTTGATGCAGGAAAATTCAGTGATATCTTATGGGTCGAGGAAGCTAAAATGATAAAAAAATTATGTTGTGTATGATCTAGAGCTTAAAGAAATGATACATGCCATAAAAATGTGTAGGCACTACCTATAAGGGAAAATGTTTACTTTAGTGATAGATCACGTTAGTCTAAAATATTTCTTTAGCCAACCTGATCTAAATGCTAGACAAACAAGGTGGCTAGCTTTCCTTAGTGAGTTTGAATTTGATATGAAAGACATAAAGGGAAAAGAAAATAAAATTGTAGATGCTTTAAGAAGACATGCACAGGTTGTAATGAGAGTAGTTGCTAGTAGTATTATAAGAGATTTCGAGGAGAAGATTAAAAATTCAAAGCAACAAGACCCTTAGTATCGAGAGATTGAGCATAAATTATGGAAAACAAAAATTCTGGGATATACTGAATATTTTGAAAAATTATCAACTTATAAAAACAGGTTGTATATCCCTAATGTGGTCACGCTAAAACAAATGATATTGGAGGAGTCCCATAGGAAAACATATGTAGGTCGCCATGGGTAGAAAAATATGATAACAACATTTGGCTAGGTATGAAGAGCGATGTGGCAGAATATTTAGTAAAATGCGTAGAATGTCAACAAGTAAAGGTGGAACATCAACACCTTGCTAGATTGCTAAATCCATTACCCATTCTTGAATGAAAGTGGGAGGTAATTTCAATGGATTTCATTATAGGATTTCTGAGAAAAAAGTACCAAAATGATTCCATCATGGTGGTGGTAGACAGCTTCACTAAAGAATCACATTTTATATCGCTGTAGTCTACTTTTGGAACTGTCGAGATTGCCAATGTTTTCATGAAGGAAATATTTCGACTACACGGTGTACGAAAAATGAATGTGTCGGACAAAGATTCAAAATTTGCCTCCAATTTTTGGAAAGATTTGTTTGTGGAAATGGGGACTCATTAAAAATTCAGAACAACATATCATCCCCAAACTGATGGAGAAATAAAAATACTAATAAAATTATGGAAGATATGTTATGAATGTATGTCATGGATAGCCCACCAAGTGGCAGGATTTTCCGCATTTAGCAAATTTTTCTTATAATAATAACTAGAAAGATTCAATAAAAATGAATCATTTTGAATATTTATATTGAAAAAAATGTCATACACCACTCAGTTGGATTCAACTAGAAGACAGATTAACATTGGACCTATATGCATTACAGGAAATGGAACAGGTAGTGAGGAAGATTAGACACAGTATAAAAATAGCACAAGACATGAAAAAAATTTGCATGGACAAGAAGAGAGTTCATAAATAATTTAGCATTGGATACCATGTTTACTTACAAGTAAAACCAAGAAAATGTACTCTAAGAACTAGGACTTGTGCAAGGTTGGCACAATAGTTCTATGGACCTTTTGAAAGTTTGGACAAAGTTGGTCCAATATCCTATCAGCTGGCTTTGCCCGGCCATATTAAAGTGCATAATGTTTTTCATGTGTCTTCACTAAAAAAGTATATTCATGATATTTCTCATCTGGTTGATCAGAAATTAATGCATGTGGAACCCGAAGAAGACTTTCTACCAGACCCAATCCACATATTATATCGGAAAGATATTTTGCTCTAGAATTGAGTTGTTGCTTCGGTTAAAATGTAGTTGAGGCACTTTAAACCTAAGGAGGCTACTTGGGAGCTAGAGGATAAAATGAAAGAAGTTTGCTATGCATTATTCAAGGAGTCAAATGAATACGAAACACTGAGGACAGTGTTATTTTAATAGGGGGAAAATTTAATACCCCTCATTTTCTATGTTGATATATTATGTTTTTAGATTAAACTATTTCAGCTAACTGGTCGGGAATCCATGGTGGACTTGACTTAAGTAAACAATAGAGTATGATGATGTAATAAATGAATTTTATTAATGAGGAAAAAAAAGAAAAGAAACTGAAAATTAATTGGGAAAGAAACACTTGAGTAAGAGATGCTCGCCAAGATTTAGAAACCAATGTGGTGGATAAGATCAAGATAATTTTTCCTTAAATATCTTAGTTGTAGAGAAATATTGAGTAAAGCGTCGCGGGAGAGAAAAGTATGCTTTAAAGGAAAAAATAATTTATATGATAATAAAAGTAAGAAAAATCCTAGGCTAGTGGGTTGGTAGACCCATGAAAGGTGGGATGCTACTAAGGAAAAATCTACCGAGAAATAATGTATAAGCTACATTATTCAGAATCACAAGAGGTTGTTGATTCCATGCAAGTGCATCTCAGCTTCGGTGGAACCCAAGGATTTGGTTCAAGGTTGGGAGCAAAAGTGTTTTCTCAGTTTAATTTACAGCGATCAATCAGTTAGAAATTCTCTTTGTTGTGAAATGATGGACTCTGGTACATATTGCAAATGATGCTAAAGTTAATATGCTTCTATTTTTATGGATTTTTGTTAACATACATTTTGTGAGTGTGCATAGTTAGAAGAATTGGTATGATGAATAAATTGAAATAAATTTCTATCACTATTGATTTCTTTGTGTGTGCACAAAGTCAACATAATTTTGAGCTTGGAATGAATTAATGATACTTGCGAATGAAAAGGCCAGATGGCAGTTTGTATGATTCAGAATTAGTTATACATATATATATATATATATATATATATATATATATATATATATATATATATATATATATATATATATAATTGATAAATAAATTCTTCTGCTTAGATATGGATGATGAACAATTTCGTAGGTAAGTCAATCCACAGTAGAAGATGTTTGAATTGATATTTTCATTTGGCAGAATTAGTAAGTTTATATTTTATGAAGGTATTGATTGATCACGTGAGATACATAAACTATTCCTTGTATTATATGCTTAGATGTTGGGATTTTTAGTGGAGGACTGTGCATACCACAGATATTGGATACACACAGTAAATATTCTCATGAGAATTAAAAGGGTAATTTGACGATTGGTTATTGGGTAGAGCATAAGTGCTAACCTTCATAATTGCGATTATGATCTCAAATTAGTTAAGCTAGTATAAATTTCACCTCGTGAAATAAATCTAGAAAAAAAAGGTTGAAGGGATGATTCTGTAGAACTCTACCCAATCGCTGTGGGAGACTCAGTGCTCAGTGGATGAGTTGGGGATGAATTTCATATCATAACCGAATTTTATACGCACGCTGATATCATCAGCTATGGGAGTGGTAGACTACGGTAGTTTTAATAATGAACAATATGACCCCACCGAAATGTAATCTTAGTCGTAGAAAACCAAATTTTATCTAGGCAATGACTAAGGTTTAAGTTGAAAGGAAGATGGTAAGTTACTATAGTGGGGGATATATGTTATATCGAACTATTTAACCTGGGTAAAAGGAAACTGAAAAATCAAATTAAGTATGTCCATATAAGTTCTATTCGTTAGAACTACTACTCGACTAAGAATAATAAATTATGCAGATATAGTGTAGAGAGGGATTTATTAACCAATAAGTAATAGAAATTGATTCCAAATTTACCTAGAAATAGATGAAATCTACAGTACTTCAATGAAGGCACAAGCACATGCAAGTTGATTTCCCCTAATTAAATAAGAAGATGTACTCTGTGAGTCAATTGACACTATAAATACCCATAGTGAGTAATGAAAATCAAATTTAGATAACACCCAACTGAAATATTACCAATTTCATTGTTAACATACAATTATTCTTCAAGAATTCTGAGCGATAAGGTAACTCGGTCGTAGTTGACATTCTAATATCTATCACGAAAGGAGGATATATATAAAACCATGAGAAATATCAAAAGAAAATGCAACACAATAGAGAAAAAAGTACTGGAAATATTCATATCAATTTCATTATCATAGATAAATAAGACTTTTTCAGACTAGGGAATGTAACCTTCTAACACTCAGAATTGAACTAAAGTGTAGATATTAGATAAATAGGAAATGCAGATTAAATTCCCAAAGGCTCTACAGTAAATAAATTACTTAACATTAAATTACTTAACATTTTCATCGAGAACTTGGGAGAACCTTCCTCTGGAAACAAAAAAATAATAATCAGTTTTCCAAACAAGGGACTACAAGTCCTAAACACCTCCTTTGCCCTTACATGATAAATTTATACACAGGAAATTCAACATAACAACAGAAGTAGAAATATTATTCCCATGGGACAGCCAAATGCTTGGGTTGCTCTCCATGATAATTAATGATCGTAGAAGCCAATCATTAAGGAAAAAAACCTCTAAGTATATGCGTAGAGCACCAACATGGAGGGGAGAGTAAATTATACCAGTCAACAATTACGAAAGAATAAATATGATTACAATCAACGAAACCTTCAAGAGTGCCATGAGGATACCTACAGGGAGAACAAAATGTAGAAATTAAATATTCATGGGTGCGAGAAGATATGAATTCAAATAGGAATAAGGAAGAGAGACTGAAATCAAGGAGTTATGTAGAGGCGAGGTATAATTGGTTAATTGATAACTAAGTTGGGCTGGCTCCTATAGTATTGAGAGAGCAAAGTAACACATCTCAACAAAACAAAACAAAAAGGCTTTAAGGTGAACATTTCAAATTAAACAGAGAAAAGGAAAAAACAACCAGGAATTGACGTACAGGCAAGGATTCACCTAGAGAGTGCTAAGGTTAAAGATGTCATGGATTAACACCACAATTTTCATCACTATGGTTACTTGAGACTAAGAAGCCTCTATCCTAATTAGTCAAACTGATCACAAGAACGAAACTAATAACTTAATAGGAAGAAACATAAATAATAACCCTAGTTGATACGGAAAGAGGGAAAGCGTAAAATGAAAAAGGAAAAAAATGATTCACATGAACATGACGAGTTGCAGAGTGGCTTCTTAGCCAAATCAGCTTTGTCAGCCATAATTTGAAAAATAAATGAGTAAGGAAAAAAAGCAATCCAAAATAAACATACACTATTTTCGTGTCTTACTAAATGGTCTACCTTGTTGCCACAACTTCATCCAAATTCTAGCTGGTAGAAGTGGGAGACTCTAAGTGCAGAGGACACCTTCAGCTGTCGCAAAGGAGAATAGAAGGGGAAAGACACATTTCATTGTTTTTTAGACCAAATGTGGTGGGATGGACACCTACGAGGCCTTAGAGTTTCAAAACCCAAAGACACACCGTTGGATCTAAGCGGAGCAATCCTAGCTACTCACAAAACCACAAAACATAAATCGATGGCACAGTATGCAAAACCTATGGCAATCACATGAAGAGAGGTCTTAAATCACATGGATAGGTCACCATAGGTAACAATGGGCTGGGTGGATAGTTCGAGGTATCATACATGGCATCCATGAAAATGGCCTTAATATTGGAAAAGAAATTGGGTTGACATACATTTGGGTTGAGTGCAGGTGGCATACTAGTGGCATGGAGATATGAGTTTGTTTAATTTATTTGTAATAATTAACATGGGATATAGGAGATTCCTCCTTGGGTAATATAGGGGTAAGCACTTCAACGTCATATAAACCTCATGACACCTATTTTAAAGGAGAACCATAAGACCTTAATATTTAACTAATGACCAAGATGCAAAATGTTTAGAGAAATTCAATCATGCCTCTATCTTATAAAGGGGTTAATACTTAGGAACTAACATACAATAGAATATAGAACTCACTTGTAGTTGGGTAACAACAAAAAACTCTCTAACTGATAAACCACAGTGACACAAGGTATATAATGAAAATAGCATTATTTATTCATACTATATATATAGTTGCATTAGATTCATGACAAATAGGGAGAAAAATCACTATAACATTAAGCTTTTATGTGACTATTTACTAAATTTAAACATGACATTATGAATTACTTTATTTTAAATATGAATTATTATTACTTAAATTTATTTTTATGTGATATATATATATATTTTGAAAAATCATATATATATATATATATATAGATAGATAGATATATAAGGTGAGTCTAGCGACATTTTTCTCCATTGATATTATAATACTTCCCTATGAATACCATTTAATTTTTTTTTAAAGTGTTGACTCCTTCCATGCGCACACACATATATATTTCTTTTGTATTATTTAATTCCAATCTGTATCCCGAGTCATGGGCTCATATACTATGTATCATTCAAAATAACGTCTTTGACCTACTATAACCATGTTTTCATTGTCACTCCTATGCAATTTTTCAAGTCAAGGTCACGAGACCACTACCTCACATACTTGGTTTAAGTACACTCATATTATTTGTGCATGCACAAGTCCGAGCCAATATGTCTACCTGTGTTGGTGGACAATCCACATGGACTACTAAATCAGTTGGAGGCTCATTAAGCCACATCGAGAGAGGTCTTTGAGTGACCCTACTCTGCAATTATTTTCCATGTCATGACATGTTGCTTGATTTTAATTCCTCCTTACCTCATGGTTGATCATATGATTAGATTTATGTAATCCATTGCATGGATGAATGAATGTCGATACCTCCTTTTCCTTTACGTGGATTTTATCATGGTAAAATGGTGGCTCGTTGCCAAGCCTAACCAAATGAATATGAGGTTTGGACAAGTCTATGAGACAAGTGGACATTGGATTGATTGTTCTGCGTCACATTTACAACTGAAGTTTGGACATATTGTCTATTGGAGTTATGGTTCATTGTTCGCCATCCTCATTTTTATATGCTTATGGGTATTTCACTTCAAAGATAATCATTAGTGTCTATTTTTTCCGTTGTATCATGTTGTCCTTTCACGCCCTCTTCTTGCACTCTATAGCTCTGAGTTCCATCATCAAGATTTACCCATGCTATTTTTTATGTCTGAGTATGCCTCATTTTAACCATAGTCTTATACAATGTATAGAGGGTTCGGGCAAGATGTATGATTGTACAGGTAAATGAAATGTCATTTCTAGAAGTGTTTTTCATTTTCATTACTTATCTTTTAGGACATTGACTTCTACTTGGTATGGTTGGATAGGAGGTTTAACATTTGAAATCGAGTGTCGTGGAACACTTCATTGTAGGTCAAAATGAGGAAGAAATTTTCCTACTGACCAACCCCTATACCACATTCTTACCCTCAACACAATAATGAGAGGATGGCTACTCCCATTTCTTACATGTCTTCTTGCATGGTTTCAGTTCATATTGGCTACTTACAACTTATTTCCATTTGTCTCTAGTTTTAAATGAATTACTAGAAGTGTATCAGACTTCCTTGTTGTAATATTTAGGAGAGGGATAACACCCTAGGTCCTTGTTCATGGTAGTTGTAACATTAATTTTCATAGATTACCTTAGAGGTTTTAATGGAAATACATTTCTATTAAACTTTTCTCTTATTATTAATTATGGGTTCTTTTCTTTTTTGTAATTTCTTTCGACCAAATAGAGTATTGGTATTTTCCCATAACCCTATCATTCCACTGCTCTATAATAATGACCTACATGTATGGTGTATGGTCTATTGATATGAAAACTTTGTATGGTTTATGCCATTTTGTATTATTGATTTTTATCTATGTGTTCCAAGTGTATGAAGCATTTAATATAAAATGTATACAAACCCTTACTGGCATTCACACTCTTGAATTTGTAGTTTTTTGTGTCTTCTATTTCAATATTTTTTCATTAACGGGTTTCATAGGCTGGTCTTTAAACAAACATCGTACTAATATTTCTTTTCTGTGTCACATTGTTTCTTTTCTCCCCACTGAAGTTTTGGGTGAACACTATAGGTGAATTTTTTTCTTTGTTGGGGGAGATTAAGTACACTTTTGATTTTTTTTCTCACCAACTTTATCTCAATGCCAGTTGTCTTGGTATACCCCAAAACATCCCATTATTTCGGTGAATTTTTGGCTTAGAAGGTTATGACTTTCCCATTCCTTATCTTATCCAGGAGTTATTATGGGTTGCGAATTCCTGTAACTTAGCATTATCGATATTTCTCCTTGCTTGGTGCATTATAATTATTATTCTATTATGTAATATTAATCTCAACATTTATACCCTCCCATACTTATTTATTATTTTGCAACAGTGCCTTGCATTGGGTCCACTTGTCTCCTCTCCAATCACAGTGTTATCTTTACTTCGGTAGTGGTATGACCCTTAGTTTTTCTTGTTGTAGTAAAATGGTTATGATACAAACAAAGGAGAGAACCAATACAATACTAACATGAAAGGGGTTTCTACATTATTGAACCCATGTTGTTCCTTCAAAGTCGAAGGATTCCGCTAAGATAATTGTTAGTTTATGAAATAGTTGGAGAAGTATTAACGCAAACATTGTAAATTTATCTCGTTATGTTTTTCTTATGATGTTAGGCTCTAACCCAAGAATGTTCTATCTAACGATTTGGGGAAAGGAATATTAGAGTTTACAACATTTGCATCAATCTCACCCCTCCTTTTTAACCTATATGGGAATTCTCTTTGGTATAGGATGGAAATCCCCCTCTTAACAATACTTACTCTACATTGGCCCTCCCCATCTACCGAGTTGATCGTATTATTGTCATGCTAAGAGGTTCGACAATTTGAAATTTTATTAAGGAATTTTCACATTTTCCATACTATCAACGCTATGAAACATCGATCACTAGTATGGACATAAAATTTAGAGGAATTATTAATCCCTACCTCATAATCAATCTAGTAATCAACCTATAAGTTAACCAATCCTCGTCCAATGATCTAGTATAAAATACCAGTAGAAAAAAAATAACATTAGTTCATGAGTTAACATAGCATAAAAATATTGTATACAGACAATAATAATAATGAATGAACACCTAATACTAGGCAATGTGCATTAAGGATTAGATGAACGTATGACCAGATGAGAAATACAGATTGATGAGGGACATTCCACCTATTCGTACTCGGTAGATAAGACAAACTTCTTTACCAAGACATCGCCAAGCCTTCGTTATGACTTTATATAAATAATTCCCTCTTACTTATCTATCATTAGTTATGCATATTTTTGTTTTCAAGCAATAGTTGGTGGAAATAATAATTACAAACTTAGCCCAATACCTCCACTAGTGTTCACACAACTTCAGATTGATTCCTATTTTTATTAGTTAATTTTACACTTAGCTTACCCCTTCCATCTTCAGAACATGAAAAAAGCCTCCCACTATCAGTTATTTAATGCCTAACACTTGTCACCATCATTCCATATCCATTTCATTCTAGGTATCCCTTAAAATATGTTATTTGTCCCCCATGAGATTTTCCTTTTTATGGAATTAAATTTCTTGGGCTTTCCTTTTGTCTTTCACAATTTTCATAAGTCGAGTGGAAACTCTTCTATAAAATCACAATCCATACTTAGTAATGTTTGTCATCAAACAATATATGTTTATTTATTATTGCTAAAATAAATTTGTCTACAATATCTATTATAATATGTACCACCTATTCAGGTGTGTTATGTAACAACCCCATGTTAAAAATTCATGTGATAAAGGTAAAAATAAGACCAAGGTCATGGGACATGTATTCCAAGATGAATGTTGAGAAAACCATCCTAGTGGGTTTTCATTTGGTTTATTATGGCTAAAATAAATTGGCAAAGAGGCATTAGTTGGAATTTTATTTATGAAAATAAGGAAAATAAGAGAAAAGGGAGATGAAAGATCGCAATTTTACATGGGAGGGACAATGAAGGAAAATGAATGGAAATTGAACAAAATAGAGGCATCAATAATAAAAAGGCTTATGAGGATCAGTTCACCCCCTTTTGTTCAGCTCAGTTTTGGAACTAGTCTGAAAGAGGAGAAGAGCACCAAGAGGAGAAGTGAAATAAACAAAGGAAAGGAAGGACAAGGAAACCAAGAAAGGAAAGGAATGAAAGGGAAAGCAAAGGAAGGGCAAGGAAAGAAAAGGAAATCATAGATCAAGCAGCTTTAGTGGTAACACTTTTAGGTAACAGGTTGCATGTATGATTTCCTAGTTGGTTTTGGTATGAATGGCATGTGCATGTGTGTATTTGGTTCATTTGCTGTCATTGGCATGGGTTTTTTTGGGTTTCCACAATGGTTTTAGGCTTGGCATGCCATTTCCAGATAGTCGTGGTTTGATGGGATTCTTTCTTGGTTGAGCCTTGGATTTTTAGAAGGTTTTGGATCTAGGTGAGGTGCTATTTGGAAAATACCAAGGGTTAGCACTGGGGATGGTGTTCTCTCGGAATCCCTCAACATGTGGGTGGAGTGAGGAAAATTCATCAAGGGATGGTGAAGGAATTATGAGGAATCCAAACTTAGTTTTGTTTTATGGTCTCAGAACCGGTTTAGGTGAGATCATGGTATGGTAAGGGTGGAGGTGGTTTAACCTTTATATTCCTTTAGTTGTTTATGTATTGTTTTATTCAATGAGATTCCACATTCATGGCATGAATATGGCATGGGGGTGGTTGGCTGAAAGAAAGAATTGGTTCAACCCAATCTATGGTTGGGTGGTTTGTGGAAGCCCTTGCCTTGGTTTGATTTTGCATATGGTTAATAAGAGCTAATTTTGTATGGAATTTTATGAGTAAATGTACTTTCTATTATGTGGCTTTAATGGTTGTTCTATCATTGTTATCTATCTGGTTATATGTTGGTTATAAGCATGGTCATATGACAGATTTAAGTATGGATCTTATGACATTTTATTTAATGAATCTATGGTTAATGAATGCATGATATAATAGGTGCTATGATAGCTATTATGACAACACATTGGTCCTTCTTGTTAAGCCTCAAATAAGTTTCAGATCCCTATGTTCAAATATGCATTCAGGGCTTATAGGTTCCATGTTTACCATGTGTTTGATGAAATTGTTGTCCTAGTTGGTAGGGGTTAGGTCAAGTCCTTATCCAAAATTTTCATTTAGAATATTTATTTTTATGTTATTCATCATTTTTGGAAGTTTCAATGGGTTCTGGGCAGAGGCCTAAGTCGTAGGCCCCAAAATGTGGCTCAGAATTTAAGGTTGTTGGCATAGGACTTACTAGAAAATTACACAGTCACAAGGAAGCGGGCCTATGGGAGAGAATGGACACTTATAGTCACTTGGAGGCCTTGTCAAAGGAGTGACTGAAATCCCAGGCTAGTGAAAAATAGTGTAATATTAGGATTTGGACACTTGGAGGTGTTGGGTAGCTCTTGGAGGTCCTATAACACCTGAGGGAAGTCAATAAGGTCTTAAGTTTCTGAATCCATTTCCTTAAAGTCATATAGCAGGTTGAGTCTCATAATAGATACCCTCAGCTCATGTTTACCATGGGAGAATCAATGAAAGTAGGTAAATGTGGGAGGAGGTGGTTATAGAGTGGTATTAGAGCATGGTTCAAGACATGGACTGGATGGGCTAGATGCATGTTGTTATGAATTGTTTTCTATGGTTAAGGTTTTTGTATGTACTATATGCCATTATGATTTTGTTGGTATGTTATGCGAAGGAAATTTTTCCAAAATAAAGCGGGAGATGCAGATCATCAAAGAGAGGTTGCAACATTATATCTCTGGGTAAGAGGAGATTGTCATTCAAGTTTGTTTGTTGGGTATGCAAGCATGTTGGTTAATAATTTTTATATAAATTATGGTTATGTACATGCATATAATTCTATTTTTGTTGTGGTTACATGCATGATAGATGTTAGTTGTTATATCACATGAACATGCGTTGGAGAGAAATGAAAGGTAGCAACTTGTTGTTATATGTATTGCAGTCGCATGCATGGAAATCAGTTAATGTCACTATGGTCATATGCATGAGGATTATTGTCATGAAAATGCTTGTATGACAGTTATTTCTTTATATTATCATTTATCATGCTTATCTGGAATGACTTGTGAAAATTTGATTGTCTCACCTAAGATACATTGAGGTATGAGTTTCATTATGTCATCTATTTTGTTTATTTAACATTGTATGTTTACAGGTTATTTGATAGTTTGATTAAATGCATGATATGATCATTTTTCTATAAGATTTCGTGAAGGAATGATATTGTTTTAAGATGGTTGTGCTAACTCAATATGTGTTGTGACTGTTCATATGCGCTTGAGTGCAAGCAGGTGCTAGTTGTAGTATTATGAGTGATGATTGTAAGTTAACTGTTAATCATGACATGGATGTTATTATTGGTATGGGTTGATTTCATGTTAATAGATATTATCTCTTGGCCTTTGGAACAGGTGACTGACATGTGTGAGGATTTGTAGGGAAACATGCTTAGTCTTAGCATGACAAGCTAATAGTTGTTTGTTTATATAAGTAACAACTAGGTGATGTGATAAAATGTAATAAGACTTGATTGTAACAAGGAAAATGGTAAAAGAAAGGAATTGGGTGATATTTCCTTTGGCTATCTTTGGAAAACAAAATTCTAAATGAATGAGTGCTTTCATAGAGGAAGTTTTCCTAACCTTGATCTTGTTTGACATTATGTGAATAAGTGTTATATTCATGAACATATATTTTACAGATATAACAGATGGTTTCTAATTATGGCTGGATTTGTCAAGGAATTGGAGTCCCTTGAGAGATGATATATGTACATATTCAATTACAAGTCAGTGTGCTTGGAACATCAAGGGAAGGTAACTGATATATTGTATATCTATTTATGCACTGACATCTGTGTGTTTATGGAAGTATGAGGTAGGGGAGTTGCATGGAAAAAGAGACTACCATGAAATCTTGAAGGAGGATTGTGTTGAGCTTTCCTTTGGAAGTATTAAGAACCCATCGGGATTGAGTCATCATGTTCATTGCTACTTGCATGATTTTGGTCCTTTCTAATTTTGCTGTGTTTTATTTGCAGTTTTATTTGTGTATCGTGCATGTTCATGCCACTTTATTGTGGTGTCGTATTGCTATTCGGTTTCCAGGGTTTTCTTCTTGGTTACTTTTGGTTCTTTCCTTTTATGTTTTGAGGGCTATGGGAATTGCTTGGGAAGGAAGAATTTAATCGAGCTTGGGGAGAGCCATGTGGTAACCAACCAGTAATGTAAGACATGGATGAAACGCGATGCATGAGTAAAGGGAATTTGAAGGCAAGAGTATGACATCCAATTGCATTGGTTGGGTCTATTGGTGTAAATGGAGGGTGGTAGGATAGTTATGAGAAATGTAATAGGAAAGGTAAAGTAAGTGGATTTGACGTAGAAGATGCCTTGGCTATGTTGGGAACTATTGATCTGAATGTTTTTCATGTTGTGCATAGATAAAGGGATTTATCTAAACCTAGAACTTAGGATATCTAGTAACAATGTTGTGATCATGAATATTTTGATGTCTATATATGTATACATGTATGTTTGAATGTCATTGTATGATAGGGTCGTCAAGGATCATGATTATTTTCTACTAATATATATATAGATATATATCTATATATGTGTGTGTGTGTGTGTGTGTGTGTGTGTGTATGTATGTATGTCATTGTTTGACAAGGTTGTCAGGGATCATTCTTGGGGAGAAATGATTGCTTATGTAGGTGAATGGCATGAAGAGGTTCTTAGTCTCATCAGGAATGAAGAGGGAGGAGTAGCCCTCAAAAATATATGAGGTCAGTATCATGAGGATATGATTTAATATTATGTTTTTATACTATTTCTATATTATTCTATGGTAGGTAATGCTGAGGGATACATCAACAGAATGAGAGGAATGTGACATGTGGCATGTTGGTATAAGCATAGATGGTGGAGAGACACTGGAAGAGAGGTTTCTTAGTAGAGACAATGTAATATTTGGATGTGTGGTACTATTATTATGCATATGTTATACATGTACCTATGATGTTTTCTACATGCGGTGTTGTGTATACATGTTGTTGTGTACATGTTGTTTATGAGGTGTTGTGTACAGGTGGTGTTGTGTGCATGTTGTATGTGCGATGTTGTGTACATATGGTGTTGTGTGCATTTTGGATATGTGGTGCTATGTACGTGTGGTGTGGTGTTCATGATTGTGCATGTGGTAGTGTGTGTATATGGTGTTGTGTACATGTTGTACATGGGGTACTGTGTGCAGGAGGTGTTTTGTAGATGTCGTGCATGTGGTGTTGTGTACACGTTATGTAGGTGATGTTGTGTACATTGGGTGTCATGTACACATTGTCCAGATTACGTTGTATACATGTGGTATTGTGTACAAATTGTGTTGTGTATATTTGATATGTTCTTATGGGTATTATGTAGTCATTGTATCGTGAGAGGTATATTTGTGGTATTGCACGGTTTGTATGTATAAGTATTGTGTTGTACAACAAGTGTAGATGCATGTGTTGTGTTGTTCACCAGGTGTAGGTGTATGTGTTTTGTTTCAAACTAGGTGTAGGTGTATGCATGGTGCTATTCATCAGGTGTGGGTGTATGTGTGGTGTTGTACATTGGGTGTCAATGTATGTGTGGTGTTGTACACCGGGTGTAGGTATATGTGTTGTGGTACACTGTGTATGTGTATTTGTTTGTACAATTTGATGGGATAGGCAGGTATGTGGTCCTTGTTGTTATTATTGAGGGTTGAGGCAGTTTAGTCTCTCGACCCCCTTGTTGTTGATAATGAGAGTTGAGGCGATTTAGTCTCGAGATACCCTTGTTTCTATTGAGGGTTGAGGCGGTTTAGTCTCGGGATACCATTATTGATGATATTAAGGGAAGAGGAAGTATAGTCTTTAGATTCCCTTATTGATTAAAGAAAAGGCATTGGGTGATTCCCATATTTGGTAACTGATTCAGTGTGTGTATAGAAAGGATAAAGAACAAAGGAGAATGTAAAGAACCATTTGAAGGATAAGTATCAATATTTTATTTCAGTTTTAATTATACATGTGATCTATGATTTTGATTTATGATGGTTGTAGGTTGAGCTAACTGGATGTGATATGCTTATAAATGATATTTTGATCAAACACCTAGTTTGACTTGTTGTGGTAGGAAGAAAACATAATTGCAATTGTACCTTATTGACAAGTCACCAAAGAGATATGATTTTAATTTATTTCAATTCCTTTTTAAACTAATGGAAATTATGTGCTCGATACATGAAAGCATGGAAAGTGGTTGGTTTGGAAACTGATTGCAAGAATTAACAGCAACAACACATGGAATTGGAATAGGAAACAATATGTTGGTAAAGCACTTCACGAACAAGGACATTACAGGACACTGGTACCCAATATTGTCCATTTATTACTATGAGAATTCTATGACTCGTACGGTAGTTTTAAGGTAGGGATATTCCTTAGTTTTGGTATCTTCTGATGGGAAGAAGCCTTGCCAAGGGATGGATCACAGATTTGTATTTGGTAGTGGATTCTGGACTTCCTTGGAAGGAGGTGAATCCCAGTATTACATTTTAGGGTGGAGGTGTGAGCCTATGGATTCAATTGTTGCTAATACGGGTTTCATATCCTTTTATTTGTTGGTTTAACAAATGTGCATATGTATATATGTGTATATCATTATAAATATTGTATCGAGCTAGATTTATGAAGCTCCAGGAACAATATTGTTATTTTTCGGTTGAAGAAAATGTGCATAATTATATGTGGTTGTTATTATAAATACTATAATGAGTTTTGTTATAGGGCTTCAGTAAATGGTATGATTGTCATGTTTTCAACAAGATGTCATTGTAAATACTACAACGAATTGTGTTATAAATCTCCATGGGCAGTATGTTTTGGTTTTCAGTGATATTGTTGGTTATAAGTGTCATATAACACTAAGGTTGGTGTTCCCCTAAGGGGTTGTTGGGTTGTGTTATATTATTTCCACGTAGTTAATAGGGGGTTTGAAGGACACCCGTAACCCCACTTTATGGGGTCCGGGGCAGCGCCCCAGAAAATTTTGGTTTTGGACCATATGTTAGGTTGGGCGGACCCACCTATGGTTTTGTGCATGATTTTCGCACATGTTTTTTTTGGATGCGATGGTTTTTCGGTCCATGGTATTGGACCCGATGGTTTTCGGTCCATGGTATTGGATGCTTCGGCATGTATAAATATGTATTGTAACATTGAAAGGAATATAATGAAAAATCAAGCTGGTAGTCCCGGTTTTGGGATCCAGGGAAAAATCTCTGTGCATATGTGTTTTATGGGTTATGCTCTCTCATTGTTTATTTTCTTTGTTTAAGAATTCGTATGCAGGTAATTTCTGTACAGGGTTAAAACCTACATTTGGTATCAGAGCTGTTTTGGCTTCAAGGGGACGCCTTTGTTGCCGAGGAGTTTCGCTCAGGCCTGTGGTAGACCCTGTTCAGTGGGAGATCTGCGAGATCGATTCTGGTGGTGAAAGAAGATGGCGAGCAGTGGAAAGATAGAGATTGAGAAGTTCAATGGTCAGAATTTTGAGTTGTGGAAACTCAGGATGGAGGATCTGTTGGTGGATAAAGATCAGTGGATCGCAGTAGATCCGGGTACTAAACCATCAGGAGTGACCGATGAAGAATGGAAGAAGTTGGATCGAAAGGCAAAGAGCACAATACAATTGTGTGTCTCGGATTTAGTATTGCTGAATGTATCAGGGGAAGCTACGGCAAAGGCTTTGTGGGTCAAGTTAGGGACTTTGTACCAATCTAAGTCTCTGGTGAATAAACTGTTCCTGCAAAAAAAACTGTATAACCTGAGGATGAAAGATGGAGACTCGGTGACAGAGCATCTGAATGCGTTTAATACTATGGTAAGTCAGTTATTATCTGTTGATATTAAAATTTCAGATGAAGATAAGTGCATCAGTATGTTGTGTTCTCTACCAGATTCGTGGGATAGTCTGGTTATTGCAATAGGTAGAAATGCAACTGCTTTGCAGTTTGATGAAATAGTCTCAGCCTTGCTGACAGAGGAGATGAGACGGAAAAATATGGACAACCAGAATGGTGATGCCTTGTCTGTACGAGGACGGTCCCAGAACAGAAACAAAAATAAGTCATCGAGTGGGAGATCTAAATCTAGAGGGAGATCTAAATCTCCAGGAAAACCTACAAAGATGGTGTGCTGGAAATGCGGAAAGGAAGGGCACTTCAGAAGCGATTGTAAATCTAAAGCTCCTGATAAAGGAAAGGGATCTGATGATGCCTTCTGCAGAGGCAAAAACCACCTCATATGAAGGTGGGGATGTGTACCTGGCTTCTTCAAGTACACATGTAGATCATGAGGCATGGTTGATTGACTCAGGTGCATCCTTTCACTTCACTCCCCATAGAGAGTGGTTGTGCGAGTATGAGAAATACGATGGTGGTGATGGCTTCTTAGGAGATGATAGGAAGGCTAGAATCATTGGTCGGGGAAAAGTAAAGTTGAAGTTGCAAGGTGGAAGGGTTAGAACACTTCCGGGTGTTCTACATATTCCTGCATTGGCCAGAAATTTGATTTCTGTAAGCAAGTTGGATGATGCAGGTGTAAAGACGGTGTTCAAGAAAGATACCTGCAAGATGGTTCGAGGAGCACTGATATTAATGTGGGGAGTTCGGATTGGAACTCTATACAAGCTGCAAGGTAGCATTGTTGTTGATGGGTGCAATAGTTTTATGGTTCCTAAAAATGGAGTAGAGAATCTAGTGGTCTCTGGAGAGAAGACCATGTTATGGCATCAAAGGCTTGGACATATTGGAGAGAAGGGCCTTCGAATACTTCATGGTAAAGGTATGGTAGAAGTATGAATGATAGCTCTCTGGATTTTGATTTCTGTGAAAATTGTGTGTATGGGAAGCAGAATCGAGTGAGTTTCCCCTTTGGTGGTAAGAGGACGAAACAAATATTAGAGCTTGTGCACAGTGATGTGTTTGGACCTGTGAAGGTTCCATCACTAGGTAAGTCTGTGTACTATGTATCATTCATAGATGACTTCTCAAGGAATACATGGATATATTTCCTTAAGAAGAAATCTAAAGTCTTTGACAGGTTTAAAGAATTTAAGGCTCTGGTGGAAAATCAGACAGAGAAGAAGATAAAGGTGCTGAGGACAGATAATGGTGGAGAATTTTGCAGCAAGGAATTTGAAGAATTTTGTAAGAAGTGTGGTATAGCACGGCAGAAGACTACTCCATATACACCTCAGCAAAATGGAGTCGTAGAAAGAATGAACAAGACATTGATGGAAAGGGCAAGAAGCATGCTCAGTGGTGCCGGGTTAGGACAGGAATTCTGGGCAGAGGCGGTGGATACTGCATGTTACCTGATCAATAGATCACCTTCATCAGCGTTGGAGGATAAGACTCCACAAGAAGTATGGACTGGTAAGAAACCCTCTCTTTCACATCTAAGGGTATTTGGATGTGATGCATATGTACATGTTCCAAAGGAGAAACGAACCAAGTTGGATGGTAAATCTGAAAAGTGCATCTTTATTGGGTATAAGGATGGTTTAAAGGGTTATAAGCTTTGGAACCCAGTCACACGGAAGGTTGTGTACAGCTGAGATGTGTTGTTCAGAGAGGTAAAAGATGTTATTCAACATGAAGTCCAACCAAAGGAACCTGAGAAGATAGAGTTTGAGCCAAAGGAGGAAGAATCAGACTCTGCAGCAGAGGAGGAATCAGAAGATGAAGAGCCACAAACTCCGGCTGTGAGAAAATCAGTTCGAGAAAGAAGGTAGCCAGAAAGGTATAGTCCATCTGCTTTCAATTCAAATTTTGCTTTGTCTGTTACTGATAATGATCCTAGAACTGTAAAGGAAGCAGTGGATTCAGAGGATGGAAAACTCTGGAAAGAGGCCATGGTCGATGAAATGGCATCTTTGCACAAAAATGAGGCTTGGGATCTGGTGGAGTTGCCGGCTGGAAGGAAACCCATTGGCAGCAAATGGGTGTTCAAGAAGAAAACAAATGCAGAAGGAAAGGTGGAGAAATACAAAGCTCGGTTGGTAGCAAAAGGTTATTCCCAGGTGCCGGGAATTGATTTTGGTGATATTTTTTCTCCTGTTGCCAAGGTAACTTCTATTAGATTACTTTTATCTGTTGCTGTTGCTTTTGATTCTGAGGTAGAACAGATGGATGTGAGGACAGCATTTCTTCACGAGGATTTGGAAGAGGAAATCTACATAAAGAAACCTGAAGGCTTTGTGGTGAAGGGTAAGAAAGAAATGGTATGCAAGTTAAAGAAGTCTCTGTATGGGTTAAAAAAGTCACCAAGGATGTGGTATCAGAAATTTGATACATTTATACGGGGACTTGGCTTCACCTGAAGCAAAGCAGATCATTGTGTGTATTTTAAATTAATTGGTGACCGTGTTATTTATCTGGTCTTGTATGTGGATGATATGTTGCTAGTTGGAAATGACAAAGAAATTATCCAGGATTTGAAGACCCAATTGTCCTCCAAATTCGACATGAAAGATCTTGGTGCTGCAAACTATATTTTGGGCATGGAAATTAAAAGAGATCGGTCAAAGAGGAAGCTCTGGTTAAACCAGAGGAAGTATGTCGAGACAATACTCCAGAGGTTTAATATGCAAGATAGTAAACCGGTGAAGGTTCCTATTCCTGTAGGTGTGAGGTTATCTGTTGAACAGTGTCCCAAGACACAAGAAGAGGAAGAGGACATGTCCCGTGTTCCATATGCAAGTGTAGTGGGTAGCCTGATGTATGTAATGGTCTGTACTAGACCAGACATTGCACATGCAGTGGGAGTATTGAGCAGGTTTATGTCAAAACCTGGGAAGGAGCACTGGACATCAGTGAAGCGGGTTTTCAGGTATTTGCGTGGCACTAGTGATTATGGTTTGTGCTACCAAGGAAGACCAGGATTGGATAGAGTGTTGGATATTCATGGCTTTGTTGATGCAGACTGGGCTGGAGATCTGGATCAGAGAAGATCTACAAGTGGGTATGCGTTTAACCTATTTGGAGGTGCAGTCAGTTGGATGAGTAAGAAACAATCTCTAGTGGCACTATCAACTACAGAGGCAGAATACATGGCAGCCACTCATGCAAGCAAGGAAGCAGTTTGGTTGCAGAGATTGTGTTCAAGTATGGGGTTAGTACAGGGAGCTATAAGAATAGACTGTGACAGCCAAAGTGCAATTTTCTTGGCAAAGAACCCTGCTTATCATTCAAAGACAAAGCACATTGATGTTCAATATCACTTTGTGAGGGATATGATAGAAGACAGAAAGGTGTTGCTGGTAAAGGTGGACACTTTGAAGAATACTGCAGATGCATTGACAAAATCTATGAGCTCTGAGAAGTTCTCTTGGTGTAGAGAAGAAATGGGAATCTCAGGGCTGAAAAAATGACTAAGCTCTCCTGTGGCTCCCTGTGGAAAGAAAACAACAAGTGGGAGATTGTTGGGTTGTGTTATATTCTTTCTACGTAGTTAATAGGGGGTTTGAAGGACACCCGTAACCCCACTTTATGGGGTCCGGGGCAGCGCCCTGGAAAATTTTGGTTTTGGACCATATGTTAGGTTGGGCGGACCCACCTATGGTTTTGTGCATGATTTTCGCACATGTTTTTTTTGGATGCGATGGTTTTTCGGTCCATGGTATTGGACGCGATGGTTTTCGGTCCATAGTATTGGATGCTTCGGCATGTATAAATATGTATTGTAACATTGAAAGGAATATAATGAAAAATCAAGCTGGTAGTCCCGGTTTTGGGATCCCGGGAAAAATCTCTGTGCATATGTGTTTTATGGGTTATGCTCTCACATTGTTTATTTTCTTTGTTTAAGAATTCGTATGCAGGTAATTTCTGTATAGGGTTAAAACCTACAGAGGGGTCTTTAACAACCCTGTGTTAAAAATTCATGTAATAAAGTTAATAAAGAAAAAAATAACACCAAGGCTATGGGACACATATTGCAAGTTGAATGTTGGGAAAATCATCCTAGTGGGTGTTCATTTGGTTTAATATTCCTAAAAGAAATTGGCAAAGGAATTGGAAAAGGCAAAGAGGTATTAATTGGAATTTTATGTATGAAAACAAAGGCAAATAGGAGGAAAGGGAGATGAAAGCTCACAGGTTTGTATGAGAGGGAAAATGAAGGAAAAATAATAGAAGTTGAATAAAATAGAGGCCTCAATAATAAAAAGGCCTATGAGGATCAATTGATATCCTTTTGGTCAGTTCAGTTTTGGAATTATTCTTGGAGAGGATAAGAGCACCAAGAGGAGAAGGAAACCAAGAAAGAAAATAAAGGACAATGAAAGCAAAGGAAGGACAAAGAAACAAAAGAAATCACAATGAAAGAAAACAAAAGAAAGGTTCAAGTAAGGAATGTTTGGATGAAGCAGCTTTATCAGGAATACTTGCAGGTAACAGGTTGCATATATGATTTCTTAGCTGGTTTTGGCATGCATGGTATGTGCATGTGTGTATTTGGTTCATTTTTTGTCTTTGGCATGGGTTTTGATAATGGTTTTAACGTTATATTTCAATTTCCGGATAGCCATGGCTTCATGGGATTCTTTCTTAGTTGATATTTTGATTTCAATACGGTTTTAGATCCAGGTGAGGTGGTCTCAAGAAAATCCCAAGGTTTCTTCGGCAAGCCCTCAACAAGTGTGTGTAGACAGGAAAATTCATGAAGTAATGGTGAAGGAATTATAAGTTATCCAAGCTCGGTTTGGTTTTATGATCTTGAGACCGTATAGGTGATATCACAATATGGTGAGGGTGGAGATGGTTTATCCTATGTATTCCCTTGGTATTTTATGGATTGGTGGATCCCATGAGATCCCACGTTCATGCTTGTAATATGGCACGTCGGTTATTGTTTGAAAGAAAGATTTGGTTCAAGCCAGTCTATGGCCGATTGGTATGTGGAAGTCCCTAGCTTAGTTGGATTTTGCATATGGTTAATAATAGCTAATTTTCTCTTGTCTCTTATGAGTAAATGTACTTGTTATTATGTGCATTTAATGGTTCTTACATAATTGTTATATATCTTGTTATACTTTGGTTATAAGCATGGTTATATGATAGATTTAAATATGGTTGTTATCACAATTTAATTAATGGATGTGTTGACGGTGCTAGACCCGCCAACATGTCAACGGATATCCCCAGTAAAAAGTCCCAATTAGACCTCACACCATTTGGTGTACGAGTCCCAGCAGTGGGTCGTACAGTAATTCCTCGACCGCAATTTCAGACAAAGGAAAGTAAGATAACTCTGTTGGTAGCAAGGGTGTGATAGCTATAGTGAGCCAGGGAAGGTGCATGAGAGGTTCTAACACATGGGGGTTAAGATGAGTGTGCCCCTTGGACATCTGTAATAGTACGCGACTTGGAAGGGAACACACGAGCGAAGATGCATCACATGCTGGAAAGCAAGCTAGCAAGAAATCAAAAGTGATGGTTAAACCAATAGCACATTTCAAAAAGATTCATACATACTAATACAGAATAGTGTAGGTTTTAACCCCGTACAGAAATTACCTACATATGAATTCTAAAACACAAAAAATAAAGAATGCAAGAGCATAACACATAAAACACATATACACAAAGATTTTCCCCTGGATCCCGAAACCGGGACTACCAACTTGATTTTCATTATGTTCCTTTCAATATTATAATACATATTTATACATGCCGAAGCATCCAATACCATGGACCAAAAACCATCGCATCCAATACCATGGACCAAAAACCATCACGTCCAAAAACATGTGTTAAAATCATGCACAAAACCATAGGTGGCTCTGCCCATCCTAACATAGCATACAAAACCAAAATTTTCTGGGGTCGCTGCCCTGGACCCCACAAACTAGGGTTATGGGTATGTCTCAAACTCCCTGTGACTGCCCTCGCTACACAATCATTGCAACGAAGGGGTCTCCTCCCCCCCTCTAACCCCCCGATTAACTACGTGGGCTAGTCTTGGAAAGAATATAACACAACCCAAAATTCTCCCCTCGTTGTTTTCTTTCCACAAGGGGCCACAAGAGAGCTTAGTCATTTTCCCAGCCCTGAAACACCCATTGTCTCTCTACACCAAGAGAACTTCTTAGAGCTTATAGATTTTTTCAATGCATCTGCAGTATTCTTCAAAGTGTTCACCTTTACCAGCGACACCTTTTTGTCTTCTATCATATCCCATGTGCTTTGTTCTTGAATGATATGTGGGTTCTTTGCCAAGAAAATTGCACTTTCGTTGTCACAATCTATCCTTATAGCTCCCTGTAGTAACCCCATACTTGAACAAAATCTCTCCAACCAAACTGCTTCCTCGCTTGCATGAGTGGCTGCCATGTATTCTGCCTATGTAGTTGATAGTTCCACTACAGACTGTTTCTTACTCATCCAACTAACTACGCCTCCAAATAGGTTAAACACATACCCATTTGTAGATCTTCTCTGCTCCAGATCTCCAGCCTAGTCTATATCAACAAAGCCATGAGTATCCAACATTTTGTCCATTCCTAATCTTCCTTAGTAGCATAAGCCATAATCACTAGTGCCATGCAGATACATGAAAACTCGCTTCACTATTGTCCAGTGCTCCTTCCCTAGTTTTGACATAAACCTACTTAATACTCCCACTACATGTGAAATGTCTGGTCTAGTACAGACCATTGCATACATCAGGCTACTGACTGCGCTTGCATATGGAACATGGGACATGTCCTCTTCCTCTTCTTGTGTCTTGGGACAATGTTCATTAGATAACCTCACACCTACGTGAATAGGAAACTTCACCAATTTACTATCCTACATATTAAACCTCTGAAGTATTGTCTCAACATACTTCCTTTGGTTTAACCAGAGATTCCTCTTTTCCCAATCTCTTTTAATTTCCATGCCCAAAATATAGTTTGCAGCACCAAGATCTTTCATGTAAAATTTGGAGGACAATTGGGTCTTCAAATCCTAGATAATTTCTTTGTCATTTCCAACCAGCAACATATCACCCACATACAAGACCAGATAAATAACACAGTCACCAATTAATTTAAAATACACACAGTGATCTGCTTTGATTTTGGTGAAGCCAAGTCCCTGTATAAATGTATCAAATTTCTGATACCACATCCTTGGTGACTCTTTTAACCCATACAAAGACTTCTTTAACCTGCATACTAGTTCTCTCTTACCCTTCACCGCAAAGCCTTTAGGTTGCTTCATGTATATTTCCTCTTCCAAATCCCCATGAAGAAATGCTATCTTCACATCCATCTATTCTACCTCAAAATCAAAAGTAGCAACAACAGATAAAAGTAATCTAATAGAAGTTACCTTGGCAGCAGGAGAAAAAATATCACCAAAATCAATTCCCGGCACCTAGGAATAACCATTTGCTACCAACCTAGATTTGTATTTCTCCACCTTTCCTTATTCATGTGACAACCAACAAGTTTCCAAGACAAATATACGTAGATATCAAGAGCAGGTGGGATCGGAGGATGTGACAGTTCAACAGATGTGTGTGCATGGTCTCCCACATAACTCTCTAGTGGTGGAGCTATTTGATGGGGTGATGGCAGAAAATCAATTTTGATAGAAATTGTGCCTGCCTATGATTGCGCAGGCTCTCCATCACCAAAGTGTGCTAAGTGGGGTTCGGATATATGAAGAAGATACTCAAATCTTCCATTAAGAAATTCCCAATCAATATCATCTTCAAGGAATCGGTATGTAAGATTACAAAAGCCTGTGTAAAACTCATCAATGGATTCATCGGGTTCTTTTCGTAATTTCAGAATTTCTTTGTTCAGTGATTTATGGTCGAAGTGCTTGAAAGCATGGTCTATCTTTGTGGCTAGATGAGCAAGAGAATGAATAGATTTTTTGGGAAGCGTGGCACACTAGTGCATTGGGTGCCCTTGAAGCGTGTATATGAACAACGCATAGGTCATGTATTCTTCAAAGATTCCATGGCCTTTGCATGAGCCTACGACGCCAACTGTATCCCTAACCAAAGCTATGTGGCCTCCACCATAATATGTTTTATGAGACAAGTTATCTGAAGGGAACACACGAGTGAAGATGCATCACAAGCTAGAAAGTAGGTTAGCGAGCAATCCAATGTGATGGTTAAACCAACAACACTTTTCCGAAATATTCATACATACTAATACATAATAGTCCATACATTCATGTGTAAGAAAACAAATACATATATCATTTAGACTAAACCAGATAGCATAGAATACAATACAACATATGCATGAAATGTGTTGGCTCTATTATATTAAGAAGTGTAAGTTCCAGTCATATAACACATCCACGTCCAGCCACTACTTCTGATAATGGAATGTTACAGCCACAACCACCTGCTCCCCCAAAGAGATATACTAGCTCTACACAGTGGGGAAGCCAAGGCTCGTTAGAATACCGTCCAAGCTCTCTCCAAGATAGTCTAACCGGAAGCTTGGCTGACCAAAAGCCTCTACAATGAGTTATGGGGTTCTATTGATAAGAAAGGGTGGGGTGACCCTCCACATTTCCCTTTGTGACAATTCATCTACCCTCATGACTCTTCAGTTATTCTATGGTTGTTAAATCCAACTATCAACACTTGAACTTCCACTTGACAAGAAATTACATTACAATGCACATGTGCCCATGCGAGACAAAATGGCTTGAGGAAGCCATGCAAGACATCGTTGGCACTTGGTCCTTTGTGGTGAGACCAACTCTTTAACATGCTTGTGATGGTGAAGGTGGTGAGTTGATGCCAAGCTTGGTTGTCTATGATGGTGTGCATGTGCTCCATGGTGACATCTTTCTGAAGCGAACTCTTGCCTCCGTTGCATCTGAGTACAGTGGTGTGGCTCCTCCATTCAACTCATCTACTAACATGCACATGGTCATCTTGGGTGTGGTTGAACCAACAACACACTGATGCATAGTGTCCATATCGATCTTCTAGTGTGTGCTGGTGGTCATGCGCATCAACTACCAACAACATGTTTAGCTCCAGTTGGACTTGCTTCTTGTCTTTGCCTTAGTGAGTGTGCTGAATGGGTGGGATTTCATGTGTGTGCACGATGACATGCATGTTGCTAAATACCCTTGCATGCGATCAACAACAATTCTCACCATGTCTGCTCCATGCCAACTACTGTGATGGATCTTTAACTTGTACGAGCACAGCTTCATCTGTGAGTGCATGTCGCGACCATTGTTGTACCTATTCTCGCTACAACTCATTATCTTGTCTATGCATCTCCTATTCTTCCTTGAGTTGTTGCTTCAGCACACGCAACTTGTTCTATGTTATATTCTTTGTCTTCAAGTGATCTTCATGTCATGTCGTCACCTGATAGCCTGAGTCTCGATAGTTGCTTTCATCACAAGTCGATCTAGTGGAGCCTGCAACTTTGTTCCGCCTTTTTGTTGCCAACAACCTTCCTCTTGTATTCATTGCATCTGGTATGTTTCCTTCAGGTACAGCTCATGGTGCTTCTTGCTCTGATGTTGCTACCATCATATCTTGATGTGCTTGTCTACAAACAACTTGATGTCTTCATGGGTAGTGAAGTTCATAGACACTTGATCAGCTGCATCCTCAAGTGTGCTCTGAATAGTTTCTTTGACCCTCCTCTCTTGGAAACAATTGTACCTATGCCAATAAGAGGTAGATGAACACCTGCGATACCTGGAGACATGGAAACAGTCATGGCAAGCAATGTTTCCATCAAAAACCAAAATGAACTTGAGAACTGACTTGCAACATACCTGTGTGACTGACCATGAAGGTTGCACAATTTCCAATAGGAGGTCGGGAGACTGAATGCCAAGACTATGCAAGGAATAGTCTGGGCTACTGGGAGGCTGACTGAATGATGGAACTATGCAATGCATAGTCCTCTATGGCTGCTAACTGCTAAAATTGTGCAATGCACAATCTCAGTTGTCAAAGGTTGCAGGCTCAGTGACTGCATTGCACAATTTTCTGGGCCAATAGTCACTGTCCCTCATAATTTCACAATGCAAGACTAAAGGACAATAACTGGGAAAAAATGTGCATTTCCTAAGATGAAGATAGAGCCTTACCTCCTAGGATTGCGCAATGTTGTCTTGGTGAGGAAAAGTCCATGTCAAGGCTTCCGGGACTCGTAGATGGGAAAATGAAAGTGAATGTGAATGCAAATGCATGGCGATACTAAGTGGAAGCATAAGTGAATTATCGTGCATGAAAACGGTGAATGACAGATTTAGAAAATGGAACATCATGCATGTGGGTGAGGCAAGTTGCCGCATCAGTGACTATTCGTGAAAAATGGTTTCATGCATGCGACAGCAATGAGATGTTAACAAAAACTGGAACGATCCTAGTACAAGCTAGTATGTATCAAAACAACACTAAGCACTCATTGAAATCAATCAGACAACATTTATGAAGTAAAACACAAAAAACACCAAAAATGCACCACAAGACATGGAAAGTAGGCATGCCAAAAAATAGTTGAGCTGAATGTGTCGATGGATCCTAGATGCAATGTGGAATGTTAGAGTTGTAGGGTTGATGTTAGGAATGAGCTCTACAGTGTCTGGCTTATGATTTTTGATAAAATCGAAGATGTTATGTGCATGCCACAAATCTAGGAAGAGCAACACTTGGTAGGAGGTTTCCGAGATGATCCTTGCATCCAACCTCTAGTTGCTAAAATTAGATCCCTGAATCAAGGGATTCTTTTGCATGTTTCCTCTAGAGAAGAAGCCCACTCATGCAAATCGGCTTTTCTGAGACTCGAAAGGAACCAGTCAACTCAGCTACACATGCAAGAGGTTGCTGAACTCCTGGGAGAAAATGCACATTTCTAGAAGGGATCTAGGCTATCTGCCCAAGAGATTTGCATAATTTTTGGGTAGAGTAGGTGATTGCTGCCTAGGGTTGTGCAATTCCTGGGCTGAGCAGCTCTTTTGGGAGGAATTTCACAATTTTATGGATGAAGCATGACCAACGTATTTGCACAATTCTAGATCCCACTTGGCTTCCAGATAGAATTGTGCAATTTCTAGAGTGAAGGCTGGTTTCCCTCTAGAATTGTGTAATTTCTTGGAGGATCTGCTCAGCCTGTAGCTAGACCAAGTTCGGAAGAACAACTTGTGAGTGGAAAGCAACAAGCTCTGATGGCCAGGCTATAATTTTGTAATAAAATCAGTGAAACTTGTGTACTTGACGAAGCATGATATGCTGGTGTGAAAGGTTGGTTGGGAGGCCCTGAAACAAAGCTAAGGAAACATTTTGGAGGGTGGTTGTAGCCGCTACAACAAACTATTTGGTTAATGAATGCATGACCTAATTGGTGTTATCACAACTATTCTGAGAAGGCATTAATTGGTCCTTCTTCTTAAACCTCATATAAGTTTTAGATCATTATATTCAGATACGCATTCAGGGCCTGTAGGTTTCATGTTTACCATGCATTTGACGAAATTCCTCTCCCGATTGGGATGGGTTAGGTCAACTGCTTGTTCATGTTTTTGGTTTAAAATATCTTTTTCTATGATGTTCATCATTTTTGGAAGTTTCATTGAGTTCTAGGAAGAGGCATGAGTCCTAGCCCTGGAAATATGGCTCAGAAGTTAGGTTCCCTAGCACAAAACTAACTGGAAAATTCCATATTCGATGGGAAATAAGACTATGTGAGTCACTAGAGGCTTACAAGTGCTTGGAGGCCTTGTGAAAGGAGTGAATGAGAGCCTAGGTAAGTAAAAAAGAGAGTAGCTCAAGGGTTGGACACCTGGAGGGATTGGGTAGCTCTTGGAGGTCCTCTAACACCTAAGGGAAGTTAGTAAGGTCTTAAGTTGTCAAAGCCATTTCCTTAAGGTCATCTAGGAGGTTGAGTCTTATCATAGAGATCCTAAGCTCATGTTCACCCCAAGGAAACCGATGAAAGTGGTTAACTATAGGAGGAGGCAGTTACACCTTAATTCATATAATAGTTCACAATAACTAAAAAAGAACATTTTTGGGCCATTAAAACTCCTGAGATGCATGGCACACCTAACATGTGACTTAAGTGGTCATTACCAAGTGGCATCTAAGCTATCAAAAACACATGGGGAGCTTCTTTTGAACTAGGTAGCTAAATGGGAAATAGGTGCAAATAGTTAGAGGAAGAAGTTGTATCTCTAAGAAAATATCTCATGAGGATTTATAAGGTAGATTCACTAAGGGTTTAGAATCACTGGATGATCTCCTCAACTCTCAAATAGCATCAACAAACAAAGGTGGTTTAAGATATAAAAAGCCTTAGTATACTTTTATGTTTGTACCTGAGAATAGAACCCAAACCTAAATTTCCTCTTTTGTACCCAAGAATAGCATCCCAACCCAAATTTCGTATTTTTATAGTTTAATGACATGGCATAACGCTGGGACCTTGTGCAAGTGACAATTAGCAAGTCATTTTATATTTTTCGAAGGGTCAAGTGAGCCAAATCCATCTCACACATGACACCACTCAGAGGACACCATGTGGTAGGGTGATTCCATCATGATGAAAGAAGCATCATTAGCTAATAATGTGGTTTAACATTAGGAATTGTGCCAACAAATTGCATTTTTGGAATATTCTCTACATTATAAAATTTTAGGAATTTTATTAGAGGTTGGAGTGGGCCTAAAACATGTGTTTCTTGGTAAGTTAGTATTCGCTATGGCTTTCTCAAGCAAAGCATCAAGAGAGGGATAAACCTGAATAGGAATATAAGTGCATTATATGTTAAGGACTTGGCAATAGTTGAGGTCACATGAAAAATTATCTCAAGTTGTGAAGAGCTTGGACAATTGAAAATTTGGCATCAAGGTCAGTTATGAAATTAAATGATTTTTTTGAGTTACTATACAGTGGAGAACTATGGAAAATAGAGGACGAGATCTTATTTACAGATGACAAGTGATGGGTAAGCACCATTAAATAATGTAGCACAAGATTAATTTTTCTGGTTGGGAAAATCACAACTAAAGATAGAGAAGCTTTAAATAAAAAATTTGGTTGGTAGAATTAAATGTAGAGCTACTTGACATTCCAAGATGAAGAAATGGATTGTTAGAGGATTTCTATAGAAAAATGCAGCTATAATAAACTGAAGAAACTCCTAAAGCCAAAGAAGAGTAAACTGAAGTGTTTGTTCTCAAGTAGCGTGTAATGGAAATTAAAATGAATTGCAACAACGAAGTGAAGTGGGTGTCAGATTACCAAAATGAGTGCACAATGTCAAGAGAAATTAAATTGAAAGTACTTTAACCTAACAGAAAGTTTGTTGTAGAAAAAGGATGTTGTAGATTGTGTCTTTGAATGTGCCTATGAAAGAGTGAAGAAGCTGTCAAGACATATATTTCTTGCAGAAACTGAAGTTGTTGTGTGTGAGTAGTGGTAGCACATTGTATTTAAATTAAAAAACATTGTCGAAGGTCTTATTTTGAAAATACTATGAAAGAGTAGATCTAATTCCCAATAATAATTTGGTGCCTATACAGATATGAGGTTGGTGCTTCTAATCAAGTAGGTGCTCACTGACCTAAGGGGTTTGGTGCCTCCTGTAACTGAGTTCTCACAAAGTGAATAGATATAAACAAAGGTGCGAGGTTGGTGTGTCTATGCAAGTAGGTGCTTGCTAATCTGAGGGGGTTGGAGCTTCCTATAAATGAGTTACCACAAAAAATATTGATGTAAACAAAGTGGGTGCTTTGAATTTACATTATAATAAAAAACAAGCTTTGGTGGTTTTTCTCCCAAAAGGGTTTCTGCTTCAAAAACATTGTGTACAATTTTGAATGCATTTTTGTCTTTTTGTAATTTTGACTAGCGAAACATGCCTGAGGGGATTGAACTACTAATAAATTGGATTCACAAGGGCTTTCCAACATTATTTTTCCAATATTTCTACCACATACTGACATAAATGCATTTATGTTATGTGATTATATGGCATTTTTCTAAAGAAGAAAAAAATTATAATTATTGTTTCACCACTCCCGCCTCTTAGTAATTCCGGATTCCATGCAATTTTGTTGTGTGATTGTGTGCTATTTTTTTAAATAAAATAAAAAATATGACTATCCTTTCACCCTTCCCATCTTAGGTATTTCCTAATTCCCCACAGTTTCATTGTGAGCCATGTGCTTGTGTTGAGGACAAATACGAGAACAGGTTACCAATTCCTCTTTTATTCCTTTGGGTTTTCAGTATTAATCCCTAGGGTTTATTAGTGCCTTGGGTTTAGTAATCCAAGGGTTCATATTCCTAGGGTATAATACTATTGATATGGTTTACAATAGTATTCCTAGGGTTTAATATAAATCCATTCGGTTTATAATCGACTAGCTTTATAATATAAATTCCTTAGGTCTATTAATCGCTTAGGTTTTTAGTATTAATCCATTGGACTTATTAATCCCTTAGGTTTATAATAATCCCAATATGGTTTTGTGACAAATATTTTATCAATATGGAAATCAATCATGGTCAACTATGCTTCACCATAGTTAACCATGGTCAATCATGGTAAGAATTGGCAAACATGGTTGCCCATGGTTAGTTATGGTGCACCATGGTGCAAAACCACATTGTGGCAAAGATTGTCTCAATATGAAAATCAACCATGGCAAACCATGGTCCAATGTCATATTGTGAGAAAATTTTCTGAATATTAAAATCAATCATGGTCAACGATGGTCAGTAACTAGGGTCACATCATGACAAAGATGATCTCATGGTCCAACGTCATATTTCAACAACCATGGTCAACTATGTCCAACCATGGTCCAATGTCACATTCTAGAAAATATTGTCTCAATATCACATTGTGACCAAAATTATCTCAATATGAAATCCATTCATGATCAACCATGGTCCAACTTCACATTGTGAAAAATATTTTCTCAATATGGAAATCAACCATAGTCAACCATGGTTAATCATGGTTAACCATGGTTAATAACTCTGGTTACCTTGTGACAAAGATTTTCTGATGGTCTAATGTCACTTTGTGACAACCATGGTCCAACACCACATTGTGACAAATATTTTCTGAATATAAAAATCAAGCATAGTCAACCATGGTAAACTATGGTCCAATGCCACATTGTGACAAAAATTCGATCAAAATGAAAACCAATCATGGTCGACCATGGTCCAAAGTTGCATTGTGACAATGATTGTCTCAATGTGAAAATGAATTATGGTCAACCATGTTTGTTTTTGGGTTTACAATATTTATCTTAGAGTTTATATTCCTTGTGTTTACAATATTAATACCTTGGGTTTAATATTATTCCCTTGCGTTTAATATTATTCCATTGGGTTTAATATTATTCCCTTTAGTTTTCATTATTAATCCCTTCGGTTTATTAGTGCCTTGGGTTTATAATATCAATCTCTTGGGTTTATTAATCTAAGGGTTCATATTGTAATGGTATGATATTATTGATAGGTTTTGTAATATTACTCATAGGGTTTAACATAAATCCCTTGTGTTTATAGTCCTTTTATTCATTAGTTGGAATTGCCTAGATGGCTAGTGGTTGCCAGTGCGTTGGCATTTATGTAAACCAGATAAAAATGGATATTTTTTGCATCATATGGGTTCAAAGACAACATCAGACCTTCTCCCATAGAAAGTGATATGAAAGAGTTTTCAAACGGTATGTGGAAGTCCATGAATGGCCATTGGGATAAAAGGTTATTGACTGTCGATATTAGTCCTAAGCAAGTGGAAATAGTAGAGCAGGCTAGCATATAGGGACCTTGGAAGGAGGTTTAGTCAATTGAAGAAGGAAGAACATCAGATCCCATATTTTAGAAACTGATATCGGAAGGGTTGAATATTTAAGGTCAAAGACTTTGGACCTTGGTGGTGTATTTAAAAGGGACCCGAAATGGCATGCAAACCCGACATCTAAAGAACTGAGAAGGTCATATCGGAACATCGTGACCTACAGGGATGGCATGAAACCAGGGCAGAAGGTGAAATTTCTCAAGGAAAAAATATCATAGGTCAGGACCTTGGAGCCTAAATATTTCAAATCTTGAGAACCTCTTAAGTCCTTAAAAATTTAAATTGTTCGAAAGCAATGAGATTTGTGATGGAGAAGAAACACAAAGGAATTCATTGCAAAACCAAAGGACCAACGGAAAATTTATCGCTCCTCTGGTAGGACAGATGGTAGCTAGTGATTGACCCTAAGAAGTTGACGAGGTAGATGACATCAGCATGACATGGAAGTATGGAACACACATGAAAATAATATTCAACATTTTTGGGTGGCCTAATGGGGCATGTCCAGGTGGTACATGTCACCACTAAGGATATTCCATGTGGAAATGATGACATATGTATGATGTCATATCGAAGGTCGTATAATGGAATTCGAAGTTCTCGTAACTCTTGTGTAATTTCTTTACAAAAAATTTCCAATGAAAGGAGTTTCTGATGTTGAGTGGCACAAGGTCAAGGGAGGTCCAAAGAACCAAGAGTGGATAGAGGACTTAGCACCTAACTGTTGTGTGATTCCACGTGGGAAGTATTTCAGAGGTTGAAACTTGAGAACTCCTTCATAAGTTGTTTTGAAGAAAATTTACAATGAAAGGCGCTCCAACGTTGGTGGCACTTAGTTATGGAAGTCCAAAATAAAATGGAGATAGTGGATACAAAATGAGATAGGCCCCTAGCATGATCCTGAAGACCTTATAATCTGAATCCTATGCCACAGGTCATGACACCCAATCCTAATAATGGAGGAAATGTGATAAAGGGCTAGGAAGAGGGAGCTAAAATCCAATTAGGACTTTGCAATTTCCTTAGTTATTTTCAATCAAAGTTACGATATGCAGGATCTATAATATAACACTACAGTGGTACATGAAGTCGGCATTCATAGCTCCTAGTTCCATGGTGGAAAAAAAAGAAATGCTAAGAAAAAGGGGCCAAAGGTAGATGAAAGTCTCAACTTTTTAACATAATTTTCATAAAATTTATGAGATATGAGAGCTTTGATATTCCAATACAAAGAAATATGAAGCCACAGGTCAGGTCACAAGAAGCAGTCTTGTGGTGGAAAGGAGGCTAAGTGTCACAATAAGAAGGGGCTAAAGGCATAAAAGTCTAAGATATCATAACGTCTCACTTAATAAAGTTATGATATATTAAGGCTCTGATAGTTCATTACAAAGGTGTATTGAAGGTTGAATGGGTTGGCAGCTAGATAATAAATGCATGCAAAAGGTTACTATTGCTAGAATCAATGGCAAATTTCAAAGATTGTCACGACAAGGAAACAAGGACCATGATATCTAAAAAAGAGCATCAAGGCCTATCCTGTAGTTGACAAAAATCCATCCCTGATATTCCTATGTACACCTTATAGAAATAAATTAATAATAGAGAAGCGATGGCAAAGTACAGTAAAGCTAAGTGATCCATGAAGAAGCATTGGGAGTCTGATTGGGGTATGCAGGTGGACTAAGATTAAATTCTCAGCATGGATAATCACATAGGGATATGGTGAAGTGAACAAAGTCATTCTCGTGGTTTAATCCAGTGAAATATTTTGTAAAAATGGGATGCAACAAAAGAATGGCATGTCATGCCAAGATTACACTCTCAGGTAGTGTGGATGTCGACAGAGACAACATTGAGACAAGTGCAATAGAGGAACAAAACATTATATTTCCATTGAGCAACTATGGAAACAGATTGTAGTGAATGTGCTGAAGTCAGGGCAGTAGAGAGTGTGAATTGAGAAACTGGCCCTATTATCACCTTGTAGATTTCCTAGGCCAAGGAGGAAAATTGCAGAGGTAACCACAAACCTTTTTTGGACCAGAATCTAGACCTTCTGGCATGGAGAGGGCTCTCTCTATGTGAAATTATAGTCAATTATATGACTGCATGTTTCATATTTGAGGCTAGTTATAAATATGAAAAGTTAGGTTTTAAAGTTGTGGTTATAGGGTAAAGGAGAGGCCCATTGGACATGAAGTCATAATAATGTTCAACAATCAATCACAATAATAAAAATAAATTGAAGTAGGGCGAGGTAGGAAAACTCGTGGATCTTATAATTTTTTTGTTGTATGGGTGAGATGAATGAGAATGAATATCATTTAAATATAAAGCATACAAAGATGAATTTTATATTTAATTTGGGAAGAAAAACACAGGAATTGCTTGACAAGCTAGAGTAGAGTACTCTGAGTAAATTCCACTCATAATCTTCTTGTAAGAAATTAATAAGGAGAATCCATGTAAAAACTAAAAGGAAAGAAAAATTTACAAAGAGAGAAACATCACCATTTGTCTGACACAAGAATCTTGAAACAAAATTGTGTTTGTATTAGTGAATTTATTACTTGTATTGAAACTCCATAACGTACAATCTTAAAGATTTTTCTTTTCGCCACTATTAACACTCTCTACGTTAAAGATCATAAAATATCTAAAAAATACTAATCCTAAGTCTAATGGGGTCGAAATCCATTCATTCCCTTAATGGATCTAGCTAATTAGATAAAAATAGAAAAAGGAAAACCACTTTTCTAGAAACTAGGAAACTATATTTGACCCATTAATTAAAATATTGCCTCCACACCTAATACTATGAATATGTACAAGATATCATTATTGAAGTCTTTTCATGATAAAACATAAATAATTACATGATTAAAACCTTTGTTTGCCAATGCTGAGGTAAAAATTCTATCCAAAAAAGGTTAACTATGTCTAAGTGCAGCACCTAAGCATAGTCTCGTGCACAACACCTGAGCGTAGCACCTATGCGCAACACCTAATATTTCTCCCTCTGATTTCATAAATGACATCATATTTTTCAAAATATATTGTTGGATGACCCACTTACTATGATGACAGTGTCCATGACTTGTAAATGTAAAAAAACCTACAAAAAATGCCTCTCTCAAGAAATCCTAATATTGTTGCTCACCCTATGCACAACACTTGTGGGTAGCAGCTGTCAATTCGTCTTTTCACTCTTTTTATCTTATTCAACTGCCTCAATCAGTAAATAAAAATTTCCTCTATATTTATCTTGAATTCTTTGTTGTTCTTGTTGAAGATCTTCCTCCATTTTTCTGAATTTCTTCTTGAATTTCCAATGTTGTCGATAGATGCTCTTTAGTTTCGTGTGTAGAGAATAAATTGGCCAAACGAAAATCTAAAGATGCTTCCAAACTTTCCAATACATATGATAATTTAAACTTAATTCATGTAAGGCTGACAAACTGAAAATTTCATGATTTGGAGGTGGGTGAGAGGGTGAAAAATGACTATGTTTATATGCGCAATGCCTATATTTCTTGAATATATCCTAAAGTGTAAATTGGATTGAGCTGAAATTTTTACATCAAGTTACCATCATGATAATCATGCTTCTCCAAAAAAAAATAGCTAAATTTGATGCACAGATTTCGGGAAAATAAAAACATGGTTGTAGAACATGGTGGCTCATTTCACAAAAACCCGAAAGTATTTCAACCTAAGATTAAGTAGGTTTATTCACCCTATCCCTGTGAATCCACTATAACGATTTCATGGTAAACGGGTACATGGTTTAAGAGATATGGTGAATAAGATTTTGATATGTGCACGTGTAGTGCCTATGTGCAACGTCATCTATTTTACATGGTTTAAGCAACAATGAGGTTTGTAAACAAGCTTCACATGTTGGTGTTGATGCTTAAAATATATTAGTGATAATACACACCCCTTTGAAGCCTCATTTCACCAAAAATTCAAAAAATTCATCTCTAGACCAAAAACCCTAACCCTAATGCTTTGACAATAGTGCAACAAACTTTTGGCTGATGTCTGGATGTTTATGCAAGCCAAGCATGTACTTTTAGTCCTCCACATGGTCTAGAGTCTTCTTTAGTTACAATGATGACCCACTTCCAAAAACGTAGCACCACCTGTGATGATGAGGTATGATCTTGTAAATAACATGACAACTGACTCATGACACATCACTCATGTGTTATTAAACCAGCTCACAAAAGATAGAAAAGATAGTTGAACACCTTAGAATTCAGCCTCTTCGAGGGGGAAACCTCCTTTACATTTCACAAATGAACAATTCTTTGATGATACAAATGACAAAACCTCCTTTCTATATATAGGAGTCGAAGGGGTAAAAATATAACCAGGATGACCTAATAATAATAATGTAAATGCACAAAAATAACATTAGAGGGATTCTATGGGGCACAGTAATAACAATAAGGGGACAATAGGAGCACAACAATATTAATAAGGGATACAACTACAATAGTAATGGGGGCATCACTAGTATTATAGGGACCTAACATGCCCCTCTCCTTCAAAAAAGTGTTGTCCTCAACGCTTGAGTAGTTCTGGATGCTTCTATATAAAATTCTGATTCTCCCATGTGGAATACTTAGCGGATAAGTTCTTCCACTTGATGAGATACTCTGAAATGGATCGATTTCGTAGCTGTCGAGTTGTTGTTTCTATGACTGCTTCCGGTTCCAATATAATTTTTCCTTCTTCATCAAGTTTTGGAAATATTGTTTGAACTGGGAGCTTGTCACCTATAACCTTCTTTAAACATGAAACATCGAAAATGGGTGCAATCAAGAAGCTGCAGGAAGCTCCAATTTGTATGCCATAGTACCAATCTTTTGCAACACCTTGTACGAACCATAATACTTTGGTGACAATTTATTATTGCTTGAGGGACATTTGTTTATATGGTTGTAGCCGTAGGAATACCCAATCACCTACATCAAAAATTCTTTCACTATGATGTTGATCTGTTTGTTGTTTCATTCTATTCTGCGCCAACATGAGGTTATCCTTTAAGAGTTGGAGAACTTGTTTTTGATGCTCGATGTGATGTTCCACTACTTGAACCTTAGAATATTCTCTTAAATATGATGTGATGGATGGTGGTTGATATCCATAAAGTGCCATAAATGGGGTCATTTTTGTTTCAGTATGGAAGGAAGTGTTATACCACCATTCAGCCAGAGGTAACCATTTGACCCATTGTGTCTGTTTATCAAATACAAAGCAACGAGGATATCCTTCCAAACATTTTTTTACTATCTCATTTTGCCCATCAGATTGAGGATGATAACATGAGCTATTAGCTAACTAAGTACGAAGACAAGAAAATAATTATGTCCAAAAATTTCCAGTAAAAATGGGATCTTTGTCACTTACAATAATCTTTGGGTTTCCATGTAGCTTTTGAATTGTTTCCATAAATGTCGTAGAAACTGTACTCACTTTAAATGGATGTGATAATGAAAAAAAGTGTGAATACTTGGTAAGTGTGCAATGTGTTCAAAATGATCCTTCCAAGACTTGTTGTAGATTAGTATATCATCAAAAAATACTAACACAATTTTTTTAAGGAAGGGTTTGAAAATGGAATTCATCAAACCTTGAAATGTAGAAGGTGCATTGGTAAGACCAAAAGGCATGACGAAAAACTCATAGTGACCCTCATGAGTTCTAAATGTTGTTTTTGAAATGTCTTGAGTCTTCATTCTGATTTGATGATATCCTGAACGAAGATCTAACTTGGTGGAGTAAATTGATCCATGCAATTCATCCAATAATTCATCAATGACAGGAATGGGAAACTTATCTTTAATAGTGAGCTTGTTGAGCTCCCAGTGATCTGGACACATGCACCATGATCCATCCTTCTTGTGCATCAATACTGGAGCAGAGAAAGAAATTTGGCTAGGTTGAATTATACCAACCTCAAGCATTTTTGCAACCATACGTTCAAGTTCACTCTTTTGGGCATAGGGATATCTATACGGCCTGATGTTTGGAGGAACACTTCCTAGAATCAAATGAATAGCATGATCATGATCACGAATAGGTGGGAGACCTTTGGGAGTCTCAAATACCTTGGAATGATTGTCCAGGGCATTTCAGAGATCTGGAGAAATAGACGATTTTGATGTGGAAACATCTAGCGAACATAATTGTGCAATTACACCTCGTTGTTCCTTTTTTAGAAGATTTTTCATATTGCTAGAGCTTATTATCTTTCCCAATTTCCCTGCAATACCCCTTAATTCAACTTCCTTTCCTTCGGCATAAAATTTCATGAAAATTTATTGAAAGTTAAAAGCTATTGCACCCAAGGATTTTATCCATTGGTCTCCTAGTACAACATCAACACCTCCCATTGGAATGGAAAGCATTGGGCTATTCAATACATATTATCCCATGGATAGTTTGATATTATGGCACTTTCTAGAGAAAATTATTGTTCCTCCATTTGCAACCATCACTTGACACTCTAGTGATAGATATAGAAATCAATTCAATTCTCTTGCTATCTTACAATGAATAAAATTGTGGGTACTTCCTGAATCAATGAACACTATTACCTTTTTCTTCTTGATATGTGCTTCTATCTTGATGGTTTGAGGAGTGATAATTCCAGCCAATGCATTACAAGATATGATCAGGTTCATTTCTTCTTTATCTAAGACTTGTTTTTGGAGTATATCCTCTTCTTTTGACCTTTCTTGTTCCTTTTCTTCTTCCTCTTCACAATCTATGTAGAATAATTTCTTCTCAGCACACTTATGATCTTTAGTGTATTTGCTATCACAACTGTAACAAAGCCCTTTTGCTCTTTTTTCTTCCAATTGCTGTGGTGTCAACGTTATAGGTTGTGGAAGGCTAGGGGTAACAACACTTCCATCTTTATAGTTGTCAGTGGTAGGCTTTCTGGTTGCCATAATTTTTCTTTCCATTTTTCTTGCTAACCTGAATGCCTTCTCTAATGAATCAGGTTCCTAATGGCGAACATCATGTTGGATATTATCCTTTAAAGTCCCTATGAACACATCAATCCTATGCTCCTCTAGAATATATTTTACCCTTATGTTCAATTTTTGGAACTCCTCAATGTGCTCCATCATTGAACCCTTTTGTTTGAGACTTGTCAATTGGCTAAAAAAAGTGTTGCATTTTTTATCTTCATAATGTGTTGTCCTTTCTTCCGTAAAAATTGCCCAAGTGATAATTTGTTTATGAGAGAAAAGCCATTGATACCATACAAAATGATTTTGTTCCAAATATAAAGTTGCAATACGTACCTTTTGTGTGTTTTGCACATTATTGAGATCAAAAAATTGCTCCATCTATAATATCCATGTTGCAGGATCCTTGCCATCAAACTTCCTCATATTGATTTTTGGAATATGGTGGGTCTTCGATCCAACATTATAGTCTATGAAATCATTATTAACATTTCTTTTGTTCTCATCATGAGCTTCTTTGACTACCCTTTCACCATTAGTGACCATGTCTTGTAGAAAATTATTCAAATTTATCTTCAATTCTTCCATCTTATTATCCATGCCATCCATTTTAGCATCCATGCCATTCATCTTAGCTTCCATGCCATCCATTTTAGCTTCTACGCCTTTCTTTAAACAATCCATCTTAGCTTCTATGCCTTTCTTTAAACCATCCATCTTAGCTTCTAAATCTTTCTTTAAACCATCCATCTTAGATTATATTACTTTTTGTGCAAGTGACATTTGTTGCACTTGGTCTCGTAATTTTGATATATCATGTTGCATTTCTCCCTCTTCTTCATGAGTCATTCTAGAAATTTTAGGTTGCTCACTAGGTGTTTACATTTTCTTTCCTCGAGGCATTAATTACGATAATAATTCTTTACTATGCCCTTTGAATTCCTTCAAACTAATTTTTCAAACCAAGCTTATGAAAAAATTTAAAAAAAAAACTACACACCTTTTTTCACTTTGTAGGAGCTTGATATTGAATCTGATGTATTTCTGTAATTTCAGATCACCCAGTTCTGAAATTGCAACCTGCAATATCCCTTTGTGTCCTCTTTCCAAAGCCACCAGTCTGATCGAATTTCGATTCTCCAAGGCAGAGTTATGCACAATTTCCCAAGATGACCTAATTATAGACCTTTCCAGAAGAGCGAACTTGTATGAAGTGCCACGTGTCACTGTTTTCACCTTAGTATCTGAAAAATATACACAGGAAACTACAGTTCATACTCTTTCTACAAATTCTGGTGAAATTTCAATCTGATGCTTGAAAGGAAAGTTATGACGATTTTCCCAAGGTCACTTGTTTGGAATGTAATTCAAGAGTCTACAAAAAGGCCAACTTCCTCAGATAATATCTCCGCAAATATCGTGCGACAAGCTCTAAAATTTAGACCCGAGGTTCAACACGATTTCATCTCAAATGGGCTTTTTTTTTTTGCTTCTGAAGTGTCACAGAAAAAAGGTTATAGCGAAAATTCCACGATGACCTATTTCTTGCAGAGAAACCCTAGAATCCAAAGCTCTGATACAAAATGTTATGAAACCAGCTCACAAAAATATAGAAAAGATAGTTGAACACCTTAGAATTTAGCCTCTTTGAGGATTAAACCTCCTTTACATTACACAAATGAAAAATTCTTGGATGATACAAATGACAAAACCTCCTTTCTATATATAGGAGTCTAAGGGGTCACAATATAACCAGGCCGACCTAACAATAATAATGTAAAGGCACAAAAATAACAATAGAGGGATTCTATGGGGCACAATAATAACAATATGGGTACAATAGGGGCACAACAGTATTAATAAGGGATACAACAACAATAGTAATGGGGGCATCACTAGTATTGTAGGGTTCTAACATCATGACAAAATACTCATGAAAAAAAACCACATATTTCTCTAAATGGTGTTGTTTCCCCATGATTACTAATTTCAAATGACGACCCCTCATGTACCTTATAATTCAAATCGAGATTAATAGACATATTTTGACACAGATATTTACAATGACTTGACCAATTTGAGTCTTATGTACAAAGACCCCTTAGACTATCATACTTGGTGAATTCATATGCTAAATCTTGCAAACAGACCACCAAAATGAATAGTCAGACAAAGGAACTTTGATTCCTATATTATAGGACCTGAGCATAGGCTCCAATGAGGATGAAAATCTCCCTGTGAGGTACCAAGAACAACATATACTAGTAGCTTGAACCATTGGGGCAATGGAGTCTGCTCTAGAACCACTGCAATTTAAACCAAACTGGAAACTTGTTGCAATTCTCAAACTGACTCAAACCCATTCTTCAAACTGAAAACTGAAACTAATTCAATATTTCACCAATACTGAAGTTGCACACCTTACTTCTGAAAACCAAACTAAAATCCATGCTTGTCCTAGCAAGATTGTTTCATTTCATTTCCTACTCTAACTTGTTGAAAGTCTCAGTCCAATAACGTGATATGGAATTTCCAGTGTAGTTGATTAACCAAATGACTATTTGATTTCTTTTTGTTCTCATTTGCTTCAAAAATAAAGAAAACATTAAAAATTAGCCACTCAAACTCTTGGTGATTTTGATCTACATAATCTATAACCAACACAAAATTTAGTTTTGCTGAATATTCCAATAGGTTTTCCAAAGGATCGTCAAAATCATGGAGAATTCCCCCTTGTTATTTAATTCCTTCAAACATTTCATGAGAAAACTATTGCTCAATGAAAAAAGGAAAAACAACAGTTTTCTTAGTAAAATATCTATTCATATCATCCAAAAGACAAGGATTTGAATGCTAATGCAAAACTTTAAATAGGACAACTACTATTTGTACACCTGAAAATGAATTTTCATATACTTCAACAAAAACATCTTTGTTCTTTTCTGAAGTTTTTTGCTTTGTGTTTTCAAGGGATGTAATATTATAAATATTTTTTCCAACTTGCTCTTCTTTAGCATCTCCTTTTAACTCAATGATAAAATTTTCTTGTATTGAAGATTTAATTAGAAGAATTTTTGTGGCTAGCTTATCCTCTTGTGACTTTATTTGAATACTTTCATGTGCAGATTCACTATCTAAATTTTCCATACATACAACTTCAGAAATATTAACTTGACAAGCTTCTTTTTGAAATGAAAATTCAGAAAATGGAAAGTCTGAAGAAAAACTTGAATGAAAATCTTCATGCATATGTTGGTTTCTTAAGATACGAAAAATTTCATTAGACCCAAGGGATAAAACATGAGTTTCCACACCAAGATCCTGACTATCTTCATCCTTATCATGATCACATAAAAGCTTGCAAACCTTTTTCATATCTTGATCAATTTCAGGGGATGGAACGTGACTATCATCATTAAATTCCCTTTCTTTTTTATTTTTAGCCAAGGGAATTAGTACCTCCTGGAATTTCTCTTGAATTTCATGGAAGCTAACTTCTAACCTATTTTCTTGATGTCAAGATAAAAATTCATAAAGGGCTTCCTTAATCTCATCATCCATCAAATCCTCATCATCAATATCAATTCCCAAATGTTGCAGAAGACTGCAAAATCTGCACAGATGGTTTCAACTAGCACCATAGAAGAGTAATTATCTTTATAGTTCTTAGAGAAAAAAATGTAGAAGTATTTAAGGGAATAAATATTAGTAGGATACAATCCTTCATACAAGGACTGTGCTTTTTCTTCTAAAGTTACCATAAACATTATCATTAAACAGTCCTCATGAAAATCAACTCCTAATATATGTATGTGCATATGAAATTTGATCAAATGAAAGGCAACATCAACTCCTTTTTCATCTTTGAATTTTGGAAAATATGATTTCCAATCTATGTAGGGAATTCGATTTGGAAAACCTAGAACGTGATCTCGATTCATGGTAGCATACATTGTGGATTGAGAATTCATCTTGAAAATGAAGAGACACCAGTGGGACTTGAAAATATGGATTCAACTTTATTGGCGATGCCAAGTGAAAGGTACAATCTTCTTGTGTTTGACTGTCATTCACCATCAATAATTAGATTAGAAACTTAATAGTCCTTCCCAAGTGTTGGGTGTGGAGCCTGATTATCTTCTGTATTCAAAGGTCTCACCACATTGGACCCCAGCTCGTAATGGGGCGGCAACTCCTCGCGTAAAATATTCACTACAGGGGGTTCCAGGGCAGGTGGCTGTGACCTTTTCGAGCCCCCCCTGGTAGGGGGACTGGAGGCACTGCCCCCGAAGCTAAGAATAGATGTAAAATTGCCTCGTAAAATGTTGTAATTTCGTAATCAATCTGGGTCGTTCATTAGGGGGAGCTCTGATGGTAGAAGTTATGTTTAATCTAGGGTTTTTTGCCCTAGAAGGCAACCCCTTGCTATATATGAGGGAATTTTATTGCGTCTATGTAGCTCTGTAGTATAAAATTTTCTAACACCAAGGAAGATGGAATATTTTGACTCCCAAGTATGGTCGCCAGAATGTTAGCACTCCGTAATTTTCGTAGGCTGAGGAGGGAAATTGCAAAGGTAAATACAAACCTCTTTTGGACCATTATGTAGCCCTTCTAGCCTGGAGAGGGATCTGTCTATGTGAAATTAAAATCAATTACAAGAATTAATGTTTCAAATTCGAGGCTAGTTATAAATATCAAAAGATAGGTTTTATTGTTGTGGTTGCAGGGTAAAGGAGAGGTCCATTGGGCATGGAGTCATAATAATGTTCAGCAATCAATCACAACAATCAGAATAGTTTGAAATAGGGTGAGGTAGGAAAAATATTGGATCTTCCAAAGTTTTTAGTATGGGCGAGATGAATGAGAATGAGGATCCTTTAAATATAAAGCATATATAGATGAATTTTATATTTAATTTCAGAAGAAAAACACAGAAGTTGCTTGACCAGCTAGAGTAGAGTATTGGGAGTAAATTCCACTCATAATCTTCTTGTAAACAATTAATAAGGAGAATACATGTAAAAACAGAAAGGAAGGACAAATTTACAAATAGAGAAACATCGCTATATTTCTAACACAAGAATCCTAAAAAAAAATTGCCTATGTACTGCTGAATTGATTACTTGCATTGAAACTCCACAACTTACAATATCAAATATATTCTTTTTTCTCCACTATAAACACTTTCTACAATCAAGATCATAAACTATATACAAAATACTAATCTAAAGTCTATGTGGGTTGAAATCCATCAATTCCCCTAATAGGTGTAACTAATGACATAAAAATAGCAAAAGGAAAACCAGTTAAATAATTATACCTAAAATTGAAAGAACTTCACTGTTACTTATTCACCCCCTCCCCCAAGTAATTCCTTATTCCAACAATTGGTATTAGAGGCAAGTTTCTTCAAGAACAATCTAACCAATGGAAGGTAGATCCATAAGGAATTATGTCTAGGAAATAGAGTCAAGATGCTTACTCAAGCAAGATACTAGGCTTTGATGGGACAAACTATGCCTTTTGGAAAGCTATGATGGAATCCTATCTTATGTCCCTAGGAGTAGATGTTTGGAACTATGTACTAATAGATTATGATGTCCCTATTGTCGCTCCCACTAATGCAGATGGTAAAAAATTGTATGGAAATAATTCTAAAGCCAAGAATTCCATTCTCTTTCACCTTAGTCAATCTAAACTCCTAAAGTTTATGCACTATAAGTCTTCCAAGGAAGTGTCGGTGATCCTCAATTAGAGTCATGAATGATATGACAAAGCCAAATAGGCCAAACTTCAAACCTTTGGAATGAGGTTTGAAATTTTAAAAATGAGTGAAGAAGAAAGCATAACAGAATACCTCCTTAGAGCTGATGAAGTAACCAATATTATTAGAGCACTTGATGAAGAATTCAATGAAGATAGGATTTTTCGAAAGGCCTTAAGATCCCTACCCATGATATTTAATGTGAAAGTATCATCTACTGAAGAAATGGCTAATCTAAAGGATGTCAATATGGACCAGTTACTTGGTATTCTCACAACCTATGAGATGAAAGTAGGAAGAGAGAAGTATGAACCCAAGGAGGTGGTAGTCAAATTTTCCAAGAAGGCCAAGGAGCACAAATGTCATCAAGATTTCTCAAACTATGAAACTAATAAGGAGATGGCTCAAGAAAATATAAAGGGAAGTTTCCCTTTAAATTCTTTGACTGTGGAAGAGTTGGAAACTTTTTGTCAAAGTCCCCTTACAAAGAAAGGACTGAAAAGGAAGATGATCAAAAATTTAGAAACAAATCTCAGAAACATCAGAATACATACTTTTACAAGAAAAAGGAGCTCTACTCCAAAGAGGATAATTCAACACTAGAGTCAAACAACAAAAACTCTTCAGAAGATTATTCGGATAAGTACTAATGGCACTTGGAGCAGACTCCAATAAAAAAAATATTAATGATTCTGAGAAGGAAGAAGAATAAGGAGGATTAGTGGACCTTGAAGGGGAATTCATCAGTTCCGTTGATGAGTTAAAGAAGGAAAGGAGAAAAGAAAAACATCTAAAGGAACAGTTGCAATGTGTTGAAGAAGGTATGTACAACTATGACAATGAGGAGCTTGTTTATCAAAAATAAGAACTTGAAAAATGCATTAAAATAAAATATAGTTTATCCCTTCTATTCGAAGAAAAATAAGGAACATATGAGAAACCATAAGAAGAGAACAAGCAATTAAAATAGGAGTAGTTTAATATGAGCAAGGAAACAATCTTAAAAACATGCAAACATGAAATTATCTCACTCAAAGGCAAACTAGAAGAAGTTAAACGAAAGGAAAAAGTTATTTAAGATTTTATCCACGAATGGGAAGAGGACTTTTAGAAGGAACAAGAAAGCTAGATCAGATACTAAGAAGTTAGATGTCTTTAGGAAACAAAATAGGTATGAGATTCTCTAGACTATAGGAATCTTCTATGGGAATGATGAACTTTCGATCCGCAGGATTTGAGGAACCTCAGAGCTATGCTAATATGTGTGAAGAAAGAATCAATGAAGATAAAAAGGGAGAAAGCCAAATAGGAACCCATCATTGGAATAATAACTCCACCCACCCCAAGGAGTCACACCACCAGAGAATGAATCAACCAGCCAAACAACAAAGGCACCTTCATGCACAAACCCATGAATCCTTTGAGTTCAGGTACTCTTAGTTATTTTATGGCCATTGTTATAATTGTCACATATTTGGAAATAAGGTTGTTGATTGTCAAAAGATCAAAGTTGAAAGAGATGAAAATTACAAATATAATAAGTATCAAAATCTTCAATCTCAAAACTATACTCTCAGAAATCGAAATGGATTCTCTCCCCTAATGAATGATGTTTAATGTTTCAAATGTAACAATTTTGGGCAAAAATCAAGTAAGTGTCGAAGTAGGTTTGAGTATCCACCTAAGCCTCAAGACACTTGACAACCAGCTTCTAAAAAATATAAGGAGAATTGGAAATGAAAATGTGGAAATAACATGGAATGTGGACTTGCTCTATGAACACATAATCAAGAAAAAAGATGGTATGTGGAGATAAGATCAAATGACTTGAGATAAGAGAAATTTTTTTGTTTATAAAAGAAAAGGACAATGTCAAAAATGTCACTTTCGGCAACAATGCCCCAACAAAAATTAAGGGTAAGGGCATATTCAGTCTTGATGAAAAGACTAAAGCCCAAAATGTGTTTTATGTATAAGGTATCATGCATAATTTGTTTAGTGTAAGTCAAATGTTTGATAATGGCCTTAGTGTGACCTTTTGATGCAAGGACTATGAGATATGAAAAGAAGAAAATTGAAAGTTGGTTGGAAAAGCAGTCAAAGCTCACAATAATGTATATGTGTTTGATGACTCGAGGAAACCAGGAGTACGGGCGGGACCTCTGAGGCACTAGGGTTTTGAACAGGGGACAACAGGAACGAGCTAGTAACAATGGAGGGGCTTGGAGGAGGGAGCTCCACTCCCTCCTACAATAACATGGTTTCAAACAGAAGCAAAGAGGCGAGTCTGAATAACTGCCATAAAACACCAGAGAAGAGACAAAGACAACGAGCACTCACAAGCTAGGCAACAGCAATTTCCACGAAATGGAAGGGACCCACAAGGAAGCTAGGAGGGAAAAGAATCATAGCGATGACAATCAGAGAACTGAGAAAATGTCTGTGACAGGACCCTGCAAGCCCAAGGCTAACATTAAACACCAGGTGCTCTTAAATGATCCAGCACTACAGGTGCATAGAGACCACATGGTGACTTACACTATCATCTATAAGTTCATGGGAATATGGCCCACAAAGAAAGCGCTGAATACATGGATAAGAAACAATTGGAAACTGAAGGGAACAATAAATCTACATCTTGGCTCCAAGGGTTTCTTCACAGTGGTTTTCACTAACCTAGAGGACAAAGATAGAGTTTTTGAAGGAGGACCCTACTTGTATGTTGTCACAGGCCTTTACATGCGACCTTGGGTGATGAACTTTGTTTCGAAGTGAGAAACGTTCACATCAGTCTTGGTATGGATTAGCTTATACTCCTTACCTTTATATTATTGGATACTGAAATCTTTAAAAGCTATAGGTAACAAATTAGGGCATTTTATAAAGATATCAAAGGCGACTCTGTGAAGGAAATACACCTCCTTTTCTCGCATATGTGTAGAGATGGACTTATCAAGAGCACTTCTAGATGAAGTCATCCTAGAAGTTTATGACAAGGAATGGGTATAGGTAGTTGACTATGAACACATCCCATTCAGATGTCATAAACGTCGTGAACATGGGAACCTCTTCAGAGACTGTCCACTTAACAGAAGGGAGGAATTCCCAAAAACCAACAAAGGAAAAGACCCTGAAGGTTTCACCAAAGCGGGAGGTAGAGGGAAAGGAGGGGGGAAAGGTCCCAAAAGAAATCTAGTGAAATTAAGTTACCAAGTCACAACAGTTTTGAAATTTTAGAAGAAGAAGGAGAAGAAAATGGAATACACAAGAAATCGGAGGACTATCAAAGAGAGAAGGAAAAAAAGAATGGCATGGAAATCATACAAGAACACAATGAACAAAAGGTGGACCCATCGAGCACTATGGAACTTGGAGGGGACCATGAGAGGAGCCCATGCGAAGGAGTTATGAAGGACCAAGACCTATAGGATATCCTTGAGAGGGAGAACCTTGAACTAGAAAAGTTTCTAGAGCAGGGAAGCAACAAAGGAATTGACTCTCTAGCACAAGAGGAGTTTTACAGAGTACAACAGCTATTCCTCAATAGGTCTCACACAAAGGCTATAGGAGTCGAAAAGATCCACGACAACTAGGAGAGCAAAGGGGTTAAATCAATGGGGGTAATATCGAGACACACCACCAAAAACCCAGGTAAGAAAAGAGGAAGGAAGAGACAGAATGAACTGCTGATAGAGTGTGGAAAACTCATGATTAATTCAGGTAAGATGAAAGATCTCACCAATTACCTCTTTACAAACTCGTCATTAAGAATCTTACAACCTTGAACATTAGATGACTAGGGAGTAAAAGAAAACAAAGAAATATTAGTAACAGAATAAAAGAAGAAAAACCAGATATGGTGTTCATACAGGAAACAAAATGCTCAGTAGATAAGATTAGAGAAAATCATAGCCAATGGCTAATAAAGTATGAGTATCTAGAAGTGAAAGCAACTAAATCAGCAGGAGGAATTCTCACTCTTTAGAATCCTTAGAAATTTGGAATCTTTGATGTTTAGGCATCCAGAAACCACCTTTCTTTGGTTATTCAACCTGTGGGGGACAAGGATTGTTACATGATCACTAATGTCTATGTTCCTTAACTACCGGAAGATAAACTCAAGCTCCTCATATCTTTGGAGGAAATGAGAGAAAGGAACCCAGTAATGCCCTGGATTCTAGGGGAGGGGGACTTCAATATGATCAAATCTCTCATAGAGAAGAAAGGGTGAACCATAACACTTGCTAGAGACTTAATAGCCTTCCAGAACTTCCTTAATAATATAAGACTGGTTGATATGGATACAATAAATGACATTTTCATGTGGAACAACAAAAGAGGGGGAACTTCCCAAGCAGCCTCAAGATTAGACAGATTCATAATCTCGGAGGATCTCCTTCTCACCGGTCGTATCATGACAACTTTCATCCTCCCTTTTGGAGGCTCAGACCACTGGCCCATCCAACTAGAAGCTTCCTTTATTGGAACCCCGAGGAACAGACCCTTCAGGTTTGAAAATGTCTAGCTCACTCACCTTGATTTCCTCACCAACATTGGAAATTGGTGGACTGAAGAAATACCCACCCAAGGCACAAAAATGTTCCTCCTACATCATAGACTCAAACACATCAAGAGAAAGCTCAAAGAATGGAATAAAAATGAGTTTGGAAACATCTTCAAAGCCAAAGGAGAAGTGGAAAAGAAATTACAGGAAATTAACCAAATTCTCATCATAGAAGGCTTCACAGAGGAAAGGAAAATGCAAGCGGATGCACGTCAACAAGAATGGGATAATAGATGCCAGCAAGAGGAAATATTCTAGAGACAGAAATCCAGAGTGCAATGGATTAAGGAAGGGGAGAGAAACACCAGATTCTTTCACAAGTCTACCATGGCACACAGGGCTTATAACAAGATCACAAAACTTACAAATACTCAAGGAATAGAGCAGGATACCTGTATGGAAATCGAAGCTGTACTGGTTCAATTTTTTTCAAAGTATTGCAGAGGAGACCGTGGCAGACATATCTCAATTTACTAGAAGATTTACTCAGTATATTCCAAAACTAGTAACCAGAGAAGACAATCATAATCTCAATAGGCCAGTGACAGAGGAAGAGGTCAATGAAGTAATCAAAGAGATGCACAATGGGAAATATCCAAGCCAAGATGTTTTCAATGTAGACTTCTTCAAAACATGCTGGGAAACAGTCAAACATGACATTATGGTTGTGGTGGAGGATTCGAGAAACTCTAAAATAGTTCTGAGAGCACTCAATGAATCCTTCATTGCCTTAATCGCCAAACAAAAAAAAACGATTACTCCGAACAGATTCAGACCCATAACTTTATGTAATGTCATTTGCAAAATAATATCCAAAGTTATTGTTAACAGACTCAAACGCCTTCTTCCAACACTTGTTTCAGAGGAGCAGATTGGATATGTGGAAGGTAGACAAATTCTCAATAATATCATTCAAGCTCATGAAGTGGTGCATTCCCTCATGACCAATAAGCAAGTAGGTATGATAATACAGTTGGACATAGTGAAATCTTATGATAAAGTAAGTTGGTCTTACGTCAGGGAAGTTTTTAAAGTATATGGCTTTGACCACTGCTGGATTACATGGGTCATGGCTCTTGTCACCATGGCTAGTTGTTCAATTCTTCCTAATGGATCTCCATACAGAACCTTCAGGCCATTGAGAGGCCTCAGACAGGGTGATCCTCTCTCCCCCTTCCTCTTCATTCTCATGATGCAAGGATTGGGCAGAGTGATCACTTCTGCCAAGGAGGAAGGAAGAATCCAGGGACTTAGACTCACTTAGAATGGGGACACTTTGACCCATCAACAATTTGTCGATGACAATATGCTGCATGGCACACCCACAGTGAAGGAAGCCAAAGATTTCAAACAAATCCTGAATGAGTTTCCAATGGCTACTGGTACTGAGGTAAGCCTCACAAAATCCAAGGTCTTCTTTTTCAATACTGATATTTCAATTCAAAGAAATCTCTCCAAAATTTTAGGATTTTAAAGAGATATTCTTCCCTCAAAATATCTAGGAGTACCCCTCACTGACAAACCGCTGAGTAAGGACATCTGGGAGTCTGTAACGAATAAATTGAAGGACATAGTTAACAAGTGGATAAGAATATCCTTGAATTTAGCAGAGAGGCTAGTCCTCAAAAAGGCAGTACTTTAAACCATCCCAATCTACATGTTATCATCCCTTCCGATACCAACAGGAGTCTTACAACAAATTAGGAATATTCAAAAGGATTTTCTTTGGGGCAAAGGGCAAGAGAAAAATAAATGGGCTCTGGTAGCTTGGGACAAGCTCTGTAAACCCAAATCCCATGGTGGTTTTGGTCTCCATGACTCGGATATTCTAAGCAAAGTTCTGGGGGCAAAACTTTTGTGGAGATGGGTCAAGGAAATAAGAAACCCCTGGGCTAAACTCTGGAAAAAAAAATATGTAATGGATTGGCAAGAAACGGACACATAAGAATGGTAGGAAACATCAAGGGTTCCCATGTTTGGAACAAGGCCTGGGAGAACAGAGCTTTAGCTCAGAAACAAAGTTTCTGGGAGGTCAAAAATGGAAGTCTTGCCTAGTTTTGGGAGGACAACTGGCAGCAGGAAAATAACCTTGGTAGAGAGGAACTAGATATCATCCAAATTAAACCATCAACAAAGGACTAAAAAGGGTAAGTGACTATTGGGTTTGGTCAAGGGACAATAGAAAATGGAGAATTTGGAAGTTACCAGACTATAGTGAAGAGTCCCCATTGAAGACCCAGGCTAAAGCTCTGGAAGCCATTCTAGAAAAGAGATAAATTTTGACCTCAACTTCGAATGATCTACTAAGATGGGGTAGAAATAACGAGGGTGTCCTCAACCTCAAAGAAGCCAAACGAATAGCCACGGGACTTAACTTCCCAAGCCCTGACAAGTCATGGAAAGACCTATGGAACAACCCACACTGGACGAATATCAAACTATTAAGGTGGCTAGTGCAACATGAAAAGATTCTAACTTGCGAAAATCTCAGAAGAAAAGGTTTTGCTGGTCCATCAAGATGTCAATTATGTCGCCTGTAGGAAGAAACTATGAATCATCTTCTCAACCTCTGCTCCTTCACCTCAATCTTCTGGAATTGGGTCGCTGATATCTTCAAGCAGACAGACAAGAATGCAAAAGACATCACTATTATGTTGAAGAACTGGAGAAAGGAGTTCTTAGACAATGAGACAATAAATATATCTGGGGCTCTAATTCCAATATTCTTGATCTGTAATGTCAAGAAAGAACGTAACAATAGGATCTTCAAAGAAAAAACTGGCCCAGCTCAAAGCATCACAACACAAATCCTAAAACAACTCAAGGAAACTGTCAATGCCCTTTGGAAGCATTCTCCTGAAAAGCCCCCAGGTCATTGGGATGCTCACATTGTGGAACTGTTGGGAGTATAGTCACATGTCCCTCAGGGCTTAAATAAGATAACAAAGCATATTTCAGAAGGAAAGGCTTTCTGGAAACCCCCTCCACAGGGCTTTTTAAAATTCAACATAGATGGAGCCTGAAGAGGTAACCTTGGGGATGCAGGTTATGGAGGAGTCATAAGAGATGAAGAGGGAAACATAAAAGTCATCTTTCACAGTCACCTGGGGAGGGCCACCAATAATATGGCTGAACTCATGCATATGGAGCAATGCTTGGAGATTCTGATAAAGTACAAGTTACATAATACTATCATTGAGGCTGACTTGGGATTAATTATTAATTCAGTCAAGTAGCTAGGCATGGGTACCACACTAGAAAAATTCTCGAGACATTAAAGACTTTTAGAGGTCTATCACTAGATTCAATTGCACCTAAGAATCTTAAGAACTCTCAGTTTTGTACATGTGCATAGAGATGCCAACATAGTTGGGACTGGCTAGCCAATGAAGGGGTGAGATGCACAAGAGACAACAGGTGCTGCTTGTGGGAGTTGGCACCCGTGGGTCAACTGCGTGAAGCTTGTCACACTTTGGCCATCACAGACAAGGAGCAGTATCAGCATAGACAGGAAATCTGATAGTTAACCTTTCATCAATGGATGACAAGGGTTTAATTGAAAGACAACCTGAGATTGGGCATACTCGGGTCTCGCAGAGGTACACCATAGTTTGCCTTCTCATTGGTTTTTTTGGGAGCTCGGTTAGTGAGTGGGCAGCTAGGAAAATTGTGACAATCCATCCTAACAGGTGGCTCAGATGAATGGAGGGAAGCAGGTGTAGAGTTTCCATGGTTTTACGTTTTTGGGTGTCAAAGCAGTTTCTGGGTTATCGAGCGCCATCAAAACCTGGTATGGTTTCCCTGAAATGTATGCGATGCCACTCAGTGTTCAACACGTGCCTCTTGGAGGAGAGCGAATACTGCCCACATTGGATGGGTATTCCTCTTGCTTCTTCTCCGCTCGATATTGCCCTCAGCCGTTGGATCATGGAGCTGTAGATCAACGGATTAGGTTAGATGAGCAGGTTAGTGGGTCCGAGTGAACCCCAGTGGATCCAAAATCTTTATGATAAAGTCTCTATTCCCCTCTTTGGGTTCGCTTAAGGTTTTACGTTTTCGGGGGTCAAAGTAGTTTCTGGGTTATCGGGTGCCCGCTATACCTGAAATGGTTTCCTAGAAATGAATGCGATGCCACTCAATGTTCAACATGTGTCTCTCGAAGGAGAGAGAATACCGCCCACATCGGGCAGGTATTCCTCCTGCTTCTTCTCCCCCTGATATTACCGTCTGCCATTGGATCATGGAGCCACAGATCAGTGGCTTAGGTTAGATGAGTAGGTTAGTGGGTCTAGGGGAACCCCAGCGGATCCGAAATCTTTATGATAAAGTCCCTATTCCCCTCTTTGGGTCTACTTAATGTTTTTTCGGGTTCCCATGTTTTCGTTCGGGGCAGTGGAAGCCGTGAGTTGGGTTTTTCTCAGGCCCTAGGCCCGTTTTTCGTGTTGTTCTCTTTTTTCCCAAGCTAGAAGAATTACTTTCCTTTTCAGGCCACTGCCTCTTTGGGCACGATGTAATTTATGTAATATATTTTTAGTGACAAGATAATAGAAGGACCGACTCTTGCTTTAGCAAAAAAAAGTATATGTGTTCGATGACTCAAGAGTAACTTGTTATTTGAGAAAGTCGAGTGAATCTCAGTTACAGCACAAGAGACTTGGTCATATAAACTTTGACATTATAATAAGAGTCAGTAAGCTGGGAGCTGTAAGAGGTTTTCAAATACTATCACGGCATGATAATTCAATATGCAAGTCCTACCAATTTGGTAAGAAGATGAGGACTCATTTCAAGACAAAATAGTTCTCCTCATCTAGACCACTCGAGCTAATTCAAACATATATCTGTAGCCCAACTAGAGAAGGAAAACAAGTGGAGAAAGGTATTCTATGCTACTTATTGAGGATTTTACCAGGGCCACTTGGATCATGATCTTAAAGGAAAAATAAAAAATAATTTAAACACTTTAAAAAATTTAAAGCTCAAGTAGAAAATGATAAATATCTCAAGATCAAATGCTTAAGATCAGGCAGAGGAGGAGAATACATTTCAAGAGAATTTGAATAATTCTTTGAAGAACATGGCATAAGGAGGTAGTATTCTATGGCTAGAACTCCACAAAAAAATGGAGTAGTTGAGAGAGAGAAAAAAACAATCCTGGAAATGGCCAGAGCTATTATGGATGAAGCTAATGTACCTCACATCTTCTAGGGAGAAGCAACACAAGGAACAATGTACCTATCAAACAGAACAGAACTCAAGCCTAATAGTGATAAAACTCCCTATGAGTTGTGGAAGGGGATACTTGCATCGGTTAAACACTACAAGGTGTTTGGGAGAAAATTATTTATTAGAAGGAATGATAAAAATACTGGAAAGTTTGATTCATGTGTTGATGAGGGTATATTACTCGGGTACTCTAATCGATGTAAAGGATACAAGTTCCACAACAAACAAACAAAGAGGGTTGAGGATTGCATTGATACTATAGTAGATGAAATAGCATCACAACCTAAGTCCTCCTAAGGAAACATGAACTTAGATGGAGAAGAGAGCACATACATTATGCCTTCAAACCAAGATGAAATAGATTCAGATAATGAAGATGTGGAAACAAGCACAACTCCAAGGCCCAAAGAACCTTCCAGGTATGTGCAAAAAGAACACCCTGATATTCAAATTCTTGGATACCAAAGACTTGGTGTTCATACCAGGAGAATTTTTTTTGGAATCTACATTTGTGCAAATCTTGCTCTGCTATCTAAGATTGAGCCTAAAAAATCTCAGCCATGCAACTGAGGACAAGTTCTCGATGAGATATATGAATGAAGAACTTCGACAAATTGAAACGAATTACACTTGAGAGATTGTTTCTAGACCAAAAGAGAAAAATCTCATAGGTACAAAATGGTTCTTTGAAAATAAGATAAATTAGTAGGGTTGAGTAATTAGGAACAAGGCTCGATTAGTTTGCAGAGGGTATGCCTAGATAGAAGGAATAGATTCAGAGGAAACCTTTGCACTAGTAGCGATACTGGAAGCTATCAGAATGTTGGTTTCCTTTGACAGTCATAAAAATATCAAGGTATATCAAATGAATGTGAAGTCTACCTTTCTCAATGGAGATCTAGAATAAGATGTTTATATTCAACAATTAGAAGGATTCACATTCACTAAAGATAAAGAGTTTGTGTGCAAACTAAAAAATTCCTTATATGGACTCAAACAGGCTCCGAGATCTTGGTATGAAAGACTGGATTTATATCTTGAGTAACAAGAATTTAAGACAGGTGTTGTAGAAAACAACCTATACATAAAGTCCCGGGATGATCATCTACTAATTGTAGCTATGTATGTGGACGATATAATCGTTGGCATCGATCTGGAACAATTGGGACAAAAAATTACAAACTATATGTAGACAAAGTTTGTGATGTCCATGATCAGATAATTGTCCTTCTTCTTAAGACTACAAATTTCTCTATCAAAAAATGGGTTATTTATCTCCCAATCCAAGTATCTATAAGAAACTTTGAAGAATTTTCAACTCAAATATTGCAAGGCAGTTAGCACTCCTATGGTTACAGGGTGAAAATTGTGCAAAGAAGATGAGACACCACTGGTAAATTAGATTGAGTACAAATAAATGATAGGAGTCTTGTTGTATCTCGTAGCTTTGAGACCAGACATCATGCAAGAAGTGGGTCTTGTGGCCAAATTTCAAGCTTTTCCTCATGAAAGTCATGTCACTGCTATAAAAAGAATTTGAAAATATATTTAAGGAATAATTGATTATGGACTATGTTATGATAAAAGGAGAGAAATTAAGTTGAAGGCATATATTGATGTTGATTAGACGGGCAACATTGATGGCAGGAAGAACACCTCAGATGCAACATTCTTTTTGGGAAACTTCTTAGTGTCTTGGGTCAGCAAAAAACTAGCCTCCATTTCTTTATCAACTGTTGAAGTAGAGTATATTGAAGCTACCACTTCTTTCTCACAAATTATATGGATGAAGCAGACCTTGAAGGACATTAAGGTAGAGTTCACTGATCCTATTCCAATAATGTGTGATAATACTAGTGTTATTAGTATCTCTAAGAATCATATCATGCACTCAAATACCAAGCACATCTCTATCAAGTCCCATTTCTTAAGAGAGTAGGTTGCAACCAATGTTGTTCGAATTAAATATCTAGTCACTAAAGACCAACTTGCATATATATTTACTAAGACATTAGCAAGAGAATAATTTCAATATCTTAGGAGACATATAGCATTTGTGACTCCTCGCCCCAAATGACTCAATTTTATCCTATGTTGGAAGATACTTAGCATGTGGGATCGAATGAAGAGTAGGTTGTAGTGCTTTAGGGGGAGTATTCAAGGGAATTATTTATCATTGATGCCAAAAGGGGAGAAGATTACTAGTACATCATAGAATAACAATAACAAGCAAGACCATGCATGGTTTTAGTGGGAGATTATGTTGTTTCCATCAATGCCAAAGGAGGTAATTTTTGGGTAGTTAGCATTATCTGGATTGCTAGTGGCTGCAAGTGTGTTGGCATTGATCTCAACTAGATCAACATGGAAGTTTGTGGTAGTATATGGTTTCAAATAATACATTGGACCTTTGACATTGGAAAGTGCTCTCAAAGAGCTTTCCAATGGTATGTGGAAGTCCATGAATGGCGATCAGGATCAAAAGTTATTGACTATCGAAGTTAGTCCTAAGCACATTGAAATATCAGAGTAGGCTAGCATATCGAGACTTCAGAAGAAGGTTCAGTTAATCAAAGTTGGTTGCACATCAGATCCAGAATTTTGTAACCTAATATCAGAAGGGTTGAATATCAGAGGTGGAAGGCTTGGGAACTTGGTGGTGTAATTAAAAGGTACCCGAAATGGCATGCAAGCCCAATATCAAAAGGAATGAGTAGTTCTTATCAGAACATCAGGACCTCCCGAGATGGCATGGAATCAGTGTAGCACATGAAATTTTGGGAGGCTGAAATATCAGAGTTTAGGACCTCGAAGCCTAGAGATTTCAAAACCTCAGAACCTCATAACTCCTTATAAATTGTAATTCTTTGAAAGCACTAAGGTTTGTGAGCAAGAGTAAATATAAAGGAATTCGTTACAAAATGAAATGATCAATGAACCCTTTCTCTTTACTTCGTTTTCACACATGGCGGCTGGAGATTGGCCTTGAGAAGCTGACGAGACAAATGACATCAGCATGACGTTCCAATATGGAGTACAAGAGGCAGTCATATTTAGCATTTTTGGGTGGCCTAATGGGGCAAGTCTATGTGACACATGTCAGCACTAAGGAGATGACATGTGGCAATGATGACATATGCATGATGTCATCTCAAAGGTCATATATCTGAAGTTGGAGTTCTCATAACTCATGTGAAATTGTTTTATGAAAACTTTCTGATGAAAGGAGCTTTTGATGTTGAGTTTCACATGGTCAAGGTAGGTCCAAAGAAACAACAAAGGAGAGATGGCTTAGCACCTAAGTGTTGTGTGATTCCACGTGGGAAGTATTTCAAAGGTTGAAACTTCAAAACTCCTTTGTAAATTATTTTGGAGAAAATTTAGATTAAAAGGGGCTACGACATTGGTGGTGCTTTGTTTCGGAAATCCAAAAGAGCCAAGGGTGAGAGAAAATACATAGTGATATAGGTCCCTAGAAGGATCTTGAATGATATGCCACTCGTCACGAAACTAGGTCCAATGGAGGAAATGTGATAAAGTTCTAAGCAAAGGGAGCTAAAATCCAATCGGGACTTTGTAATTTCGTAAGGTTTGTTTAATAAAAGTTACAATATGCAGGGGCTTTGATATAATACTATAGTGGTATATGAAGCCACCAGTCACAGCCCCCAGTTCCATGGTGGATGAACAATAAAGGATAAGAAAAAGGGGCAAAAGGTACATCAAAGTCTTTCAATTTCGTAACATATTTTTCATAAAAGTTATGAGATATGAGAGCTCCAATATTCCAATACAAAGGAGTATGAAGCCACAGGTCATAGGAAGCGGTCCTATGGCATAAAAGAGGCTAAGAACTGACATAAGAAGGAGCTAAAGGCATCAAAACTCTATGATATCATAACATCTCACTTAATAAATTTACAATATGTTAAGGCTCTGATAGTTCATTACAAAGGTGTATTGAAGGTTGGATGTGTTGGAAGTTGGAGAACAAATGCATCCAGAATGTTGGGTTCATTGAATAAATAACGACTATCAAATATCGTTAGGTCAATCCATCAAGGACCATGATGTGTAGTAAAGAATGTTGAGGGTTGTCTCGAAGTTGAAAGAAAGCCATCCCTAATCTTCCCTTGTACACCTTATAGAAATAAATTAATAACAAAGAATCCATGCTAAAGTACAGTCAAGATGTGTGAGCCATTAAGAATCATGGGGAGCCTCATTAGATTATGAAGGTGGACTGAGATTAAATTATCAGCATGGAGAATCACATAGGGATATGGTGAAGTGAATGAATCCCATTATGATTGTTTCATGTAGTGAAATAATTTGTAAAAAGGGGATGTAATGCAAGAATGGAGTGTCATGCTAGGAGTACACTCTCGGGTAGTGTGGATGTCGATGGAGTCAACATTATGGCTAGTGTAGCAGAGGAACAAAAATTGGGATTTCCATTGAGAAATTGGGGAATACAGATTGTAGTGAATGTGCTAAAGTGAGTGCAGGAGAGAGTGTGAAAATTGAGCAACTGGCCCAAGTTTTGAATTGAAGCATATTTTTGTTAAGTGAGATCAAGAGAGCCTACGGAAAAGTAGATGATTGAGAGGAGAAGTATGATACTACAATGAACTAGATTGGTATTTCTCTATATATGTAATCACCTCTCCTTTCAGTTTTAAAATAGTATGAAAGGTAGAACAATGGCTAGAGAAGGTGGTGCCCTGCATTCATAGGAGGTTGTTGCCTTTTGGAAGGTAGGTGCTTTCTATTTTAGGGGTCGCTACCTCCTATGATTGGGTCCTAAAAAAAAATTAATGTAATTAATTGTTGAAGAATCTAGGGCAATGTGGATAATGTCATTTTAGCATGATAACTATTTGTGACGTGTTTAACTTTACTTCTTATCACAATATTCACTTGTTATTATTATTAGAGTGTGTCTCCTTAGTTCATCAAATAGCTACCAAAAAACAAATAGACAAGAACACATGATATTGGCTTTCTTCCAGGGCCAAAACCTCTCACTCTTTGAAAGGAAAACCCGCACAAAATTATTCTTATAGAGATTCCAATTGACAAATACTAAGACCATGTCCCTTGAACTATCAAGCCACTCCAAGACCAAGGCACCAATCCTCTTCTTTGTCACTTTTGAGATCATCTTCATTATTGCTACTATACAGAGGTCGACTTTATGCATCAGATAGGTCATTACAGTTGCATCATTATTGTGCCTTCATCTCCACTTATTTACTGAGATCATTATTTCATCTTGAGATCACTACTGTGCCTTTTCTGAGATCACTATCATAATAATGAGATCTATATTTTTATATGTATATATGGGATCCATACTGAGATAGTGATCTTGTATTTATGCCTACCTCATGATTGTGTTTATACGATTATGTTGAGGCAGAGAGTATTCTTGTAGGCTCACCAAGATCCTCATATTTATCATTATAATGAGAGGTTATCTTTAGAATAAGCGTGTCGAGACCGTGTTCACTAATGTGGGATCGTCTTCATCCTTCTTCATCACAATTATAATAAGAGAATATTACTAATAGTTCATCGAGATAGTGACTGCATTTAGTATTTCATGACTGTTATCATGAGGAGGCCAATACACAGAGATACATACCAATGTAGTTTCCTACACTGAGACACTATAATCATCAACAAGACTATACCTTACTGTACCTCTGAATTTATAGAGGAATTTGAAATTCTTTATGTACTTTTGTGAAGTTCAGTGGGGTATTTATAGTTGTTATGCCTCCATAAATAAACTGACATGAGTGTAGACTATTGTGTCACTTAATTTGAACCCACATGACTATTCTTTATATCAATTTGTTGGTCGAATTGATTGTCCTCTTCATCGTTTAGCATGATGCCTTCTTCAAGACGATTGTGATTGTCTTGGAGGGCTGATCTAGACTCTAGGTTGACTCATATACATTACATAAATGCTCAAGAAGAGCTCTTTAACATTTTTTTTGACTCGTTGAATTTCATATAGAACATCAACATGTGCTAGACCTATGTAATGAGCAAGAAACTCATTTTATAATTTACAAAAATAAAATTTCTTTTATTTTACAAGTACAAAGATGAAAATTATATTTATGAAGACCGAACCTAGTTACACTTTCTTCAACGTTAAGTAGGTTCTTAATTTTGTTAGGTCCCTATAATACTAGTGATTCCCCCATTAATATTGTCATTGTAGACCTTATTATTATTATTGTACCCATATCATCCCCATAGTGTTATTAGTGTGCCCCATAGAAGTCCACTATTGTTATTGTTGTGCTCTTGTATTATTATTGTTATGTCAACTTTGATTATATTGTGAACCCTTAGACTCCTATATCTAGAAAAAAGGTTTAGTCATTTGTAGCATCCAAGAATTTTTCATTTGTGTAGTGTAAAGGAGGTTTCCCCCTTCAAAAGTTTGATTTTGAAGTCGTTGATTTATATTTTCTACTATTTTGTGAGTTGGTTACATAACATTTGGTATTAGAGCTTTGGATTTAAGGTTTTCGCAAATGCAAAGAGGCCATCGTGGCATTTTCTCTATAACTTTCTTTCTATGATGTTTCAGATACTAAAAAAAGACCCGTTTGATCCGAAATCTCTATTATCCTCGGGTCTAAATTTCAGATCTTTTCTCACTACATTTTCTGAGATATGATCTGAGGAAGTTAGGTTTTTTGCAGGCTCCCGAATTACATCCGAAACAAGTGACCTAGGGAAAATTTTCATAACATTCTCTCTGTGTATCAAATTGAAATTTCGTAAGAAGTTATAGAAAGCAGACAAACTTTACTTTTTTGTGCATCATTTTTAGGTCCAAAGGTTGAAACAGTGACATGTGGGACTTCGTACAAGTTCGATCTACCGAAAAAGTGTATAATCAGGTCATCTCGAGATATTGGGCATAAATCTTTCTTGGAGAATCCAATTTTGATCAGACTGGTGGTGTTGGAAAGAGGACTCAGAGAGCTACCACAATTCACAATTTTAGACCTTGGAGATCTGAAATTTCATAGATACATCAGATTCAATATCGAGCTCCTACAAAGTGAAAAAATGTGTGTAGTTGTTTTAAACTTTTGCATAAGTTTGGTTTAAAAAATTAGTTTGAAGGAATTCAAAGGGCATAGTGAAGCATAATTATCATTAATTGATGCCCCAAAGAAATAAAATGGAAACACCTAGTAAGCAACCTAAAATCTCTAACATGACTCATGAAGAATAGATAGAAGCACAACATGATATATCAAGATTACAAGATTAAGTGCAACAAAATTCACCCTCACAAAAAGTAACAGAAGCTAAGATGGATGGTTTAAAGAAAGGTAGGGAAGTTGAGATGGATGTTGTGGAAGCTAAGATGGATGGTTTAAAGAAATGCGTGGAAGCTAAGATGGAAGGAAAAATGGAAGATTTGAAGACAGATTTGACAAATTTTCAACAATAAATGCTTATTAATGGAAAAAGGGTAGTAAAGGAAACTCATGAGGAGAACAAAAAAAATGTTAATCATGATTTCATAGACTCTAACAGTGTATTGAAGACCCACCATGTTCCAAAGATCGATATCAGTAAGTTTGATGGCAAGGATCCCGTAACATGGATACTACAGATGGAGCAATAGTTTGGTCTCCATAATGTGAAAAGCACACAAAAGGTACGCATTGCAACTTTATATTTGGAACCAAATCAGTTTGTATGGTATCAATGCCTTTGCTCTCGTAAAAAAATTATCACTTAGGCTATTTTTATGGAAGAAATGATAGCACATTATGATAAAAAAACCAACAATTTTTTTAGCCAATTGGTAAATCTCGTGTTCAATGATGGAGCACATTGAGTACTTCCAAAAATTGAATATAAGGGTAAAAGATATTCCAAAGGAGCATAGGGTTGATGTGTTCATAGGTACTTTATGGATATCATCCACCATCCATCACATGATATTTAAGATAAAATTCTAAGGTTCACGTAGTGGAAGATCACATCAATCATCAACAACAAGTTCTCCAACTCTTAAAGGATAACCTCACTTTGGCGTAGAATAGAATGAAACAATAGGCAGATCAACATCATAGCGAAAGAAGTTTTGATGTCAGTGACTGGGTATTCCTATGGCTACAACGATATCAACAAATGTTTGTCAAGAAAGCTAAGAAGGATAATAAATTATCACCAAAGTATTATGGTCCATACAAGGTGTTACAAAAGATTGGTACTTTGGCATAGAAATTGGAGCTTCCTTCAACTTCTCGAGTGCACCCAGTTTTCCATTTTTCATGTTTAAAGAAGGTTATAGGTGACAAGCTCCCAATTCAAACAATATTGCCAAAGCTTGACAAGGAAGGAAAAGTCATATTGGAACCTAAAGTCGTCACAGAAACAAGAACTCAGCAACTACAAAATCTATAGTGGAAGAACTTACTCATTGAAGATTCAACATGGGAGGATTAGAATTTTATATAGAAGCATCTAGAACTACTCAAGCATTCAGAACAACACGTTTTTGAAGGAGAGGGGCATGTTAGATCCCAATAATACTAGTGATTCCCTCATTACTATTGGCATTGTAGCCATTCTTATTATTATTTTCCCCTATTGTCCCCATAGTGTTATTAGTGTGCCTCATAGAAGTCCACTATTGTTATTATTATTCCCTTATATTATTATTGTTATGTCAACTTTGATTATATTGTGAACCCTTAGACTCCTATATCTAGAAAGGAGGTTTAGTCATTTGTAGCATCCAAGAATGATTTTTTTCGGTAATGTAAAGGAGGTTTCCCCCTCGAAGAAGCTGATTTTGAAGTCGTTGATCTATATTTTCTTCTATTTTGTGAGCTGGTTACATAACAAATTTACATCATAATAACAAACATATTGGTGAATTTTTACCTCTGGGTTTCCACATAAAAATACCAGTGTCAATATGTGTATGTTTTTCATGTGATGGATTGTATGTACATGTGAATTCCTTGTCTTATTGATCATCTGTATTGTGTATGAAATCTCTCACATTTAACTAACCATAATGAAAAGAGTTAAAGACTTATACTTAAAATTGAAAAAATTTCACTATTATTGATTCATCTCCCCTCACAGTAATTCCTTATTCCAACGTCTTTGCATTTAAAATATAAATTCCTTGGGTTTATAATATTAGTATTCACTTACATTTATAATATTAATCTTTTGGGCTCTCAATATTAATACCTTATGTTTTTAACATTAATCCCTTAGGTTTATAATAATGATCCCTTGGGTTTAAGAATCTTAGTGTTTATATTCCTATGGTTTAATTAATTCTAAGGTTCAACGTTATTCCTTTGGATTTATAGTCCCTTGTGTTTTATAATATTTATCTTATGGTTTATATCCCATGGGTTTATAATACTAATGCCTTGGGTCTATGAAAAGTATTTTCATAATATGGAAATCAATCGTAGTCAACCATTGTCAATAATGATCAACCATGGTCAACATTGGTCAAACATGGTCCAACGCCACATTGTGACAAGGATTGTCTCAATATGAAAATCAACCATGGTTTATAACATTAATCCTAAGGTTTAATGAAAATCCCTTGCATTTACAATCACGGTCAACCATGGTCCAGTGTCGCATTGTGAAAAATATTTTCTCAATATGAAAATTAACGATGGTCAACCATGGTTGAACATCACATTGTGAAAAGTATTGTGTCAATATGAAAGTCAATAATTGTCAACCATGGTCAACCATGTTTGTTTTGGGGTTTATAACATTTATCTTATGGTTTATATACAATAGTATTACAATATTTTTCCCTTCGATTTAATACTATTCCATTGAGTTTTTACTATTAAACCCTTGGGTTTATTAGTGCCTTAGGTTTATATTATAAATCCCTTGGGTTTATTAATCTAAGAGCTCATATTACTAGGATATAATATTAATAATGATAGGGTTCATAATATCAATCCTAGGTTTTATATAAATCCATTTGGCTTATAATATAAATTCCTTGGGTTTATAATACTAATAGTCTACATTTATAATATTAATCCCAAGGGTTTATAATATTAATAACTTAGGTTCTCTATATTAATCTCTTGGGTTTATAATATTAATCTCGTTGGGATTACAAAGCCAAGGGAATAATAGTAAACCAAATGGAACAATATTAAACCCTAGGAATATGATCCCTTAGATAATAAAACCAAGGGAATAGTATTAAACCCTAGGAATATTTATGCTTGCATTTGTAATATTAATAATCTCTTTTGTTTTTAACATTAATCCTAGGGGGTTTTAATAGTAATGTGTTGGGTTTAGCGATTTTTAAGGTTTTTAATATTAGTAATCCCTTGGGTTTTTAATATTAATTCCATTTGTTTATTATTATTCCATTGGATTTTCAATATTTATTCCTTGCATTTATTAATACTTTGGTTTATTAACTCTTTGGTTTGTGAATCCTTTGGGTTTTTAATATTAATCACAATGGTTACTTAATTCCTTGGGTTTATAATATAAATAATTTGTTGTGTTTATATTCCTAGACTTTATAATCTTAGAGTTTTTTATATTAATCTTAGATATGATATATTAATATATTATTTTAGCATACTAGATTTATAATATAACATATATTAAGTCGACACTTACAATGTATATCGACCACATTTATTAATGTGGTTGTGCTAGTAATATAAACATTGTAAAATGCATTTTAATTTATTTTTCAAGCAAAAAATAATTAACAACCAAATGAGAAGTAATAAAACATAAAATTCTCAAACCTTTAATTTTCATTCATTCTTACATCTTTCAATAAAAAATATTATTATATTTTCATCGCTTCATAGACAGGAAACCAACCTAAATTGTGATGGAGGACGATAGAGGATGATATAGCCATTCCCTTACTCTTCATATAATAGGCTCATTATTATATCCTTATCTCTTCTGACAAGGGAAACCAAAATAAATAGAAATATTATTTATAAAGACATATTAATTAGTAAAATTATAATATACGACATTATTTTATTATTATTATTAGTTAATATTTAAGTAAAAGGGAAAATTTAAAGAATATATTTCTATATTAATATAATATTTTAAATTTGTTTTATAAAAAGTAATGATAATAGATTTATGGGGTAGCTCAATTGGTGATGCTTGTGAAAATGAAATATTATATACAAAGAGTTTCAATTTCAAATCCCTTAATTTTATGTTGGACACAATGTTGGAGATTGTTGGACATAGTGTTTCCATTGATTTCTACCTGTGATTGGTCTTGGAGATTGACGTTGCAGTAATTGATGTCAACGGTAGCATCAAGCTACATGTTTAGGTCATTTGTAAAGGACAATTCCAATAGTAGAATTATTGAGTATGACTATGATTGGTGGCTGCATGCCTCAGAGACTTGTTTCTTATATATATTTTATGGAAGTGTTGATGGTGTTGGATACCACCAACATATAGGGGATCCCCCTAATATGAGGTCCCAACTAAACCTTGCATTATATGGTGTAGAAGTCCCATCCAGAAATACATCTTGGTTGTCAATTACTTAGACATTTTGCTTGGATTAAGCAATTAGAATGAGAGAGAATTGCACATGTGATTTTGAATGAACAAGATAGCGTGCTTTGTGAATGTTTAGTTGTAGATGTATCAAGGTTCACTCAATGTAGGGGAGAGGAAGTGAGCCTCGAAAAGATAAGTAATAATACTAATCTAGCAGAAACACACGCACATAGAGAAGAAATAATCGTTAAACATCAATCAAAATAGTTCACATAGATGCTATGATAATTAAATCATCACAACAAATTTCCAATGAGTTTAGCACCAAATTCACTGAAATAGTTCAATTACTTCATTACATGTGAAAGTCAACATAAAATGCAAACACTAGAATAATATTCTTAAAACATCCACAATCTATGCATGAAAATGTGTTGGAAAAATGGCTTCAAGTGTAAAGAAAAAGTTCTAAGATACATAAGTACAATGAACATCACTAGCTCCAATAGTGGAGCATTAGAGCCACTAATTTCTCTGCAAAAGTACTATCTCTATCTCCCTAATGCATTGTCGAAGCAACCAAGATTAGATATCCTTTTCTTGAGAAATGAGACTCATTTTATAACTTGAGACATGACCTTTTATATCCTCGTCACTCTTGACTTTCAAACTTCTAACAACCTTTGGACTTCTATAACCCTTAAATTTCAAAATGAATTTTGGAATTACATGTATTTTATACTTCTATAGATGGCTCTTCTTTCCATACAGGACTCTTCGAATTCCACTTATTTGTATTTACAATAATTACATCATTACATCATAATTTCCACATCATCATGTGATGATAACATGAAAAGTCATTGTCGTTAATGATTAGGACTCATAGTGACTATGGCATGGACTTTCTTCGATGGGTGACAAGTTTACCACTTGTGTCTTCGATCTTGCATGCAACTCCCATGTTGTTGATGTCTTCACCCTCCAAAGTGTCTTTGATCTCTTGGAGCTTTTTGGGTTGCTTCAATCATTAGGATTTCAATGTGTTCTTTGTTCTTGAATGTTTCCTTTGATTTCCCTATTTTCCTAATATTCTTCATGCATCCTTGCGATGTTATTATTGAAATATATGCAACTACAATCACTCATGGAAAGAAAACATCAACCTAAAAAATATTCTATCCTAACATGTTTCATGCAAAATTTATGTTCATGATTTATTAGTTTGCTTGGGAAGAACAAGGAATCTTCTAGGTGCAAGGGTGCACCTCAAAAGGCTAAAGAGATGAAGCTTCAAGGCTTATGAATGTGCTCAAAAAGAGAGAGAAAACTCAATGGAGCACAAATGGCAAAGTTGTGAAAGATAAAGGAGGATCATTTGAGCTTACCAAGTGCATTGTGCACTCAAGATAGATAAGGAGGGTGTAGGGTACACTATCCAAGGATGAAGTGTTGAAGCTTCGGGGCTTCGGAATGTGCTCATGTGATCAAGAATGCTAAAGAGGGTGCAAGGTACATTTCTGAAGGCTGAAGGGTTAGTCTTCAAGGCTTTGGGGTACGTTGATGAGCTCAAGGGGGTCATGGAGGGCACAGGGTGCATTGTCAAACGTTGAAGCAGTCTCGCAGTCTCGAGTTCACAAATCAGCCATTCCGATCTATTAGATCCATCAAATCAGCAGCAGTAGTCTGTTACATTGCCTAGAGCTATCCGATCCGCCATTCAGATATCTCAGATCCACCAGATCGGAATCGTTGTGAAGGGTTCCTATACCGGGGTATAATTTTCGTAGGATTTTTGGCCCCATTGACATTTTGGGGAATTGGCAACTGCAGTATTGATAAGGAAGGAGTAAAACTCCCTTATGAGTTTTCAAAAAAAAAAAAAGGTCTGAGATCTTCCGGGGCGCTTATTGGTGATCTAGCCCATCAGAATCAGGACGACGAGCTGAGCACAGTGGTACCATTCAATTCTTAGTGAAAATTTTTTAGGCGGTCCCAACTTTCAAAAAAATCAGGTTGGTGTATGGTAGAAACTAGAGCTCAAGCGATGGCCAATGAAAGGATGGACAAACTTGAAGAATCCATGCAAACCGTCCACATTCAGCTTAACCGACTAGGTAGCCTGGTCGAGGGCATGATCCAGAAGGGCAAGGAGCAAGCCCACGAGGAGGTGTATAATGGCAATGGACATAATGAGGGTGAGTCTAGCCACTCTCCTCACGTCTGGCACACCCACCAACAACCCCGTCAGTGACCTCCGAAGTTGGATATGCATAAATTTGACGGTTCTCACCCGTCGGCATGGATAGCCCAAATGGAGCAGTATTTCAATCTGAATCACATCTTAGATGATGAGACTCAGCTTATGGTGGGGAGCATGTACTTGGACAATGAAAGGTGGAAATGGTGGGAATGGCATCAACGTTGCAAATGGACCTTTTAGGACTTGGCCCAAATTCACAAAAGCTCTTCAAGACTGCTTTGACCAGGAATCTTCTTTTTTGGGTCGTCTTACTAAGCTCTGACAGACTGGTACAGTGGATGAATATATTACAGCTTTTGAAGCCTTAGCCTTCCGCACTTGGGGTCTCTTAGATGTGTTCTACACGGAATGTTTTATCAGTGGTCTTAAAGAAGTTATCAAAGCCCAAGTCCTACTGCACCACCCTCCCACATGGACGGAGGCTTGCAAGGTAGCTCGTAACGTGGAACGTGCATTAGCAGCCCAATATAGTCGCCCAAATTTCTCCGCTAAAGGTCGCCCCCCACAGGCTCACAACACGACTCAAACACTTAAGGTACAAACGGTGTCACCTGCGGAAATGGCCGAAAGAAGAAAGCGAGGCCTATGTTACTACTGTGATGAAAAATACTCCCCAGGTCATAAATGCAAGGAGCCCAAATTTTTGCAAATTGATGCCACTGACTACAGCTCAACAGAGGAAGATCCACCACTTGAGGAACATGAGCCGCTAGAAGAAGACAACCAAAAGGACAATGTCTCTGATGAACCAGTTATTTCGTTGCATGCTTTGGCAGGGATTTCTTCCCCTCAAACTCTCAAAATCAGAGGTTTTATTAAACATCGCCCAGTAGTAGTCTTGATTGATAGTGGAAGTACACATAATTTCATCCATCAAAAAGTCGCAGAAGCAATGGATTGTTTTATACGAGCAGTTTCTAACTTCCAAGTCCAAATTGCGGATGGAGGCACAATGAAATGTGAAGGCCGCTGTGAAAATGTCAAACTTCAAATGGGGGATTATCAGTTGAAAACCCACATGTTTTCCATACACATGGGGGGTTATGACATTGTCCTTGGCACTGAATGGCTCCGCACTCTTGGGCCAATCACAATGGATTTCCAGGAGTTATATATGAGTTTTAAGCAAAACAACTACACACATACCCTTCATGGACTCCAGGTGGGAGCCCCCTCTATCATCAGCTCACATAGGATGGAAAAATTGTTAAAAAAGGGTAATCATGGAGTTGTATCTCGATTTAATGCCATCCAGGCAGTCGAAACCAAGCCTCTGCAAATTCATCCTGAGATGCAACAGATTTTAAATAACCATCTGCCGGTCTTTGACAAGCCTCATGAGCTTCCACCCTCGCGAGGGGAACATGATCATAGCATCACCTTGGTTCCAGGGACCCAACCCCCAAATGTGTGCCCATACAGATATCCGTTCACCCAAAAGAATGAAATAGAAAAAATAATCAAGGAACTTTTGGAAGCAGGTGTCATTCGTCCCAACATTAGTCCTTATTCATCCCCAGTGGTCATGGTGCTCAAGAAAGATGGGGAGTGGCAGATGTGTCTCGACTTCAGGGCCCTCAATAAGTTGACAGTGAAAGATAAATTTCCCATCCCGGTGGTTGACGATTTGCTGGATGAACTCAATGGGGCTCAATTCTTCACTGAGCTCGATCTTCGCTCAGGCTACCACCAAATTCGCATGAAGGAAGTCGACATTCCCAAGACTACTTTCAGAACTCATGAAGGCCATTATGAGTTCCTGGTCATGCCATTTGGTCTTTGTAATGCCCCCTCTAGTTTTCAGAGCCTTATGAACCACATTCTCAAACCATATCTCAGGAAATTTGTCCTTGTCTTCTTCAATGACATCCTCATCTATAGTTGCACTTGGGTCGCACATCTTCAGCATGTGGATCTACTCTTGCAACTGCTCCGCAAGCATAAATTATTTGTCAAGATGTCCAAGTGTTTGTTTTGCATGGCAGAAGTTGAGTATTTGGGCCACTTTGTGGGGCGTGAAGGTGTCAAGGTGGACCCCAAAAAGATCCAGGCAATGCAAGAATGGCCTCAACCTAAGACCTTGAAGAGCTTGAGAGGATTTTTGGGTCTCACAGGCTATTATCATAAATTTGTCCACAACTATGGTTGCATAACGAAGCCCCTCACCCAACTCCTAAAGAAAAATTCATTCTTCTGGAATGAGGAAGCACAACAGGCCTTTACAACTCTAAAAAATGCCATGTGTTCCACTCCAGTCTTAGCACTACCTGACTTCACCAAATCTTTTGTCATTGAATGTGATGCTTTGGGTACAGGTATTGGGGCGGTCTTAATGCAGGAAGGGCGACCTTTGGCCTTCACAAGCCAACAACTAAGTGGGAGGAATTTGGGCCAATATACCTACGACAAGGAAATGATGGCCATCTTACATGTAGTTGAGACCTGGTGACCATACTTATTGGGGCGACATTTCCAAATCAGCACAGATCATCACAGTCTTAAATATTTTTTGGAGCAACGCCTATCCTCCCCACAACAAAATAAATGGCTCGCCAAAATGTTGGGATATGATTATGAGATCATTTACAAGAAAGGGAAAGACAATAGTGTAGCAGATGCATTATCTCGCCAATTTGAGGAGGAAAGTACTCTGCTAGAAATTTCCCTCCCCATTCCAGAATGGATTGAAGAGGCTCGCAGGGAATGGTTTTCACACCCCGGGCTCTCCCAACTCATTTCTCAATTGCAGGTAGATCCAAATTCCACCAAGGGCTACTCGTGGCAGGATGATATTCTACACTACAGGGACAGAGTCGTAATATCACCAACATCCACCCTCAAAAGTCGCATTTTGGCAGAATTGCACTCATCTCCCATTGCAGGACATTCAGGATTTCAGAAGACGTATGCTCACACCAGAAGATCATTTTTTTGGACAGGCATGAAAAAGGACATCCTTACTTTCATAGCAGACTGCGATGTCTGTCAACGCCAAAAAGGGGAAACCGTCAACACACTAGGCACATTACAACCATTTCCCATTCTAGCATCAATTTGGACGGAGGTTTCTATGGATTTCATTACAGGTCTTCCAAACTGAGGGAACAAGTCAGTCATCATGGTGGTTGTGGACCGACTGTCGAAGTATGCTCATTTCTGTGCCCTACCCCACCCGTTTACACCAACTTTGGTCGCTCAATCTTTCATGGATAAGATCTTCAAATTGCATGGCATGCCCACTTATATTGTGTCCGACCGCGAGCTGATCTTCACCAGTAATTTTTGGCAGGAACTCTTCAGGATACAAGGCACTCAACTAAAACTCAGTACTTCCTATCATCTGCAAACGGATGGTCAAACCGAAGCCGTCAACAAATGTCTAGAAACCTACCTTAGGTGTTTCACTTCAGAAAAGCAACACCTTTGGGTACAGTGCTTACCTATGGCTGAATGGTGGTATAACACCAACTATCATGCCACCACCAAAATGACTCGCTATGAAGTAGTATATGGTCACCTTCCGCCTTCACCTACTTCGTATCTCAAGGGGTGCTCAAAAGTACAAGTAGTGGATCAATTACTACAACACCACGCAACCATGCTCGCCCATCTTAGAGAGAATCTTCATCAAGCTCAGAACCGCATGAAGCAACAGGTAGACCAGCATCTCTCACAGCACCAATTTCAAGAAGGGGATCAGGTCTTTTTACGGCTACAACCATATAAGAAAACATCACTCAAAGACAAGGGGTGTCAGAAACTATCTCCCAAATTCTACGGACCATATCAAGTACTTCAGTGCATTGGAGAAGTGGCTTACAAGTTGGCCTTGCCACCTACTGCAAAAATCCATCCAGTTTTCCATGTCTCATGCCTCAAGAAAGTGATTGGGAACAATTGCAGAACTCAGACCAGTCTACCTGAATTGGACGAAGAAGGGTCCATCTGGCTTCAACCCGAACAGGTCTTAGACACACGAGACAAGCAACTGCGTGGCCGCATGATTAAGGAATTCCTCGGCAAATGGAAAGACACCTCTCCGGAAGATGCAACTTGGGAACCAGCCACTATTCTTCAGCAGTTTCCCCAGCTTCAGCCTTGAGGACAAGGCTAGTCTTAAGGGGGAGGGCATGTTAGGGTCCCACCCTAACCCCCTTATTTATGTAATGGGATCACGTCATAGTCAAGAGTCAATAAAGCCCATATTAATAATTGTAAGTGGTTAACCCACAATTAATGACGGGACCACAGTGAGTAGCAAATGGGCTGTAGTATTAGATAGATGGTATTAATAAAACCCACGGTATTGACCCGTGGTATTGCATGTATGAGTCATATATAAAGGGTAGAGACTCCTTGCGAGGAGCGTTGTGTCTTATTTTGTAATCGAGCTCTGCTCTATCGGAGGTTGCCCCCTCGAAGAGGCAAGTGAACATTACTCTCTGAATAATAAAATCATTGATGTTCTGTATTCTGGGTATTTTGTCTTCGCATATTCTGTATTTGGGTACCATTTTGAAGGTTAAGAGCATAACATGGATCTATTGAGGGCAAGATTGGTGAGAGTATTGTTTAGGATCCAGGTATTGAAGGATCCATTCAAAATAATTTAGCATGGAGGCATGGGATAACACACTGGTTTTAAGCAATCCTGGTATGAATGTACAAATGTTTATGTTGCGGATAACAGTGGATTGCTTGAGGGAAAACAATCTTTGGGTGGGACAATTTGTAACATTCCCTTCTAGCATAGTCACCAATCAAATGAAAAAGTTACTGATTACCTGTTTTTTTGAGTTAGCACAAAAACCACCCGATTTTGAAAAGTGGTTATTCGTAATACAATTTTTTTTTTAAAACATATTTTTGATACTCTAAATTTTCTTATGTGACATTTTTTCTTAAATATTAATGATTTTCATGTTGATTTTGAAAAGTCTTGATGCGGCATCAACCCATTTTTCTTAGAGGGCTTATTTTCTACACTTTATTTTTTTTTACGTATCAAGTATGAACATTTGTTTTAAATTTGTAGAAATTTTCATGCTCATTTTGAATAGTGTTTATACAATATCAACTTTTCCTTGTTTAGAGGTGTGGTACCTCTGAGATAGTAGTAGGTTAGCTACCAATGCCAGAGCATCTAAAATAATTGTTTTGGGGTTTTTGGTTTTAGTTTTGGAAGACCAATGAATTAAGAAAGCTTTAGAATTGAAATACTTAATCCTTTGGATAATATTAATATCTCAGCAATGGGCTACTATAAAACTTTACACAGTGATATAGATCAAATAATGGTGAGAAAAAGACAAAAAATAATATGACTATCAGAGTTTCCAGACTATAAAATAGAACAATCATAAGCATGAAAACCTTCTAAACTATGTTCCAAAGGTTCAAGGCAGTATACTCAAGCTTACACAAGATGGGATGATTTATTGATTAGAGGGGATTAGCTAAACAGATAATTTATTAATCCATTCTCTTAATAGATGATCACTTCAGAAGCTTATATGAATAAATTGAGACACAGTTCTTCCTATCTAGATATCTCTATAAGTCATAAGCATATGAAGAAAAACATAATGATTGATAATTAGAAAAAATTACAGGATAACAGAAATTGTGTAAAACCAAATTCAGAATCCTCTTATTTGTATTAAGGTTCAAGAAAAACTGAGTATATCAAGTGTCTAGAAATGCTTCCTTCAAAGGTGACTTCCAGATTCAAAGTAGAATTAACAGTCAAGACTTAACAAGCAATGAAAAATGAATCTTGAAATTTGAACCCATAATAACTCGAGAAGAGAGTTATTCATACAAGAATGAAACTAAAAATATCCTAAAACTGATTGAGATTTATTCTAGGAAAGGAAAGATCTTCATAAAAGAAGATAGGGGAAACTATTGAACTGCTTCTTGTTGTCACTTTTATTCAGGTTGTGCTGGCTTTGTTGTTTTGATATTTTTCCCTTTAAGCTGCGAGATTGTTTGAATCGTTTGTGCTGGTTGATTCCTTCATTTGATCTTTCATCTGATACTATTTAAACTCTATAAATATCATTTGACCCTGCTGAGTAACCTTTACTGTTTTTTTTACTTTTACTGTGCATTTCAATTTTTTTTTGCTGTGTTTTTCAACAATAAGATCTTCATATTTGTCTTCCAACTGTACGTATGATTTTTCATTTGTAAGCCTGGAAAGGGAGTCTTTACCTGCAAAACACATAAACTGTTAAGAAAAACATAGGTGACAGAAGGACTTCAATGGATTTATAGAGGTTGAGGGGATATTGGAAGGAGTCCAGAGCATATCAGAAGGTAAAATGATGGTTTTATTGGTTGCAGAGGCTTATGGAGGCTTCACTGTGTAAACAACATAAACAAAGGAAAAACAATGATTTTGTAGTTTAAACGGAAAAAATGTTTCCTTTTTTAAATATGGCACAAAAGTGAACAATGGCCATTTTGTCGTTATGTGGGAGGTGGTTTTTGTTTTCATCGCATCGCTTATGAGGCATGGGCAGTTTTGGGAGGGGTTACCTGATATGGTTTAAACCCTGACACATAGCAAGGGAGGATGGTGGAATACCACTTTTTAGGTGGGTAATCCCCGTACAGAGAGCCAACCCGAAATTGCTGAGGGCCGTTGGATTTGAATGCCTTATATTGGATGGTGATGGAGTGAAAGAGAAATACAGAGGGGCCCAATGAATAAATATGGCGATATGAGCTTAATTATGAGTTAAAAACTGACATTAGCAGGTAAAATGGAGGTTTAGGTTAATTCTTTGTTAAAATCGTAAAATCATTTTAACAAAGAAAACCTTTGCAAAACACGGTATGCCGAAGTTGAAAAAGTATGAATTCGAGTGGATAATGGTATCAGGTCCAGGTTCATCGCATATCGCAATCGCAGTTTAGCAAAGGAAAGGCCCATCACAAAGGAATGAGATAAGCGCCAGACGTGATATAGAAATAAAACATGAATAATACTGCATTGGGTTCGGGTTCCCATCGCAATCGAAGATCGCAATGGCAGAGGGTATATGCTTTAGCCGGGACTTGCGATGAAGGACGAATGCAATATGGTAAGGAATTATAATATATGTTGCGTTGGGTTTGGGTCCATTGTGCATCACATATCGCAACTGGGGGAGAGTGCATTCATGTTAAAAGGCTTGCGATCCACCAATGTGATGTTTTATTAAATACATAGTTTTATTATAAAACTTATGGTTTCGGGATATCTTATTAATGGGAGTTAATATATACGAGAAAAGGGACTTTTTAGGGTTTTAATATTATAGGTTAGTGTTGATATGAAAATATGAGCGGAAAGGGAAAATATACGCGAAAAGGGGAAATATACTAAGTATTGTGCTTTTCATGGGTTATTTGCTTTTCACATATATACATCAATACTTAGGGTAAACACCATTTTGTGGGTTTTTCGTGTAAAAGGGGATTTAACATGGGGTTTTCACTTTTCCTAGGAAAAATGGATTTTAACCTTAGGAAAATGGATTTTTATGGAAAATGAATGAATATGAACTGTATGAAGGTGGGAATGGGAAATTAGTAAATATAAGGATGAATGGGGATGAGGAAAGTTAATTAATTTATCTTGTAGACCTTGATTTGCTTTGTATAATTGCCTCATGGACATAGAAACATGATAAATGTACATTTTATCCAATCAATAATCAAACTTTGGCAACCTTTCTTCTACTCACCCTTTGCTTATATTATCTTTTTTTCTTCACTTAATGGGTGTATTTAAGCTATCAAACCCTTTTCCTTTCTTTTTATTTAAAAAAAAACTACCCAATTCTAACTTTATAACCTCCAAGGGCTCAAATTAAACTGATGAGCACCTTATTATTCTCTACGTAACTACTGATCTACTAAGATTAAACCATTTGGCTAGATCAAAATTCTCTAACTATAACATCAAATTTAAAGCATGAAGCAGTCAATATTAAACTATTTGACTGTCATGGGTTGTGGCATTTAAGATGAGCTACAGACAACCATTATTTTGCAGAAAAAGAGTAGTTGCATTTTGACTTGCTCAGTTTCAAAGTTTATTTGTTTTCTTTTCTTTCTAACCTAACATTTTCTTTTTGTCTTGATTTTTTAGGACATCTAACCTAACATTTTATTGGACATCATCATCAAGAAACTTTTCAAAAACATTTTATTTACTATTATTATGTCCATATCCTAACTTAACATTTTTTTCAAATATTCTATCTTATTAAAACCAAAAAATGCTACAACAAGTGGGCTTACTTTTTACACTTTAAATTTTCTAATATATTAAGTGTGGTTTTTTTTTTAAATGTGTGATTTTCAAAAAATAAAAAATATCAAAAAATAAATTTCAAAATGGGAAAAGAATAAAAAGACACAAAATATAAGAAAAAAAATTAAAAGTCAACCAAAAAAAATAAAAACATATATATATTTTATTTTTGTATTTTTTTAATTTGAAAAACAAAAGATAAAATAACCGGAAAATTTAAAAAAAATATTGAAATAATTCGAATAAAAAAAAAAAAAGAGTTTAAAAGGAATTAAAATAATAAATTAAATTAATTATTATTTTAAAAAAAAATATTAAAAATAAAAAAAAATAAATAAATAAATAAAAATAAAGAAAAGATTAAAAAAAATTAATTAAAAAAAAGAGACAATTTTTTTTGAAATTTTTGGCCTTGGCCAGCCTAAGACGATTATGGGAATCGACCTTGGCCACCTCGACTGTGGCTGCCTAGGCTGTGGGGTGGCAACCCTCAGTGGCCATGTTGATTCTGAGAATCGATCTAGGAACCGCCAATGCCAAAATTTTTAAATTTTAAATTTCCTATATATGTGTGTGTGTGTGCGTGTTAAATTTTAATTTTAATTTTTTAATTTTTTTCCTTAAATTTGATTTTTTTTAGTTTTAAATATTTTTTTAGTTACTATATTTTTGTTTATTTATTTATTAATTTCCTTTTTTAAACAATGCTAATAAATGTTTTTGATGTTTTATTTTTTGGTTAATTTTGAGGTTTTTCTCTAAAATTATGCGTTTTTATTTTTATTTTTTCATATCTATGTATATGTATATGTATATATATATATATATCTATATATATATATATATATATATATATATATATATATATATATATACACACTTTTTATTTTATTTTTAATAGCATTTTTTATATTTGATTTTTTGTAATGTTTTTGAATTTTCTTTTAATGTTTTATTGATTGTTATTATTTTTTCTTTTTTTGTGTTTTTTTATGTTTTTTTTTAGGGTTAGGATTTTTGTTTTGTTTTCTATTCTCTTTATATATTTATTTATTATTTTGGGTTTTTTTCCATTTCTTTCTTTCTTCTTTTTCTTCTTCTTCTTTTCTTCTTTTCTTTTTTCCTCTTTTGTTTTTTTTTTTTTTTTTTTTTTCCGCAGATAGTTCATTTTTTTTTATATAATGTATCAAGTCTGCCCCTACAACGTGTAAAATTCATGGTTCATCTTTAAGTTTTCATTACAATGGAGTCGAATTCACCTACACTCAGTGTCAATTTCATGATTGATTTTTAAATTTTTGTCACTTTGTATCAAGTTGTCTTAGGCTAAGATTTTAAAATCGCAATACATTTAGCATTTAAAATTAAATTACTCTTGGTATGATAATTCTTCATGTTCATCATTTTAAGACTTTTTTTGTCATAAATTTTTTCCATAATTTCATGCTTGCAATATTTTGAAAACTAAATGTTTTTTTAGTCATAATCTTTGGTTTTAATTCCATGTCAAATAATTGTTTAATGTTTTTCTAAGTCATGATATTTATCTTTAATGGTACTTTTTAAAATAATTATAAGTATTTTTTTAGCACCTTCACTGAAAATTGTTGGAATTTTAAAGTTTTTCAAAGATGTCATATTTTATATTTAATGTCATGCCTAAAAATTCTTGGAACTTTTAGGATTTTCAAAGACGTGATATTTGATATTTAATGCCATACATGAAAATCGTTGGAACATTAAAGGTTTTTGGAGTCATGATATTTTATATTTAACAATGTTATTGAAAAATATTAAAAATTTAGCCTAAAAGAACATTATTCGAGCATCAATACTTTTCGTTTTCAGGGTGTCTTTTGCACAAAAAAAATTGGTTTTTACTGCCATTTTTAAAAAGTGTTGAAAATTTACCCTTAAATTTTTCAACATTTTTCATTTCCATGGTGTCTTTTGCACAAAAAAATCATTTTTACTACAATTTTTAAAAATTAGTAAAAATGTACATTGAAAAAGAATTTTTATTTGACCATCAACACTATTCTTTTTCAACTTGTTTTTTCATGTTGCTTTGGTGTTTTTTAGTTAGAGTTCTCTTTTTGAAGTAATAGTTTTCGTTTGAACGATAACTTTGTTTTTTTACATAACGTGAAAATGGACATAATCTACCAATGGTATTTACCATTGTATTTTCCGATCATATCTGTCTTCTTTTCTCAAGGGAAAATAATAAAATAAGGTTTCTAGAGAGTCCATCAAGCCTATTGAAGGGGTAGGAGTTAGGAATTTGGATTTTTGTGAGTTATCTATCTATGTTGTCTTTGTTGAGAACTTGAAGAGGTCAATTCTACTTTGATCCCAAGGAAGAAAACCTCGTAGGTGAATTTGTTTGGTGGATCCATTCAGGGTCCATGATTGTGCTTCACTTTTTTGTTTTCCTATTTGATGAGCAGCGGTGCTTGCCATTGCATGGGTTCCGATATTTATGTATGGGCATGTCCTATTTTCTTTCGTTAATAATATAAATAGCGGGTTGTCGTTTCAGATCCCGTTTTTGTTCTTGTTTCTTGCTAAATTTTTTTTATTTACAACATTAAAATGTGCTAGATCTATTAAAATTCTTGACGTTTGGGATCTTACAAATTATCTTCCATATTGATACACCACCCCTCCCCATGTAAGTGTGATAATTATTATAACATATTGTTCATATCTTTAAGTGTGGAGATTAAAGCATTCTCTCTATTTTTAGCGTCATTAAGATTAACTAGATTTTAGGCAAGCTATACTTGCTTACTTTGAAAAATAGGATTATCCTTTGGCTTGAAATCTATGGTAAAAGAGATAAAGGTCAAGTTGGGTTTATGCGATATCATTTAATAACGGAATCTTGTTACTTTTTTGATAATTCTAGAGGAATTTTACAATAGTAAAATCAATCTATTAGGTTATTTTATTGACATTAGACATTATTCTAGCATCATTTCTAGAACAAAGGTATGAAAGGGAATAGAAGAGAGAATGTTTTGTCTCAAGTTGACTGTTGTTGTGACAACTCTATATAAGAATGTTATTTCCAAGCTTAGGACCACTAAAAGTTAGTCAAAAGAAGTTAAATGCAATATTGGAGTCAAGCAAGAGTGTCCCCTTCCCCAACCCTTTTTATCATATACATTCATAACCTAAAGGAGTAATTGGGAGATGTCTATTGTGTTGGCCAGCCCCATGCTTACCAGTAGGTCATAACACATCTCCTTTATGATGAAGATATTGTTCTTTCAGCAAGGATCCATTACGATCCTAGGAAACAACTAACGCATATACATTGATAGCCTAAAAAAGTGTTTGGGAGATATCGGTTGTGTTGGCTAGCCCCATGTTACTAGTCGGTCATACCATCTCTCCTTTATGTTGGACATATTGTTCTTTTAGAAAGAATACATTACAATTTTAGGAAACAACTCAAGATTTATAATCGTATAAGATAGTTTCTTTTATGTCAAGAGTTAATGGTAGGAAATTTCTTCATACAAATATTTAGAAATCGATATTCATCATAAAATCAATTATAATTTAAATATAAAAGAATTGATAAATAAAAATTGGAAAATTAATTATACACTTTGAAAATAATTATAACTCAGCAAATCTTTAGATTGGCAATAAAAAAGATCTCGTCTCTAAAAATCTTATCAACCACCTCTACATCAAGTTAAAAAACGATACATTGTCATTGTCATTCACCTGCCGCATCTCAATTTATGTTAATTGAGTAATGACATTCCTGCATTTTAATGCTGCACATCAATTATTTTATATATTACTAAATTTATATTATTTTCTATATTACTAAATTTATATTAGTATACTCAATCTTTTTAAGTTATGACATTATATTTTATTAATAATATTATATTTTTTTCGTTTATTTATATACTAATTCTAAACCATAATAGGTTTGCAATACATATTTTCATGAACTTATTTGTATAGATTTTTAAAATTTTTATTTTTACTTTGTAGAAAAAATTGAAATTAAAATATTAAATAATATTTTTTCGGTATTTAAATAAAATTAATTAAAATTAATTTTGGTTATCTTTTTTTTCAAAATGAATGTTAAAATTTCAAATAATGTATTTTTCTATCTATTAAATAAAATTAAGTTTCTCAACGAAATTCATCCCACATACTCACTTACTCTCCAGCAGAAAGAAAACCTATCTACTTATGACATTGATAATCAGTTTTAATACACGATGCTCAACCACTCCTTTGAAAAACAATTTCATCATGCTCAGGTCATTCGTTGAATAGAATTTCGTCCGAATCACAAATTCTTAGCCGGGGTTGCAAGTCATGCTTAAAGAGGAAACTTTTCAATTGGAAAGGCCGGAAAGGTAAATCTTGACTCGCAGATCATTCGTTGATGAAATTTCTGCGAAGCCCATCTTCTCAGTAGACGGAAGACATGCTTGAACAGGAGATACCCTGGCTTTGCAGTCAACATTGGAATTGGAGTTGTTATTGTTCCTTTGACTCTTCTCCAAAATCGGAGGAAATCTAAGTTGAACCGAGAAATTTAGTGTCCACTCTAGCACCCTCAATTCACACATGGTGGCTTTTGGGCTTGCGGGTCAATACAGTTGGAATTTGTCGGTGCTGTCATTCCCAACTTCTTTCGTGTAGTTATCGGACATTAATCGAAGTCAGTGAAACGATTCAAGGGCGCTATGGCCGGTTTGCCAGTCCGGTAACCTCTCGAATTGCTCCTGGGCGCCAGGCTTCACTTGTTATCTTTTAAGTTTTCATTTCTGATCCTCTGCGTGACGTTTCGCTCGTGCCATGTGCAGTAATTGAAAGCAGGGTTTGGCGTCTCCATAATGGCAGTCAATAGGCACGAGGCGGCTAGGGAATTTACTGTCACGATTGCCTGGCTTATAAGTTTTCGCAATCCTTCGCATATTTCTCCATCAAAGTCTTCCAATATTCAGAGTTATTGCTCTCCTATACTGACTCGCATTTTTCTCTCCTGTCAATTGTTCTCACATCGTACTGTTCTGTTAACACAGAGAATTATGATGAAGAGTTGTATAATGTCTCTTGTTGTTATGATCTCGTTCCTGCTCGTTGCAGGCTGTGGCTGCGGCAGAGTACTCCCAAGGATTGCTGCACCCGACAGTCCTTCGGCTTTCCATACCGAGAACACCAGGTTATCGTCTAGGGATAGCCCGAGTGGTGAAAGAAAGAAGAAAATTGAACTTTCTACATCGAACATGGTTGATGGCGAATTAAATTTTTTACCGAAGGCCGCAGCAACACCATCAGCACACCGTCCTAATATAATTTCCGTGGTGACGGAACGGCGGCTCTCCACTTCCAACAATAGCCCTGGGGTCGGGGTCGGTCACATGCAGATGTTCCGGCGAAAATCGCACAAGATCACAGAATCCGATCACAGCCATACAGAGGATCACGTTCAGAGAAAAGGGGTTCATAAGCGCAAGTTGGGTTCTAATCCCAGCCCCGGAGACGGAAATTAACAATATTTAACGTCATACAAAATATTTAGGCGCTTTTGAGGCCAAATTTACAAGCTGCCGGTTATTTGTCTGTGTATAACGAATTCGGTCATGACAAAGCCGAAGCCCAACCAATATTAGTTGGTATCTGGGTGTGCAGGATTAGGAGCCAGTCGCATGTCAGGTTGATGTACAAATTCTTATCTGAACTACGTGTCAAACATTCTTGGAACAATATGTATAACGCACCCCTTCAATGGTGCATTCAATTCTTTTTCTAAAGGGTTATTTATAGAGGCGATTTTGATTTCGAACTCGTCAATGTGTCAATTAAAGTTGTTGCATGTAGTCCCAAAATCTTGTTCGTCAGAGGAAGTTTGTTCATTAAAAGAAACTCAAGCTTTAGAATCCTATATCTCTCATTGTGACTCTTTCCGGACCAAAAAGCGATATAAATATTTTGAGTGCAGCATTCAAATGCAGCACTGTCATTATTCAAATAACAGGCGTCGAGATGTGGCTGGTGAATTCGAATGTATTGTTGGACTAACTTGATGATAAGGCATTTTATTCCACTGGTTACATCCAAATCCAGAAGTTTTGATGGGATTCAGCCAAAATATTCCTTGTGGAATGTTAAATCTGTACTGATAATCTCATGTGAAATTTTATGCGTCTACAGACGGGTTAACATAAATAAATGTATGAAAATGATATAAATAATTTGCTGATAGTGCATTTTTTTCATGTGTATTCAAAGTGTGAGATAAAATAAAATATATTTTAAATATAAAAATATTATCTACTATCATTAAAAAATATTTCAATAAATAAATATACATGTTTAAAATAAAAATATTTCAATAAATAAATATACATGTTTAAAATAAAAAGGATGCAGTAAAATATTTCATTTGGTATATGTATAAAAAAACTGAAAAAAATAAATATTATATTATATTTTTTAAAATATTATAATAAAATAAATTATTTAAAAATCTATTTTAATTAATTTGATGATCATGTATATGTTTGACCATTTTTTATCATAATATAATATTTCAGTCTTATAATATAATATTTCAATCTAAAAATGTGTAAATTATATGTATTTATATATATATAATTCATTCCATTTTTAATATAAAATTATGATGATGATGGTGCTTAATGTCCACTGAGACTAAATTGGTTTATCTGGCTCTTCCTCTTTCTTGGCAAGATTGGTGCTGTAGCTTTCTTTTTTTTCTCTACTTCCAACTTCCTTTATCTTGCATCTCCTTCATCTCTTCTGGTTCTTGGGACATTGGTGTCTTAGCTTCGCGATCTATTGTGTTCGTCCTTTTGAAAATAGTCGGAGAAGAAGTTTGGTCTAGGAGATATGCTTTGCTATTAAATGAAGATTTATTTTGTGTGGTATTCGAATCCTCCTAACAGTTGATTTGTTGGGCGGGGCTTTTTGCCTGCTTGTGTTGAGAGTTGTTTCTTTCTTGTTCGATTTCTTGTGATTCAGAGTTTTCTCTAGAGTATTCTTTTTTGATGACAGTGTAGTGTTATTTTTGTGCTCCTTCCCACCATGTAGATCTGTGGTGGTTTTTTCTAGCAGAGTGTAGTGTTCTTTTTGTGCTGCTTCCCACCATGTAGATCTGTGGTGGTTTTTTCTAGCAGAATCTTTCTAGGAGGCTTTTGGGCTATTTTTTACTAGATGACCTGTCTCAAAGCAAGATTGACATCTGAAGAGGACACGTTCATAATCGAGTTTCTGATTCCACTCATAGTCTTTACTTGTTAGGTTTATTTCAGCTAGGAATCCAGCGCTGAAGTCCATTTCCACATAGATGCGTGCATAGGTGGTTTCGCCATATTCCTCTATTTCTGGGCACCTACAGTAAAATTTCTCAATTGCATTTCCAATGGCTTTTAGCGAGGAGAGATTCTAGAGATGCAAGGGCAGGCTTAGCAATCTCCCCCAAACTGGTGCTGAGGTTATGACTGTTGTAGAGGGATTGAATGATGGGTTCCTTGGCTTCATGAATAGGCCTGATTTTTCCCAAAACCAAAGGCCAAGATCTAGAATATATTGTCTACTTTCAGGATTTTCAAATCTACTATAAAGAAACCCCTAGCACAAACACAAGGGTAGATATTAATTTCATCAGAAATGACAGGTTTCCATACCTCCAAGATCCAACTGTGGAGAGCTGTCAGCGGCAGCCAAAATCCTTTGAACCAGCAAATTAGAGAACTTTTGGAAAATATCAAAGCCTCTTCGAGTGAGGCCTGGAATTGGGGCTGTAGTGACGATATGGTTAGGAGCTTGCCCTCCAGATGTAGATGAGTCAGAAGCTATTTTCGCGAAGCTAGGAGCCATATTTTACTTGCCCATAGAAACCAGCGACAGAGAAATAAGGTAGAAGATAAGATTAGATCTAGATCTAGTCACAAAATATTAGATATAGAACCTAGCCGCCCAGATCTAGATCTAACTGCAGAAGATTAGATCTAGAACCCAAAATGTGCAAACAAACTTATTCACTCAAAATTTTCAAATGCTGGTGACTACCCAGATCTCACCTAAACAGTGAGTGCAGATAAGAATTATTAAACCTGCGAAGGCGCATGAGAAGAAGCTCGAATACTTCGAGAATTGTGCCGCTTATTTCTCAAGGTTCTCACAATCTGGATTCTCATGCGTGTATAAGAAACCCACCTTCTACCACTCTGAAAATCCCCACCATAATCCTCAAGAGTAGGCTGCCAATGGGACAATGTGCTGTCTCTAAATCACTCTTCGTGGATCCAGTGATCTTTGTGCTTCTCAATACCTTGGCCACGGCTTGCACAATAAGTACCAAAGCTTTTGCCATCTGCATAAGTCACTCGGCAGAAAAATGAGATTGCATTTCAACAGAGATACCAAACCTTGTGGAATAACTTCAATAACTACATAGATATTGAAGGTTACTTAAACTTATAAGTATAATTATAATGGAAAAACATTCAATGTTTATATTAAATAAAATATTTATACTATTTTTACTATTCTAAATTTTATTTCTCTTTTCAAATATATATTTTTATTTTATGAAATTCAACAAAAATTCAAAGTTACAAATTTAAATTGTATAGTATATACAATTTAATTGGCCAAAAAAATTTCAACCAGTTGAATATTCAATATATGCAATGCAATTCAAACCCTTAAAAAATTAATTCTTAATTGTTCAGTTCATGAATTTTACAAGTATATATTTCAATATAAATTTATCTTAACCACTAATTTATCTACTCTAAAATATTTAGAATTCTAAATTTGTAGTTAAAATAAATATGTTCGTCTTTCTCATTTTATATATTATAAACCTGTAATGAAATATATACCTGTAAAGTTCGTGATCTTAACAATTAGGAACAATCTCTTCGGAGTTTTTGCCCCTCTTTTGAACGGTTGAATTTGGAGATCGAGTTCGCACAACATATCTTCTTCATTGATCTCTGTGCTACTTAACACGCTGGGACGGTATATATCTAAACCTGATTAGGAGCCCCCACGTTAAAAGATTTTCGTTTACATGTAAAAGTTAGCATATACACTCTTCCGCAATGGCGGACGTACAAAATTTTGAGGCACACTCCTCTTCTGTAACTCGGAACCTCGCAGATGATAGAGAGGGCGAGCATGGTTAACAAATTCGAGCATAGTTATCAAATTTGAATTTGAAGAGGAAAAATTTCAACCCTATAAAATTTAATAGGAAAAAAATTCGACATTATACATCTCACAAATAATTAATTTTTTTTTTTTTTTTTTTAAATATTGGATTTATCTTTTTTTTTTTTTTTTCTATTTTTTCATAAGCCTTATCCATTGTACACTGAATTTTGCCATTTTGGTTTACATGTAAAAGTTGGCATATACACTCTTTCGCAATGGCGGACGTAAAAAATTTTGAGGTACACTCCTCTTCTGTAACTCGGAACCTCGCAAATGATAGAGAGGGCGAGCATGGTTAACAAATTCGAGCATAGTTACCAAATTTGAATTCGAAGAGGAAAAATTTCAACCCTATAAAATTCAATAGGAAAAAAATTCAACATTATACATCTCACAAATATTTAATCACCTTCTTCTTTTCTTTTTTTAAATATTGGATTTATCTTCTTTTTTTTTCCTATTTTTTGATAAGCCTTATCCATTGTACACTGAATTTTGCCATTTTATAATTTTTTGTAATGTAGAAATCATTGTTTTTCTATTTTTTTTTTGTATAAAAGTTGTGGATTTTGAAGTTTACCATTTTATATCTTTTATAATAATCAATTTTCCCATTTTACAATTTTTTGTAATGTAGAAGTTACTGTTTTTCTATTTTTTTTTTATAAAACTTGTGGATTTGGAAGTTTACCATTTTATATGATTTATTATTGTTTCTAATATTGATTTCTCTTTTTTCTATTTTTTTTTGGTAGGAGTTATCCATTTAACACTTAAATTTGTTAGTTTATAATTTTTTCCAATAAAGAAGTTATGATTTTTATTTTTTTATAAGAGTTATCAATTTGCAAAGAATTTACCTTTTTATAATTATTTTTAAGAAAGAAGTTATCCTTTTTTTTTTTTTATCAATTTTTCATTATATAGAAATTATTAACTAGTTATCCCTTTAAATTTCTCCATTTATAATTTTTTCAAATATAGAAATTAGGTTTTTTGTTTTTTATAAAAGAGGTACCAATTTGCAACCAATTCACTATGTCATAATTTTTTTTAAGATTGAAGTTATATTTCTTTTAGTTGCAATTATATAGATATTACTAACTCACCTCTCATTTAAAACAATTGTGCCACATGATGACTCCTAAATATGTATCGGAGCTATTTATATTATTTAATGTCAATGACAATATTGATTCATTTTTAATTAAATTAAATATTTAATAAAAAATTTATATTTTAGTATTAGCAATTTATTTTGGATTATACCATATTATGTTGTAGAATAGTTTGTAAATAATATATAATAAAATACCAAAAATCAAACTAAAATTAAAATAATCATTTTTGTAACCAAATTTCTAATCATATTTAACATTTTATATAGAAATTGGATAGGTTTCTATTTTTGTAATATAAGAATTATTATTATTATTATTATTTTCTTTTATAAAAAATATTGTTTATTTTTTTGCAATTTTTTTATTAACCCTCTAAAAAAGTACCCGAAGAATTTTTTATAAAAACTAAAATGATTATGCACATTAAAACTAAAAAAAATAGCATTAAAGCTAAAAGATCGCTGCATTATTTTTATAAAATTTCAATTCTCAAATTTCCACAGGGCTGTGTTATTTTATAAAAGGTAATTGAAAAACTCGATTTACTTCTTCTGTGATTTTAATTAGCAGTGATTTGTCAGCGTTTTTATCCATGGTTACATAGAGCCCGAGACTCATTGTTCTACACAGCCACATTGTTCGTCAACTCAGTAGGAGGAGCACAGTGGATGCTGGACATAAACTGATAGAAAGATTTGAGCAAAATCATTCAGCACTGACCTGTACCGAATTGGAAAGTGACTACCAAACCGAATCAGTGAATTTCCAAATTCTTTTTGCCGGTACCGCCGGACTTGCTAACTATGAGGGCGAGAGAAAATGCTCGTGTAGAGTGCACAGGTCATCAAACTAATCATATTTTATCATTGATACCAGTGTTGTGAAAATTGTGATAATATCGCGATTTTTTCTGAAACTGATATTATCGCGAGTAATAATCACAGATTTTTTTTAATACGTGATAATTTCGAAAAAAAACGTGATAATTTGAAAGAATCATGTTTTTTTCAAAAAAATCACGATTTTTTTCCCAATTTATCACCGAGGGTTGGGGCAGCGCGGATTTATAAGGGATGCTAAATGTTCCAAATGCAATTTTTTTTTAAAGAAACAAATAACTTTTGAGTGGGGCAACTTAATGATCAAGATTAAGGAGAATGTCACTTTTACTTCAATTTTTAACATTACCATGAAATGACTTAGGATGTTTGAGAGTGGTTCCGGCCTCATTGGATTTCATATGGAGAAAGTAGAATTTTAGATTTCATTCAAAATCCAACAGACTTATCAGTTTTTTAGGATTTCAGGATTGGGAGATTGTAATGTTTCCAAGTGACACCACCTTCCCAGGCTACCATTGCCACCAGTAGAGGACGTGGTCTACCTCCTATAGCTCTACTTCTAGTTCTCCAGCTTCTAGAGCACATTGTAATGTTTCCAGGTGACACCACCTTCCCAGGCTACCATTGCCACCAGTAGAGGACGTGGTCTACCTCCAATAGCTCCTACTTCTAGTTCTCCAGCTTCTAGAGCACAACAGACTCCACTGCCAACTCCACCAGCACCTGCATCTACATCTAGAGGGAAAGGGAAAGCTGTGGCATTTTCTCGCAAGAGGGGCAGAAGAAATCAATAGGATTAAAGACTTTAGTTACTTTATTCATTTTATTGTATATGACATTATAACATGATGAGATACATTATTATATTTTTTGTTGATATTTTGGGGCTGAGTTGGAACTCAGGAGTCAGGACTTACTATTCAAGACATGATTAATATTATGTGTGATTTTAGCACTAGAAATGATATTAAACGTCTTATACATTAGTTTTTTTATCATATTTATGTGTCAATATGTTTATTTTATGTTGTAGATGGTTTAGATATTAAAAAAATCGGAAAAAAAAATGAAAAAAATGAATATTTTTGTAGCAAACGATTTTTTCCGATTATTTCCGATTATTTCCCAATAATTACCGATTTTTTCCTCGTGCCAATATTATCCCAATAACGATTAATGCAACATTGGTTGATACTCATTAAGTATGCTATGAATAATTATTATAAAATAAATATTAAATAGGGGGAATTAAGGTATCTATAATTAATTTTTATAAAGAAATATTTAGTGTTATTTAATTATTATTAAATATAATATATTTGTATTTGTATTTATTTATTGAGTGGAGAAGCTTATTTTATAGCTCAGTGTGAATACCATGTATAAACATGCATGCTTGTCTTAAAATAAAAATAAAATATTCTTTAAATAGAAAAAATATTAGTTATAATAAAAAAAAGGTTATACTATTTAATTAGTTGTCCATATCACCTAATATGATTTCATCTAAAATAAGTAGAAGTGGAAATAAAATATGTATGTTATACTTTTCAAAAATATTTTAACACATATCCACTCGATATATATCTAGGAAAACATTATCAAAAGAAAATATTTTAATGTTGTATAGAATAAAATATCCAATGTAAGCTATGAATAAAATATTTTAATATCAATTAATATTGACGTATAATTAAAAGTATATTAATAACCCAAAAAATAGTTTAATATGTCTCTATAAAATTCAAAAATACAACTTAAACATTAAAAAAATTACACATTGTTTTTTGTACTCTAAAAATGGAAGAAATTTGATCCCTCTGGCTCTCATGTTGGATCTATGGTTAAGATGCATCTGTGATGGATATTGTTTAATTAGAGTCAATGATGTTCAAATACGGTTAATCATAATGAAAAATAATTAAATATTGCAATTTGATAGTCAAACATAATCAATAAGAGTGCATACTATCATTACTTTTCATGCTATCATTGCTGCTCATGTTAGATCCATAGTTAAGATGGATCTATGTTGGTTATTGTTTAATTAGATTCAATAATGTTCACATATGGTTAATCATAACGATCAATAGTTAAATATGGCCATTTGGCAAATATAATTAATAATAGTGCATATCATCATTGCTAACAGTGAATAGTTATCAATCATAGGCAATCATGATGAACTAAAATAAATTAAACTCATATAACTATGAGTAAACATTGCAATGCAATGGAAGCATAAACAATAAGTTTGCAATTATGAACATACGATAAACTATACATTATTATTTTAATATACTATTGTAATATCATTCATCAATAATTGGTGCTCTACAACCCAGTATAGTATAGGGTAGACGTGTAGGCATTAGATGTAATGTAAGGAAGATTATATGTAAAAAATTTAATGGCTACTATATTATAACTAATAACAATAATAATAACTTAAAAAAACAACAAAATCTTCCATGTTCTCTTTAGTCCTTCTTATTGCAATAAATTGGTTTAGCCAAGTAATAAAAATAATAAAATTTAGTTTTTTATATTTTAATTTTGTTTTTAATAATAAAATTACGAACACTTTTTTAGATAAAAGAAAATAATAATACCATGGGTCAATGCCATAGTTTATCAATACCATGGCCCATTGAGGCTTTTGATTATTATGTTATAGATTTAGTCCTTTAATTATTCTATTACAATATCATGAGCCAATGCCATACCATGGGCCAATACCATGGCTTCTCAATACCATGTGCCCAAAAACCAAAACTTATTTCAAAATCAAAATCTTTTATAAATATTTTATCTGAATTTTATGAAAATTTTTAGTTAAGTCTAAAGAAAAAATGTTATAATTACCTTTGAGATATATCTAAACCCTCCATCCCTCCATCCACTACTAAAAATATTCCGATCGAAATTTGATCCACGTTTTAATAAAATTAAAATTAGAAAACTTTTATATATACATATGTGAAATTTATATAATATAAGCAATATTATAAAGAACTGTGATAGATGCATCTTAACCAAGGATCCAAGTGAAGAGAGAAAGCAAAGTGACTAACAATGATAGAGGAAAGATAGTGCATGATTATTTTATGTTTTTTATTATTGTGTTTTCTTTGTCATGATTTATCCTAAATATAGGTTTAATATTTTACAACCAATTAATTTTTTTTAGTTTATATACTTTCTTAAATAAAATATAATGGTATACAATTTAATAGAGAGAGAGAGAGAGAGAGAGAGAGAGAGAAATGGAAGGTGAAGAAAGTTGGGGAGAGACAGGGAGAGAGAGGAAGGAAGTGAGAGGGGAGGGGGAGAGAGAAGGAGAGAGGGACGGAGGGACAGAGAGATGAATCTGGAGGGGGAAAGAGAGGGAGGGAAGAAAAAATATATTGAGAGATAGAGGTGGAGAGAGAGAGGGCGTGGCATGGGAGAGATGAAGGCAAAATGAGGGAAAAATGAGACGAGGGAAGAGAGAAAAAAGGATAGGATAGAGATAGGGAGAGAAAGGGAAGACAGGGAGAGAAACATATATATGGAGGGGGAGAGAGAAGGAGAGCATAAAGGAGAGAGGGAGGGAGATAGTGACAAAGTTGTAGGGTGGAGGTAGAGAGTGTGTTGGGGGGAGAGAGAAAGGGAGGTGGGAGAAAAAGGGAGAGAGGAAAGCGGGATGGAAGAGAGAGAGAGAAGGAGAGGGAGAGGGAGAGAAGTGGGAGAGTGAGAGGGAGAGGAAGAGGGAGGGAAGAAGATATATATATATATATATATATATATATATATACAGGGTGTGTGTATGTTTTGGAGGTCAGAAGGAGAGACAAAGGAGGAGGTGCAAGGGAGATAGAGATAGAGATGGAAGGGGGAGAGAGGGATGAAGAGATAGGTAGAGATAGGGAAGGAGGAAGAGATATAGAATAGAGAGAGAAGTGGAAGAGAGAGAGAGAGAGAGAGAGAGAGAGAGAGAGAGAGTACGTTTGTGAGCTGATATAAAGAGATAAATGAGAGACAAAGGGAGATAGAGATGGTGAGAGGGAAGAAGAGAGATACTGAGAGAGTGATGGAGGAAGATATATATATATATATATATATATATATATATATATAAATAGAGAGAGCGAGAAAGAGAGAGAGAGAGAGACATGTGTTTTAGGGAGGTGAGATAGAGAGACACATAAGGAGAGATGGAGGAAGGTATAGATATAGATGGTAGGACGAGAGAGGGAAAAGGAGAGAGATAAAGAGAGGGAGGGAGAGGTGGACACATAGAGATGCGGGAGAGAGAAAGAGACAAGGAGGGAGATAGACACAGAGATGGAAGTTGGAGAGAGGGAAGAAGAAAGATACAAACAAAGGAAAATACAAACAAAGAAGTTAGATCTAGAAATTAATGAATATTTTGGCTTTTCACTAAAATATATGTATTGATTAGTGTAATTGTTGATTTGTAGTCCTATTTGATTTCTTGCACTAGATGGATTTATTTCAGTGTAGATGTCACTTTCTAATCCTACTTGATAGTTTTCACTAGCTACATTGATTTCAATGTAGACGTTGATTACTACCCATGTTTGATTGCTTGCACTAGATGCATTGGTTTCAATGTAGATATTGATTTATAATCCTATTTAATTTCTTATACTAGGGTAGGCTAGATGGATCTATATGGGGTTAAGATGGATCTAGGTTGGAATAAAAAAACTCTAATTATATACAAGGATACGAGAAGAGAATGAAGTAGAGTTATAATTTCATCGAAGGAGAGGACAAGAGAGAGAAGCAATGAATTTTCTTATGATGTAGCTAGGTCTTCCTAGTGGAGGCCATCTCACTGTGTGTGATTCCATAACTCACACTTGTAGATCATTAAGTTTTGCTTCAAATCCAAGGAGAAGAAATCATCAGTTTTCCTCAAGAGAAATCAATAGATCATAGTCCTTCAATGTAGATTTGAGATTTTCCTATCTTAGAGATGGTAGTATCTAAGTAAAAACTCAATACTTTTTCTTTGTGCATTAACAATGGAAATCCATTCTCTTAGGGGCTATCCCATATCTAAAATTTATAGATGTGCCAGATTGTTAGGCTCTATTCCTAAGATTAGGTTCCCCAATGAAACCTTTCCATATTGGTATCTTCATAGGAGAGAGGATTAAAAGGTAAATTTATAAGCCTTTGGCCAAGTCCTAACACTATCTTTAAATGGATTTCTATGAATTTGGGTGATTATGATTCTCTTGTGTGTTTTATTATGGTAATTTGTTTATTATTATTATTTTTGAAATTAAAAAGTATAAGGATGTGATCTGCATATTAGGTCTTTACTTCATGAACACAAGATAATGCACATAACCTATATGACCCATGATTTGAATCTGATCATAAAAAATTATTCATCCCTTAGACTTATACATATGCTCATTTTCTTAGGGGGTGAGGATGCATTCAAATCGATTAAAAAGAAAATACATAATTATATAACCCATGAAAAACATAAGGAAAGTATTCTCACTTGTGTTATAATAGGTATGGTAATATATTATAAGTGATTGTGCGAAGAAATTCATTTTGAATTGGAAAGATGGAGATGAGAACTTTGTCAAAACATTTCTAATCATTAAACATCATCTATCACTTTATAAGCAAAATTATTGTTAAATTTCCATAAGCAAGTATATATTCACATTGATCAAATAATGTTACAAATAAATATATGAACTGTTGTCTCAAGATAGGGAAACTATCTTGGACACACAATCACTTGGTTGAGAGAATATCTCAACCACACATCTATTTAGGAAACAACTCTTAACTAATAGGAACAAACTCCTTTACATAGCAAGAATCACAACTAAGACAAGTAGGAATTACATTTTCCAACACACCACCTTAATTACTACTTGTCTCGATATCAATCTACAAAGTCTAGTTGTGGTCAAACATAATAAAAAAATATGTTGATTTCCATATAAAGGAACAACCATACACCAAAATGCATGGGTGCCAACTACTGCAACCGCCATTCTACTAGGATACCCTTCGCATACATGGTTTTGTCAACCATTATAACTGCATACATGTGTCTGTACCTATGAATCCTCCTCCATCATCATCATGGGTTTTATTGGATTACCCATAACCATGCTCTCGGTTTTATCGGATTACCCTCAACCATGCCATCAAGGGCTCTCAGCCACTGAGGCTCAACTCTGCCACCAAGGCACTCAATTTAGCCACGAAGTCTCAACACAACCACAAAGGCCCAACTCTACCACTAAGGAACTTAATTTAGCCACGAAAGCTTACCACAGACCCAACTTCACTAGGCCCAAGGTTTTCCCGGCTCACCCTCAAACATGCCAAGGGTTTTGTCGGATGACCCTAAACCATGCCTACAGGAATCCCTATTCACTTCACTCTCGTATGTGGTTTTCAACTTAGAACAAACCAACACTGCAAAGTGGTTTCCATCTTACCACAAACTGACAATTACAAAGTGGTTTTAAGATGACCGTGAACTTTATGGGGGTACATGTGCCTCATCAAGATTACATTACACACTCCAAGTCTTGGAGTTACGAGGTACATTCATTATAAAGTACATTAGAAAACATCCTAGACTTGCTTACTAATAAATGCATGTGACACATACTACATGATCATGAGTCCATTCTACAAACCCACACACACTTTCAACTAGCCATCCATCATCCTTTAATTTCATGTGTCCCTGTTACATAAAATCAATATTTGCTACACTTAAACCTTATTATCCACCACATAGTATCTTTGTGTCCCCTTTCTTTTTCTGGTGTAATTATTGTCTTGGATTCACCTGTGTAATTTGTTAGAATAGCTAATTCTAACAAAACCACTACATTGTGTTAGCTAGGTTGAATGCTTATAATTCCAAAGCATTTATAAATACCCCATTTTATTTTTGTTTGGAGTTTCTAAGCATGCAATCATAATCATTTTAATAATTTGACATTTCTACATTGAGTTAATCAGGCTCAACGTATTTACCATCCCAAACTCCAATTTTGTGAGGTTGAGCTAATCTTTCAGGATACTCGCCTTTATTTCTTGTAGCCGCTATAGCCTGCTTCTAATTTGGAGGATGGTTAAACCGATAGCTCATGCCAAAGAATTGATTCAGTTTTATCACACCCATGAGCTAAGCATGTGCAACAATCGATGGAGGGGCGATGAACTTCAGTTAAAGGCTACGACTCGAGTTGCGATGACAAGTGGGTGCATTTGGTTAAACGCACCCTGACGAGCATGCATTGATGAGTTCCAACGGGCTACTTGGAGGGTCGCAAAAATGAAAGGGAAAAATCGACTAAGTGTAGAAGGGCGCATGCGACGAGTTTATAGAGGTGTAGAAAAACCAACGAGTTGGTGGGCCGACATGCAGAGGAATGAGTTTGGTTGACCGACGCATCTTTTGATATTTTATGAGGCTTGTATGGTTAGCCTAGGTAGACCGACCCACCTTCAATCCTGGAGGTTGCATATATATAAAGGGTGATTTGATGGAGGAAAGGAATCAGGAAATTGATCCAAAGAAAGTTTGAGCATAAGTGGTCGATGAGATAAGTACAAGAGTGAACAAGGAGGGCGAGGTGTAGGTGGACCATGGATCGTAATACTGAGCCAAGGTAAAGATGAAGTGCAGGCGGACCGAGGGCCGCAGTACCAAGCCAAGGCAAAGATGAAGTGTAGGTTTTGGGCATTTTGGGTGGATGAATGTAGGTGGGTTGACCCGACCCGTCGACGAGATATGGTGGGCACTCCTACCTGAATGGATGAGCTGCAATGGGTCGTGTCTGCCTGACGCGTTGTGGAGGGCAACAAAATAGCAAGGGTGCCTCAACCCGGGCGAGTTGCAGTTGAATGGTAACATGGTTGGCATGACGAGCGCAGTGGTTGACACTGGTGGGATCCCCGACCCAGTGACGAGTTGAGGTGGGAAACCCATAGGAGGGAACTTCTGCCTGAACAAGCTAAACGAGTGAGGGAACTGCTGAACGAAAGCGTGACTCAGGGTGGGCGACCTTGAACGAGTTGCAGGACTGAACAAGTGAGGGCGCTGCTGAATGGAAGGGCAACCTAGGGTGGGTGACCCTGAATCAACAAGTCGAGTTGCTATATTTTGACATAATTTCCAAGGCGAATCTTGGGGTTTCCTTGTAGATGATGTATATGTACAATACTTGTAAAAAAATTGTATTATTATTATTTGGGTAGACTCCAATCTAGGAGTTTCCCCTCCCATTAAAAGAAAGTTATCCGTTGTGCATATTTATATGATGATGATGATGAATGTTATCTACTCTGTGTAAAATGATGAATACTTAATAGAATTGAAGAAAAATAACTAAGTGTTGAATGTTAGGTGTAGCCCATACTCATTAGTATTAGTGAAAAGAAATGCAGTAGCGGTCCCACACCTACCTATGTGCAGTTGAAATACCACTGCTAGGATAGGGTCATGACAATTGGTATGAGAGATTGATTCAGAGAATCAATTTTTGCCAATTGAATTCTTACCACTACACTTCGTGATAGGTTTAGCGGAGGTGAAGCATTGTGCTTGTGCTAGGCTAAACATCGCAACATGGACCGATTGGAGAAAGGGCACACTTGAGTATTGATGATATGATACTTGGGTGGACTTCTTCATGGTTGGGACCAAGAGACAGTCTTGGTGGACATTTAGTGGGGAAGGAAACAATTATGGAAGGAACCTATGTGATGTAATATATGATATATGTGGTTTGAGTGACCAAGTGCACTAAAATTGATTGAGGACTAGGATGAGATGATTGATGTTGTGATGGGTCTACTCAGTTTGACAACATGGGCTGCTTGACTCATGTAAATCGTGTTGGATAGATGGAGCGTGGAAAACACTTTGCAGGGACATTATGCAGGAGCACATGAAGAGATGTCACTTATGGGCATCCAATGAGGAGTGTCAAGGAAATAATGCTTTGTGGATGGATTTGTTGATGCAACATGGAGACATTTTGTAGATGAGACAATGGAGATGTTGTGCACTTTAGTACAACAAGGCCATCGACTGGTTGGATTTCTAAGTAGACTATGGGAGTATCCATACTACATGGAGAGAAGAGGCATCTTGCAGTGGAATTTGAGGCCGAGACATGTTTGCTTTTTGAGATGTTGGATGGAGATGATTCATGTAGATCATTATCGCTTGAGATAGTTACAACAATTGGAGGCTTCATATTATTTAGAGTTGATGGAGTTGCATCAATGATGATGCCATGGTAGCAACACTTTGGCATGGGTTGAGACAAGACTTAACCACTTTGATAGACATGGATACTGATTGGTTTATGACCATGGGCAACAAATGGATGATGAGGCGGGTGTATACTTGTCCTTTAATAGATTTAATGGATGGCACATTACAGATATGAGGGAGTTTGCTTCATGGACCTGGATGTGGCACACTAAGAGTTGGTTTGATGAGAGGATCTCTTCATTTGGAGGAGATGAACCTCACACACATATGGATGATGATTTTTGGATAGATGTGACTGATTGACATGCAGCACATCGACACCAACATTATGGAAAACATGTTACAGATGAGATGGAGACTACTTGATGGACCTCAACATGGCTTACTTACATTTTGATGGAGATGGGATGGATTCTTGATCGAGTTGATGTTGTGATAGGATTCTGAGAGAAATGATCGATGATGGCATGAGGAGGTGCATTCTCATGGTTTGAGAGTGACAGTTGGATTAGATACCCAACTAGTTTGAGTCATGAGGGTCGACAGTGTACCAAGATGTGTTTGAGTTGGGTTGGAGTATCATGGCAACAGTTCACATGAGGATGATACATGATGAGGTCAACATGATATATGTTGCAGTGACAGCATGTAGCTTGAGTTGGAGGGACCAACCTTCCACAGTCAGGTAGCATGTTTATATTGCGATGGATGTGGTTGATAATCATGGATTGAGGAGACTTTCCTATTCATGGAGAGATGAACCGTTGTGGTTTGTGCAATGAAAGAGTTGAGATGGGTAGCATGAACAATTTGTAGATGTTGGAGCTAGTGACACTTTCTGATGTTTGGTGATGGAGTTTTCAAGGATGACAACTGTTTAAAGTGGGGGAGTATGTCACGCCGACAAGCTGAGCATGTGGGATGCACTATGAACAGGTGGCGAACTTCGGTTAACGGTGACGAGCTGAATTGCGATGATGAGCATGTGCGTTTGGTTAAACGTGCCCCATCGAGCATGCGATGTCAAGTTGTGATGAGCTACTTGGATGGTTGAAACACCGAAAAGGAAAAATCGGCTAAGTATAGAATGGCGTGTGTGATGAGTTTATATAGGTGTCGGAAAACTGACAAGTTGGTCAGTGGACATGCAGAGTGACAAGTTAGGTGGACCAACGCATCTTTGGATATTTTATCATGCGAATTGTATGGTCAGCCTGGGTAGGTCGACCCACCTTGACTCTTCAAGGTCACATATATATAAAGGGAGACTTGATGGAGGAAAGCCATCAAGAAATTGATGCAAAGAAAGTTCAAGCATAAGTGGTGGATGAGGTGAGGAGAAGAGCGAATAAGGAGGGTGAGGTGCAAGTGGATCGAGGTCCACAATACTAAGCCAAAACAAAGATGAATTGCAGGTTTTGCGCATTATGGGCAGACAAACTGTAGGTGGGGAGACCTTGCCCACGGATGAGTTATGGCAGGTGCTCCTACCTGAACGAACGAGTTGCAGTGGGGTGCATCTGCCTAGTGAAATGTAATGGGCGCTTCTTCTTGATGAGCTGTAGTGAAGCACGCCAGCCTGACAAGTTGCAGAGGGCAACATGACAGTGACGACGCCTCTGCCCAGGGGATTTTCGGTTGAGCGGGAACACTGTTGGCATGACAAGCACATAGGATTTGACATGGGTGGGCACCCCTGCCCAGTGACGAGCAGAGGTGGGAGACTCACAGGAGGGTGCCTCTACCCGAACGAGATGAATGAGCGAGGGTGTTGTTGAACGGAAGGGTGACTTGGGGTGGGTGACCCTGAACGAGTTGCACGACTAAATGAGTGAGGGAGCTACTGAACGGAAAGGTGACCCAGGGTGGGCGACCCTGAACGAGTAGGCCGAGTTGCTGTATTTTGGAAAAATTGCCAAGGTAAATCTCGAGGTGTCCTGGAAAATGCTATGTATGTAAAATACTTGTAAAAATATTGTATTATTATTATTTAAGTAGAATCAAATCTAAGAGTTTCCCCACCCCATAAAATAAAATTATCCGTTGTGCATATTTATATGGTGATGCTGATGAATGTTATTTCCATTGTGTAAAATGATGAATGGTTAGTAAAATTACAGAAAAATAACTAAGTGTTGAATGTTAGGCATAGCCCGTACTCATTTGTATTGGTAAAAATAAATTAGGTAACGGTGCCGCAGCTGCCTATGTGCAATTGAAGGAGCACAGCCAGGATAAGGGTGTGGCCCGCTCCCTCCTCTATCGAGGCTAATTCATGCAAAAATCCATAGATAGTGAGAAACTCTTCTGAGTGATACGAAAATCGTGATCAATTCTCTTCAGTTTCTCTCTAAGTGACTCTGCCACTTCATCAACCTTCTTTGAAACCCTACACTAACGATTCCACCTCTCTGTCAACTTTCTTGTCTCATAATCCAGACTCCCCAACCATTCATTGACAGCTTCAATGGCCTACGATTAAGATCATCGTCATGTCGACCATTCTAAAATCTATCAATTCGCTCCTTAGAAACATTCGCCACTAATTTGGCAGCATTCGCCACTGATTTGGTAGCATCCGAGATTGATTTTGTAGCTTCACGTAGGCTGCTCCACTTATGCACACAGATCACCATTCACTAATTCTTTTGAAGATGGGGACATCCAAATAACAACTGAGACAAATCGCACGAGACACTACCACCGCAACCCTCACAATGTTCTATTTCTTCTGCTGGTTACAAATCATGCCCTTCTGCACCACTCCAAAAAATGTCAATCAATCAATCCCCACAAGCTCATTCAGAAGCTCGCGCTAAAAGCCCCCATAGCACAACAATCAAGGTCTTGGGTACTTTTATCTGCAGAGACTCCTCTAGGTTCTTTTTCTATACCCAAATCCTTACTTCAAAACTCATCTAAATTATAAGGAAAAATCAGTGCCTTACAATTTAGAAACATGTATATATGGCCTCCAAAATTCTACCCCTGAGTTTGATTCTAAACACCATGGTTTTGACTAAAGAGGGAAGTTAATACTTATTCCAAACTTTCTCTCATGGTCATCTTGCTGAGCCAAAATTGTCTCTAAAGCACGAGACTCACTCCTTTGGTGCTAAAGAAACCAATTCATCTTTAGGACATGGAATGTCCTTCCAGATTTGGAGAACCTTTTCTATAATCTCTCTTACTAGTTTCACCCTATTGAACCCACAAGCTTCAAGTGCAACAATAGTTAAGGACCTAGAATTTTTTGAAACATGGCTTGGTTGAATGTAATAGTTGTCGCTTTAAGAGTGGCCCAATTTGCAAATACACTGATAGATTTTCTCCAAAGCTACCACTGGAGGTTCTATATTTGCTTGTTTCAGGATTCCTACATCGAGATCTGAACACACCACACACACCACAATTTCTCTTAGCTGATTAACTATCTCATAGGGTAGATAATCAATCATAAAATTCAAATCAACAATCAGTTATGCAACAGGCACATGCTCCTCCTTCTACTTCTTAGCTCCAAAATCTCACAAATCCAACAAAGCGAATTCTAGAAAATCGCTCACCACTGTTGCATACCACACCGGATAGAATACACAACTTCACCAAATATGGCTATGAATGTGATGCAACTCCAACACCCAAATACACTTACTGTCATATAAGCACAATTTTGACACAACGCTGTTTGATCTACACAACATGAAAAAATTGAATGTCCAAACACAGATCCTCTGCATCCTCTTCAACAACAACAACAAAAAAAAACACATGACTCTATACATGCCAACTTTAGCATGAATGAATGGAAAAATAAAAAAAATCACCAAATTCTAAAATTCCCTTGGCTGAAGAGGGGCCAAGGACTAGGCCTTCATGGGCTTCGATACCATGTTAATTTTTCATAAGGAAATCTATGTTCACATTAATCAAATAATGTTACAAATAAATATATGAAGTGTTGTCTCAAAATAGGGAAACTATCTTGGACACACAATCACTTGGTTGAGAGAATATCTCAACCACACAACAATCTAAGGAACAACTCCTAACTAATAGGAACATACTCCTTTACATAGCAAGAATCACAACTCAGACAAGTAGGAATTACATTTTCCAACAATTATACTCTTGAAAATAATGATCAACAATAACTTAAGAAATTTACAAGAAATAAAAGGAATCAGGTTCCAAGGCATCCCCATCCTACCTATAAGCCTTATCCTAATCTCACTCCAACAATACATTTGGATCTATGAAATCTAAAGATGAAGTATAAGAGGTTCGGGTTACTAGATCATCAATTCTAGTACAGTTAGAGAATACATTTTTTTCAAAAACATAGACACTTCCCATTCATAGTTCTTGAAAAGCTTCTTAAGATAAATCCTGGTTACTAGAATAAGAAGATTCACCTACAAAAAGGGAGAAAGAGAAGTAAGAAATTAATACCCCTTCCTCTCCATCCTTTTTGAAAGTGCTAAAGACAAACTCCTGCCCTTCCCCTTCTCTCACACGATATAGGAAATACCACAAGGAAAGTATTTCCACTTCAACCATAAAACTCTAAAATCCTTTGCTTTTAGTGGACGGTGAATTTTGATCAAGCCTTGATTATGCTATATTTTTGTCTTATTTTCTGTAAGCAATTTGGAAGATTATACTCTTGTTATAATAAAGTAGTAAGATTAAGTTTTTGAAGATTTAGCTTGGATTTGTTTTCTTTTCAAATCTTTATAAAGGGAGGACTATTTTTTGTTTGCTTTTTGTTGTCCATATGTGCTCTGAATTTCTAAAACATGCACACCCTTTATCTCTAATGCACACATTTTCCTTAATTTTTAAGGAATATATAGTTCCCTTGTATTATTTAAAAATAATAATAATAATAGTATAAAATATATTATTAACAAAATTTTTATCCAATTATCTATAAATTCAAGTTAAGTTATTATTATTATTTTATTGGATCGCATAATCTACTTAAAATATAAAAAATTACTACAATGTTACTCTTTCATGTATTAATATAATCAATATGACCCATTATATATATATATATATATATATATATAATAATGATTAATCGATTTCAAAATAGATTTTTTGAATTTTAAGGTTGAGATTTATCTTAAAGGTTGTTATACCCTTTTTCATTTTTAGCTTAATTAAAAAAAAATTGTGTCACAAGTGTTAGGTTTAGTGAGCCTTTATTTATAGATTTCAACTCTTATTGTTTATTTTTTAGGTTAAGTCCTTTTGTAGTTTATATATATATATATATATATATATATATATATATATATATATATATATATATATATATATATATGATTTTATAAATCTTGTAGAATGAGATCTATCACATGGTAATTGTATTGAAAATTCATATGGAGTGATGCTTATCCTCTATTACCAACCATTTAGTTTATGTTAATTTCATATTATACTCACATTAGTTTCTCTTAAGCTCTATATATTTATTCTCATAGGCATATCAATTTTGGAATAGAGTTTCTAGAATTTAATTTTAATTATCAATCATTATTGGTTGGATGGTAGGGATTTAACCTCCATAAAATAATCTAAAATATTAGTAGTATACACAAAAGAAAGAGTAAGATTGATTCCCAAAGTAGTTATCTACCTTTTTCCTTTTTAATTAAATCGCTAATTTAAAAAAATGCCATATAAACAAGTGTCATATAAAATGAGTCATGATATTTTTTCGGCATGTGCTATTGATAATCCATGGTATTGGCCTATGGTATTGTACCAAACCTTACTTATATATTAAGAATATCCATAAAGTGTGATAAATCTCCATGTTCATGAATTTTTTTTAGATAAATATATATATATATATATATATATATGTTTTTTATATCTTATTTTTCTTATCATTATTTTTTTTTTCTAAATAAAACTATTCTATTAACATAAAAGGGGTAATTTACATCTAGACCGTAGTAAAAAACAATTGCCTTGTAGAAGCGGCAGAGAGTAACAAAAACACTGCCCATGACAGTGAACTTAGCCAAGAGCTGGTATTCAAATCCCATGCAGGGGAACAAGTATTGACTCTCTTGCTGAGCTTACAAAAATTCAAAGAGGCATACAAAATGAACCATATCTTGCAGAAGTGAACCAAAATTTTCATCCTGAACCAAAAATTGCCCACCATTAAGGGCCGCGTGACCATTAATATAGCAACAGAGAAAGAAACTATGCGTCTGCAGGTTCCTCGAAAATTCTACACCAACTGAACTCAGGTAGAGCACTTGCATGAGTAGCATCAGTGTCATCCCTTGCACGAGCAGCATCAGGTTCAGAAGGACCAAGAGAGTCTGTTTCGATCACCATGTCCACGGCATTGTGAGTGGGGACCTCCAGAACCTGCATAGAGAAAGGAATCTGCGCAGAGACAGAGGCAAGGCCCTCCTGATGAGTGTTGGATTCCCCTGCCTCCTGGCCTTCTTCAAGAAAAAACATCGAGACATGAGCAGTGATTCTCGGACGATTCAGGGAACAATTGAAGGTGAAAATCGTTGAGCCAAAGGAGGGAGACGACGAGGAATCAAGAGGGAAATGGCTGGGGAGATGGAGACGCCCTCTCCCACTGCGCGTGCGAGGGTAATGGCCAGTGGAGAGATCACTGGAAATGGAGGGTGAATTGGAGGACGGGTGAGAGGGCACACGCCTAGGAGTTCCCCTACGTCTCCTCATTCTATGGCGAAGATGGGGCATAACTAGCACCTCAGCCACCCTTTTTAAACAAGACTGCTCAACCACCTCCTCAGAGCTCGGCCTATTAAAATGGGCATCCAAACTCAGGCTAGAGGCCTTCAAACAAAGCCTAGGATGAGACAGAGTTGGCGTTGCAGAATTGGCCGAGTATAACAGGGTGACAGAGAATAACAAAACAGCATACCATAATATACCATTACTAGACCAGCAAAGCACCAGAGGCTTCAAAACGATCCTAAAGCTGAGTCTGTATTTAACACTATCCACCTTTCCTCAGATTACACCCGCCATATCTCCAGCATTAAAGAGAGCTGAGGCCCAGCTCAGACCAGAGCATGCAGAGGCGATGGAGAAATCGGATGACAGGCTAGGCGTGACAAAACCACATGATGTGAATCCAAGTGAAACCAAATGCCCCTGTTTAAGCTGCATCGGGCGATAAACCAGGTGGTACAGGGCAGGCAGGTGTCGTCCTACCTCACTGCACCCCTGTCCCATCACATTAACCCACTGTATATGCACCCGCATCGGGGGATTTTTCTTATCATTATTAATAATAATTTTGATTTTAAATAAAATTATAATTTAGCTAATTCTTATGATTTTTTAAATTTTTATAATTTAAGATGTATGACAATGAAATGTTTTTGATGTTAGTAGGGATTAATACCTTTCAACATTTATAATTTATTTATTTTTTATGACTATATTAATTATATTAGGAAGAGGTAATTAACATACGCTAATAATTAAGATAATCATTTCAATCATATTAATAATTGAAAATATATAATAACAACTAAAATTAAGAATTATTCTATATGGTTTAGTATTGTTGAATTAAATATACCACAATATACAGTTTTTATTAAATTATATATCTTAATACATTTACGAAAATTATAGTAAGCTATATGAGTGGTACATGAAATGTACATCACTTTTTTTAAATATGCATTCAGGAAATCAAACGTTCTTAATAATTAATAATTATATATATTCTAAAGGAAAAAAAAGGTCTGTAATTTATATTTATGGATAATAAATGAGGTTACATCAGTATATGCTTTTGCATTCTTGTCGCACATTGCTTTTCCAAGTTGTTCTTGAATGTGAATACAAAAATCATTTGTAATTTTTATACAGATGCGATGTACAAAAATGGCCTTATGTGATTCTATGATCCGACCAATGAAAAATATTGACAACATTTTCATCATGGACAAACAGTCCAAAAATATAGATGCCTTCTAAGATATTCACCTAAATTTATACATGGTTGATCTACAGCTTCAAATTGAAATATAAACATGTTCATAATACTCCCACACATGGTTTCTTAAATGTCATTTTAGCGAAGAAGTAAATGACGTCATTGTTTACTTAGACCAAAAGGTCAAAAAGAGATTCTATTATGAATCATTCTTTAGCCTCAGAGACCAAGCCTGAGCCTTTGTTCAAATCCATTCGAATTTTTAGGATACGGTCTGCCTCTTTGTTCTGGTGCCCGTGTATGCGATAAGAGGGAATATGTGATAAAATATGAAATATTTTGATTTTACAGGGAAATTCTTAAGAGCTACGTACCTTTGCATCCATTTCATCACTTTCGGGTAGACCATAAATATCGTTTGTTCTTTTTATCACTTGCATGAATTAATAAAAGGAAATCATCCATAAAAATCATAAAATCAATAAAATAACTAAAGAGTAGTCGCTCAATATTTTGGTATGGGTTTAGGATGCTGATTTTTCGTATATTTTTGTACACCTATTGATGATGCCGTTAGTGAAAGTTTGATGGCTAAAGACACTTATTTTCACATTTCTCTTGCAATCAGAGAAATTACAAAGATTCCCTTAAAGTTTCTACAAGAATGTCTGTTTACCAACAATACCTTGAAAACACTTATATATGAACAAATAGTTGCCCGCCCGGGTAGTGTTAAGGGGCCACATGCTGGGCGGCTGGAGCGATCACTTGAGAGTTATCATATATATGGAGAGATCTTGCATTTTTTGATATTTCTAGAAGATGATGATGTATATATGAAAAAGTTTGGTATGGTTGTTTGTGACAGGCCCAATATTAATAGAGAATGAGAGAGAATGTGAGTTTCAGAAGTGAAGGATTCCCATTGAAACTCTAACTAATGGAGTGCCTTGGGTAGCACCATCAAGAGAATCCCATGGAGAGTCAGTTTCCATGACAACAAGATTAGGGGGAGAGAAGGAGCTGACTAGAGTTAATGAAGAAGATAATGAGAGAATTGCAAGGATTTGTGAAGGAACTTTAAAATCTCTTGTGGTTTTGTTCTTGAAGATAAAATTATTCCTTTTGAGCCGGATTCCCCAACTACCACATAAAAGGCGTCATTTGATATATTCTAGAAGGTGGAAATAGAGAGAAGGTTTTAGATGAAGATTGATGTTTTTTCGCTACTCAATCCAATTTATAAGGGCAAGAGAATTTATTGTCCATCCATACTTGTTTGGAAAAGGGGCAACTAATGAAGAGATGATTTATGGATTTAGCATGAGATTTGGAAAGTGGGAATATACTGGAACCCAAAAAATACCACTTTTGGAGAATATCCCAATTAGGGACTTTCCTATGTAACATGAGCCAAACGAATTGTTAGTTTACGATGAGCATATTAATTTACAAAAAATAATTCCTCACTTGGGATGGTTTTTAGCCTCGTGGAACTGAGATATACATCATATTTGAGAGCACACTTCCCATGAAGGCTTCTAGTCCATATAAGCTAGTCTTCATTGTGAGAGATAATAACATTTGAGAATTGTAAATCTTTGATCAAATTTTCCAACGCAGATGCATCCTTTCCTTCAAGCTATATGTCAGTGGCTGACATCCAAGATTTTAAATCCAAAGAGGAGTATGGGAGGGATATGTGTGCTAGAGAGAAACTACTTTGAGTAGATAGATGACGTATCAGGGGCTCAAGAATTTTCTGCTAGTGGTACATGCCATCCAAGGATACATTCCCAAAAGTACATTTTTCCCATTTCCCACCTTCCCCACGGAGGTCATCACCAACTATAGGAAAGGCCATTAAGATTCCTTGCCAAAAATAGAGGAATTCTAAGGGGACTTGTGGGGAGTGCAAACCCAATGCATTATGGATTAGGGTCTTACATTTTTTTGGAACTTGAAATGAGTCCGTAAATGCATCCCATAGATGAGACACCAAACACCTTTAGCTTCCAATACTTGTGCATATTTACAAAGGTGTTTTATCCCCTATCCACCAAACTATTTTGGTAGAGAAATAGATTTTCAAGGAGTGACAGAAAAAATATGATTTTCCACCTTTCTGAGCCAAAGGAAACAAATAAATTTCTACTGAACCTTATTCAAAATTTCCCAACGAATCGAGGCCAAGGATGCCAAGTAGATAGGGATGGCTTAAATTACAAGCATACAAAGGAAAATGCACCCAAGTATACACAATCATCTATTGCTTCAAAGTTTAATAAATTTCTCAATGTTCTCTAGTAACCAAGTCCAATATTTATTTTTATAGTTGCAAGACTTGACAATAAATCCTAGATATTTAAACTCTTGACCAATATTTTTCAGTGGAGCTGCTAAAATGTCTTCAATTGAGATTATTTCATTCTCTATTATAGACTAGTGATAGATGGAATACTTTATTATTGTTTATTTTCATTCTTCTATCTTGATGAAGAGGTACAAGATGGTTTTTAATTTTTTTATATGTGGAATTCCTCCATTTTAAAATATCAATGCATCATCTACAAAAAGGAGATGTGAAAGAAAGTTGTTTTGAGAGATTTGCATGCCTTTGAAATTTCAATTGTGGACAACATCAGAAAGTATGTTGTTGAGACCTTCTACTATATAAATAAAGAGAAGATGGGAGAGAGGAAACCCTTGTCAAAACACCCACTAGGTATGGAAAACTAGGGAAGTAGCCCCATTTATAGGAATGACAAAGGAAGAGGTATTGATTCAGTTCATAACCCAAGTGACAAAGGAATGGGAGAAGTCTAGGTGGATCATGGGAAGTCTTAAATTAATCCAATTTACACTGTCAAAGGATTTTTATAGGTCAATGTTGAGGACCAATGCATTTTTATTGAGGCAGTGGATTGATTGAAGGGTATCTCGGGCTAGCCCAATTGCTTCATGTATCTCTCTTCCAGTTGGAAATTACTTGAATTGTTCAAGAAATATGCAGAGGGAGAGGGTATCCTTTAAATAAAGGGAAATAATGTTGGTGATGATTTTTTATATATATTTGCAAATGAATATGGGCCTAAAGTGATCAAAAGGATCAACATTGTTACTCTTAGGAATGAGGGCAAGAAAATTTGGATTGAAAGGAGCTAGAATCTAACTAGATGTTCGGGAATTCAATGAAAGAGAGTATGTTAACTTCAATTAAACCCTATAATTAAATCTAGAATTCGATAGGAAGTTTATGAGGTATGTAAACTTCAAGCAAACCCTAGAATTCAATGTAGCATTCAATAGAAAGTTTATGAGGACTCACAATTTTATCTTTTTGAAAATTGTGAAGAAAATTTTCCATCTTAATCTTAGTGACCTTGGATAAAAGAGCTTCATTTTCTTCTTCATTAATGAATTGAGGAAACTTTCTTGTCACTGAGAGAATAAACTTGATTGTGGACCTTTCTTCTTATTTGAATTTTTTTTTGAGGTATGTGTAGCCCTTGAGGGACCAATCCAAGGAAAATATTAAGGATGGAAAATTTGATTGAAGTTTAAAAACATTGGCGAATCTCATTAATCCCTAATATGAAAACTGTAAAATGTTTATTGATATATTTGTAAAATTATTCAAATTTATAACGATTTTATATACAGTCTCTATATAATTTTGGTGATTTTTAAGGTAAACTAATGTTATATTCTAAAATTTGGGTGAATCAAATTTTATAAAAATTGAAAATTGGCGAATATTTTTTGTGGAAAAATCATGGAAAATTAGCCCATTGGGCGAACATTAGCCCTTAAAATTTTCCATGGGTCACCAATCACTTCCTTGATGGTGTTAATGGTATTTCTATGATTTTCCACCCTACGGAAGTATTTTTTACTATCATCACTAACTTGGAGCCAAATGGCTTAACTCTTTAGATGGCATTCCACTTGATGCTCTAAGAGCATTCTACCTTTACATTTTCTAACACAACAATTCTATAAATAAAGTGCTCTAGAGAGATTTGAGTGGTAGATTGATTCCTCGGTGATTGCAATTGGGATTTAGTATCAACTAGGATATTAGAGTTATCATGTCTTTTCCTTTTTTAGAGTCAATAATGATTCATTTCTACTTTTTAAGACACTTCTAAAACTAGATAAGAGGGGATTCCAAAAAATTAGGAGGAAATCTTGACCAATTCTCTTTTAATATGGAAATGAGGGAGAGGTCATCTGACCAAGAGGGTTTTAGCTAGAAAGGGCTTGGGGAATTTGTAGGGAAATGATCCAAATTAATGACAATAACAACGTGATCCAAGTCTCCTCCCATCGAGGAACATTGTTTACTTTTTAGGTAGGTGTCAAGGAGAAAATCCAAAATGAGGAAGCAATCCAATCACTTGGAAACTCTAGCAAGATTTGGCCTGCTGTCAAACAAAGTGGGGAATAAATTTTAAGCCAGAATGTGACATAGGTTCGAATCATCTAGAAGGAAGCTAAGAATTTAGATAAGGGATCAGATTTAGCCAAGAGCCCTAAAAATTTAGAGTTCCTTGGGGTGAATTTTAAATGTCTACCAATAAGATAAAATATCTAATGTGAAGACCTGTAATTGATAAAGGTTTTTCCATAAAGCTTGTATTTCCACATATGGCCCATAAATGTTAATGAATATTAAGGACATATCCAATTCTAAGGATGTGAGGTCAAGAGCCAAAATAAACCTTGACCAAGTAGTTCATCGTTGCATAAAATGACAATTATTTCTTGAAGCTACCCCACTCAATATTCCATCAACATATATTCGCAAGAAGTCCCAATCATGAAGTATTGATTTTAAGATATTGACAGCATTGTCACCCTCCCACATCAACTCTTGCAAAAATCAAAGACAGGGGCATTATTTCTCAAAGAGCATTCTAAGTTCCAATATTTTAAAGCACTTGGATAATCCCTCATTGTTTAAGGGGAGAATATTTAGGCCAATCCTAGAGAAGAGCCTAAAGCTCTAAGAACACATAGAATAGATTTACGAATTCAATATTGTAATTGGCTTAATTTTTTGATCTAGAGAGTAATCTTAGTCCTCTAGAAGAAGAGAACTAAGAGGGGTCCTTGAGGAGACAAAGCTGTCCACCATGAATGAGAGAGCAGGAAGAAGGGATTGAGAGTGTGGGGAGAGGGAGTATGAACATGATCGTAGATTATAGTGTTGAAGAGTGGGGATATTTGGGAGGCTTGAGAAGTATAGGGGAGGAATTGAGGGAAGAGGAATATAATGAGAGAGGGAGGGGGAAAGGAGGGGGAGGTTGGGGTAGAGTGAATAAAAGGGGGAGAGATGGAAAAAGTAAAGTTTGAGAGAGGCTTGAGAGGGTTCATAGGGGTAAAGAATTTAGAGAAGCTTCAAAGAAAGTAAAAACATCATTACTAGATGGAGAAATAGCGAGGAGAAAGGAGGGATCCATACTTGAGATAAAAGGATAATCTAAAGTAGGAGGCGAGCCTGCATAGACTGTTGTTATGCCAATTATAGAGAGAGGTAGAGCCAAAACTCGAGGGGTACCTAATGGAGGGGATGCAAGAGAAAAAACTATATCAAACATAACATTTTGATATTGATAATTCAAAGGAATTTTTTCATTCTCTATTCCATGATATTCTTGAGATGTTTTTTTAGGGGAATCAAGAGACGTCATAAAGTATATTGATCTTTTTGCATGACGCAAAATTTTCCTTTTCTCTTACCCAACTCGTGGTTGTGCTAAGGTTACCATATGCATGGGGAGCACATTTGGAAGGTATACTGTCATATTAGATATTTTGGTGATGAGATATTCCTAGTGCTAGTTAAGATGGATTTAGGTAAACTCATAGGTAAATCGATCCCCGCCAGTATGCAGGAAATACCCATGATTCCTATCTTCCAAAAAGAGAGGTAAACATCATATTAGAAACCAAGAGAATTCTTGACTTCTCTAAATACACTTTGTAACTAGAAAATAGATGGAAATGCAGGAAGAGAAACTCATATTGGTACTAGGTCTATCTTTTCTACTCGAGCATCAAAATATAGTGACCATTTTTTTAGTAGAGGGCCTAAGAACCCCATGAACATTTCCCTACCATGAGCTTCGCTAGATTATCTACACACAAAGTCTACCACCACATCCATCCTTTGGAGAAAATCATACACGAGAGTGAGTTGCGAAGAGGTAGCTTGATGTGTAGATCTATTTACCTCCACAAGACAACACTCGATATTTGTCTACTAGTGAAATGTTCTACCACTACAATCTCCTCCATATTGTGAATGTCATTTAATTTTATGCCCTTCCATGTTATTTGTGATTTCTCCTTTCGCCTACATTTTATACATTTTCATCTTATCTTTTGAGGGAAAATAGTAGAGGAGGCTAGGTGAGGTAACTATTTTTGAGATAAACTAGTTTCATTGTGCAGATGTAGAATTAGAAAGTTGCTTAGGAAACTAGAAGGAGGTAAGAAAGATTGGTAATATTATAATAGACTATAGGGGAATTCCTCTACAAAATTAAAGAGACTCAATGAGGAATGGTCTAGTAAATATCATGGGCAGGAAGGGTGAATTGAGGGGTAGGATCATGAATTTCAATGAAACCGTGAGGAGTTGTGGGGATCATAGGGATTTTTTTTGGATTAAAAAGATGCATTATTTAATTCAAGAGGGATGACACTTATCTTTGAGAATTCCTACAAATAAGGGCATGCAGGAGTTGTTGTCAATGCGGTTGTTCATATCATTACCGAAATGTTGGGTAGTGAGGCATGTGTAGAGGGGGGAGAGAGTCTAAACATAGTGGTTCGGTCCACCCAAATATTGGCACCTTCCCATGGGTCTACCAATTAGTCGACCAATTCATCATACAAATTGGTTGACATATAAGGTGTACAAGCACATACATAGTGTCATGGAGAGGATCAGAACTAAATCAACATGGTTCTCATGGTAGAGAAACCAGTCCAAAAAAAAAACCCTAGTAAATTCATCTAGAAGGTATCTAGACTCATGTAATCCTATATATATATATATATATATATATATATATATATATATATATATATATATAGAGAGAGAGAGAGAGAGAGAGAGAGAGGAGGGGGGGGAGTTAAAAAAATTTATTATAGAAATGTATACCTTTTTAGTACAATATAAGTTAGATTTGTAATTCCATCATACTTAAAAGTGAATCAACATATTACATTTAAGGAAAAACATTAACTAAAAATATATATTTTAATATCAATAATAAAAATATATTTCAATGTCAAGTAATAATTATGTATATATATAAAGTAAGAAATCTGTTATAGTTAAATTATTTACTATGATAAAAGTTTAACATGGAGTTCATATGTGAGATTTAAAATGATTGATAATAAAACAATATTTTAAGATGGACCTTAAAAAAAAATATTTAAGTATTAGTTGTAAATGAAATGTATCAATATCAACACTCTTAGATGAAATGTTTCAATGGTGTTTGTACGAGGGAGATGTGTAATGCACTTCACACTCAACATGTAGATAAGACATGATAGAGGTGTCAAACCTTTGCTAGCATGTAGAACATAAACAAAGGATTGAAATCTAAAGGATTTGGGATTTGATCCAAAGCCTAAGTTAGAATGGATTTGGACTTGTTTATATATAATATCAAAATAATATTATGAAATATATAGGATTACATGTTATTAAAAAAAAATCCTAAAAATTATGTAAGCATAATTTGATGTCTTAATTTAATTAATGCCTATCAATAAATACATGTAGAAATAACTCGTAAAAATTTATATTAATATAGTGTTAATTTCACATCATAATAAGGTCATGGGAAATGATAGGATACTTAAATGTGCCAAGCATGCGTAAATAAGGTCACCCATAATTTACTATGGGAATTAAAGATAAACCCAACGTAATGCAACATAATTCTCAATTATCATTACAATATGTTCACAAACATCGGACGTCGACATACGATAATGAATATAAATTATACATAACTATTTTATTTTTAGGGAATTATATTATTGTTTATCAATATATTGCAAACCATGTCAGCACAATTTTTTAATAAATATATAAAAATTAAAATATTATCATTATCTTATATGATCACATATATTTTCATAACAACATATAAATACGATTGATAGGAGTGGATGGGGGTGGGTTGATTTTGTGTTCCTTTGTAGGAAATATTGGCATATCCTACTCATGAAGTATGGGGAAGGAAACTCAATTAGGAGGTGGGATATCCTCTCCTCTCATAAGTTTTCTGAGGTATTTCTTTCCATATCTAGAAGTTGATTAAAGTGTTAGATTCAAAATTCATCAATTTTTATATTCATTTAGTCACCCATGAACTTACCCTTGCTCTCAATTGCCTCCTCAATTGAATCAGAAGACAGATAAAGTCATTGAAGGAGACCTCAATATATCATATTCTTATAAAAATCAATGCAAGAACGGATTAAACTAACTGGTAGGGTTTGAAATAGTACATATAGGGCTACCGCAAGAAAAATTTCATACCTTGGGATTTTGAAATCACAAACATACAACAATTTCAAGTTTAGGTTTATCAACAAGCCTAAAATCAAACTCTAAAAGGTGTGTGTTTTTAAATTTTCATAACTTTATCCTGAAAAATCTGTTTGAAGTGATCCAAAGGGATAGTGAAGCATAAATATCATTGATTTATTCCAAAATTTTGTTGGAATAAGGAAATAATGAGAGGGGGGTGAATCCATAATAGTGAGATTCTTAATTATTTTTACTCAATATGCTTTTATCTCTTTCCTCCATTGTCTCTTACTTATGAGCGCATTCATTCATAAATAAAGTGAGAAGAAAGCTTAATAATTCATATGTTCATACAATCTATCACATGAGAAACACACACATATTGACACTAGTGTTTTCACGTGGAAACCCAAAGCGAAAAACCACCAATTTGTTATAGTTTATGATGTAAATTAAGCACCTACTTAATTACATTACTTTGTTTGTGAGCACCCACCCACAGTAGGAAGTGACCCCCTTAGGTTAGAAATCACCTACTTGCTAAGAGGCATGAACCTCTTCTAAATGTAAGCCACCACCTTCTCTTTCCATTGTTCTACTTTTCATACAATTTTCAAATTGAAAAGAAAGGCTTATACAATTATGGAAAAATACCAATCTCGTTGGTTGCAGAAACACCTTCTGCTCTCGATCCTCCACTGTTCCACAGACTCCTTTGGTATTACACAACAACACTTTAACCTCTTCTCACAACAACATATCCTCGTCCCTCTTTCTTCCCTCGCACACGCTCCCTACTTCACACGTTTCAGTTCTTCTCTTGCGCTTGTTTCACAACACACTCTCTGCTCTCGCTGTTGAACTTTTCAACAATACACTCTTCCCAACTCTTTATTGGTGGAAATCAATGGTTTTGATCCTTTGATGCACACGGCACCATGTTGTCTCTGCTGCCTATTTCCACACTACCCGAGTGTATGTCTGTATGGATCGTCCTGTTGTTGTTACATCTGGTGGATGAACTCTATCATGGAATTAAACATAAGAATGGCTTCCAAGTTCTTCACTAACTCCCTGTTTAATCCTCCACACTAATAATTTAATCTTAGTCAGCCTGCACACTCTATCGTGACTTCCCATGCTTATTCATTGTTTCGCAGAGCTTGAAAGTACTCAAGAATGGCCACTTTGTTCCTTATTTAAATCTACAAGACATGCACAGGATATAGAAGATCATTTTCTTCATCTCATCAATTCGTCTCCGTGGATCGTTGTCCTTGTTGCCTTATCTCAACATTTCCTGTAGACCCCATTAACTCCATAAACCATCTCCATTGGTTTGAATTTAATCTCTATGTCAACCAATTCATTCTTTTAATTCTTTGTATTATTACATTAGAGCCACAACATATTGTAACTTATATAAAAGGAACGTTATGAAATCACACAATTTCGATACCTTTAGCCCCTTGGCACTTAGCCCTTAGTTCCTTTGGTCCATCATGGTCCAACATCACATTGTGACAAAGATTGTCTTGATATGAAAACCAATCATGGTCAACCATGGTCCATTGTCGCATTATGACAAGAATTATCTCTATGAAAATCAACCATGGTCAACTATGGTCAAGGTTGTTTATTTTAGGGTTGATAATCCATTTGGGTTTTAGTATTAACGCCATGGGTTTATAATCCGTTGCATTTATTAATGTAAGGATCCATATATTAATATTATATTAACGGGTTTATTTTTTTCCCCAGGGAAAAATCGTAATTTTCTATTAATAAGATAAAATTACATGTTGTAGATGTCTGAGCAACACATGTTATATATTGGGCCGTAGCCATCAAATATAGGTCTATAGAAAATTTCCCATACAGGTTGTATTGTGACTATTCATGGAAATGTTATATACATAAATATATATACCAAGACTAATAAAAAATGGAAATATATACTAAAAAATTAGGTCCTATCGGCCCGCTGGTAGAACTGATCTATGTATGCCTGATGATAGTATTACAAGTGATCGGTACCTTGTTTTTCCTCTACAAGCCATATCCCCCTAGGCTGGTCCGTGGTCAACTTGGAAAGTTGGTCAAAAACCTGATTTCGCTCCTTGTAAATATGATGACAAGAAATATATTCAAATTGTGATTTAAATAACATAACTTCATCCAATAGATTTATGAGTGAGTGCATATGACATGCAGATGCATTGTTGAACCAACTAATTATGATTTTTGAATCCCCAAATATCTATAGTTTTCTGCAGTCATGTGCAAGAGAAAAATGGAGCAAGTGTCGAAGGGTGATCAGTGCAACAAATTTATTTGTGTCAGTCACCAACCCCATCAGGATGCGGTAGACATGGTTTTCTGCTTGGTGAAATAGAATACACCCCCCCAACATCCTTGTTCTTATGCAGAACCATCGAAGTAATCCCATGGTCGGTTGAGATTAATAACTTTAGGGGTCACAATCCGAACAAGAGGAGTGGAGTCCTCATCTGGAATTTCGTTATATGCATTGATGATATAGGAAATGGAAACATGCCAACATACAACTCTGTCTCTGAAAATAATTCTATTTCTATTCAGCCAAATGGTCCAACTGATGATCAGGGGTAGAAAATGTAGTTTCAAGTTCGATGTCCCCTCCCTCCAATGATTCCAAGCCTCCACAGTGGTATTTCTGAGCCATCTAATAGTAATGGAGAGAGAAGTAAGAACATGTGACCATATATCAATCATAGTGGGGTAGTGAATAAAAATATGGTCATTTGTTTCCTTGGCCTATTGACATAATACACACCAGGAAGGGTCGTGAAAGGAGATTTGCATCAGGTTTCTCCCAATGGGTGTTTTGTTCCTTAAGATATTCCAAATCAATAGTCTTGTGTGAGGGTGGGCTTTAAGCCTCCATATAGACTGCCACCAATCTATCAGCATAGGTGGAGTGTGGGTTGCATGGATGATGGGATATCCTTCTTTAGGTGTATATACACCATGTCCAGCATGTGCCCAGATGAGTTCATCATGCCCCTCTTTGATGCAAACATGTGCTTCGATTAGAGAATTTATATAATTAGCCCATATCTAGTGCCAATGATAAGGGATGCCTAATAACTCTGTTGATTTCCATGATTGAGTGAAAATGTTGGTATTCTCCATATCAGGAATATTAGCGAGCCTATGAATATCATTATGATTGAGGAAATGAATAAGGTCGGGTGGAAGATGATGCATATTACCCCTACCTATCTAGGGCTCCATGCCTATCCACACTAGTTTCCCATCCCGAATGCGCCATACGAGACCATTCTTGATGGTGGGCTGTGAATGAAGGAAAACTTGCCATATTAAAGATATAATTGTTCTATGCCATGATGGGAGCCGAATCCAATCCTAACTTGTAAGGGCCAAATATATTTGCAATGCACCACCTCTATTTATAGGTTGTGTGAGGTAAGGATAAGCCATCCCATCTTAGCTTCTAGAGCATGAGCGAAAGATGGAAGGTATTTTAATCCCCAACCACCCGACTTCTTTGGGAGTATAAAGTGGCCCCATCCCACCCAAGCAAAGGGTAACCCTTCGTTGTGACCATTACAAAGGAATCTGCAACATATTTTTTGTATCCGTGAAAGAATACCTTTCTAGATCCAAGCCAAAGACATCCAATATACTGATGGTGCTTCTAGGACCAATTTGATGAGGGCTAATCACCCTGATCTAGATAGGAACCTATGGTTCCAATTGAGTAGTCTCTTTTCAACCTTTACCACCAGCCATGTCCAGTTCGCTATTTTCTAACAGTGAGGTTTAATCTGGAACCCAAGGTGTTTGAGCCCTTCTTCCAGTTGTAGTCTTTGGAAAGGAAATTTATGAGTAGCAATATGCATTTCTTGAGGAAAGCAAGATGAGAAGGTAATTGTGGATTTCATCCTATTTGATTCCATACCTGTAGCAACTGAAAAGAGCATCAAAATATCATGGAAAACAATAGAATCCCATAGATTACAATTAAGGAAAATGAGCACATTGTCCACAAATAGGAGGTGGGTAATAGTGCATTTTTCAGTGATCTTAAGACCTTGAATTCGCCCCTCCCTTTTGGCCTGATAGATGAGTCTATTGAGTCCTTCCATTAGGAGGAGAAATAGGAGTGGGGATAGAGGGCAACCTTTTCTGAGACCATGCTCAGCATGAAAGAAGTTGGTGGCTGGGCCATTGATGAGAACATTGAATGATGTTGTGGTAATGTAACACATGATCCAATTAATGAAGGATAGGGGAAGCCTAAATTTAAGGAGCATTCTTATGTATAGCCAAATGACCCGATCAGAATCGTTGGATAAATAAATATTTAGGGTGGATTCTTTAGACTGCTTCATCTTAATGGAGTGGAGGTCCTCTTATGAAGTGCCAATAGCTTCATGGATTTGACGATTATGTAAGAAATAAAATTTCTCATGCAAGATGTGATTAGATAGGGTGGGATTAAGATGATTGGAGATAATCTTAGCAATGATCTTGTAGAGGCAGTTTCCAAGGGAGATGGGTCTAATATCATTCAAAGTGTTGGCGGAGTCCACTTTTGGTATTAGCAGAATGAAATTGAGTTGATTGCCTCATACATGCGGCTAGTAAGTCTACATTCTTCCACGACATTGACAAGATCCTATCCAATGGTGTCCAAGAAAGAAATATAAAATTCTATAGACCACCCATCCAAACCTGTGCTCTTATCTTTTTTGAACCATTTAAGTGTGTTCTCTAGTTTCCCAATGGCGAATGGTTTGATATGATCTTCAAAGTCCTCTTAGTCAACATAGTGAGGGAAAAGCCCAGCTATTCGAACAATTTTTACAATAGATGCACCTGGGGGGGCCTTGAACAACTGTTGGAACTGTGAATTTCCAAGATGGGCGAGATGATGAAAGGAGGAGGAATCAGAATCTTCTATGTTCTTGAGGGTCTGATAATCCTGATCACTTTTAACGTTGGCCCATTTTATATATAAACTCATGATCTCAAGAAGATTTTGACAGAAGCCTTCAGAAATGGATCTCCCCTGGGAAGGTGGGTGTGCATGCTAGTAATTAGTGACCATTTTGGTGTATTCAAGGTGCCTCAACCAGGTGGAGTTGAATTTAAAAGGGGCCCTGGGATTCAGGAACAGGTTAGACAATTCTAGGTAGATAGGAGAGTCATCAGAGATTCCACTCGATCCGACGCACTACTGATATTTTATCAATGATCAAACTAGTTGTTCCTTGATAAGAGATTGATCCAATCACCTAGAGAGGGAAACATCTCTCATTCTTCTATTGCAACAAGTTGGTTGTATCTTATTCATGGGGATGTCTATCAAATGGTGCTAATCCAAAAGTTGGGCCATAGTGTCCTATATGGGATCAAGTTGTCCATTACTTCCCCAAGATTTCCCAAATCCTATAGAAATGTTAGGTCCCCTCCTAGGATGAGGTTATCGGAATTTACAAGGGATAAATTGAGTAGATGAGTCCAAAAATCAACTCTGTTGAGATGAGGGGCATATACATTTATGATTTTGAATTCCATCCGTAGATCTAAGGAGTAGATATCCATGCCAATAAACCTTTTTCCCCCTTAGGTTGAAATAATCTTAATAGAGCGAGGGTTAATGCCCAATGCAATGCCATCAGATCTTCCAATGACATCATGTGCATGGAAGATCCAGCCGGGTTTCAAAGTTTGTAGAGCAGGGATAATCTGATCCACGTTTGTGAGGTTTTCTTGCAAATATAAAATGTCGATGGGTTCAAAGTCCAATAATATTCTAAGGGCTAGATTTTTGGTAGGGCTAGCCAAACCCATACAGTTGAATGAGATCCATTTCATATTAAAAAACTGGGGAAGGTGTTCAATGCTCTAAGTACCCGTCGAGTGTGGCTTTTCAGCCCATAGCCACATCCAGCCCAGCTTGTATGACTTCCTTGGAGATAAAGGAGTGCCTACCCCTGAAGGACTTGGTAGATGTGGGAGGAGAGATCAACCCAATCAGAACTTGTTCATGGGGGTGAGATGCCTAGGAGCAGAGGGTTTAAGAGTGTGTGTGACCAGAGGTGACTGAGGGCTCCAATGAAGGAACAGTATCCAAGCCAGGGATAGAGGAAGGAGTAGTGGAGATAGATGGAGTGCGGAGAGCCAGAGGGCATGATAAGGAGGATTATGTAATACCAGGAATGGATGAATACGGAACATGAAGGTGTTTTGCAAAAATAGATGAAATAAAAGAAGATGAAGAGAAAAGTGGAGATGAAGTACCTGATGAGCAAGTAGTCGCTGCATCAACTCGAGATCTCATCATAGGTGGGGAGGGTGACCTAGAAGAGGTGGTGGTAGACATCTAAGCAGTCTCGCAGTCTGTGGATTTTGGTCTGAGGGATCGAGAGTTTGAAACCTTAGTAGATGGTGGTACATCCGGAACCACTGCAACTGATCCTTTGATGGGAGAAGCAACAAAGGTAACCAATGGGCATTCGTTGTAAAGGTGACCCATCTTGTGATACCTTCTGCACTTGAAAGGCACACATTCATAGTCTAGGAGCTGAATGCGGGTGAATCTCCACCAATGGAGTGTAATATGTTCCTCTAGTCTCTCTTTGGTATCCAAATAAACTAGTATATGAGACATGGATTTGTCGCTAGATGTTTCATAGGAATTGTCAGAGTCAAGGAATGTTCCAAGATAGTTTCCAATGCGAGAAAATATATCCTTTGACCAAAAATGGAAGGGGAGGTTGGGTAGCTTGAATCAAAGTTGACCTACACCCAACGGTTCATGCTCAGGTTCAAATAATGGGCTCCAATGCTTGAGTAGTACAAGGGACATCTCAATGTGCCAATAGCACGATAAGACCCAAGTGGTGTAATCCTCCCTCAGAAAGCTCAGTGCAAACCAACCGTGAGCCAAAGTAGTTACAATCGGGAGTCCGTAAGAATGTGCCACCAAATTTCCATAACCCATAGACGTAAACTGGAAGTAAATTATGCTCTTCCTTTGACCCTTCCTACCAAGACCTTATTAGAAGTGTCCACCACATCCCCCATTTGCACTACTACACCAAAGCATAGTTCCATATTTTTTCAGGATGCTTCTACCCACTTCAAATTCTTATCTTTTCTGGAATGTGATGCAGTCGAGTTTTCCTGGAGAGGATCCTGAATGCCTGAAGCATGTTGCTAAGATTGTGGACTGGAAGTGCGAGGGTTTACAGAAGGGATTTCAAAAAAACCAGACAGAAAGGTAGAGATTCTGGGTACAGAGGAGGAATGTGGAGTACGTGGAGGCTCAGATGAGAGAAGAAATGAATCATCTGCAAAGAAAAATCATTCCCCAATAGGGATAGCAGAGGAGGGTGTTAGATGGGGAAGTTCTGGCAGCACATAATCAAATGTGGGGGACAAAGGTAAGAAGGTAGCAAGAAGATGGAGGGTAGCCAGAGAGAGGGAAGGGCAGTCAAGGCTCGACAAAGCTATAGATTGATCAGTGAATGGTATGGTGTAAGCAAAAGGGCTAGGATTAGAACGAGAGTTATGCAAACTCGGTTGTAACAGAGGGGTCATTCCCTAAGACATAGAAACTTATGCTTCTGGAGAAATTCCACGACTAGTCTAGATGGACACATAAGGGTTAGGATTCCATCATGTAGTCGACCATGTCTTCATCCATATCTAACATTCTGCAGGCAAACCAGAGTAGTGAGAGATGGACAATAATTCCAGGTGACAGTGAAAAGGATGTTGTTGACCTACTGACTGTGATGATGAGGATACAGGCACAATAAGGGGAGATGTGATGCAATGGTATCTGCAGTAAAATGTAGTATAAACGCTAACCTTTCTCATTAAGGGTTTCAAACCTGCACACCATCGAGCCCTGCATCACCCTCCAGATGAATGTCCAACATTATTTCTTAATGGGTTTATTAATGTAAGGGTGTAGACATTAATATTATTCCCTTGGGTTTAATATAATTTCCTTGACTTTATAGTCTATAGGGTTCTTAGTAATAATCCCTTGGGTTTATAATGTCAATCATGGTCAACCATGGTCAACCATTTTAATTTTAGGGTTTATAATATTTTTCTTGGGTTTGATATACCTTGGGTTTATAATATTAATCCCTTGGGTTTAATATTATTCCCTCAGGTTCATAATACCTTGGGGTTTTAGTATTAATCCCTTGGGTTTATAATACCAAGCACTTGGATTTATTAATCCAATGGTTCAACCATGGTCGAGCAAGGTCTGACGTCTCAATATGCAAATCAACCATGGTTAACTATGTTTATTTTAGGGTTCCTAATATTTAATATTAATCCCTTGGGTTCACAATCCTTTGAGATATTTATCTCTAGGGTTTATAATATCAAACCATTGGATTTATTCATCTAATTTTTCAACCATGGTCTTGCATTGTCCAAAATCACATTGTGACAAAGATTGTCTCAATATGAAAATCAATCATGGCCAACCATGGTCAATCATGGTTAACTGTTTCATTGTGACAAATATTGTCTCAATATGAACATCAACCATGGTCAATCATGATAAACCATGGTTAATAACTATGGTCACATTTTGACAACGATTTCTTGGGTTGTGTTATATTCTTTCAATGACTAGGCCATGTAGTTAACTGGGAAGTTAGGAGGGGCGCAGAGCCCCCCCTTCATTGCGCCAATTATGTAGCGGGGGGGTCACAGGAGGTTTGAGGAGTGTAGGTAACCCCACTTTATGGGGCCCGAGCGGACCTACCTATGGTTTTGTGCATGATTTTCACACATGGTTTTGGATGCGATGGTTTTTGCACATTGAAAGGAACATAATGAAAAATCAAGCTGGTAGTCCTGGTTTTGGGATCCAGGGGAAAATCTCTGTGTATATGTGTTTTATGTGTTATGCTCTCACATTGTTTATTTTATGTGTTTTAGAATTCATATGCAGGTAATTTTTGTACGGGGTTAAAACCTACATTTGGTATCAGACTTGTTTTGGTTTCAAGGGTATGCCTTTGTTGCTGAGGGGTTTTTCTTAGGCCTATGGTAGACCCTGTTTAGTGGTAGATCTATGAGATCGATTTTGGTGGTGAAAGAAGATGGTGAGTAGTGGAAATATAGATATCAAAAAATTTAATGGTCATAGTTTTGAGTTGTGGAAACTCAAGATGGAGGATCTGTTGGTGGATAAAGATCAGTGGATCGTGATAGATCCGAGTACTAAACCAACGGGAGTGTCCGATGAAGAATGGAAGAAGTTGGATTGGTAGGAAAAGAGCACAATATGATTGTGTGTCTCAGAGTCAGTATTGTTGAATGTATCAGGGGTAGCTACGACGAAGGCTTTGTGGGACAAGTTAGGGACTTTGTACCAATCTAAGTCTCTGGTGAATAAACTGTTCATGCGAAAAAAGTTGTATAACTTGAGGATGAAAGATGGAGACTTGGTGACAGAGCATCTGAATGTATTTAATACTGTGGTAATTCAGTTAGCATCTGTTTATATTAAAATTTTAGATGACAATAAGTGCATCAGTTTGTTGTGTTCTCTACTAGATTCATGGGATAGTCTGGTTATTGCAATAGGTAGCAATGCAACTACCTTGCAGTTTGATGAAATAGTCTCATCCTTACTGATGGAAGAGATGAAACGGAAAAATATGGAGAGCTAGAATGGTGATGCCTTGTCTATAGATGACGATCCTAGAATAGAAACAAAAATAAGTCATCGAGTGGAAGATCTAAATCTAGAGGGAGATCTAAATCTCCAGGAAAACCTATAAAGGTGGTGTGTTGGAAATATGGAAAGGAAGGGCACTAAAAAAGGGACTCTAAATCCAAAGCTCCTAATAAAGGAAAGGGATCTGATGATGCTCCTTTTGCAGAGGCAAAAACCACCTCAGATGAAGGTGGGGATGTGTACTTGGCTTCTTCAAGTACACATGTAGATCATGAGGCATGGTTGATTGACTCAGGTGTAACCTTTCACTTCACTCCCCATAGAGAGTGGTTCTGTTAGTATGATAAATACGATGGTGGTGATGTTTTCTTAGGGGATGATAGGAAAGATAGAATTGTTGGTCATGGAAAAGCAAAGTTGAAGTTACAAGGTGGAAGGGTTAGAAAACTTTCGGGTGTTCTGCATATTCTTGCATTGGCCAGAAATATGATTTCTGTAAGAAAGTTGGATGATGCAGGTGTAAAAACAGTGTTCGAGAAGGATACCTACAAGATTGTTATGGGAGCATTAGTGTTGATGTGGGGAGTTCGGATTGGAACTCTGTACAAGCTGCAAGGTAGCACTGTTGTTGGTGGGTGCAACAACTCTATGGTTCCTGAAAGTGGAGTATAAAATTTAGTGGTCTCTCGAGAGAAGACCATGTTGTGGCATCAAAGGCTTGGACATATTGGAGAGAAAGGCCTTTGAATACTTTATGGTAAAGTTATGGTAGAAGGTATGAGCAATAGATCTCTGGATTTTGATTTCTGTGAAAATTGTGTATATGGGAAGAAGAATCAGGTGAGTTTCCCCTCTGGTGGTAAGGGGGTGAAATAGATATTAGAGCTTGTGCACAGTGATGTGTTTAGACCTGTGAAGGTTCCATCACTGGGTAAGTCTATGTACTATGTATCATTTATAGATGACTTCTCAAGGAATACATGGATATATTTCCTTAAGAAGAAATCCGAAGTCTTTGACAGGTTTAAAAAATTTAAGGCTCTGGTGGAAAACCAGAAAGAGAAGAAGTTAAAGGTGCTAAGGACAGATAACGATGGAGAGTTTTGCAGTAACGAATTTGAAGAATTTTGTAAGAAGTGTGGTATAGTGTGGCAAAATACTACTCCATATACACCTGAACAAAGTGGAGTTGCACGAAGAATGAACAAGATATTGATGGAAATGGCAAGAAGCATGCTCAGTGGTGCCGGGTTAGGATAGGAATTCTGGGTAGAGGCGGTGGAGACAGCATGTTACCTAGTCAATAGATCACCTTCATCAACGTTGGAGGATAAGACTCCACAAGAGGTATGGACCAGTAAGAAACATTCTCTTTCACATCTAAGGGTATTTGGATGTGATGCATATGTACATGTTCCAAAGGAGAAACAAACCAAGTTGGATAGTATATCTAAAAAGTGCATCTTTATTTAGTCTAAGGATGGTTTAAAGGGTTATAAGCTTTGGAACCCATTAACAAGGAAGGTTGTGTACAACCGAGATGTGGTGTTCAGAGAGGTGAAAGATGTTATTAAACATGAAGTCCAACCAAAGGAAGCTAAGAAGATATATTTTGAGCTAAAGGAGGAAGAATCAAACTCTACAGCAGAGGAGGAATTAGAAGATGAAGAGCCACAAACTCCGGGTGTGAGAAGATCAATTAGACAAAGGAGGTAGCCAGAAAGGTATAGTCCATCTACTTTCTGTTCAAATTTTTCTTTATCTATTACTGATGATGATCCTAGAACTGTGAAGGAAGCAGTAGATTCAGAGGATAGAAAACTCTAGAAAGAGGCCATCGTTGATGAAATGGCATCTTTGCACAAAAATGAGGTTTGGGATTTGGTGGAGTTGCTGGTTGGAAGGAAACCCATTAGTATCAAATGGGCATTTAAGAAGAAGACAAATGCAGAAGGAGAGGTGGAGAAACACAAAACTCGATTCAAAGCAAAAGGTTATTCCCAGGTGCCGAGAATTGATTTTGGTGATATTTTTTCTCCTGTTGCCAAGGTAACTTCTATTAGATTACTTTTATCTGTTGCTGCTGCTTTTGATTTTGGGGTAGAATAGATGGATGTGAAGACAACATTTCTTCACAGGGGTCTGGAAGAGGAGATCTACATGAAACAACCTGAAGGCTTTGTGGTGAAGGGTAAGAAAAAATTGGTATGCAAGTTAAAGAAGTCTCTGTATGGGTTAAAACAGTCACCAAGGATGTGGTATGAGAAATTTGATACATTTATACGGGGACTTGGCTTCACTAGAAGTAAAGCAGATCACTGTGCGTATTTTAAATTAATTGGTGACCATGTTATTTATCTGGTCTTGTATGTGGATGATATGTTGCTGGTTGGAAATGACAAAGAAATTATCCAGGATTTGAAGACCCAATTGTCTTCCAAATTCAACATGAAATATCCTAGTGCTACAAACTATATTTTGGGCATGGAAATTAAAAGAGATCAGGCAAAGAGGAAGCTCTAGTTAAACCAGAGGAAGTAGGTCGAGACAATATTGCAGAGGTTTAATATGCAGGATAGTAAATAGGTGAAGGTTCCTATTCTTGTAGGTGTAAAGTTATCTATTGAACAATGTCCCAAGGCACACGAAGAGGAGGAGGACATATCCCATGCTCCATATGCAAGTGCAGTCGGTAGCCTGATGTATGTGATGGTCTGTACTAGATCGGACATTACACATGCAATGGGAGTATTGAGTACATTTATGTCAAAACTAGGGAAGGAGAACTCGACAACAATGAAGCGGGTTTTCAAGTATTTGCATAGCACTAGTGATTATGGTTTGTGCTACCAAGGAAGACCAGGATTGGATAGAGTGTTGGATATTCATGGCTTTGTTGATGTAGACTGGGATAGAGATCTCGATTAGAGAAGATCTACGAGTGGGTATGTGTTTAACCTATTTGGAGGTGTAGTCAATTAGATGAATAAGAAGCAATCTGTAGTGGCACTATCAACTACAGAGGCAGAATACATGGCAGCCACTCATGCAAGCAAGGAAGCAGTTTGGTTGCAGAGATTGTGTTCAATTATGGGGTTAGTACAGGGAGCTATAAGGATAGACTGTGACAGCCAAAGTGCAATTTTCTTGGCAAAGAACCCTGCATATCATTCAAAGAAAAAGCACATTGATGTTCAGTATCACTTGGTGAGGGATATGATAGAAGACAAAAAGGTGTTTCTAGTAAAGGTGGACACTTTGAAGAATACTGCAGATGCATTGACAAAATCTATGAGCTCTGAGAAGTTCTCTTGGTGTAGAGAAACAATGGGCATTGCAGGGCTGGATAAATGGCTAAGCTCTCTTGTGGCCCCCTGTGGAAAGAAAACAACAAGTGGCAGAATGTTGGGTTGTGTTATATTCTCTCCACGACTAGCCCACGTAGTTAACCGGGGGATTAGGAAGGGGGTGGAGTCTCCCCCTTCATTGCGCCAATTGCGTATCGGGGGGGTCACAAGGGGTTTGAGGGGTGCAGGTAACCCGACTCTATGGGGTCAGGGTGGACCTACCTATCTTAGGTTGGGTGGACCTACCTATGGTTTTGTGCATGATTTTCACACATGGTTTTGGACGCGATGGTTTTCGGTCCATGGTATTGGATGCTTCGGCATGTATAAATATGTATTGTAACATTGAAAGGAACATAATGAAAAATCAAGATTGTAGTCATAGTTTTGGGATCTAGGGGAAAATCTTTGTGTATATGTGTTTTATGTGTTATGCACTTGAATTTTTTATTTTATCTGTTTTAGAATTTGTATGCAGGTAATTTCTGTATGGGGTTAAAACCTACAGGGCTATCTCATGGTCTAACGTCACAATATGATAGCCATGGTCAACGATGGTCCAACATTTCATAGTGACAACCATGGTTAACCATGGTCTAACATTGCATTACGAAAAAGAATGTGCTAATATGAAAATCAACCTTGGTCAACCATGGTTGAAAATCACTTTATGACAATGTTTCTCGCAATATGAGAATCAATAATGGTCAACCATGGTCCAACGTCACATTGTGACATAAATTTTCTCAATATAAAAATCAACCATGGTCATTCATCATCAACCATGTTTGTTTAATGGTTTATATAAACCCTAGGATTTTTACTATTAATCCGTTGGGTTTATAATCCCTTAGGATTTTAATATTGATCCCTTGGGTTTACAATATCACTACCTTGGGTTTATTAATTTATGGGTTAATATTCCTAGGGTATAATATTATTCATAGGGTTTGTAATTAGTATTAATTCATAAGGTTTAATATTATTCCATAAGGTTTATAATTCCTTGGATTTTAGTATTAAACCTAAGGGATTATAAACCTAAAGGAATAATTTTGAACCCAAGGAATTAATATTATAAACCCAAGGTATATAAGCCTTAAGATAAATATTATAAACCCTAAAATAAATATTTTTGAATATGGTCAACCACGGTCCAATGTCACATTGTGAGAGGATTACCTAAAAATGAAAATCAACAATTCTCGACCAGAGTCAACCATGTTTATTTTAGTGTTTATAATATTTATCTTAGGTTTTTGTTGTAGCTACTACACCACCCACCAAAATTTTGGCCTACATCCAATTTCGAAGTCTCCCTTGAGTTTTTACTTGATGCTTGCAATAACTTGGGCTCACCCCATGGGCTTGTGTTGAGTCTTTGCACATTCTTTGCTTGAACATTCAGTGAACATCTCGTTGCATGTTAGTCACAATGTCACACTTGAAACCATGTCCTCGTCATGCACAAGGTCTTCACTTCGTGTGTACATTCTGTGTTTTCTATGTAAACATTTTTCGCACTCACACACAAAGTTATATGCACTGTTGTGCACGTGTCATCATGGTCACTCAACGGTTCATCATAAGTGTCATGCTTTTCACTCACACCATCGGTCATTCATGTTGAGCATATGTTTTCTTGATGGTTTGAGGTGTTTCGTTGCCAAGTTATGTTAAGTGTGTGTTCGCAAGATTGTGTATGCACAAATTTACTCACTCACACACTTAGTCATTTTGTTGAAGTTAAAACGACCGTATCACCCTCTAACACCCAGAACTCCACCGTGCAATTGACTCCACTAACTATCACCCATAACAATGCAGAAGTGTTCAACAATCCATTTCAATCTTCGATGCCTGCAAGCTGACCAACTACCTCTCATGCTGGTCAACTGAAGAGTTTGACAGAGTAGTGACCTCGGGACTCACTCTCCTTAAAAATTTCATAGAAGCTACAGAACTTGCCTGCTTTGCTAACTGAGGAAACTATGCAGACAGGTCGGATAGACACCAAGTATCTATCCCTGTCTTCCCTCTAGAATTGTGTCGTTTTTCTAGCAAGCCAGCTAGTTTGATGACCAACTGCTCACCCAAAAAGTTGTGCATATTTTTGAGCAACCCCATCAGCAACCCAGCATCCCGCTTAGCTCGGAAACTATGCAAAGGTGTTTAGTAGGCTAGCCTCCTAGAAATTGCATAGTTTTTGTGACCAGCAACCCTGTAGCCCGCTGCCAACTCTCTCAAGGAATTGCGTAATTTTTGCTACCACACCATCCTGTAGCCTACTTCCAGCTCCCTCCAGGAATTGCGCAATTTTTGTTCCAAGGTCCTCTACTGCCTAAGCTTCTTCCCTCCATAAATTGTACAAATCTGCCCACTAGTCAAGCTAGATACCGTAGATAGTTACTGCTGATTTGGATTGTCCATCTCAGTCTCCCAGCGACTGTGCAATTTTCACCAACAGTGCCCAGAGCTCGCATCCCAGCTTGAAACTTGCCCCACATAGTTTCATATCCTTGTCCTCTCCCTTGGTCACTTGCATCCAAAAGCAAACAATCAAGCATCATGTTAGACTAGGAGGTTTATGGATTTGATGTCGTCTCGTCATGGGTGATCGCAGATATAATTGTTAGGGTCCTATAATTTATAGGATCTCAAGGTAATTGAGTTTTATATCTCAGGAATCCTATTTTATAAATACTTGTCAATTTGCTAGTGATTTCCAAATAAAAGAAAAATAGAATAAAAAATGAAAAGAGGGTATAAAGAAGAAAAGTAAAGAGAAAAAACAAAAATATTGAAAAAGAAGAAAGATTGAACCCCTCCAAAAGAAAGAAAATCAAAAAAGAATAATAGTGGAAGTGTTGCAAGTCTAAATGCCACTTCTCATTACTATTTTTTACTTCATGTCTATAAGATAAAATTTGTGTTTAGCTTGTTCAAACTACCACAATCACTATTTTTAGTTTAATCATACAGTTTAATAATGACTAAACTCCTTTCAATTTTTGTAAATTGGATATAGAATAAAGGTTTATCCAATAGTTTAATATGGGTAAATGATTAGTTAGGTACAAAATGACATTGATCCAACTGTTTAATTTGGGTCAATAGGAGAAATAAGGGATAGGTTTGATAATTTTCATTCTGCATAAAAGAAAAATAAAATGGGTTTTCTAGTCTAAGTGCACCCTAGAAGCAAAAGTAAAAATGCTAGTCTAGCTAAGGGTAGGTAGATTAGGTGATTTGGTAAATATTTGGGTATGTAAATTTTATCCTAAGTTTGACGATGTGGCAAAAGAGGCAAATGTGCATGCTATGGATAATGTATTTCAAAATATTTCATTATATACCCCTTATACCAAGTTTGCAAAGAAATATTAAAGTGCATGATGACAGGTCCTCTTTTTCTCTTATGACTAAAGTTTAGAAACTTCGGGCACCTTGGGATCCAATCCTCCCCTCCATCCATGGACTTCGACTTTTCCCACCCCCCCTGTCATTCTGACTTTACCATCTGGGGGGGGGTGGGTGGAAGGTGGTTTCTCCCACTGAGCCCTACCCCTTACATGGCATGTTGGGGTGATTTCACACACTCCTGACTATTTAGACTTACTTCCCACCACCCCCTCCAGACACTACCTATCCCTTATCCATTCTTGCCCCGACCCACCACTTTTACTCCACCACTCATCGCCCACCACATGGCATGATCATTGGGCCAATTGAATGGATTCCCAACCAAATACTCGTTCTTCATTTATTTCATTTTCCCAGGTAATCTTTCAGCCTAACGGTCCCGCGCCATTTCCAATGGGACTTTGTCTAAGTGTTTAAATAACTTAGAGCCTGTCATTCTCAACCATTCACTCCTGATTGTTTTTGTTATTCATAACTTCCCATAGTAATCTTCATCAGAGCATTCCCACGGTGAGACTGTGACAAAAATAGACTTCCTCCAAGTTTCACCTGACAGTTCATTATTTTTCTAACCTTGGTAAGCCTCCTCTGCTAATTCATCTGATTCACATATTATTTATAGTCATTCATCCTAAAAATAAAACCCAGGTTAAGGTCATTAATCCATTAATGCCCCCCGCTATAGACTTAGATGATACACCTTTGGCTGAAAGGGATTACAGGATAAGTGAAACTCTATGTGACTGTGATTTTCTTAAGTTGTATTGATGGTTAGAGAATAAGCACACAAATAAAACTGATGAGATTGGACTCTGGGAGTTCAAGCTCCCCCATTATATCTTCCCCTTGACATTCCAAGCCCCTGAATTTACCAAAAGATGCCAAGCTTGTTATGTCCCTGAACAAAGAGCCATAATTTCCCCTACAGGTGACATTCTTTCCACCATTACAACTTGACAAAATGATGTTGGCCCCCACTGTGGAAAATGTTTCCCCTTTCTCCATAGAAGCCCTCACCCATCTTTATTAGAAGTTGGAATTTGCCACTAGATCCAGAATTTTTGACATTTTCTTCCCAGAGAATTCCTAATTTCCCAAGAAGAATCCTCCATATCCTTCTTCCATTTTCCTTGATCACGCCAAGCAGATTATTTCCATCAATTCTTACATTTTAGGCTATCATTCGAATCAGTTGGTAGATGAGCCCACCTCAGGATTCCTCTCCACATTTTCTACAGACAGCAAGCCCTCTATGATTTTCAATTTCAGTCAATTCTTGGCTAGCAATATCCATGAGAAATTTATTAAATTTCCTACAGAGCATGTGTTCAATTACACCTCTGTTTTGGTTTACATGTTCATCTATTACCAAGTTGAAAAGTTCAATTTTGCATTGCAGAAGTTGGATGAAGCATAGAACTAGCAACCAATGATCTTTTGGACCTCATTGGTCATGAAAGAACATCAGGAATTCACATACATGAAATTCATTGAAAACTTTGTTCATCCAGCCATGGAAATTCTCAATAGTGCAGTACAGCGCAAAGTTAGTGAGGAAGTCAACAAAATTCTACATCTCTCAGACCAAGAAAATATGGTGATTGGTATCTATATCAAAACTAAATATATATTAGGGTCTATGGATGTGAACTAGCCCCCTATAAACTCCCAAAGTGCCTCCTAATGAGGATATTTTTACTAGAGCATATCAGGAAAATGTTGAAGTCAGATGGCATTCACTTTGTAGTATCCAAGAAGAAGGCACAATTCCAAATAAAAACATAGGTGAGCCCATTTGTGTGCAACACAAGGACAGAAGGTGAGGAGGAAAATAAAATGTTGAAGGAGATGAAGTTCATTTTGAGCTTCACATGGTCTTATGACCCCTATGGCATCATTTCAAAGCTCAGAGTGGAAAACAGGAACACTCCTTACATTCATACTTCAAGGCTAGACATAGAGAAGTATTCCAATCAGTTGGAGTGGTCATAAAATACCTTGTAGGATGCCGAAGAGCATCTTGTTTCTACTTTGTGTTTGCAGACCCTTGTTCCTTAGGAGATATAAAGAAAAGGGAAAAGGGAGGAAGGATCATCATCTACTACTGGAAGTGAAGCCATAGAATTCAGAATCAGTTGTAGAAAAGAACCCAAGGTAACTCACAAACCCTAAGTAGAGAAAGGAATTGAAGAGAATGCAACCATCATCATCACAGATTCACCACCTACAACCACCAAGTTCACTACATTTCCTTCTCAACCTTCATCTTCATAAGGTCATAAGGAGACTCAGCTAGAATAAAAAACTGTACAAATAGATAAAGAGAAGAGAATTTTTGACAGGCACAGGGAGATAAAGCTCAAGAATGAAGTTCTAGAAAACAACACTTATAACCAATTTTGGAGCAGACTTCCAACTCACAAAGTAGATTGTTGTCAGTGTTTGATACAGAGCATGGAAAAATGCAGATGGCCTTCGTTGAGGCCAGGATTCCACAGCCCAAATCAGCAGCAGGCTACAAGAGCACCACCTTTGAATGCTACACAAAGGACATACATCCCATTCATCAAATGGAGATGTATAAGAAAAATGGTGAGATGATATCATCTACTCTGACTAACATTTCCATGTCCTTATCCAAATTATAGGTTTCTTCTGCAAATATTCAGTCACAGTTGAAGATGGAGAAAGTATCCTCCTTGGCCAAAGATAAAAGGATCAAGTTAGGGTATGAACCTAAATATTTTAATTCTTCTGAGGAGATTATTAGAAAGAACTTGAACATTGCAGCATTGAGGAAGCATCTCAAATTGTCAGCCACAAAAGATCCAATGGCCAAGGACATTCAAGCGAGTGAAGTAGAGAAAGATGATATGATGAATTGATTGTAGACCAAAAGATATAGATTAGGCACATGGAGGCAGAGTTGGAGAAATTGATAAAGGAGAAGGAAGACAACTTGAATATGGCCATTGTCCCCTCGTATGATGTACCTCTTTCTCAATTGCCATCAATAGGAGCAACCACTGTAGCTACTTCTTCAACTCAGACTCTCAGTGTTGAACATGTTACACAGACACTTCAAAACATGTCAATGCATTCAAAGGAAATTGAGACTCTGCAGGGCCAAATCAAAGCTTTGGAAGTCCAAAATTCCAAGGATAAAGCCACTCGGACTGTTGAATTGGAGAAATCCCAGAGACTATTGGAAAAGTTTGACTGGGTAGAGAGAGACACTTCAATTGGAGAGACCTTGGCCCAAGCCAAGGAAACTATTTGCATGAACATATTAAACTCTATGAATGGGATTTGGCCTTCTATCCAAGTCATATTTGAGAATAAAGAGCTAATAGATAACGAAACAAAAACTATTGTGCAAGGAAGGGAAAAACTGTGAGAGATGCCAATAGAAGTTGCTATTATAATTAAATTCTTAAACTCAAGGTCCACATATGAGCTGAAGGAAGTAGGAGTCAGGGACAGAACTAACACCATTCTGGAAGTCAAGAAAGTCTTGAAAAAAAGAAATATTATTAATTAGTTGGAGGAAAGGTGCGAAACCTTAGAGTTACAGGTGAACATATTTACAAATAGTGTTGAAGCCTTAATGCAAAAGGGACTGCCCAATGTCTATGTCATAAATCAAAAGTTGATCACTCAGGAAGACTATATAGTGAATATGAAAGAAGTGGCTAAACTTAGTATTAAGTTTAGTGGAATTAAAGGAAGTGTGATAACAAAGGCATTCATGGAAACCATGTCAAATAATTTCCATGTCCACAATGAGGTAAAACATATTTTTACCGAAAAACCAACTTTTGCTAAATACAGAGAGGTAGATGAAATTTATTGCAGGGTAACAAAGTTGAAAGTGCCAGATGAAAATATATTGGAGGAATTGGTTGATTTACTAGAATGAAGGATAACTCAGGAGTAGTAAAACCAATTTTCCAGTGCAGTAGTTAGTTCACGTCTCAACAGTGTTTTAGGATGACTCGGCTACTGAAACCATCAAAACAAGGCCACTGTTCTCTTCAACAACCTACGTGGCATATCCTTTTGCCAGAATTAGACAATATAGTTTGTAATTAGGGTAATAATACAGTATCGGTTTGGTAGTGATTTTTTAAGATCATTATTGTAAATTTTCATTATAAATACTTCGTTGTTTGAATTATTATGGGTTGATTTTCGAATGTAATTTCCTTCTGCATGTTATAATTTTTTAGCACTGGAGCATCAATAATACAAGGACCTTTCACAGGATTCATGTGGTGTACTTAAGGGTGATGTGTCTCTTATATCTATTTGTTTAAACACTATTTTTCCTTTCTTTGTTATTCTAAATTTGTGAGTTAATCAACATAAACTGTGATAAATAGATTCATTATCTAGAGCACCCTATTTTGGCTATTGTTAGTTTTAATGTTTTCCACTGAAGTCAGATCAATGAATTCTTAATTACTTCTTGGTTTCTACTCGACCTTACACTTCTACTATTCCATCATTCATATAAGTTCTGAAAAGATCCAATTAGTGCAACCTAGCTTTCCCTGTGAGAACTACTCTAAAACTTGATGAAAAACTCTAGTTTATTTTATAGACTCCATATCCCAATGGAATTATAACACTCAAATCAACCAAACCAATCACACAAAAAAAACCAATGAAATCATAGCTATCCTAAAATTTATATAAAAACAAAGCTATATTAAATAGAGAGATCCCTCTCTGAAGCTAGCGGGGCTAGATCCCAACTTCGAATGTGGTTTTGATGTTGTCCTATGTGTTTACTCCCTGAACCTAAAAAATACAGAACGAAAACATTGTGGCAACCATACTGGGGAAGAATATTTCTTACACTGAAACATTATTATTCCCTGGTCTTAATCAATATTTCTTTAAACAACTGTAATATCATTGTTATGAAATACATGAACTGACGTTGTTATTTTTTAAATATTCTACTATTTCATTGATTTGATTTTATTTGTGTAAAAGTTTTTAATATACCTGGCTCCTAAAAGTATTTTCACTAGATCTCACCCTGACCCTAATCCTGTTGAATTCGTAGATAACCCTGAGAAGCTGGTGAGAATGAAGAGTTTTACAGAGATTCAAGGTAGTAATAGCCCATTGCCTAGATTCAATTCTCTTCCTGAGAATATTCCTTTGTCCAGGTCTAATTCTCTCCTAGAGAAATTGGAAACTATACAAGATATAGATTTTGATTTTCCTTTCCATCATAGTTTGTTTAAATCCAAGTCTGAGGCTTTTGTATATCAAATTTTCATTGATAAAGCCATACTACAACCATACATACACCAAACCCAACTCCTTCAAACAGATCCTGATCTTGAATCTTTACAGCAATTTAACAAATTACAAGGTCTAGTTTTAGTGTTGTACCAACCTATTGAAGAAGCCTTCTTTCAAAAATCTGTTGAATTTTCTTCTTTAATAGTTGCAACAACCTCTTTGTCTAGTCAATTCTCCCAGTCAATTCATCTACAACCTCCCTGTCCTACTCATTCCATAGTATCAACCTCCTCACTTTTGATTTCTCAAATTGTTATTCCTACTATCCTTGTAGTTAGCAAAACTACACCTACATTAGGTCCATCTTGACGTCAATCTTCCAGAACAGTTATGGAAAGAAGGTATACACCTTTGGTGTTTCCAAGCCATTTGAATGATATGCGTAGATATTATCAATCTAAAATTGTGACCTTTGATAACACTGGTGCTTATATTGCTCAGTAGCATGTGGATAGGATGAACGACATATTTGACCTTCAATAAGTTGATGAAGTTAATGTTTAAATGAGATTGTTTACCCAAAGTTTAGGAGGTGATCTCAAGAAATGACTTAGTGTTTTACCTACAAGAAGTATGGCCAACCTTGATGCTTTCCATAAAACCTTTTTAGCTAGATGGGAGATCAAGAAAAATCCACTTCAACTCCAAAATGAATATAAAAGGCTGAAAAGAAAACCCAATGAAAGTTTGGAAGAATATTGTGAACAGTTCAATACTGATTACAACGCCATTCCAAAAGACATCAAGCCCTCCCCTCGCCTAGCTCTAGTTTATTTTCTAGGCAGTTTCAATGTAGAGATGGAATCTCAACTTAGAGAAAGAGACCCCACAACTTTGGAAGAAATGCAAGCAAATGAAATTTAAGTTGAAGCTAACATCTTGGCCAAGAAATCCAAACTGAAGTTTGAACACATAGTTACCATAAAAGAAGAACCTTCTACTTTTGTTTTTTATCATAAAACTAATAAATTAGTGAGAGCAGTGAGTCAAATGATGCAAAGAGTAAACATTAATAACCAAACTCAAGTAAGAGAGAACTAAAATGCCCCTCAAACTAGAAACTAAAAATTTAGGAGGAATTTTCCCCAAATTAAACAAAGAGAACAAAAAGTTCCAAACCAATAGGTTCAGCCCCCTTTCAAGAAAATTACACTGATGATGAGGGGAATATTGTGGAAGATTTAAATGATAATCAAGTAAATTTGATGGGAATAAGTGATGATGAAGCAGTTTTCCTCACTCAAGAGGAGCAAGAAGTTTTTATCCTAGCCCAAACTTAATTGGATTCCGAAGAGTTAGATGAATATAAACAAGGGTTTGAGAATGCTATAATGGAAGTCCATAGGCAATAAAACCTTTTGAGAAAAAAGAATTCAGACACTCTCAATGCAAAAAAAATCAGATAATCCTACTAAAAAGACATCTGAAAATGAACTTAGGAAAACCACTAATAGTCTTCCTAAGAAAACTGTGGATAGTTGTGGTAAGAAGAAGGTAGAAATCCCTATCAAAAAGGTTGTTGACAGTGTTTCTAAAACTACTCAAATAGATGTCCCAACCACCAGTCAATAAAAATAGCTTATGACAAAGCAAATCACAGATCAAGTTGAACTTCCTAACTTAAGTAAGATTCAAACATCGTTCAACGTTGAGAATGAACTGGAATAATTGAAAATCCCTATTCCTCTCGCAAAGTTAATGAGCACAACTATTTATAGACCCTAAGTGATGAAAGCCTTAAACATTAAGGAAAACACTAACTTTGTAAATTTGAATGATGACTAGCCTGAACTCTTATTTGGACCAAAAGTTGAGGGTGAACCACAAGAAGGAGGAGTTCCTCCATTATATGTTAGCCTGAATATTAATGACAAGATTCTCCATAATTCTATGTTAGATTCAGGTGCATCTCACAATTTGATGCCTAAAGTTGTGATGGAAAAATTAGGACTTGACATTACTAGACCCTACAGAGACTTGTAATCTTTTGATTCCAGCAAAGTTAGATGCCTAGGTCTTATCAAAGACCTATGTGCTACTTTAACCCAAATCCCTGGTAATACTCTTGTAATGCACATAATGGTTGTAGACAATCCCCCAAACTATGGCATGCCATTGTCAGGATCATGGGGAGAAAAATTACAAGGTACCCTACAAATGGACATGACCTTTAATACCATACTAGTTTTTGGGCAGCAAAGAACACTTTATAGGGAGACCTTAATGAAATTCATGGTGAGTAGTCAAGACAAACCTAAAAAATATCCACCTTATTCTGTTCATTAATATTTGGATTCTTTTATTCTTTACAATGATGGGGATATCAACACTTAATAAATCAATGCTGAAACTAAAATTTTTGAAACAGACCTAGCCCAAACACAAATAACAGAGCTAAAAACTCTTGTTAAATCTCTTTGGAACATGATTTTTTATGGATCTTGCAGTAAAGATGTTGATGGAGCAGAAATTTGGGTGGTTAACAGAGGAAATAACCACGCTGAGAGTCAACTGTACCGGATTAAATTTTAGTGTACTAATAACATAGCAGAATATAAAGCCCTTATTCTAGGATTGTAGTCGTTAAAAAAGTTATGTGCTGAAAGAATCTCCATCCAAGGAGATGCTAAATTAATTATCAAAAAAATTAAAGTAGAATATTCAACCAAACATCCTAGTATGAGAGCATACATAAATGTTGTGCTTGACTTCCTAGAGAGTTTTCTTGAATATGACCTTTCTGTAATTCTAAGAAAGCAAAACATCATTCGAAATAATATGGTTTCTTTGTTAGCTCTTGTAAAATGCCTTATCCTAATCAAGAATATGTACTCGAGTTAAAACATCGACAAGCCATGCTTGATAACATGAGATATTGGCAGTTGTTTGGAAATGGTAAATCCAATCAAATGATGAATTTCAAGATGAAAATATTGATTGGGAATCTGAAGTAGATAGTCAAATTGTTGAACATTCTGATCTAGAAAGGTAGATAAATAATTTAAATGTAAATACACCCTTAGATAAAGTTGTAAATAAATTAGAATTGCTTGAAATAGACCGAGAAAAAGAAGAATTTGAAACACTCCATCTTAAGGATAATGTTCTTCCTAGAGGTCTAGCTCCACTAGAAGATTTATTTGATTTCAATGATGTGGCTAAAAAGCCTAAGATTGAGCCCTCAGGAATAGTAGTTGAAGATTGTAATTTAGGTACTGAAAAAGATGCCAAAATCATTAAATTGTCTAAATCAATCACAATAACTAAAAAACAAAAATATATTTTTTTATTCAAGGAATTCAATGATGTTTTTGCCTAAAGCTATGAATATATTAAAACATATGACATAGAAATTATACAACAAAAAATTCCAATTAAGGAAGATTAGAAACCCTTTAAACAAAAACTTCACAGAATAAATCTGGTTCAGATGCCTTTAATTGATAAAGAAATCAAAAGAATGTATGATTCCAAAATCATAGTTCCTCTTATGTACTCTAAATGGGTTTCCAACATTGTGCCAACTAGGAAAATAATAGGTGAAATCAGATTCTACATAGATTTCAGAAACCTAAACAAAGTTTCCCTAAAAGACAGCTATCCCTTACCTAAAATGGATCATATTCTGCAAAAGGTAGTTGGATCTTCTAGGATTTATTTATTAGATGGATTATCATGTTGTAATCAGGTCTTACTTCATCTAGACAATCAAGAAAAAGTAACCTTTACCACTCCATGGGGTACCTTCATGTATATGAAGATGCCTTTTGGATTAATGAATGTTGGGGCCACATTTCAAAGAGCAATGGATATTTATTTTGATCTATATAGATGACATAATTGTATATTCTAAATATGACGAAGAGCACCTCATGAACCTAAGAAGAGTTTTTGAAAATTGTAGAAAGTTTGGGATCTCATTAAATCCTAAGAAAATGGTGTTTGACCTTGAAGAAGAAAAACTTCTTACTGATGTTATATCTAAGGAAGGTATTAGAATTGATCCTAAAAGGATTGAAGCCATTTTAAAAATAAATCATCCAAGAAATATTAAAGAACTTCAGTCATTTATTGGGGGAATAAACTTCTTGAGAAGATTTATCCGTAACCTTGGAGAACGTCTCAGAAATATCACAAACATTTCAAAACGACATTATGAAATCAGGTGGAACCTTGAAGCTAGGAAATCATTTTACCATGTTAAACACACATTACAAAAGACACCAATCCCTATTAGTCCAGATTTTACTAAAGATTTTATAATTTTCTCATTTTCTTCTAAACATATTGTTGCAGCTGTCCTTCTGCAAAAAAATGTTGATGGATATGAACAACCCATTTCTTCATTTAGAAAGGCTTTAAGGGATGATGCACTCAAGTACAACATAATGTAAAAATCGGCTTTTGCATTGACAAAATAAATTAAAGATTTCAGAGTATATATCCTTCATTCTCATATAATTTCTTATGTACCAAATGTTGTAGTTAAAGACACCTTGACAGAGAATGGACTCGATGGAAAGAGATGTAAATCGATTTCCATCATTATGGAATATGACATGGAAATCAAGCTAACCAAGCTCATCAAAGGATAGGGATTAGCCAAAGTAATGGGTGAATATAATTTTAATGCTTTGGATATCAACTTTGTAGCTGAATTGGATGATCAAGAGGAACATCCGACTCCACAACTACATGAGGCTTTCATGACCTCACCCTAGTATGCAGACCTTATTTATGTTTTATTTAATTTAAGTTCTCCTCCTGGTATAAGAGAAAAAAGGCTAGATTTATGAAGCTAAAGGCAATTAAGTTTTCATTGTGAAAATGTTTTGTATTGGAAATATGTTGGTGATCTTCTACTAAAGTGTTTATTGAGTGATGATGCAGAAAGAACAGTGCACGAATACCATGAAGGTGACTATGGTGGCCATGTGTATTGGAAAACCACTACCAATACGATCATTAGAGATGGTTTTTACTGGCCTACACATTTTCCAGATGTTCATAATAAAGTAACCTCTAGCCATAAGTGTCAAATATTTGGGGGAAAAAGAAAACTTTTTCTTTTACCTTTGAAGCCCATATCTGTTGAAAGCCCTTTCAAACAATGGGGATTGGATTTCATTGGAGAAATTCATCCTCCATCCTTTGGTCAACTTGAATGGATCCTTACCGCTACTGACTACTTCACCAAATGGATTGAGGCCACTCCTTCTAGACTAGCCACAGATGTTGTGATCATCAAATTCTTAGAAACCAATATCCTTTCCCAATTTGGCTACCGAAACAAGCTTATTACAGACAATGTTGCATACTTTAGGTTTTAAAAAATGTTACACTTTTGCAATAAATAGCATATCACTTTGGGGCATGCAACTACTTATTACCCATAAGGTAATGGGTTGTCTAAATCTTCAAACAAAAGTCTGGTAAATATTATCAAGAAACTATTAGCAGAAAACAAAAAGTCATGGCATAACAAACTCATAAATGCACTTTTGGCTTATAGGCTCACTACAAAGAAATCAATTGGCATGTCACCATATAAATTAGTTTATGGAATGGATGTTGTTTTTCCATCCTCTTTTGGAGTTGCATCCATGAAGTTAATTCATGAATTATAGACTGAGGGAATGACATTCAAAGGAGGACCGAACACACAATCTTGTTGCAGTAATCTAGGGAAGAAGTTTACAATAAGGCTCAAGTCATTCATGAGAATATTAAGAATGTTTTTGACAGAAGGGCAAAGGAAGATGATTTGACCATTGGTGATAAAGTTTTAAAGTGGGGTTCAAGAAGAGAGGATAAAGGGAAGCATGGAAAATTTGAAAACTTATGGATGGGGTCTTATGTCATTTATGCTTTCAGAGGAAATAATTCATTTTTTATCAGAAATTTGGATGGGACAGAATTACCCAGTCGACCTATCAACGGAAGGATGCTCAAACACTATTTCTTTGAGCAATAGATATTTTTTTAACATTTCTCATTGTAAATATCATGGTCCTTATTATTTGGATTGGGTGACCTATTAACAGAAGTTGAAGACCACAGAGAAGGTCGTGAGCTTCTATTGATGAGTTACCATAAGCACTGCAACAAATAAATCAAAGGTGGATGTTTATAAAATAATGACTCAAGGCTATTGATCACATGTTATTGGCACCTAAGAAGGAGAGTTCCATCCACAGCTGTAGCCACTGTAAGGGTCATACAATTTATAGGATCTTAAGGTAATTGAGTTTTATATCACACGAATCCTATTTTATAAATACTTATTAATCTGCCAATATTTTCAAATAAAGAAAAATATAATAAAAAATGAAAAGAGGGTATAAAGAAGAAAAATAAAGAGAAGAACAATAATATTAAAAACAAGAATGATTGAACCCCATCAAAAGAAATAAAATAAAATAAAAAGAATAATATTGAAAGTGTTGCATGTCTAAATGCCACTACTCATACATAGTTTTTGCTTCATTTCTGTAAAATAAAAGTTGTGTGCAACTTTTTCAAAATGCCACAATCACTAGTTTTAGTTTAATCATAGAGTTTAATCATGATTAAACTCCCTTCAATTTTTGTAAAGTAGATAGATAATAATGGTTTATACAATAGTTTAATCTGGGTAAATCATTAGTAAGGTAGAAAATGACGTTGATCTAATTGTTTAATCTAGGTCAATAGGAGAAATAAGGGATAAGTTTGATGGCTTTTCACTCTGCATAAAAGAAAAATAAACTGTGTTTGCTAGTCTAACTAAACCCTAGAAACATAAACAAAAACTCTGGTCTAGTTAAGGGTAGGTAGATTAGGTGATTTGGTAAATATTTTCCTATGTAAATTTTATACTAACTTTGAGGATATGGGAAAAGAGGAAAATGTGCATGCTATGGATAATGTATTTCAAAATATTTCATTATATACCCCTTATCCTAAGTTTGAAAAGAAATATTAAAGTGCACGATGACAGACCTTGTTTGTTGCTTATGAGTAAATTTTAGCAGCTTCGGGCGCCTCGAGATCTGATCCCCCACGCCATCTACTGACATCGTCTTTCCCTGGCCCCCCTTTCACATTCTTCCTTTACTGTTGAGGGGTTGGGGGGGGGGCTAGAAGGTGGTTTCTCCCACCGGGCCCTACCACTTACATGGCACATTGTGGGGACTTGTCACCCCCCGCCCGATATCACTTACTACCCCCCAGCCCCTCCGGAAACTGCTTATCCCTTATTCGTTCTTATCGCACCCCACCACTTTTCCTCCACCACTCACCGTCAGCCACATGGCATGACTGTTGGGTCAATTGAATGTGTTCTTGACCAAATACTCGTTCATTTATTTCATTTTCCTAGGTAAGCGTTCAGCCTAAAGGTCCCACACCATTTCCAATGGGACATTGTCTCATTGTCTAAATAACTCTGAACCTGTTATTCTCAACCTTTCACTCCTGATTCTTTCTGCTATTCATAATTTCCCACATAAATATTCATTACAGCATTCACATGGTGGGACTGCAACAAAAACTTACTTCCTCCCAATTTCACCTGACAGTTCGTTATTTTGTTGACCTCGGTAAGCCTCCTCTATTAATTCATCTATTTCACATATTATTTACTGTCATGCCTATTAAAACTAAAACCTAGGTTAAGGCCATTAATCCTTTAATTCCCCCGCTAAAGACTTAGATCATACACCTTTGGCTGATAGGGATTAGAGAATAAGTGAAAATTTGTGTGACTGTGATTTTCTAGAGTTGTATTGTTGGTTAGAGGATAAGCACATAGATAAAACTAATGAGATTGGACTCTGGGAGTCCAACCTCCCCCATTATATCTTCCCCTTGACATTCCAAGCCCCTAAATTTACCAGAAGATGTCAAGCTTGTTATGTCCCTGCCCAAAGAGCCATAATTACCCCTACAGGTGACATTATTTTCACCATTACAACAAATCCATTGACCAAATGATGCTAGCCCCCACTGTGGAAAATGATGCCCCTTTCCCCCTAGAAGCCCATACCCAGCTTTATCATAAGCTAGACTATGCCACCAGAGCCATAATGTTTGAGATTTTCTTTCCAGAGAATGCTTAATTACCTAAGAAGAATCCTCCATATCCTTCTTCCATTTTCCCTGCTCAAGCCAAGTAGATTATTTCCATCATTTCTTACATTTTAGGCTATCATTTTGATTAGTGGATAGATGAGCCCATCTTAGGATTCCTCTCCACATTTTCCACACATAGCGAGCCCTCTATGATTTTCAATTTCAATCAATTCTTGCCTGACAATATCCATGAGCAATTTATTAGATTTCCTACATAAAAGGTGTTCAATTACACCTCTGTTTTGATTTACATGTTCATCTATTATCAAGGAGAAAAGTTCATTTTTCATTGCAGAAGTTGGATGATGCAGGGAACCAACAACCAATGATTTTTTGGACCTCATTGGTCATGAAAGAAGAAATGGAATTCACATACAAGAAATTCATGAAGATTTTTTTCATCTAGCCATGAACATTCTCAATAGTGCAATACAACCCAGAATTAGTGAGGAAATCAACAAAATTCCACATCTCACAGACAAAGCAAAGACCGATGATTGGTATCTATATCAAAAATACACAAAGATTAGGGTCTATGGATGTGAACAAGCCCCCTATAAACTCCCAAAGTACCTCCTAATGATGATTTTTGCACTAGAGTATATCAGGTAGATGTTGAACTCATATGGCATTCACTTTGTTGTATCCAAGGAGAAGGTAAAAATCAAAATAAAAACATAGGTGGGCCCGTTTGTGTGCAACACAAGGGCAGCAGGTGAGGAGGTAGATAAAATACTGAAGGATATGAAGTTTAGTTTGAACTTCACATGGTTATATGACCCTTGTGGCATCATTTCAAAGCTTAGAGTGCAAAACAAGAGCACTCCTTACATTCATACTTCAAGGCCATACATAGAGCAGTATGGCAATCAGTTGTAGTGGTCAGAAAATACCTTGTAAGAAGCTGAAGAGAAGCTTGTTTCTACTTCTAGTTTGCAGAGCACTGTTCCTGAGGAAAAATCAAGAAAAAGGTAAAGGGAGGAAGGATCATCTTCTACTACTTGAAGTGAAGCCAGAGAATTCAGAATCAGTTATAGAAAAAGACCCAAGGTAACTCACAGGCCAGAAGTAGAGAAAGAAACTGAAGAACAGGTAGCCATCATCATCACAGATTCACCACTTGCAACCACCAAGTTCACTACATCTCCTTATGAACCTTCATCCTCAAAAGGTCATAAGGAGATAAAGCTTAGGAATGAAATTCTCGAAAACAACACTTATAAGAAATTCTCGAGGCAAAATTCCAGCTCACAAAGTAGATTGTTGTCAGTATTTGATACCGAGCATGGTAAAATTAAGATGGCCTTTCTTGAGGCCCAGATTCCATAGCCCATATCAACAATAGAATACAAGAGCACCATATTTGAATTCAACACAAAGGACATACATCCCATTGATCAAATGGAGATGCGTAAGAAATCTAGTGAGGTGATATCCTCTACTCTGACTAACACTTCGATGTCCTTATCCAAATTACAGGCTCCTTTTGTAAAGGTTCAATCACATTTGAATATGGAGAATGTCTCCTCCTTGGCCAAAGATAAACGGATCAAGTCTTTGGAAGACTTGGTGATCAAGATAGGGTATGACCTTAAAGATGTTAATGCTGCTAAGGGGATTATTAGAAAGAAGAACTTGGACATTCCAACATTGAAGAAACAACTCAAGCTTCTAGCCACAAAAGATCCAATGACCAATGACATTGAAGAGGAAGCACAGAAAGAAGATATGATGAAATTGATCATAGACCCAAATATACAGATTACCAAGATGGAGGCAAAGTTGGAGAAATTGATAAAGGAGAAGGAAGTCAGCCTGAGGATGTCCATTGTCCCCTTGGATGTTGTACCTCTTTCTCAACTACCATCAACAAGAGCAGCGACTGCAGCTACTTCTTCAACTCAAACTCTCAGTGTTCAATAGGTTACACAGGCATTTCAAAACGTGTCATTACAGTCAAAGGAAATTGATACTGCAATACCAACTCAAATTTTTGGAAGTCCAAAAGGCCAAAGATGAAGTTTCTCAGACTGCTAAATTGGAAAAATCCCAAAGAATGTTGGAAAAGTTACACCAGGTAGAGAGAGACATTTCAATTGGATAGACCTTGTCCCAAGCGAAGGAAACTATTTGGATGAACATATTAGACTCTAGGAATGAAATTTGGCCTTCTGTCCAAATCATATTTGAATAGAAAAAGCTAATAGAGAATTCAACATAAACTATTATGCAAGGAAGGGAAAAGTTGGGAGAGATGCCAACAGAAGTTGCTAATATAATTAAATTCTTAAACTCAAAGTCCAAATATGAGTCGGAGGAAGTAGGAGTTAGTGATAGAACTGCCACCATTTTGAAAGTCAAGAAAGTCGTGACAAAAAAAAATCTCATTGATTAGTTGGAGAAAAGGTGTGAAACTTTATAGTTATAGGTGAATAGATTTACAAACAAGATTGAAGCCTTAATGCAAAAGGTATTGCCCAATATCTACGTCATAAATCAAAAGTTGATCACTCAGGAAGATTATATAGTTAAGATGAAAGAATGGCTAAAAGTAGTGTTAAGTTCAGTGGAATTAAAGGAAGTATGACAACAAAGGCATTCTTGGAGACCACGTCAAATGATTTCCATGTGCAGAATGAGGTAAAACACATTTTCACCCTAAAAACAACTTTTTCTAAATACACAGAGGTAAATGAAATTTACCGCATGGTAACAAAGTTGACAGTGCTAGATGAAAAGAGATGGGAGGAGTTGGTTGATTTACTGGATTGAATGATAACTCAGGAGTAGTAAAATGACTTTGCAAGTGTAGCCGCCAGCACAACTATCAGTTCAGCGTCTCAACAATGTTTCAGGATGACTCAACAACCGAAACCATCAAAACAGGGCCACCGTTCTCTTCAGTAGCCTACGTGACCTATCCTTCTCCTAGAATTAGATTATATAGTTTGTAATTATGCTAATAATACACTGTCAGTTTGACAGTGATTTTGTAAAATCATTCTTGTAATTTTTCATTATAAATACTTCGTTGTTTTAAGTATTAAGGATTGATTTCCGAATATAATTTCCTTCTGCATATTGTAATTTTCAAGCATTGGAGCATCAATAATACAACTAACATTCACAGGATTCATGTGGTGTACTTAAGGGTGATGTGTCTCTTCTCTCTATTTGTTTAAAAAATGGTTTTCCCATCTCTGTTATTCTAAATTTCTAAATTAATCAACATAAACTGTGATAAATAGGATTCATTATCTAGAGCACCCTATTTTGGTTGTTGTTAGTTTTAATGTTTTCCACTCAAGTCAGATAAAGGAATTCTTAATTTCTCCTTGGTTTATACTGAACCTTACACTTCTGCTATTCCATAATTCATTTAATTTCTGAAAAGATCTAGTTAGTACAACCTACCTTTCCCTATGAGAACTCCTCTAAAAAATGATGCAAAACTCCAATTTAGTTTATAGACTCCATAGCCCAATGGAATTATAACACTCAAATAAACCAAACCAATAAAACAAAACAAACCAGTACAATCATAGCTACCCTAAAATTTACATAAAAAAAAAGCTAAACTAAATAGAGAGTTCCCTCTCTAAATTTGGCAGGGCTAGATCTCAGCCTCCAAAATGGTTTTGATGCTGTCCTATGTGTTTACTCCCTCAACCTCAAAATTATAGAATGAAAACAATAGGTACATGAACAAACATGATGTGATGATGGATGGGATGAACAACGAGAGTACATGCAAAAGGATGTGTTTGTGAATGGACGAACAAACGATGCATGAAAGAAGATGTTTTCGCGAATGGACAAACATGCGAAGATGTGTTCATGGATGGATGAACAGACGAACATGTGAAGATGTGTTTGCAGACGGATGAATGAAAGAACATGCAAGGATGTGTTCGTGGATGGATGAATGAGCGAACATGTATGGAGATATGTTCATGAACGGACGAGCATGTCAAGCAAGCCAAAGTAAAAGAAAAGGAGCAACATGCACATGCAACATCAAGTGAACCAAATGACTAGCAAGGAATCTTCACACCTTTCCATGTGGAGCAGAAGCTATGAATGCACCAGGAGGACATCCATCACTCAGCAATACTACATCTGGACATGCACATCAGCAATAACATGAACATACCAACATTGTCATGTAGAGTCATGTCATGAGTCATGTTGAGCACCTCATTATTGTGGGCGATACTGTTGTCAATCAATGTAATGTAACATGGAAGTCCAAGAGACCCACTTGTAATATGAAGAGTCATGTGATATGAAAATTCATGAAAGTCAAATAGTCATGAGGGAAGTCAAACAATCACAAGGGCCAGTTTCACCCTTAGTTATAAACACCCCCTCCCCTCATTTGTACATGCAAGGGAATTTTCTCCTTGGCTCCTCACACATAGCCTTGAGAGTCTGTAATATTTTTTTTGAGGAGTGAGTATTGGTTGCAACTCCCCTCCTATGGGGTTAGTGACGTATGGTGTATCAATGTGTCTTGGAACTTTTTCTTAACTCATAATCCTTATAAGAGGCTAGCATGTTTTCACACATGTGTTGTAATTATTTGCAAGAATTAGTCCTGAACACTTGTAATACATGTTGCTTTAATCTGTGTTAAACAATTGAACTCATTCAATTGTTCTAATACATATATTTATCAAAATGTGTTGTATAAGTTGTTAATTTTTTCTTTTCCATGGTGGTTACCTCCTCAGACATCAAACATAACCTTTCATGTAAATTTGTTATAACGACCATCGCACTCGTGCGGACTGCCCTGCTGGGTGTTGTACATGCTATCTTCCTTAGTGTGTTGCGAGTGTCGCATCCATGTGGATTTCTCTTCTAGAGGCTATGCATGTCCTATTGTGTTGTGTGTCTCTGACAACGTTGGCACTTCTTTCCTTTCAGATGGAGACTCACTCACACCCTCTCTCTCTACTGTGAAAGAAACTTGGCACAGGTAACACTACCACTCACTAGGCAAGCGAACCTCATTTTTCAAAGACAAAGAAAAAGACTCTCCTATGTTGACAATTAAGAACTAAGGAAAATATTTAAGATAATGGCAACTGGGCCATCATATCATATGGGACTCCCACACAAAACAATGTGAGGTCTAGTTGGGACTTCATACTAGGGAGATCCTATGAATGTTGGTGAGTCAAGGACCATCAACATTTCTGTTGCTAGAACAATGGCCACTAGTTTTTTATGGTTAAATGTCCTCTCACACCCACTCATCAATCATCTAGTCAAGGTAGTAACTCACACTCCCTCTCACCTACGTCGACTCTGCAATTTTTTACTCCGCACCTCCCAAGACTGAACATGAAATTTCATATCAGCGCCTTCGCTCCATTTGTCCCATCACCCACTAGTTCACAAAAGCAGTTAGACTGACTGCAGGAATCCAAGATCTTCCATACGCATCAAGAAAGCCAAAAACTACTCCCACAGGGGTTGTTGTATCATTAGTGGAAGAAGAAGTTCTTGCCACACTTGAAGGTCTAGCAAAAGTCGTTGAGGATGGAGAGGAACCTTTGGTGTTCCGACAGGGAGAATGAGACACCCTCATGATCTTGGGCTGAGATTCCGTTACAGGAGGCAAAGGGGAAGGTAGTGGAGGAAGCGACGGTGTAGACAAACCAACAGACTCAGAGTCGAAACCATCATATTCTGAAGAAGAGGAGGAGGATGAAGAGAAAGAAGACATGGCTGACCAAAATTTGGAATGGATGACTCAGGGACCATTGGCTCTCTTGGGTGCTTTGCATAAGATGCCGAAGTGGTCAGAGAGGATGATCACAAAGTTCAACCTTGACATCATAGTGAAGGCAAAAGATCACGTAGACAACTTCTACCTACATCTAGAGACACTTAAGGTACGTACGATGATGTTGCATGTAGGTTGTTCCCATGTACCTTGGATGGTCGCGTAACAACATTGTATCACAGCCTTCCTATCAACTCCATACAGAACTGGGGTATGTTCAAAAGAATGTTTTTGGAAAATTTTGTTGATATTAAGACCCCAACCATGTTACTCAAGGAATTTGGAAGCCTGAAGGTGGAGGGGAAAGAAAAGGTAAAATATTTCAATCAGAGGTTTATAGTAATATTGAACAAGTTTTCAGCGAACACGAAACCTCATGACTCCATTACTATGGACTACTACATGTCCACACTGCCAACCAACATTCGGCAGTTCATCAAGAGAGTTGCAAAACCAACAATGTTAGAAGATTGTGAAGAGGCAATCGTTGTAGAAAAGTACCCGCTCGCGATTGGAGTCATCAAGGATGATGAACCAAAAAAGGACCGAACAGAGACGAGAAGGAAGCCACAAGTTGCGATGAGCAAGGGTAGAGACAAAGGAACAAGTGATATTGAAACCCTTACTTGCCTTGTCAAGAACTTGACAACAAAAGTGTCTGAAATGAAATAACGATCGATAGACATAGCTGCAAGTAGCCGACGACCTAGACAAAGACAAGGAATCATGTCATCAACTAACAACCGCTACTTGACTAAAACTGCACATAGCTCCACCTTAGTATTCTAGGTTGATGATTGCGTGAACATCAATGTTTGTTCATTTCACAAAGACAAGCACCCAGAAGGATCTTGTTTGGGCTGGAAACAAGTTACAGGCTCTATATACAACCAAATGAAAAACATGTCAAGCAGTTCACAGGGACAACCAATGGACGTGATGATGATGAAGATGATGCGCCCTATGAGTCACCAAGCATTGGGTGACTGATTAACATGTATCAGTGTGTGCAAGTAGCATAGAAGACATGCACTGAGAAGAAGCCCCCCAAGTAGAATGAGTGCTGCAATCTCAGAAGTAAAGGTGCTCTTGCTACAATTGGGGAAATGAAACAAAAACTCGAATTGCTGAGGAGGGTTGATCCACGAGCCGTCCAAAATCAAAAAACACAAAGAAATCTCAGGAAGACAGTGGCAGACAAGTGTACATCCATGAGCAGCAAAGTGCAGAACAATCCATTGGACAACACAAATACCAGTCTTACCTCGAACATCTCGGTGATTCCACACCCTCTGCATTAAAATACTATGGAAAACATGAAGAAAACTTGTGCAAACACCAATTTGTTAGAGTTGGCTAAGCTCCAGAGTCATTGGGATATCTTTTTGCATGGACTATGACAGACAAGAGTGAACAATGCAACCTCTACCAGCAAGGGAGAAAGCACACCTCCTGGATCACTTTCAACTATGGTAAACACACTCCCGATGGAATAAGAAAACTCAATTTGCCCTCCATTCCTGCTTTCATTTGAGATATTCAACTGTAATGTTAACAACTATTTCCTTGATTCTGGCACAGCAACCAAGATCATGCCACTCTCCATTTCTAAAAAGATGAATGCATAGTGGAGCAAGACATCTGCTCAAATCATCCAACTTGATCAAACATTTGTACCAACCTTTCACGAACTTCGTGACGTGATCATAAGACTATCTCATGATGGTCAAGTTCATCAGTGCATAAACATTATTGTTCTGGACATACCAAAATAGTATCGCTTACTGCTCAGTAGAGACTGGTCCACCAAGTTGAATGGATACTTTGAGACTGATCGCACATGCGGCTTCTATACAAGGGAAAAATCAATCAAATCGAGGTATTATATGAGAGATATATGAGGCATAACGTCACTCCCATCAATTGTGAAAATGAATCGTTGGCCTTCACAGAGCTCATGTTTCACAACTTCCTCTTGGAAACAACGCTGAGGTGTTATCTCGCATGGCCAGCCCCAACCCCACCAGACAAGCAGTTGGGTCTCCTTCCTTATCTCGCACAGCCAGCCCCAACCCCACCAGACAACATGTACATTACATTGTAACATTAGTAGCAATAGAAATAGAAACAACAGTAGTAGTAGTGCAAGCGCGTCAAGTTGTCCATGTAAAGATGAGTTGTGGACCATGTACTTTGACGAATCAAAGACACATGACGGCTCAAGAGCCGGGTGTGTCTTGATTGACCCAAACAACAAGAAGCATCTGATCTTGAGTCTCTTGTAGAAATCTATTAGCCTCAGTGTGGTCGCACTCAAAGTGGTAGATGATTTGGAAATAGTGATACGACAGGTCCGTAACACCATTCACTGTTTATCACCACATCTCAGAAGTTACTAGCAAGAGGTGGGGTGACTGATCTCTAACTTCCAAGCATTCAATATCATTGTTGTACCGAGAACACCTATTTCAACTGCCAATGATTTGGCAAACACAACTTCTAGAATGTCACTGCTTAGGGATAGATTTAGTATTGAGATTTTGTATAGACCATCTATCCCAGATAACATAATTAATCTACACGTGTTTGAGGATCATCAACATATACTGGATTTCATGGCCAACACTGATACCTTCAAGGATGTAGCAATAGACAAAGAGGATCATGAGTGATATTTGCAAGTTAGGACGGATATCAAGAAAGGCCACCTCATCCCTAAGGGTGTGGCATCTTGGAAAGCTCTATGACTTGCAAGGCTGCTTTCAAGGGCCGAGGAACAAAACAACCCACAGCCCTACGATGATTCACAAATTTATTAACTTGGGGACAAAACAAGATCTGAATGTCATCAATCTCGGTACGTGTTGCACATAGCAGGATCATACACCCTTTATCTGCTTGTCCAAATAGTACCAAGATGTGTTCGAGTGGACTTATGATGATATGAAAACTTACAACACACAAATAATCCAACACATCATTCCGATCAAATCAAACCCTCATACAGATTGAACTCACCAAGATGTTGGATATGCAGATCATATATATAGTTCATCATTCTACTTAGGTTTCAAATCTTGTTCCTATACGAAAGAAGTCTGGGGAAATACACTTGTGTGTTGATTTCCAAAACTTGAACCGCGCCTCGAACAAAGACAACTACCCCATTTCGTCTATGGAGCACATTCTACAAATAATATTTGGGGCACAAATGTTTTCTCCATTTGACGGGTTTTTGGGATATAATCAGGTTCTGGTAGCAGAACTTGACAAACTCAAAACTACCTTTCGTACCAAGTGGGGTATGTTCGCATACAGATGAATGCCATTTGAGCTTGTGAATGTAGGTGCGACCTTTCAACATTCCATGGACATCTCCTTCCACAGACTCATCAGACAGATCATAATGGTGTACTTCGATGATGTGACTATGTTTTCAAGAAGACGAGAACACCACCTATGCCATCTAAAGAAAAAAATTTAGCGATGTTGGAAATACGCAATTTCCTTGAATCCCAAAACGAGCATATTTTCAATGTCTAAGGGGAACCTTGTTGGACACATCGTTGCCAAGATATCAAGGTTGATCTGAATGAGGTCGAAACTATCACACAAATCCCTCACCCAACCAATAAGAAAGTGATGCAGTCCTTCTTGGGAAACATAAACTTCCTCCATAAGTTCATCTCGGATTATGTGCATATAGTCAAACCAATGGAAGCCACAGTCAAGAAGGATGTAGTTTAGACCTCTGGAAAGAGAGAAAAGTATGCATTCACCCATATCAAGCAGGCTATTGCAGAAGTGCCTGCACTCTACAACCCAGATTTCAACAAAGACTTCCTGCTATACACCTTCACCTCCGATGACTCACTCGCTAGAGTACTCAGAAACATGAAATGAACAATGAATGTCCCATCCCATTCATGAGTGCAAACACACATGGACATGAACTCAACTACCCCGCCATTGAAAAATAAGCATATGCAGTATAGAAGGTGGTGAAACACTTCAGACCCTAATTGCTAAAAAACCATTGCATAGTATATGTGCCTCACCCAGTGGTCCGCTCATTACTTGTACAGTAAGAGCTAGGTGAACGATGTGCGAACTGGATGAAAGGCTTGTAATAATATGATCTTGACATCAAACTAGTTCACACTATCAAGTGTCATGCTCTCTGCAGACTCACATCGGAGGTAGTACACGCACTAGAGGAAGAAGAAGAGCTCGTCGGTTGGGAGCTGGAAATTGATATGTATGATGTAGTGTGAGCACCACCCACTATAAATGGGAACTCTTGGTATGTAGATGTGCACCAGTACCTTGAGAAGGGAACCATACCCTCTCACAGTTACATCAAAAATAAGAGGGCATTCCATCTCAAAGATCTAGCTTATCAATTGGCGCACAAAGTTCTTTACAGAAAGAACAACAACATAATCTTGCTCAGGTGCTTGGAGGCACATGAGTCAAAGAAGGTTTTGCAAGATCTGCATGACAGACCAGCCAAGGCTCACTTCGTCGAAAATACCACTACGCACAAATTTATGCAATCCGGTTTCTACTGATCCACATTATTCAAGGATGCACACACTTACGCTGCAAGTGATCAGTCTGTTAGTGATGTGCTAGCAGAACACGATGGTTAGCAACCCCACTACACCCTATTGTAGTAATTGAATCATTCCAAAAATGTGGCCTAGACATCATTGGGGAAATCTTCCCACATTCATTGAAATAACACCACCACATTATGACAGCAACTGATTACCTCACGCGGTTGACAGAAGCAGTTTCGCTCTAGCAAGTGAATGTCTAGGAGGTCACCAGCTTCCTCCAGCAGAACATCATCTCATGCTTTGGCATTCTGATATCACTTGTGTTTGATAATGAAACATACTTTTCATATTTGGAGCTTTATGATGCATTACAAAATGGTATTGTTCTTAAACACTAATCTAAGTTCTACCTAGAGGGAAATGGTCTCATAGAATCCAGAAAAAAAACCTTATCCGTATAATAAAAAAGACTGCTTACTCTAAGTAGTGTAACTAGCACTTTTCCGTAACGAATGCTTTATGATTTGACTACTTAACACCTAAACCCTATAGGAATACCTCACCGTGATTCTTAGTCTATGGTAAAGAATCCATCCTACCACCCAATATCTACTTGCCTACACTTCAATGATCTCAAGAATCCAAAGGTAAGCCTTGCCAGATAGTTCAACATAGGATGGACACAATTCACAAAATACAAGAAGAAAGGATGAAAGCAAAAAAAAAAATTACACTCGACCAGAACCGTATCAAGAGATGGTTCAACAAGAAGTCTAGAGACAAAGCTAACTTCAATGTTGGTGACTTAGTCTTGGAATGGGATAAAACCCATGAAGACAAAGGCAAGAATACGGAGTTCCAGTCCCTGTGGATTGGTCTGTATGCAGTCCATGAGAAGCTTGCCCCACACACATACCATTTGCAATCACTTGATGGGAGGATCGAAAACCTTCCCATCAACAACCAATATCTCAAACACTATTTTCTGTAGGTTGGGCGGTGCCCCGTGTCATGTACATAGTCTACTTACTGCTTCTTATTTTTTTCTTTGTTTTCTTTTTCTTACTAATTTTGTTTCGTTTTGTTTTGTTTGCTTAGTTACTTGCTATTTTTGTTTTAATTGTTTCTCTCTACTGAGTTCTAGATTTTGAATGAATATGTGGCTGAGATTTGAAGAGACTTGTGACACTACAACACTTGGCCAGTCATGTGACCATCTTCTCTGTGATTTTTTATAACCTTCAGCTGATGAAGTCTTGAAGGATAATACGAGCTGTCTACAAGGGAAGGTTGGGTCCAACCATGAACCCGTGTCCACACTCGAAGACCCCATGCATGTACTTAGTCTTCTGCTTTGTGTGATCAAGCTCATCCAACTAGTAGAAACGGAGAAGGGAAAAATCTAAACGAGCAAGTCTGTGTCAGAGGTATTACATGCTTCTTTAAAGGAACAACCTCTTATGCTCAGAATAAGTCAGGATGCCTCTTTTTCCACAAAAATAAATAAGTTCTTATGCACAATCCTCTTTAAAAAATACAAAGTCAAAAGAAGAGAAAGGCTTCTTGCACAGAGAGGTGAAGAATTCAAGTCCACCGAGGTACTGACCAGGCTCGCTAGAAGTGGAGCAATGAATGTGTTCTTGCATGACTCCATCAGGGTACTATCCAGGCCTGCTGGTAGCAGAGCAACACCAAAGATGAAAACATATACTCTAAATTTTTTAACTTGCGAGCCAAATTACCCTTCTCGATTTTGAAACACTATGATCAAGCTGTAACTTTTGTTGTTTTCAACTGAGTTGGAAAAGAGTGAACCATGTCTATCCATGGGGTAAGTGGAAAGCTTAAGTAACCCACACAATGATTTAATACTCCCTGAAACACCAAGGTCCCATGCTATCAATAAACTAAAACAGAGAAGCTAGAATTCTACCAGTATGTCAACAAGTGTTGTGGTTGTTGAAACAACCTCCAAAATTTTGGCTTGCATCCAATTTTGGAGCCTCCCTTGAGTTTTTACTTGATGTTTGCAATCACTCAGGCTCACCATGGGTTGATGTTGAGCCTTTGCACCCTCTTTGCTTGATTGTTCAACGGACAACTTGTTTCATGTTAGTCATAATGTCACACTTCTAACCATATTCTGGTCATGCATAAGGTCTTCGCTTCGTGTGTACATTTTGTGTTTGCTATGTAAACATTATTCCCACTCACACACAAAGTTGTATGCACTGTCATGCAAGCGTCGTGGTGGTTGTTCAACGATCCATCACAAGTGTCGCGCTTGTCGCTTGCATCGTCGGTCAGTCATGTTGATCATATTTTGTCTTGATTGTTTGAGGTGTATTGTCATCAAGTTATGTTGAGTGTGTGTTTGCAAGGTCGCCATGCAAATTCACTCACTCGCACACTTAGTCATTTTATTTAAATTTTAATGATCGAATCACCCTATAACAACAGGACCTCCTCCCTGCAATCGACTCAGCCGATTATCACCCAGAACAACACATAAGTCTCCAACAAGCCATTTCAAGCTGCGCTACCCACAAGCTGAACAACCAACCCTCATGCTGGTCAACTGGAGAGTTTTATAAGGTAGTGACCCTGGGACTGACTACCCTCAAAAATTACACAAAATCTACAGACCTTGTCCGCTTCACTAACTAAGAAAAATGTGGAGACAGGTCAGACAGACACCAAGTGTTCGTCCTTGTCTTCCCTCCAGAATTGTGAACTTTTTCTATCCAGTCACCTAGTCAGTCTATTGACTGCTCACCCAGAAAACTACACAAATTTATGAGAAAGTTCATTAGAAGCCTAACATTCTTCTCAGCTTAGAAACTGCGCAGAGGTGTTCAAAAATAAAGCTTCCCAATAATGGTGCAGTTTTTGTCTCTAGCATCCCTGCAAGCCCCTACCAGCTCCCTCTTGGAATTGCATAGTTTTTGCTGTCAAGCCATCCCCCAGCCTGCTGCCAAATCCTTGTAGGAATTGCACCGTTTTTCTGACAAGGTCCTCTGCTTCCCAAACTGCTTCCCTCGATAAATTGCACAGATATGCCCTCAAGCCGAGCCACATCCCATAGAGAGTCAGTGATTATCTGAATTTTCCATCTCAGTCTCCCAGTGACTTCTGCACAATTTTCACCAGTAGTGCCTAAAGCTCCTATCCCATCTTAAAACTTACCCCAAGTAGTTTTGTAACCTTGTCCTCTCTCCTGATCACTTGCATCCAAAAGCGAATGAACATGAATCATGGTAGACTAGGAGTTTTATGGATTTGATGTCATCTTCTCATGAGTGATTGTAGATATAGGTACATGAACAAACATGACGCGATGACAGATGGGATGAAGAAGGAGAGTACATGAAAAATGATGTGTTCGCGAATGGACGAACAAATTATGAATGTGAGAAGATTTGTTCATGAATGGACGAACATGCAAAGATGTGTTCACGAATGGATGAACAAATGAACATGCAAAGATGTGTTCGCGAATGAACGAATGGATGAACATGCAAGGATGTGTTCATAGACGGATGGAAGTGTGAATATGCGAGGATATATTTTCGTCAATAGACGAACATGTCAAGCATTCCAAAGTACAAGTAATGGAGCAATGTGCACATGCAACATCAAGCGAACCAAATGACCATTAAGGACTCTGCACACCTTGCCATGCTGAGGTGAAGTTGTGAATACACCAGGAGGACATCCATCACTCAATAACACTGCAACTCGACATGCACACAATTACCAACATGAACATACAAGCATTGTCATGTTGAGTAGTGTCATGAGTCACATTCGCCACCTCACTACTGTGGGCCATACTGTTATCAATCAATGTAATGTAACGTGGAAGTCCAAGAGACTCGCTTGTAATCTGAAGAGTCATGTAATATGAAAAATCATGAAAGTCAAATATTCTTGAGGTAAGTCGAACAGTCACAAGAGCCAGTTTCACTCATTGCTATAAATATCCCCTAATTTTTACATGCAAGGGACTTTTCACCTTGGCTCCACCCACATAGCCTTGAAAGTCTATAATTTTTTCTTTGAGGAGTGAGTAGTGGCTCCAACGCCCCAACTATGGGGTTAGTGATGTATGGTGTGTCAATGTTTCTTGGAACATTCACTTAATTTAGAAGCCTGCTCACAAGCCAACACGTTTTCACACGTGTTGTAAATGTTTGTAAGAATTAATTTTCAACACTTGTAATACATGTTGTTTTAACCTGTGTTAAAAAATTGAACTCATTCAGCTATTCTCATACATATGTTTATGAAAATGTGTTGTATAAGTTGTTAACACTGTCCTTCCCATGTTGGTTACCTCCCCGGACATTAGACAAAACCTTTCACGTCAACTTGTTATAACAACCATTGCGCTCGCGTAGATTGCCCTGCTGGGTGTTGTACGTGCTATCTTCCTTTGTGTGTTGTGATCATTGCATCCATGCGGATTTCTTTTCCAGGGGCTGTGGAGGTCCTGTTGTGTTCTGTGTCTTTGACAATGTTGGGAGTTCCTTCCTTCCTACTGGGGACTCACTCCCACCCTCTCTATCTCCTATGAAAGAACCTTGACACAAGTAACACTAGCACTCACTAGTCACGCAAACCTCAATGTTCAAAGACAAAGCAGACCACTCTCCTATACTGACAAGCAAGAGCTAAGGAAAATATTTAAGATAATGGCAATTGGGTATCATATCGGATGGGACTCCCATACCAAATGGTGTGAGGTCTAGTTGGGACTTCATACTGGGAGATCCCCTGAATGTTAGCGGGTCCTTCATCGTCAACGGGTTTATATACCTTGGGTTTATAATATTAATCCGTAGGGTTTAATATTATTCCCTTGGGTTTATAATTCCTTGGGTTTTAAGTATTAATCCATTGGATTTATTATCTCTTGGGTTAATATTATTGGCTTGGGTTTATAATCACTTGGGGTCTTAGTATTAAACCCTAGGAATATGAACCCTTATTAATGTAAGGGATTGATATTATAAACCCAAGGGACTAATATTATTAATTCCAAGGGACTAATATTATAATTCCAAGGTATATAAACCCTTGGTTGCCCATGATTTATATTGAACCTAAAGGATTAATATTATAAACCTATGAATAATATTATACCCTATGAATATGAATCCTTAGATTAATATACCCAACGGATTGATATTTTAAACCCAAGGGAATAATAAACCTAAGAGTTTAATACTAAAATCCCAAGGGAATGTAAACCCCAGGGTTTTTAGTATTAATCCCTTGGGTTTATTATCCCTCTACTTAATATTATTCCTCTGGGTTTATAATCCCTTAGATTCGCTTTCAATCCCTAAGTTTATAATATCATATTCCTAGAGTTTATATTTATATGACATAATTTAAAATTGAATAATAATAAATAACATTTAATACTGAATAATAATTATTATATAGAGCTAATTATTATTAATTATAATGACAATAACAATATTTTTATGGCAATAGATTTTTTTGTATTATTATTTATATTCTTACATATTTATGAATGGTAGATACAAATGAAACTTTTGCAAATATCAACCACATTAATATTTTTAATGTGATTGATAATATAATTGTCAAAAATTTTAAAACGGAACAAACCTCACTTTAATTGGTCTTTTTTGAATTGGTTTGGTTAAATTTTAATAAATACAATGACCAATCTTCACTTTTCACAGGGAAGTTATATTTATATATATAATTTTGTAAGCTAATTTGACTTGGTTAATAAATTTAAAATATAGTAATAAAACCTAATTTAAAATAAATTAGCTTAAACTATTAATTATTTCTTTAGATAAAAAATTAATACCGATATATGGATGACATTATCCAATTAAATGGCTTTTTTTTTAAATGTAAATTTTAACTTACTATTATAAAAATAAATATAATAATATTATTTCAAATCTTAATTTTATATAGTTTGAATATTGATATATTTAAAAAATATCAGTGTTATTATGTAATCGTATAAACAATTATTTTATATATTTTTATTATTTAAAAGATGTCAAACTTTACTAATGTAATTAAGGATGGGTCTCGTCAGCAAGGTGATCCAAAATCAAATGGATGGTTGTGCCTATGAAAGAGGAAGAGACATGTTAAAAACTTCAATCAGTTAAAATTTAGAGTGACCCAAACCAAGTGCTATTCTCAGGTGACTTTAACGACTTACATGCCTCTCCGCAAGCTTGAAAAATCATAAACAACTTGAAGAACAAAAAAATATATATGTTTAAAAGTGATAAGCACACCATTTCTTTACACATTGCAGTGAAACATAGAAGGACATTTATAACTGTAATGGTAAGATGCAATGACGTGCTTGCTACAGGAATTGCCATGTTCATGAGTAACTTAGTCAAATATGTTTTCAATATATACCTTAATGAAGTTTATTTGTCTTCGTTTTTTAAATTCGAATCTTTATTTTTTCTGATTGTAATAAGTTAAAAATTAATAATTAGAATTAATGTTTAAATAATATTTTTTATTAATTAAGTAGAAATAAAAGTCGTAACTAAAATTTTGATAATTAAAGGTAAAATTTCAAATAATAAATTTTTTTATCCATTAAATAAAACTATGATTCGAAAAGAAATTCAGACCTCATACTCTCCACCGAGGAAAACCTATCTAGTGATCAAATCAAAACTTAAAAATAACGTTGAATATAATCCTGAACTTAAAAGATTACATTGATAATGAATTTTACTCACGATCTTAAGCACTTCTTTGACAATTTTTATCATTCTCAGGTCATTCGTTGAATGGAATTTCGTCCGAATCACAAATTCTTAGTACAGTGGAAGCCATGTTTAAAGAGGAAACTTCACAATTGGAATTGGTGGAAAGATAAATCGTGATTGTCATTCGCGGATGAAATTTCGTACGAAGCATCTTCTCAGTAGCCGGAAGACATGCTTGAAGAAGACATACTCTGGATGTGCAATCAAGATTTGAATGGGAGTTGTTATTGTTCCTATTCACTGTTTTCTAAAACACGAGGAGGAAATATAAACTTAAACTCACAAATTTAGTGGCCACTCTCGTGCGCGCAATTCTCACATGGTGGCTTTTGGGCGTTCCGGTCAATTCACTTGAAATTCGTAGCTGCAGTCTTATTGTCTAACATTTTGTTTTCTGTGGGGTTACTGGCATGCTAGAAGGTCAACTTTGCTACACCCGAAAAAGTGCATTATGTAGAAATGTGAAGGTGCCTTCTAGAGAAGGTGCCCTGAAAAATGGATTTTGTCTATTGAATAAGTTTTGTTATCTCTTCTTTGGATGGCACACTGACTTGATGAGTTATGAGGCTGCATTTTTGTAGTCGAGAAGTTATATTTTTCTTGCTGTTATGTTCTGGGATCATGAACAATTTCTATCTAGTATGAAGAAGTTAATATGGTTGTAGATTGGTGAACATATAGCGATGATATGAACATATTTATGGCAGTGTATTGTTATTGATGCTTGTGGAAGTAATCTCAAAATGTTATGAAATTTACTCCTTTAGAAATTGAAGAATGAGTGGGGTGTATCAATGAGGTTGGATCATATTACAAGTCGATGTTTTCATATCATCGAGGTTTTTGCTTAAATCAAGTCGTAGTCTACAATAGGTTGGTGCTTGCAAATCTTTTTGGGGTTGGTGCCTCCAATAGGTTGGTTCCTACAAATTTAGTTTTGGGGTTGGTGCCTCTAGGAAGTTGGTTCCTGTAAGTCATTTTAGATATTTGTGCCTCTAGCAGGTTGGTGCTGCAAATTGATGTATTAAATATTGAAGTAGACAAAAACAAAATATTTTTTGTTTTCTCCGGCAAGGGTTTCAACATACATTTTCTATTTTCATGTGTTGATGTGATGATTATGATTCTTGATGTTCTGTCATACATATTGTTCCTATATTTAACTGTGGAGATTAAAGCATTCTCTCTATTTTTAGTGTCATTATGATTACCCAAATCTTAGCCAAGCTATACATGCTTAGATTGGAAAACAGGATCAATCCTTTGGCTTGAAATCTATAGTATAAGAGCTAAATGCCAAGTTGGGTTTATGGGATATAATTTAACCATGGAACATTTTGTTACTTTTTGGATAATTGTAGAGGAATTCTACAATAATAAAACCAATCCCTTCCATTATTTTATTGACTTTAGACATGATTCCCACACCATTTCTAGAACAAAGCTATCATAAGATAATAGAAGAGAGAAAGCTTTGTCTCAATTTGACCTTTGTTGTGACAATTCTATACGAGAATATTATTTCCAAGCTTAGGACCACTAAAAGTTAGTCGAAAGAAATTTAATGCAATATTGGAGTCAAACAAGGGTGTCCCTTTTCCCTAACATTTTTGGCGTATACATTGATAACCTAAAGCAGTGTGTGGGAGATGTTGATTGTGTTAGCCAACCCCATGCTTACTAGTAGGTCATAACATGTCTCCTTTATGCTGAACATATTGCTCTTTTAGCAAGGATCCATTACTATCTTAGAAAACAACTCAAGGCATATACATTCATAGCCTAAAGGAGTGTTTGGGAGATCTTTGTTGTGTTGGATAGCCCCATGTTACTACTAGGTTATAACATGTGTTTTTTTTATGAAGATATTGTTCTTTTAGCAAAGATCAATTATGATCTTAGGAAACAACTTAAAATTCTCTAAGATTTATGCTCCAAAATAGATATAAATGTCCCAAAAAGATCATATAAAATAATTTGATTTATGTCAACATCTAATTATAAAAAAATTCTTCATACAAATATTTAAAAATCTATATCCATCATAAACTCAGTTACAATTTAAATAACCTCTTTACTAACCATGTCAATCACCTCTACATCAAGTTAAATAACCATACATTATTATTCACATGCCGCATCTCAAACCATGTTAATTGAGTAACGACATTGCTGCATTTTAATGTTGCACATCAATTATTTTATATATCACTAAATTTATATTAGTATACTCAATCTTTTTAGGTTATGACATTACATTTTATTAATAATATATATTTTTTTTATATGTATATAAAAATTTTAAACCATAATAGGTTTGCAATACATATTCCACTGAACTTTGTATAGATTTTTTAAAATTTTTATTTTTAATTGGTAAATAAATGGAAAGTAAAATATTAAATAAGATTTTTTCGTTGTTTAAATAAAATTAAATTGGTTATATTTTTTTCAAAATGAAAGTTAAAATTTCAAATAATGTGTTTTTCTATCCATTAAATAAAATTAAGTTTCTCAGCGAAATTCATACCACATACCCACATACTCTCCAGCAGAAAGAAAACCTATCTACTTATGACATTGAAAATCAGTTTTAATACACGATGCTCAACCACTTCTTTGAAAAAAAAAATCATCATTCTCAGCTCATTCGTTGAATAGAGTTTCGTCCGAATCACAAATTCTTAGCAGAAATTAATTCATCATTCTGACGTCATTCGTTGAATAGAATTTCGTCCGAATCACAAATTCTTAGCAGGGGCTGCAAGTCACGCTTGAAGAGAAAACTTTTCAATTGGAATGGCCGGAAAGGTAAATCTTGATTCGCACATCATTCGTTGATGAAATTTCCGCGAAGCCCATCGTCTCAGTAGCCGGAAGACATGCTTGAAGAAGAGATACCCTGGTTTTGCATTCAGCATGTGAATTGGAGTTGTTATTTTTCCTTTTGACTCTTTTCCAAAATAGGAGGAGGAAATCTAAGTTGAACCGATAAATTTAGTGTACACTCTAGCACCCTCAATTCACACAGGGCGGCTTTTGGGCTTGCGGGTCAATACACTTGAAATTCATCGCTGCTGTCACTCTCAACTTCCTTCGTGTAGTTATCGGACATTAATCGAAGTCAGTGAAACGATTCAAGGACGCTATGGCCGGTTTGCCCGTCCGGTAACCTCCCGAATTGCTCGCCGTCGCCAGGCTTCACTTGTTATTTGTTAAGTTTTACTTCCCGATCTTCTGCGAGACGTTTCGGTCGTGCCATGTGCGATAATTGAAAAGAGGGTTTCGCGTCTCCATAATGTCAGTCAATAGGCACGAGGCGGCGAGGGAGTTTATAGTCACGATTGCCTGGCTTATAAGTATTCGCACTCCTTCGCATATTTCTCGATCAAAGTCCTCTAACTTTCAGAGTTGTTACTTTCCTATACTGACTCGCATTCTTCTCTCCTGTCAATCGTCTCTGTTGAGACTGAACTTCGTTCTCACATCGTACCGTTCTGTTAACCCAAATAATTATGATGAAGAGTTGTATATTGTCTCCCGTTGTTATGATCTTCTTCCTGCTCATTGCAGGCTGTAGCTGCGGCAGATTACTACCGAGGATTGCTGCACCCGACAGTCCTTCGGCTTTTGATACCGAGAACACAGGGTTATCGCCTAGGGATAGCCCAAGTGATGAAAGAATGTTGAAAATTGAACTTTCGACATCGAACAAGGTTGACGGCGAATTAAATTTACTACCGAAGGGCGCAGAAACACCATCAGGACACCGTCCCAATGTAATTTCCGTAGTGCCTGAACGGCGGCTTTCCTCATCCAGTGATAACCCTGGGGTGGGTCATATGCAGATATTCCGGCAAAAATCTCAGAAGATCACCGAATCCGATCACAGCCATGCAGAGGATCACGTGCAGCTAAAAAGGGTTCATAAGCGCAAGTTGGGTTCTAGTCCCAGCCCTGGAGACGGAAATTAACAATATTGAACGTCATATTTAGGCGCTGTTGAGGCCAAATTTACAGGCTGCCAGTTATTTGTTTGTGTATAAGGAATTCGGTCATGACAAAGTCGAAGCCCAACCCATATTAGGTATCTGGGTGTGCAGGATTAGGTGGCAGTCGCATGTCTGGTTGATGTACAGATTCTGATGTGAACTACGTGTCAAACATTCTTGGAACAATAGGTATAACGCACTCCTTCAAGGGTGCATTCAATTCTTTTTCTAAAGGGTTAATTATTTTTCTATAGGGTTATTTAGAGAGGGATTTTGATATCGAACTAGTCAACGTGTCAATTCAAGTTGTTGCATGTAGTCTCAAAATCTGGTTCGTGAGAGGAAGTTTGTTCATTAAAGAAACTCATTTTTAGAATCCTTGTGGAATGTTAAATATGTACCAAAAGATTCTTTGTGGATTCAGCCAAAAGATTCCTTGTGGAATGTTAAATATGTACCAATAATTTCATGTAAAATTTTAAGCATATGCCGAAGGAATCACATAAATAAATCAATGAAAACATAAAAATAATTTACTGACATCAATATTATAAAACTTTTAACACTCGTGGCAATAGAGCCATAAATAGAAGCATAAAACTTACGAAGACAATTTACTAACCTGAAGACTATAATTTATGGAGAATAGTATTCATAAAATATATTTGAAATGGATTTGTTTACATAAATATTCAAGTTGTAAATCAAACAGATTTATTATATAACAGTGCATTTTTCATTTGTATTCAAAGCTTGTCAAATAAAAATGAAATAGTTTCTAAATATAAAAACAATCGTAAATAAAAATATTTTAATAAAATAATTAAATAAGCTATTTAAAAATATATTTTAATTAAGTTAGTTTAGTATCATTTATATATTGAAATGTTTGTATGTTTTTTATTATAATAAAATATTTTAAAGTAAAATGATATAATTAAAAAAAATCCAATTATTTCTTAATAAAAGTAATAAGATAAAAATGTATAATTCATTTTATTTTTAAACAGATCTATAATTCATTTTATTTTTAATATAAAATTAATATATAACATTTAAAACATATTATTAATGAAAAAAATGTAATATTTATATTAAGTAAAATATTTCAATATCAATTATATATTAAACAAAAAATTATATATATATATATATATATATATATATATATTATACAATGCAATGGAAATAAATATATTATATTATAGTTATAATATTTCAAGTATTCTCGTTATTCTATATTTTATCTTTCTTTTCAAATATATTTTTCTATTTTATAAAATTCAATAAAAATTTAAGATTACAAACTTAAATGGTATAGTCTATATAATTTAATTCACCAAAACAATTTTCAATAGGTTGAATTTATTTATGCAATGCAATTTAAATCATAAGAAAGTTAGTTCATAATTGTTCAGTCCACTAATCTTATCTACATATATTTTTCAGTATAATTTTATCTTAATCACAGATTTAATAAGTTTAAAATATTTAGAATTCCAAAAATTTAGTGTAAAATATTTGGAATTCCAAAAATTTGATATATATTTATAGTTAAAATGAGTATTTTCGTTTTTCTTTCTTTATATATTATAAATCTATACGAAAATATATACATGTAAAGTTCGTGATCTGAACTATTACGAGCTAACTCTCGTAGGAGTTTTTGCCCCTCTTTTGAGCCGTTGAATCTGGCGCTCGAGTTGGCACAACATATCTTCGTCATTGATCTCTGTTCTACTTAACAAGCTGGGCCGGTATATATCCAAACCTGATTAGGAGTCCCCACGTTATTAGATCTTGGTTTACATGTAAAAGTTGGCATATACACTCTTCCGTAATGGCGTACATACTGTTGTAACTGAAAAACAATTTTTTTTGGGATACTCTTCTTCTAACTCGGAGACCCACAGATGATAAGGCGCGAGACTAAATGCTCGTGTACGGTTAGAATTTTGTGCGGGAGGAATTGCACCTTTACCCTTTGCAACATTTGTTACCGATTATGTTATCAAAGTTGTTATGATGGGAGTAGCGTCTAGCGTGGCACTGGCGTTGTTTGGTGCAGTGGGCGCTTATTATGGGCGGTCACGCATGGTGAAGGGATGAATGAGAGTGTTGATAGGAGGATGGATGACCATGTTGGTTAGCTGCCACTTCCTTAAGCTCTTTGGCGCATTACTGCATGACAGATATACATGTCTTCAAATATTATGGTGATTAAGAACTTCATGTCGATCTCATCATTATAATCATATTTCAGCACTTTAATATGCTTTTAAAAATCTTGGCCCGTCTATCGTTTTTAATGCTGGGATGACATCTATGTGGGATTGTCTTGATTTGTGTGTTGTGTAGAGATGAATTATATATGTGGGGACAGGAATGATTTGCCCCTAATATTAGGACGGTATCCATGTGAATCAAAGGTTTATAGCTAAATTTCGGAGAAAATACTCGTTTTCTGTCATCACTCATGATATATGTAATGCTGGGATGCTATTCATGTAAATCCAAGCTTTATAGCATGTTTTCACGGGCACATATTCCCTTTTTATCATGATAGTTGTCAATTCCATCCTGTTGTGTTTTTGTTCGTTGTTTTTGCAATTAAATATAGCTTAGATGGCGAAACCAAATGTTATTATTTTTTTAATCTAGTTTAATTAGTTTTATTGCCTAGATATATTTACTATATATACCAAACATAAAATTAGTTGTTGATTGAAAAAAAATTATAATCTTATAAATATTTTCAAAAACATATTATTAAATTATAAACTAATTTTTAAATTAATTAGTGATAATTGGTATTGTTAAAACATAACATGCAAATAATTATAATAAAAATATTATAAATTTATGAGCTATTTTCAAAAGAATTTTATTATCATTTTGAATAATAGGAAAGTAACCCATATAAGAAATGTTTTATCAATGTACTTAAATATTTAATAAAATTAAGAAAAATGTATGTAATAAATCATATTGCATAAAAACTAGATGATTAGAGAAAAACATAAACATAAACCTATAATATATTCGAATTACTCAACAAAGGTTTTGGCTTTAAAATTTCGAAAAAGAAACTCTCTCGGGATCACATGAAGCTAGCCTGACAGTAAGGCTAAACTAGAGATTTTCAAAACTATCACACCAAATATTTGATGGGCTGATTTTGAAACATGTAATTGTTTTAATATGATGTTTGCTAAAGTTTACTCTATTGCGTTAAAACTAAGTTTACTAATACATTATATTGATAATAATATTAGGTTTAGGTTTTTTAATATTAAATTTAATAATATAAGTTTAGGTTTAATAATATTAAGTTTACTTTTAATAATATCATAATAAGATTAATTTAGGCTATATTTAATAATATTCCAGGTGTAATATTAATTTTAATAATATTAGGTTTAGGTTTAATGATATTAAGTTTACTTTTAAGAATAATATAACAATATTACTTTAAGTTTATAATAATGTTAGGTGTGTAGAGTAATGTTTATACCCAGAAGCCATATTAATAAATTTTATAAGTGTCTATAAATGGTTTGTAATTACATTACATATACTTTAATGATATAGACCATTATAAATGATAACTTATAACTTATAATTATAATTATTATAAAGTGTTTGAATTATAGTTTAAAAACTAAAAGATACTAATAGACACTTATAAATTTTAATATTTATATTAGTATGTTTAATAATATAATAATTTTTTTATGTTTATAATATTGATCTTTCGAGTTTATAATATTAATTTTTTGGGTTTGTTAATTTTTTGGATTTATAATATTAATCTCTTCTGTTTTTAATCTTTATGGTTTATAATATTAGTCTCTTGGATTTATAATATTAATCCATTTTAATATCAATTCCTTTGGTTTCCAATCCTTAGGGTTTATAATAATGATGCCTTGAGTTTATTAGTCCATTGAGTTTATAGTATTAATCTCTTAGGCTAAAAATTATAATTAATAGTTATTATTATTATTGTTATTACTATTAATTAATTAATTAACTAGCACAGCCACATTAATAAATGTGGTTGATATATGCATGTATCAATAATTAATAATAATAATAATTATTATTAATTATTATTTTCAAGTATTATTATTAATAATTGTTATTAATATTACTATTACTATTAATTAATTATTATGATTTTTATTCTTTAATTTTTTAATCCATATGGTCCTTAATATGAATAATACCTTAGGTTTATAATTATTATTAGTTAATAATAATAATAATAATAAAACACTAATAATTATTATTATTATTATTGATGATGATGATGATGATAATGGCGGTGGTGGTTAACGTCCACTGAGACCAAATTGGTCTATCGGACCTATAACTTTCTTAGTTTCTAATTGTATGGCTCCTCGTCTTTCTTGGCGAGATTGATGTTGTAGCTTTCTTTTTTTTCTCTACTATCTTCCAACCTTCTCTATCTTGCATCTCCTTCATCTCTTCTGGTTCTTGGGACATTGGTGTCTTAGCTTCGCGATCTACTGTGTTCGTCCTTTTGAAGATAGTCGGAGAAGAAGTTTGGTCTAGGAGATCGGCTTCGACATTAAATGAAGATTTATTTTGTGCGGTATTCGAGTCCTCATAACTGTTGATGATTGAGGGGTTGTCGAGTTCCCTCTTTTGTTGTTGGGTGGGGCTTTCCCCCTACTTGTCTTGAGAGTTGTTTTCTTGAGAGTATTCCTCTTTGATGACAGTGTAGTGTTCTTTTTGTGCTCCTTCCCACCATGTAGATCTGTGGTGATTTTTTCTAGCAGAATTTTTCTCGGAGGATTTTGGGCAATTTTTGGCTAGGTGGCCTATCTCAAAGCAGGATGGACATCTGAAGAGGACACTTTCATAATCGAGTTTCTGGTTCCCCACATAGTCTTTACTTCTTAGGTGTATTTCAGCTGGGAATCCGGCGCTGAAGTTCATTTCCACACAGATGCATGCATAGGTGGTTCTGGCATATTCCTCTGTTTCGAGGCACCTGTAGTAAAATTTTCCAATTGCATTTCCAATGGCTTTTAGTGAAGATAAATTCCAAAGATGCAAGGGTAGGTTTGGCAATCTCACCCAAACTAGTGCTGAGGTTATGACTGTTGTTGAGGGATCGAATGATGGGTTCCATGGCCTCATGAATAGGCCTAATTTTTACCAAAACCAAGTGCCAAAATCTAGAATACATTGTCTTCTTTCAAGGTTTTCAAAATCTACTATAAAGAAACCCCTAGCATAGGGGTATATATTAATTGTATCAGGAATTAGAGGCTTCCATACCTCCGAGATCCAAATGTGTAGACCTGTAAGCAGCGGCCAAAAACCATTGAATCAACAGATTAGGGCACTTTTAGAGAACTTCAAAGCCTCATCGAGTGAGGCCTAGACCACCTAAATAGTGGGAGTTGGGGCTTCACTGAAGATATGAGCCGGAGCTTGCCCCCCAGAGGCGGATGTAACTGAGCCAACGACTATTTTTGTGGAGCTGGGAGTCATCTGGAGAATTCTCTCCTGTTGAGTATAAAATATTGCTGAAGAGAAGGCCACAGGAGATTGCCGAAGAGAAGTGAAAAGCCGCAGATCTATAAAGAAGAGGCGTAGATCTATAAACCGAAGAAGGCCCAATCAATGAGAATAGAAGTGAAGAGCCGCAAATCTATATCACGACTTGGTTACACATTACCATTTATATTATATTTCATAAGAGCTTCAGATCTGGAATTCGGAAAAGCCACAGATCTTCTCATGCAGAGACGACACAAAAGACCGCAGCGCAGATCTGCTCATGCAAAGACGGAAGATCTGCTCTGCAAATGCTTTTTGGAGATCAAGAGCCGCAGATCTGGAGACTATTTATATAAATAAAATTTGTGGCGTGACCTCTCGCTCCTTACTCGAGTCTTCTTATTCTATGAGATTTGGCACATTGATGTTCAGTATCACTTTGTGAGGGATATGATAGAAGACAAAAAGGTGTTGTTGGTAGAGGTGGACACTTTGAAGAATACTGCAGATGCATTGAGAAAATATGTGAGCTCTAAGAAGTTCTCTTGGTGTAGAGAAACAACGGGCATTGCAGGACTGGATAAATGACTAAGCTCTCTTGTGGCCCCCTCTGGAAAGTAAACAACAAGTGGGAGAATGTTAGGTTGTGTTATATTCTTTCATGACTAGCCCATGTAGTTAACTACGGGGTTAGAAGGGGGGCATAGCCCCCCCTGCGTTGCACCAAATGCATAGCGAGGGGGCTCACAGGGAGTTTCAGGGGTGCAGGTAACCCCACTCTATGGGGTCCAGGGCAGCACCCCAGAATTTTTTTTTTGACCCTATATTAGGTTGGGTGGACCTACCTATGGTTTTGTGCATGATTTTTCACACATGGTTTTGTACGTGATGGTTTTCGGTCGATGGTATTGGATGCTTCAGCATGTATAAATATGTATTGTAACATTAAAAGGAACATAATGAAAAACCAAGCTGGTAGTCTCGGTTTCAGGATCCAGGGGGAAATATCTGTGTATATGTGTTTTGTGTTATGCTCTCGCATTGTTTTTTTTTGTGTTTTAGAATTTGTATGCGGGTAATTTTTGTATGGGGTTAAAACCTACATGATACTCCCTGATCTGAAAACTATGTGGCAGGGTATTCCATCTTTTCTAACATGCTTATTGGATCTCTTTCCCCAATAGTCTTAGAGTGTCCTCAAAATGGGAGATGGTCTGCTCTTGGGTGGCAAGGTATCTAGGTGCTAGCTTAGCATCAATGGAAATGATGTTGTGATTACTAATTACAACCATGGAATTTATTTGTTATACCCTAATGTAGAGGGGTTCTCTCTCTTCCCTTATCAGTACTCTTTTCACCTCCTCAACCATAACCTCCTCATGACTCATCCAAGACGCAAGAGCCATGAGTAGCAACTCTCCCAACTTGGCATTGATATCCCAAGCATTCATGTCAATTAAGGTGAGGTTGTGTAGGTAGAATTCAGCTAATTTGTCTTTGTCTTCACGGCTACTCTTATCACACAACTCAATGAATAACTTATAGTCTTGGAATGACATAGTCCATGTTGGTCTAATTTCTTAATTTGGAGCTACATCCATTGGTCTTTGAGGAAAATTGCATAGGATTTCAGTGGCAGTTTGCATTGAAGTGCCTCCATGAAGAGGCTTTCCATTATGGAAAATTGGGTCTCATTTTCTTGCAATTTCTACCCCAACCATGTGTTTTCTACCTGTAGTTGTGTTCTCATTGTGTATTCTTTATCCCATAACTCACTCAACTCCTTTCCCATTTATAACATATTTTCCTCCATAAGGCCCACATCTTCAGCTTTCTTGGATTTCGGAAATTTGAATCCATCTATGTGTCCTTTCTCTTTCTGCCTCAAGTTCAAAGAAGAGAGGGGTTGCGAATTTTTGTGGTATGACTCTCCTTCCTTCGATGAACTTGTAATATGAGATCAAATTGGGCTATGGACTGGGCTCCTCCAGCTCTTGAAAATATATCTCAAAGGTTCTTGGAGAAGATATCCCCTCTTGCAACTATTGTGTTACCTCTTTTCCCTCTTTCTACCCCTTTTTCTCTTCGTGTAGCATTTTCTGTTCTTCTTGTAGCACTGTTTGTGTTTCTTGTAACAGGCCTTTCCCTTTTTGTTGGAGTGGGATAGGTGCCTTGGGCTGCTTAGAGGAGGTTGACCTAGTGATAGGTTTTCTTACATAGGTGACGAGAGTCTTTGAGATGGCTCTAGGAGATGTGACTTTCTTAACTTTCATCTCAATGTACTCTAGCTCCTTTATTTTACTTGGTGATTTCTCAATTATAATAGGGGTCTTTGTGGGATTTTGAGGCTTTCCCTATTTAATTCTAGTGATTTTCTTTGTTTTGAAGTAGAGTGGAGTTTTTCCTCTCGCTTTTTTTCTTAGGTCTGATTGGTGTGCTCAAGGAAGCTAGGACAATAGTTGCCTCATTTTCAGGGTGCTCAAGAGACAAAATTCTCTACTCTTGCGGTACCTCCTCTTCTATAGGTGTAGTGGGTTTCTCTAGACTTTGCTCTTGATGCTACTCCTCCTCTTCTTCTTCTTGGTGTTCTTCCTCCACCTCTTCCTCTTCGGCTTCTTGTTCTTCCTCTTCTCCTACCTCTTCTCCTCCAAGTGCAAGGACCTATGTTTCAAGGAATCCTTCTCTGTCCATATCTCTGAATGTGGACCAGACGATAGGAACTCTTAAGTTATTCAAAGCATATTCCAATGTTAATTTGATGAGGCCATGATGTCCTAATTGATATGGTTTTATCTCTTTCCCCTTCTGGCTCATGTCCGTGATGGATTGTAGGAGGAAATAAGGCACGCCAAGTATTTGGGCCATGGGCAATCTTGGTCAAAATCCACTTCATGGAGCAGTCTGAATCGATAGCCATAAGCTACACTTAGTCTTCCTTCACAAGAGATGAAATTAAGGATGTGGTAGGCCACCTCATCCCAGGGATAGGGGAGTCTCTCCCTTTTGTCTCCATTTTTATCTTCAATTGGTTGTTCATCATTAGTGAAGAAATTCTTCTTAGAAAGGGCATTGCTAGACTCGTCCTCTTTCCTCCACTGGGACCCTAGGCGAATTGTTGTCACCATGCTAATCAACGAAGGAGTAATGGTAATGGATAATCCTCTCACTACATTGGTAGAACTGCTTCTCCGTTGAGAGTTTAGGTCCATGGAAAACGCATAAGCGATATCATCCTCATATCCTCTTATCAGCTCAAAGAAACTTAACCATTGATGCCTCCTGAAAAATGTCTACTATAGGGGGATAAAGGTGAATTATCTTAGTATCTATAGGTTTTATTCTATTGAGCCCCCCTCCCATATTCTTCTCTATTTTTAATTAGGTGTAGGAGGGATTTTTCTATGGTAGCCCTAATATGACCTCAAAGGGAATAGAGGGGTGGAACCTATAATTGATGATAATTATGTGTATCCCTTATATTTTATAGCAAAAAAACTCTTTTAATCCACAAGATGACTGTAATTACTAACAAAGTATAAGGTTCTCTAGCATGTAAATCATGGACAAAAGAATGACAGGGCCATTTACTTTTCACTATCAGGCCTCGTGTAATGAGAATTGAAGACCAAATTGACTCTAGATAGTGCTTTTCACCCTTGGAGGGTTCCTATAACAATTTTTGTGCTTCATGTAGCTTCTTGTAGCCTGCTGCAATTATTTTAGTTGTTTCCTCTAGGACTGAAAGAGTAGGGTTCGACCCTCTCTATAGCTTCCCAGGCTTTTCCCTACCTTAATGGATTTCAAAATGAGCGAAAATGAAAAGAATTTCAAGATTTATGTTATTTGGGGCTAGGCCTTAGAGCGTTATGATGGCTAGCAGTGGTATGAGTTTTCCTCATTTGGACCGTTGGCCAACCTTGGGTGATCATTCTCTCTATCCTCGTAATAAATACCCACTCCTTATTAACTGATTTTGACTTCCCTCTTAACTGAACTGACTGATGTTACAGTTCTACATTGCATGATGACTAATGGATCATGTTTTGTTCACTAGCTGATGGTGGACAAGTTAACTGGCCACCTCTATCTTATAAAAAAAATTCCTTCGACATTCATACATTTTTCATTAATTTGCACCTACGGAGAAGCTTAAAGGTAACCATACATGTTCCTACCTTATGCTTGATTGATGCATGCTGAAGTCCTAGACCTCTTGTGCTACTACTGAGGAAGTTATCTTACTTTAACTTTTTTCCTGTGTACCTTCTATGCTTACTGATGTTGTTCATGGGTGCAAGTGATTTGTTGATATCCTATGTGTTTTTTGTTGTTGTTGTGGAGTACTTATTGGAATGGAAATGTTCTCTAGGATGGTGGTACCATCCTCTCAATTTGGATGAGAATAAGAATTAGGTTTCAGGTTTATCATAATAGTGGCACAGGCTGCTACAGGAGATCATGTAACACCCCCCTTTTTTTCTTCTTTTCCAAGGGCTTTTCTTTAGAGGAGTGGTGAGAAGGAGTTTAAGGGTTGAAGCATGAAGTTAGCGTCTTGATAGGGTAGTGAACGATGGTGGAAACAAAGGAAATTTCCTCTGTTTTTCTATTTGAAATAATTTTTTTGAATGAGACAGGGCTTAGAGTTGGCTTTAGGAAATGGTGATTTTTTTGAATCAGGGTTGGATGGAGGATGCGTGAGTGGTTGGATCAAGATGTGAGGACTTTGTATAGCCTTGGATAGGCCATGGTTCATGAACTTCATATTAGTACATATTTACTATAGAATTTCAGATATCTTGTATTGCTACATGATCTTCACGTAGCAGTTAGAGTACATCCTATAGCAAACTAGAGAGGGCCTAGAAATGGATTTTTGGGGCCCAAGGATGGGTGAGAGTGGTAAGAACATGGTTTTCATGGATGTTATGGAATATATGGAGGGAAAAATGGAATGGAACTTGAGCATGTTGTCCCTGTAGTTCTCCAACTTTCCACTGTCATCAAAACTTGCAAAATAACATAAACTATTAATGGACTAGTTGTAGATCCCTGTCATGGCATTCTTCTTTGCTTTTTCTTCTTCTTTTTTTTGAGGGATACAAACGCTGACTCAACAGAGCTTTTCACCCATCGATATTTTTTTTTTTCCTTTTTCGCACTCTTGCGATGCCTCAAGGAGGTTTTCAACCCAAGAGTTGGCCTCAAATGCCTCATGGAGGTTTTTATCTAGGCCTCTTTTTGTTTTTTCACTTTTTTTTTCACAAACAAAAACAATATTTAGGGATGTTGTCACTTGGAAGTTAGGACAGTTCCAATCACATTCACCTCCTTGCTAATGTTGTTGATGAACTCTTCCTTGGAGAGAGAGGCTTTCTGTAAACCTTCAATCTGTAGCCATTGGCAAGCAAGGGAATCCCTTCCTCATCAATGGTCCTCATTTGACCAACTTGATTTTCATGGGATTTCTCTATCAGGTATGTTTCCAACCACCTGGTCTTTAATTTTCCTTTGAATTCCTCGAACCTTGAGTCATATAGCAGAGCCCAATATCCTTCTTGAAAGACCTTGTCCTTGATATTCCTATCATGCTAGACCTACCTTTGCAATTGAACAACTTTGTTGTGTAGGTGGGCTTTCATTCTGAATTCATCCAAGCCATTTAACTGGAGCAACCTCTCCTGGTGTGCCTTTGTAACATCTAAATCCAATTGTACTGTCATTCTCAAGGTGTTGTATTCAAACTCAATTGAGTGTAGAGCCTTCTTTCCATAGACTAATTCACAAGGGGTGAAACCAGTGGTGGTATTCCAAGTGGTATTGTAGGCGCAAGTGGCATCCAATAATATGTCTGTCCAATCCTTTATGTTGTTGATCAAGACTATAGTGAGGATGCCTTCTAGTGCCCTATTGGTGACCTCTACTTGTCCATTGGCCTAAGGATGATATGCATTAGATTTTCGATGCTTGACATGAATTTTCGTTAACAAATTCTCGATCAGATGTGATGTGAACTGAGCTCCCTCATCGGTGACTAGCTCTCTCGGGTACCCAAATTTGTTTAACACATTCTCCCTCAGGAACTCAACCAGTTTTTCCTTTGTTTCTACCTTCAAAACCTTTGTCTCAAAACACTTTGTCAAATAATCAGTGCATACAATTATGTACCTTTTTTACCCTGAGGGAAAATTAATTAGCCAAATGAAATTCATGCCCCACTTGTCAAATGGCTCTAAATCAACTTGAGGTTGTAAGGGAATTTCATCCTTGGGAGTAGGTTTCCCCATCCTCTCACACTGATCACATTGACTGGTGTATCTTCTTGCATCTTGGTGGAGAGTCGGCCAGTGGTAGAGATCTTGTAGAACCTTGAAAGTTGTCCTCTTGGCAGCAAAGTGATCTTGTAGAACCTTGAAAGTTGTCCTCTTGGTGGCAAAGTGACCTCCACAAGGCCCATCATGACAGGCTAAGAGGATGTCAAAGACCTCCTCTTCCCTGACACATCTACTCAATATTTGATCTAGTCGCAGCTTGTAGAGATTGCCCCCAATTCAAGTGAAAGGGACACTCTCCCGTACAATTTTGCTCTTCTCCCTCGATGGCAAATTTGGAATAAAATTTGTAGAAACTAGGTAGTTAACTATACTAGCAAATAATGGATAGAGAATTGAAATAACAAACAAGTGTTCAGCTGGTAGCTGATCATCAACCATCCCTTCCTCTCCTGCAGACAAAAAAAGTCTAGATAAAAAATCTTCAACTACATTTTCTTTATGTAGCTTATCAATGATAGCTAAATCAAATTGTTCTAATAAAATAAACCATATAATAATTCTAGCATTCACATTAGACTTGTTCATTAATTACTTGATAGCTGCATGGTCAATAAGCGCAAAGGTTGTTTTCAATATTATCTTTGATGATTTGCTAAATTTTCCAATGTCCAAACCCTCGGTGATTTTTTGGAAATGTTGATGTTTTCAACAATGCATATTTGTAGGATCGGAGCTTCGAACCCCGGAAAGGAACCAACCGACTACAGGTCTCAGGGTCATATGGCGAAGGAGGAGAATCGACGGCCATTCGAAGGCAGTGGCGCAAGCGGCAAGCTTCGCACCTCCCGCTTGGGCCGCAGGAACAACACCCCATATGAGCGCCCCCAGACTGGACGCCATGCACCCGCCATTGTCAGGGCGGCAGCGGCAGCTGCTGATGACAGAGGGAGCGGCAGTACCTGGTTCTCGAGGATCGTCGATCCGGCCTCCCGTCTGATCACTCAGGGCGCCGTTAAGTGGCTTTCTCCGGTTTGCAAGAAAAATCACCCAGTGCTTCCTTCTGCCGGCGATGTTGGTGAAGAAGTTGAAGAGAACAGCCTTCAAGAAGTTCCAGAAGAAGCAGTTGAAATCGCATGCGAACTGTTTGACGAAATGCCTGAACGAGATGTCAAGAAATTTTTCAACAAACAGATCGCCCAGGATCTTGCAAGTCCGACTCCCCGGATGGGAAATAGCCACGGCAGATCTGATCTGGGAAGCACAAGAAGCCTTGGCAAGGGGTCAAGGCTCATCTCTGATCCCTTTCAGATCCAAATTTCTCAGCCTACAGGCAAAACCATCATGCAGTGGGTCAGACCTTCAGATCTGGTACAAGAACTCAAACTGAATCTAGAACGCCGGATGGGGATCCCATCAAGCTTTCAACGACTTCTCTTTCAAGGTAAACAACTTGAAGACCCTCTTCCCCTCTCTTCTTACAGCATTTCCAGGAACAGTTCTGTGGTGGTATCCCTTCGTCTGAGAGGAGGTGCAGTGGGACAGTCATCATCTGCTCGGCCCTTCTCATACAAAGATGCAGTCCACTCTGAGAACCCCAAACCCCCAGAAGCCCTTAAATCTAAGGCCTTCTTGGTTGACAAGATTGAAGAAGTTCCTTTTGCTGAACTCACCCATGAAGATCTGGCAACCCAACTTCAAGAACTTGCAGAAAGAGCCATCATTTGCAGATTTAATGGACTGTGGCCGCGATCTCAGGACCTCTATGCATGGATCCATGCAAACTGGACACATCATTGTAAGATCTTTTTTTGTTCAAAAGGGTACTTCATTGTTCTATTTGATAACAGTAAGCATTATGAAAAGGCCTTAGAAGAGGGTCCTTGGTTCATGGGAACTGCAGGGCTCTTCATGACTCCTTGGTTCCCTGATTTTGATCCAGCTACTGCAGTCATTACCAAGACCCCTGTATGGATCAGGCTTCCAAACTTACCGGCCCACCTATGGAATACTCGTGTCTATAGAGCTATAGGCAATACCTTGGGCACCTTCATTAGCGGAGATTTATGGCGGGAATCCAAAGGTCTCTACTCATATGCAAGAGTATGTGTGGAGTTAGACTTAAGCAAAGGACTTCCAGAATAGATCAATCTCAAGATAAATGACTTTGTCTGGACCCAGACATTGGATTACGAGAATACCGCATTTCGTTGCTGCCATTGCCACCAATCTGGGCATTTGCAAAACACCTGCCCATCTCGTCCGGCAAAAAAGAATAAGGCCAACGTCTCCAAGCCCAAATCCAAACGATGGGCGCCTTGCTCTCCACCTCCAGTTGTGTATTCGGATTCCTCCAGCTCTGAAGAGGAAGATAGTGCTGAAGAACAGAATCAGGCCCCTAACTTCATCGTTCCTTCCACTGATGGTCCGGCGCCTTCCTCCGACACAGCCACTGCTCAGAAACGCGCCCATCTGTCCGCGTCCTCTGATTCAGAAAAGGAGGGCTCCCCTGTGGAGAGCCCCAATCTTCAAATTGTTATGGCTCATCCACCCCAAAATGGTTCGGTCGAAGTCAAAAAAAGGAAAGGGAAAAAGATTCGTGTTGAGGCCTCTACCCTCTCAGGGTAGAAGTCAATGATTCTTCTGGCTCCCAGCCTCATGTTGTAGCTCCTTGTTTGTTTTACACCTTCTCCGGAACCGAGGTTGATAGTCCTATCATTTCCGGTTGCCGGTTTTCTGTTTCTCATGAATGTATCCTCTTGTACCATATTTTTGCTTAATAGAATTAGTCCAATTCAGAAAAAAAAAAATAAGCGCAACGGTTTAATATCCACTTATGTAGTGTCTAAACTTATTCAAAAAGTGGACAACAACTAGGAGTTCCTTTTGAATTGACCGGAGAATCCACAGTATAAACATTTTTGAACCAACGTTTCGAATCCCAAGTGGAATCCATCATCAGGGTTGAAGAATGATGATAAAAGAAGAGCAAACAGGGAGAATAAATACTAACGAGGCCAAAACTATCTAAGGAGGAACAAACAGTCGGCTAGAATCCTAATTTTATATTATTATTATTTTTAATATTTTTATTTCATTTTGATTATTATTAATAATTATCAGTTAAATAAATTAATATAATAATAACTCCTACATTAATTAATATAATATTAATATTAATATGATAATAAATAATTAACTATTACTAAAAAATAATAATTTTTTTTTTTTTTTTTAATACCAATTATAAATTAATAACTAAATTAATAAGATCAAAACCTATTATGAATGATTAATATTTACAGCTAACCTAAAAAATATATTTTTAAATTATATTTATTGATTAATATATTAATTTAAATTATATTAGAAAATATAAATAATTAATAATTAAAATAGATGAATATAATAATTCATATATTAATTAATAAAATAGCTGATAAATAAATTTGTATAGACTTTTTTTTTATATAAAATTTTTTTATATAAATAAAATAATAATGATCAACTATTTGATTTCCAAATAAATTAAATTAATAAATATTTGATCTTATTAATAATTAATTATTTATACTAGATTAATATAATAATTCATAAATTCATAAAATAATAAATCAAAATTAATAATAATCAATTATTTTATAATAAATAATTAATTTCTATTTATATTTGAATAATGTATAATAATTGATTAATTATTATTATTATTATATATAATAATAATAATTAAATTTTATATTATTAATTATTAATTAATAATAAAATTAATGTCTTATAATAAATTAATTCTTATAATAAATATTATAAAGAATAAATTAATAAATTTTATATATTTATTACTTTATATTAGAAAACATAAATAGTTAATATATAGTTAACTGATGAATAAATTAATTGATAGCTCTATATAGAAAGAAAATAAATTAATATAGAATAACAGAGGACAACATACCTGAGGACGCATTATCTGGGGATGGGATGGCGACTTTTAACTTCATTGATCAAGGGTAGCCAGCTTCCGCTAATTTCCAAACCATTGTCTCTGTTCAGATTCTGAGGATACTTCATAATTTCAAGAGCTTCTCTGATCTTCCGTCTTTGATGGTGTTCCTCTCTTGCGATAATAGAAGCGTTTTCCAGGCAAATATGGTGCTTAGTCTTCAAGGAGTGTTCTGCCAGTGCTGAGGTACGAGATCTTCCATTCTTGATATCAGCGCCATGTTCTTTGAGCCTTGTCTGGAGGGAGCGACCTTTTTCACCTATGTAGCTTCTTCCACAAGAGCAGTCTATCTTATAAACTCCCTTAAGCTGAAGATTGTCAATATCATCTTTAACAGACTTCAAACCTTGTCTGATGGTACCCGGAGCTGAGAAATGAGTGAAAATGTTCTTCTTTCTTAGGAGTTCCTTCTTAGTTATAGTGTAATTCAAATTTTGCTAATAAAATAAATGACATAGGGAAACTTGTCATCTATCAAGCTTAAACAAACTAAATTACCAATTCTAAGAAATAAATATATAAATATATATTCATAATGTGTACGAAATTTACTATTTGGTGGAATTGTTTGCTAGACGTTTGTGATACGAAAGCTACGATAGGCAAGCCTGTAATAAATGAATTTACATGATTGAAATTATGGGCAGAAAGCTCCCCTATTTCAACCCGAGATGGATGAACCCGTGTTGACTTTTTAAATGAAAGAAAGAGATTGATTATTCACCGAATATACTTCGTCTGAACATCCATCTTCTGGAGAGAAAAGTGTTTGACGTATATTTCAAAAAAAAAATTGCCTGCCCATTCCACCCTCCCCGCTGCTCGAGTGGCGGTTGGGGAAGTGGAAGAGGCGCTGCTTCCATTCGGATTCGCAACCAGAAAACGGGCAGAATATTCCACCATGCATGTCGGTTGATGCGCCCTCGATTCCTTTGATGCTTCTCGATTCAAACTGGGTGCGCTCTCGTCCCAGAAACCACAGATCCGATGCATTCAGTGCGACTAAAGAAGCTTGGGGCGGTTCGAATTTACGAAAGGATATGCCTACTCGGAGAGAAATTTACGAGGCCCTTGATAAAATTTTCGTCGATGGGGAGCGTGCAAAAAAGTTTGATTCTCTCTATTATTTTGCTTAGATTCGCTTTCATTTGTTATAGTTTGACATGTGTTTTGTTGTTCATGAATTTTTCTTTTTATTTAACGCCAATTGAATGCTCAATTGACAGTGTTATATTGTTAAAATTTAAAGCTTTTTTGGTTGCTATTAAATTTCTTTACTAGAAGTAGGGGCAAAATAACGAATGAACTGGAGGAATTCCACAGAGCAACTTGAACATATCTCTAACAATTCCCTCTCTTCCTCTCCCACTACAGATACAACAGCAAGCCTGGCTGCATCTACACCACCTCCTGAAGTTTTAATTTGTAAAAATGATGATGAGGATGAGCAGCTTCCCAACCCATTCCAGGCAGCATGTGCATCGGCCGTGGCATTTTGTGTGGGAGGAGCTGTACCTTTACTCTCTGCAGCATTTATTACCGATTACGTTATCAGAGTTGTTACGATGGGAGTAGCGTCCAGCGTGGCACTTGCGTTGTTTGGCGCAGTGGGAGCTTACTATGGGCGGTCTCCCATGGTGAAGGGATGTATGAGAGTGTTGATAGGAGGATGGATGGCCATGTTGGTAAGCTGCCACTTCCTTAAGCTCTTTGGCGCATTACTGCATCACAGATATACATGTCTTCAAATATAATGCTGATTAAGAACTTCATGTCGATCTCATCGTTATAATCATATTTCAGCACTTTAATATGCTTTTATAAATCTTGGGCCATCTGTACTTTTTAATGCGGGGACTACATCTGTGTGGGATTGTCTTGATTTGTGTGTAATGTAAAGCTGAATTAGGTATGTGGAGACTGGAATGATTTGCGCCTAATATTAGGACGCTATTCATGTGAATCAAAGGTTTATAACTAAATTTCGGAGAAAATAATCGTTTTCTGTCATCACTCATGATATATGTAATGCTGGGATGCTACTCATGTAAATCCAAGCTTTATAGGATGTTTTCACGAGCACATATTCCCTTTTTATCATGATAGTTGTAAATTCCATCCTGTTTTGTTTTTGTTCGTTGTTTTTGCAATTAAATATAATTTAGATGGCGAAACCAAATGTTATTATTTTTTAATCTAATTTAATTAGTTTTATTGTCTAAATATATTTACTATATATACCAAAGATAAAATTAGTTGTTGATTGAAAAAAAATTATAATCTTATAAATTATTTCCAAAAACATATTATTAAATTATAAATTAATTTTTAATTTAATTAGTGATAATTGGTATTGTTAAAACATAACATGCAAATAATTTTAATAAAAATATTATAAATTTATGAGCTATTTTCAAAAGAATTTTATTATCATTTTGAATAATAGGGAAGTAACCAATATAAGAAATGTTTTATCAATGTACTTAAATATTTAATAAAATTAAGAAAAATGTATGTAATAAATCATATTTCATAAAAACTAGATGATTAGAGAAAAACATAAACATAAACCTATAATATATTCGAATTACTCAACAAAGGTTTTGGCTTTAAAATTTCGGAAAAGAAACTCTCTCGGGATCACAGGAAGCTAGCCTGACAGTAAGGCTAAACTAGAGATTTTCAAAACTATCACACAAAATATTTGATGGGCTGATTTTGAAACATGTAATTGTTTTAATATTATGTTTGCTAAAGTTTACTCTATTGCGTTAAAACTAAGTTTACTAATACATTATATTGATAATAATATTAGGTTTAGGTTTTTTAATTATATTGATAATAATATTAGGTTTAGGTTTTTTAATATTAAATTTAATAATATAAGTTTAGGTTTAATAGTATTAGGTTTACTTTTAATAATATCATAATAATTTTAATTTAGGCTATATTTAATAATATTCTATAAGTAATATTAATTTTAATAATATTAGGTTTAGGTTTCATAATATTCCATGTGTAATATTAATTTTAATAATATTAGGTTTAGGTTTAATGACATTAAGTTTACTTTTAATAATAATATAACAATATTATTTTAAGTTAATAATAATATTAGGTTTGTAGAGTAATGTTTATATCCAAAAGTCATATTAATAAATTTTATAAGTGTTTATAAATGGTTTGCATATACTTTAATTATATAGACCATTATAAATGATAACTTATAACCTATAATTATAATTATTATAAAGTGTTTGAATTATAGTTTAAAAACTAAAAGGTACTAATAGACACTTATAAATTTTAATATTTATATTAGTATGTTTAATAATATAAAAATCTCTTAGGTTTATAATATTGATCTTTTGAGTTTCTAATATTAATTTTTTGGGTTTGTTAATTTTTGGATTTATAATATTAATCTCCTGGGTTTTTAATCTTTATAGTTTATAATATTAGTCCCTTGGATTTATAATATTTATCCATTTTAATATCAATTCCTTTGGTTTTCAATCCCTAGAGTTTATAATAATGATGCCTTAGTTTATTAGTCCATTGAGTTTATAGTATTAATCTCTTGGGCTAAAAATTATAATTAATAGTTATTATTATTATTGTTATTACTATTAATTAATTAACTAACACAACCACATTAATAAATTGTGCTTGATATATGCATGTATCAATAATTAATAATAATAATAATAATAATTATTATTATTAATTATTATTTTCAATTATTATTATTATTAATTGTTATTAATATTAGTATTACTATTAATTAATTATTATCACTTTTATTCTTTAATTTTTTAATTCATATGGTTTTTAATATAAATAATACCTTAGGTTTATAATTATTATTAATTAATAATAATAATAATAATAGTAAAACAATTATTATTATTATTATTATTATTATTATTATTATTGATGATGATGACGACGATGGTGGTGGTGGTTAATGTCCACTGAGACCAAATTGGTCTATCGGACCTATAACTTTCTTAGTTTCTAATTGTATGGCTCCTCATCTTTCTTGGCGAGAATGATGCTGTAGCTTTCTTTTTTTTCTCTACTGTCTTCCAACCTTTTCCATCTTGCATCTCCTTCATCTCTTCTGGTTCTTGGGACATTGGTGTTTAGCTTCGCGATCTACTATGTTCGTCCTTTTGAAGATAGTCGGAGAAGAAGTTTGGTCTAGGAGATTTGCTTTGATACTAAATGAAGATTTATTTTGTGTGATATTCGAGTCCTCATAACTGTTGATGCTTGAGGAGTTGTCGAGTTCCCTCTTTTGTTGTTGGGCGGGGCTTTCCCCCTGCTTGTCTTGAGAGTTGTTTTTTTCTTGCCCGATTTCTTGTGATTCAGAGTTTTCTTGAGAGTATTCCTCTTTGATGATAGCGTAGTGTTCTTTTTGTGCTCCTTCCCACCATGTAGATCTATGGTGATTTTTTCTAGCAGAATTTTTCTGGGAGGATTTTGGGAAATTTTTGGCTATGTGGCCTGTCTCAAAGCAGGATCGACATCTGAAGAGGACACTTTCATAATCGAGTTTCTGGTTCCACACATAGTCTTTACTTGTTAGGTGTATTTCAGCTAGGAATCTGGCGCTGAAGTTCATTTCCACACAGATGCACGCATAGGTGGTTCTCGAATATTCCTTTGTTTCTTGGCACCTGCAATAAAATTTTCCAATTGCATTTCCAATGGCTTTTAGCAAAGAGAAATTCCAAAGATGCAAGGGTAGGTTTGGCAATCTGACCCAAACTGGTGCTGAGGTTATGACTATTGTTGAGGGATAGAATGATGGGTTCCATGGCCTCATGAATAGGCCTGATTTTTCCTAAAACCAAGGGCCAAAATCTAGAATACATTGTCTGCTTTTAGGGTTTTCAAAATCTACTATAAAGAAACCCCTAGCACAGGGATATATATTAATTGTATTAGGAATTAGATGCTTCCATACCCCCGAGATCCAAATGTGTAGAGCTATAAGCCGCAGCCAAAAACCATTGAATCGACAGATTAGGGCACTTTCAGAGAGCTTCAAAGCCTCATCGAGTGAGGCCTAGACCACCTGGACAGTGGGAGCTAGGGCTTCACTAAAGATATGGGCTGGAGCTTGGCCCCCACAGGCGGACGGAACTAATCAAGCAGCTATTTTTGCGGAGCTAGGAGCCATCTGGAGAATGCTCTCCTGCTGAGTATAAAATATTGTTGAAGAGAAGGCCACAGGAGATTGCCGAAGAGAAGTGAAAAGCCGCAGATCTATAAAGAAGAGGCCTAGATCTATAAACCATAGAAGGCCCCATCAATGAGAATAGAAGTGAAGAGCCACAGATCTATATCACAACTTGGTTACACATTACCATTTATATTATATTTCATAAGAGCTTCAGATTTGGAATTAGGAAAAGCCGCAGATCTGCTCATGCAGAGATGGCACAAAAGACTATAGCATAGATCTTTTCATGCAGAGACAAAAGATCTGCTATGCAAATGCTTTTTGGAGATCAAGAGCCGCAGATCCGGAGACTATTTACATAAATAAAATTTGTGGCGTGACCTCTCGCTCCTTACCTTGTGGTGTGACCACATGCGTTCAAAGCTCTATCTGCCACTGCATCAATTAGCCAACTGCCTTTTCCTGCACCAAATCTAACCAGATCCGGTTTCTTCACATGTAAATCTGTCTGCAATAAAACTCTTCACTATAGATCTGGGTTCTTCACATGCATATCTAACCAAATCTATGGTGATCTGACATATACATGCAGATCTGTCCAATAACTAAATTATAAACAGCAGCAACAGCCGTAGATCTGGAGCCGCAAACGGTAATAGTCGCAGAGAGGAGCCACAGAGAAACTTTAACAGCTGCAGAGACGGTAATAGCCGCAGAGACAGTAATATCTAGAGCCGCAGGGATACATTAGCTACTATATATATTAGTTATTATTAATCCTTTGGTTTGTCATATTAATCCTTGGTTTTTTAATTTCTAAAGTTTATAATTTTGATCCCGTGGGTATATTAATCCCTTGGCTTTTTAATTCCTTTGACTATAGAAAAAGATTATCTCTTGGTGACATGCAAGGTTAGCCATGGTCAACCATGGGCCAACATCCATGGTTGACCATGGTTTATAATAAATTGGGTTTATAATATTAGTCCTTTGTGCATATAATCTCTTGAGTTTTTAGTATTAATCCATTGGGTTTACTAGTGTATTATGTTTATGGTATCAAATATGGTCAATAATCATCATCAACAAGTGTAAAAAATGGTTAACCATGATAAAAAACCATGGTTACATTGCGACAAAGATTGTCTCATGGTTTAACATCACATTGTGACAAGCATCATCAGTCGTGGTCAATCATTGTCAACCATGGTCAACCATGTTTATAAAATCAATCATGGTCAGCCATGGTCAATCATGCTCAACCATGGTCCAACATCACTTTGTTAAAAAAAAATTCTCATTATGAAAATCAACCATGGTCAACCAAGTTTAGTTTAGGGTTTATAATATTTGGTGTTTATATACTTTGAGTTTAATATTATTCCCTTGGCTTCATAATCCCTTTGGGTTTAAGTATTAATCCCTTGGGTTTATAATATCAAACACTTGGATTTATTAATATAAGAGTTCAACCATTGTTGAGCATGGTCTGACATCACATTATGACAAAGATTGTCTTAATATGAAAATCAATCAGGGTCAACCATGGTAAATCATGGTCATTCATGGAAATCCATGGTTAATCATGGTTATTAGGAAAATAAACCATGGACACATTATGAAAAACATTGTCTCAATGTGAAAATCAACCATGGTCAACCATGGTCCAACATCGCATTGTGACAAATATTGTCTCGATATGAAAATCAATGATGCTCAAGCATGGTCAAACATGGTCCAGCATTGCATTGTGACACAGATTATCTCAATATAGAAAACAACCACGGTCAACCGTGTTTAGGGTCAATCATGCTCAACCTTGGTGCAATGTCGCATTGTGACAAAGATTGTCTCAATATGAAAATCAACCTTGGTCAACAATTTTCCAATGTTAGATTATGACAAAGATTGTCTCCATATGAAAATCCATCATGGTAAAGCATGGTCCAACATCACATTGTGACAAGAATTGTCTCTATGAAAATAAAGCATGGTCAACTATGGACAACATTGTTTATTTTAAGGTTTATAACCCTTTGGAATCTTAATATTAATCCCATGGGTTCATAATCCATTGGGTTTATTAATGTAATGGTCCATATATTAATGGGTTTATAATCCCGAGGGTTTTTAGTATTAATCCCTTAGGTTTACTAATCACTTGGGTTGATAATATCAATCATGGTAAACCACGGTCAACCATGTCTATTTTAGGGTTTATGATATTTATCTTGGGGCCTATATACCTTGGGTTTATAATATTAATCCGTTGGGTTTAATATTATTCCCTCAAGTTCATAATCCCTTGGGGTTGGATTTATTATTCTCTTGGATTTATTAATCTAAGGGTTCAACCATGGTCGTGAATTATCCAACATCACATTGTGACAAAGATTGTCTCAATATTAAAATCAAACATGGCCAATCATGGTCAACCATGGTCTTTCATGATCAGCCATGGTCATCCATTGTCAACCATAACCAATTATAGTCACGCATGGTCCTATGTTGCATTGTGATAAATATTGTCTCAATACGAAAATCAATCATGGTCACATTTTGACAAGGATTATCTCATGGTCGAACGTCATATTGTGATAACCATGGTCAACCATTGTCCAACATTTCATTGTGACAACCATGGTTAAGGATGGTCTAACATTGCATTGTGACAAAGTATGTCCCAATATTAAAATCAACCTTAATCAACCATGGTACAAAATTGCTTTGTGACAAAGTTTCTCTCAATATGAGAATCAATCATAGTCAACCATGGTCAACCATTGTCCAACCTCACATTGTGACCTATACTTTCTCAATATAAAAATCAACCATGTTCATTCATGATCAAGCATGTTTGTTTAAGGGTTTATATAAACCTTAGAGAATATAAACCCTATGGTTTTTAGTATTAATCCCTTCGATTAATATTATTCCCTTGGTCTTATAATCCCTTGGGGTTTTAGTATTGACCCCTTGGGTTCATGATATCACTTCCTTGACTTTATTAATCTAATGGTTCATATTCCCATGGTATAATATTATTAATAGGGTTTGTAATTAATGTTAATCTCTAAGGTTTAATATTATTCCCTATGTTTTATAATTCCTTGGGTTTTTAGTATTAAAACTAAGGGATTAAAAACCCAAAGGAATAATATTAAACCAAATGAATTAATAGTATAAACCCAAGGTTTATAAACCCTAAGATAAATATTATAAACCCTACAATAAATATGGTTGATCACGGTCAACTATGGTCCAACATCACATTGTAAGAAGGATTTCCTCAAAACTAAAATCAATCATTCTTTCTTATTTTAGGGTTTATAATATTTATTTTAAGGTTAATATACCTTGCGTTTATAATATTAATCCCTAATGTTTAATATTATTCCCTTGGGTTAACATTATTGCCTTGGTTTTATAATCCCTTGGGATTTTAATATTAAACTTTAGGAATATGAACCCTTCTTAATGTAAGGGATTGATATTATAATCACAAGGGTTAATACTATAACCCCAAGGTATTATAAACCCAACGGGAAAATATTATTAAACCCACATGACTAATATTATAAATCCAGGGTATATAAACCATTGGATGACCATGATCTATATTGAACCTAAATGATTAATATTATAATCCTATAAATAATAGTATACCCCTAGGAATATGAATCTTTATATTAATATACCCAAGCGATTAATACTATAAACCCAAGGGACTAATACTAAAAACGCAAGGAAATATAAACCCTAGGGTTTTTAGTATTAATCCCTTGGGTTAACATTATTTCCTTGGGTTTATAGTCCCTTAGATTCTCTTTCAAACCCTAGGTTTATAATATAATATTCCTAGAGTTTATATTTATGTTACATAATTTAAAATTAAATAATACTAAATAACTTTTAATATTAAATAATAATTATTATATAAATATAATTATTGTTAATTATAATGATAATAATAATACTTTTATTGCAATATTTTTTTGTATTATTATTTCTATTGTTACATATTTATCAATGGTAGATACAAATGAAGTCTTCAGCTATATCAATCACATTAATATTTTGAATGTGATTGTGCTAGTAATATAATTTCGGAAGTACTTAAAACAGAAAAACCCTCACCTACAATGAAGACTAATTAGTCTTTTCCTATTGGTTTTATTAAATTTTAACAAATACGATGATCAATCTTCACTTTTCAACAAAAATAAAAATAAAAAATAAATTTATATATATATATATATATATAAACGAATTTGAATTGGTTAATAAATTTAAAATATAATAATAAAACCTAATCTAAAATAATTTTAGATTAGCTTAAATTATTAATCATTTATTTATATAAAAAATTAATACCGATATATGAATGACATTATCCAATTAAATGGCATTTTTATAAAGGTAGATTTTAAGTTATTATTATTAAAATAAATACAATAATATTAATTAAATCTTAATTTTACGTAATTTGAATACCAATATATTTAAAAAAATGTTAGTATGGTATAAACAATTATTTCATATATTTTTATTATTTAGTAGAAAAGTGTTTTTCTTTGAAAATAACTCCCTTCATAACTTAGTTTTTACTGTCTATTATTCTGTATCATTAAATGGAATGTTAAGTGATTGAAGATTTTTATGCCATCATAATAATGTAAGAATTCTGGACACCACATATCTCCACAATGGTATGATATTGTCCACTTTGGGCCTAAGCCTTCATGGATTTGCTTTTGGACTTACCCAAAAGGCCTCATACCAATGGAGATAAATGTTCATCCTTATATACCCATGATCCTTCCCACTTCTACCACTTCTAATCAATGTGGGACTTTGTTCGTATACCCAACAATCCTCCCCTCGAACAAAGGACCATCGAGCCTCCCCTCAAACCATCCGCAGGATTCTCCCCTCTCTACCAACCAGGATTCTCCGCTCCAACTTGTTGGGTCTCAGGACACCACATATCTCCACAATGGTATGATATTGTCCAATTTGGGCCTAAGCCCTTATGGGTTTGTTTTTGGGCTTTACCCCAAAAGGCCTCATTCCAATGGAGATATTTGTTCATCCTTATATACCCATGATCCTTCCCACTTCAATCACTTCTAATCAATGTGGGACATTGTTCGTATACCCAACAATCCTCCCCTCGAACAAAGGACCATCGAGCCTCCCCTCAAACCATCCACAGGATTCTCCCCTCTCTACCAACCAGGATTCTCCGCTCCAATGCGTTGGTGGCTCACGCCTTACATGGTAGCACCACCGGTCTCGAGAGCTTGCTCCATCCCAGGTCAACTCCTCTTCACCGTGTTGGTAGGCAAGACACGTCCATGAAGAATCCGGAGCACACCGCCTGTTTAACCGAGCTCATCCACAGGCTTACGGGGGCTCACCATCTTTGTTTCGACATTCCGAGGATTCATCCACTTGGGTAACCTCGAACTTGGCTCTGATACCACTTGTTGGGTCTCAGGACACCACATATCTCCACAATGGTATGATATTGTCCAATTTGGGCCTAAGCCCTTATGGGTTTGTTTTTGGGCTTTACCCCAAAAGGCCTCATTCCAATGGAGATATTTGTTCATCCTTATATACCCATGATCCTTCCCACTTCAATCACTTCTAATCAATGTGGGACATTGTTCGTATACCCAACAAATAATACTTAATAGTTAAAAAAAAACTAATAATTAAAATTGCTTCTTGCTCAACAATTTCTTGTTGACTTAAGAGTTTCTTTGGTTTCTCCATCAGAGCATTTCTCTGGTACGGATTTTCAGTGCACTCCAGTTACCCAACATTCACCTATTTTCTAATCTCTCACGTGTAATGCAACTAAATATTTTTTTCAGAGCTTTAGCGGGATAAGAGGGGTTAAAGATGGTTAAATTTTCGTTTAAACAATCATTTTTTCATTTAATTTTATGATCAATATTGTTCGCTGCTTTTAAATCTTTGTTTAAACAATATATTATTTTCATTGAAATTACGGTAATGTATGAACCTGCATCCACGTCAGTGCTTTTAGATTCAGTTTTAAAGTGGTTAAAAAGAATTCGATCTTTCTTTATTCTAATTTTATTTCCTTTTCAAGTTAGAATTCTGTCAATCTATATTCCCTTTTACATTATTTGAATTTTCAAATATTCTTTAAGACTTCTGGTGATGACATTTTAAACTTTAAAGTCATGCGACGTACAGCCTCAAGGGTTCTCGACATGTTGTAGATGCTGAAAATAATAAAGCGACTGCGTGCGAAATAATGGTGAAAACAAGAGTTTATTTTAAATGCATTGGTTTACATTCGCAATCGCTGGGAAATTAATCCTTTTAATTTACCGAGGAAAAGAAAACGTTAAATTGATCTCAAATGGTTTTAAAGATGAGAAAATAGGAGAATCTTGCGATCATATTCAAGGTTTTACCACTGATTTACAAAATTTGGAGTTTGGACATCTAATTCCTTTTTGTATTTTCATTCTTTTATTCCTAAGCGTCAAAGATCACTAAGCTCGGACCCCAAAAGAGAAGACATCAAAGATGTACGTTAAATAGCACCGAATTACTAGGAATCTAACCCATTACAAGACAATTACTGATAAAATTGTTGCTTGATCAGTCCAAACGAGAAAAGTAAAGTAACAACAGAAAAAATGTCATCAAAGAAAGAAAGTTAAGATGCCGGAAAGAAAAGATCCAAGAAGTCGGAGGACACGGACATTCCGAAACATCCTGCCACGACTTTCTTACTCTTCATGTATGGAATTGAAAGGAATTATGTTTTCAGAATCTTATCTTACCCATTATTTTATTTAATGTTAGTAAGTAAGAAGAGAATATAAATAACAAATAGAACTCATTTGATGAGCAGATCGAGATTCAAAGAGGAATTAAAAAGAAAAATCCCGATATTAAAAGTGTCGTCATGGTGACTAATTCATAATTTCTCTTCCTTTCGTTTTCAATCGTCTTTAAATATTGTGAGAACGAGCTCCTAAAGCCTGCAATTTTGCATGCATTTGTTAACACAAATTGCTTTTTAATTTGGTGCATTAAGTTGTCCAAATCTACAGGAGCTAAGTGGAAATCGATGTCGGATGAAGTAAGTTTCATCCCATATTTAAAAAGCTGCTTTGTTATTCAATATTCACATGGCTTCAAAAGCATTAATAAGTTTAATCTTGTTCTCATGTGTCATAAATTTGGGGCTTTTATCAGGAGAAACTTCCCTACAGCAAATTAGCTGCAGAATACACCAAATAAAAATACTGCTCAGATGGCCAAAAGTTTCCAAAGAATCCGAGGGAGTGTTTTAATTAAGTTTTTACGTTCGAAATAAATTCAGCACAATAAAAAAAAAATGGGGGCACCCAAAATGTTAAACAGAATTTCCAAAATTTCAACCAAAATTATACGAAAATTTCCGTTATTTTACAGGCAAATTTGAAGGGCCGAATACAATTACATAATCAAAATTTCACAAAATAAATACAAGTATACACATAAAAATAAACAACGAATAATAATTACTTGATACATCATCGTGTATCATCTGACAAAGAGAACATTAATTTAAACCTAACCTGTGAGAAACATTTTAAGCTTAAACAATTTTCTAGTGCACAATTTTCGTATACCTAATTCCCTTTATACACCTTTACGCAAAGGCATTTTTGAATTTGAAGTTTCGACTGTTGTTATGAATTAGTTTATAATAACTTGCAGTAGTGTCTTAGTTTTCCTTAGATTAGATGCTTTACACTGACCCGGTTCCAGCTTCTTGCCCAGTGCTATACCTCTTACTCATGTAAAGGCATTTTTGAATTTTAAATTTCAACTGTTGTTATGAATTAGTTTATAATAACTTGCAGTAGTGTCTTTGTTTTCCTTAGATTATATGCTTTACACTGACCTGGTTCCAGCTTCTTGCGCAGTGCTATACCTCTTACTCATGGTGTGGTGTTTTTTTATTTTAAAAATATTTTACAATTTGACAAATAAAAATGAGCTAAAAAATTTGATCACACCTTTTGTCTTACTCGCAGAACCTTCCAAAATCTGTAATTCAGAAAGCATGACCAAAGTAGCCACGGAAGTATACAAGATTTTCTGACTATAGGCTGATATGTTTTCCGAAAGCTTCCTTAGCACGAAGAAGCCCTATCATCACATTTCTTCTTCTTTCAACAGGTTTCAAGTTCTCCTCCTTGAACACTCCGCCCATGGAGCCACCAATATGCAGAAAAGGAACAAACACGAATATGTAGAAAATGAATAGAACAACCCTGCGAAAGCTCTTGTATGCTAAACATTGGAGGGTATCACAATGCAACACCCACCATAACTCTCTAGAAACATCATCTTTTCCGTTGGTGTTGTTAAAACCTCTCTTTGATATGAAACATTGTATGAAAATGGTTAAAATGAGTTTGAGTTAAACTTCTAAATTTTTTTATCCATTATTTTCCTCCATCTTATCCTTGATGGATTGATTGATTGATTTTGAGCCTCATTAGGGAATAAATCGGCTAGCCTTAATTGGCCATTAATAAGCAATTCTCCTGCCATTAATAAGCAATGTTCGTCCTGCTTTCATTTGACCACCTCGATTGGCAAGCTTATCTTCTTCATTATTTAGATCATGATTGGCAAGCTTACCTTATCAGGTTCCTTATTTAGATCATGGAGGATGTGAAATTAATATTTTGGTGGGATAAGATTGACCAAGTTCGACACTATTTTCGTAAGAAGCTCAAAGGACTTTTCCTTAGGAATCGAACCATAATGAGATGTTGTAAAATGAGTAGTGGGTCACCTATAATACTAATCATTTGTATCTTATTATCCTTACCCAGCAATAGCCCTTGATAAATGCCATGAAGTTCTCCGTGGTTGTTGGTCATGAGGCTAAGTTGCGAAAAAAATCAAAATTGTCTAATGTCCTTAGAGTATATAAGAGCCTTCCTCTTCCTCACTTAATAAAATTTTATAAATATCAATAAATAAGAGTATAAATATTAATATTAGTATTAGTATTACTTTAAGTGTGTTTGTATGCCTTTTTCTCATATAAAGATAATTTGGATAGAGGATTTGAACACTAAACCTCCTCACACATAATATTTCATTTACATAGCCAGCCCCAATTGAATTACCGAGAAACTAACATTAATAATAATAATATAATATATTAATAAATTAATATATAAAATTATTAAACTTAATGAAATTAATTAAATAAATAATAAAATAAGTAATAATAATTAAAAACATAAATGAAATAATAGTAATATTATTATTATTTCATAAAGTAATAAATATTACTACCAATCTAAATATTATTATTATTATTACTATATGAATAAGAGTAAATTATAATGTGAAAAGATAATTTAACCTGTCCTAACAATCAAAGGTAATGTAGGTAATGTAGACAAAAGCATAATTTGGGAGATACAGTGAAGAAAAAATAATTTTGGTAATTTAACCTATCACAACAACCAAAGGTAATGTAGACAAAAGCATAATTTGGGAGATATAGTTGAGAAAAAGTAATTTTGAAATTTTGTACTTATTATTTATTTTTTTTTCTCTCGAATTTTTCATTTTCCTTTGGCCACAAGAGACTTATTAAATATCTTTTCAATGGGAACATTTTGGTGCTTACACCAGGAAACTGAAATTGTTGGGTCAGGTAATTGATTTTCGATTTTCCCAACGCGAGAGTCTTCAGATCATCTCTTATTTTCATGTTTTCCTTCATTTTCTCACTCTTCAATTTGGTATATGCAATTTTTTTCTCCAAGGTTTTTGGACTTTGGTTTCTCTTAAAAAGCTTCCCTTCTGGACAACTGGATCGTCGTGGATTCCCTTTTCTAGCCCTATCAAGATCAATTTCTAGCTCCACGAGCACGCTCTCTAACTATACATTTTTTTCTTTAAGTCTTTCCATTCGGGTACCATGTGCCTTTGAAACAGATTACTGATGGTTACACCGAATTTCAACCTCCTTGTTTGCACGTTGATATTCAACAATGTTCTCTAAACAACTGAGACCAGTTGTGTCATGAATAAGTCTGTCCAATGTAATGGATGCATTGTATGTTCTCAAGAATTTTTTTGTAAGGCCTGGTGTAATTTCCTTATGGATGCATTTTAAGTTCTGAATATTTTTGTTGTAAGGCCTGGCATAATTTTCTTGAAATGGGCATTCAACTTACTGGTGTGATGCTTAACAAACAAGTCATCCCCTTCACTTTTACCCTTTTTGAAGTCACTAATGGTTGTTCAGACATGTTCATCTACTTAAGCACGTGAATGGAATCCTTACTTGAGAAATCAAATTGCAGAGACTTTGGAGGAATTAATGTCACATTTTGTACTTTTAATGCGTAGCAACCCACTGTATCAGCCTCGTCATCATCCTTCTCATTGCCTTCCCTCATAGAACATATCAATCAGGTATGTTTCCACTGCAATTTGTCTACTGGTCTCATACTTTGTCTTAAAGCATCTGGTATATGTTTCTCGATGTTATCTTTGTAATCCTAACACTGAGCCCTCTTAACTGACCCATTTTAACTATTCTATGAAATGTGATTTTGATCATAAGCACTATAGATAACTGTCAAGAAGAGGATGTGATATGTCTCATATAAATGAACGCTGACTATGTTTAGAACTTTTCCATGGGACCTACAAAACTTGTGAAGAATCAGTCTAACTTGCAGGATGCTATCACGGTTATGTCCAAACTAAGTTGCGAAGTTTCAAACTCAATCGCAAAGTTTCCCCTGAAGATTATGTCCTGCTATAAAATTCAACAATACTTGCTCGATTTGATCATATAACTTTCTATTCAGCCTCTCTTTGCCTCAGAGGCATGGAAGTTGCTGCTACATTTCTATTTCACACAAAATAAAAATCAGAAATCCTCCCTTGTCACAAATCCTCTTCCGTACAGGAAAAAAATATTCAGGATTAGGCCTTTCCGATCAACTATATGCATAAAAAACGATTTTACTTTTGGGTTGTATAATAATTCTTGTATTCATTCCATTCTCTGAAATTTTCGAGGGCAGTTGCAAGCCTCTTATTTGAAAGGGATGAACCTGCTAAGAGAAAACGAACAAGCAAAGTCATTTTACCATGTTGTAATAATTTTGTCTAAAGGCCAAAATTTTAAGGAGTGGTGAAATGTAATAACTGTCCAAGAGTATTCTCTATTAGGGTGCCTTCTCTGTCTTTGTAATTGTAGCCTTGGTTCTCCTGAAGAAAGAAGGTCGACTATTGCACCCAAAGAACCTACTTCCAAAAGTATATTGTTAATCCGACTATCACTTTCTGTAAGATAACGTAGGATGCGTACAAGTGGATCCCTCTCTTCTATTTGATCTGCATTTGATATTCGGGCCACCAAATCCTTGATGTGCGTTTCTCGTAGATTTCTTGCAAAGTTCATATTCTCCCCCATCTTCTGCTAGACATAAGAGCATCTTCATCACAAATAGACATACATCAAAATTTGGAACACAAATAAGTGTTATCAGTACTTGAATTAATTGTGAATTTCTGACAGGAAATATGATTGTTGAACTCTTAGAGGCCAAACCCAAAAGCATATGAAGAAAATAAACTTGCGAAGGTAGGCTTGTCAAACATAAAGGCTCTAAAATTTCATAATTTAATTTCCTCAGTTCAAGATGGATTTTTACCCCTCTAGATGATGCTCTGGATAAATTAGCCAGGGTCTCAGCCGCATGCTCTCTTAAGTCAATTTTCAATGATGCCAAAAAAATGACCTAGAATAGAAGAGACGCTGCATTTTCATCAAGAATGTAAACACAAGTTTCCTCTATTCTTGAAAAATGTTGAAGAGAAGAAAGAGGAATAGACAGTGATTCTGGATTATTCTTTGATATCATTCGGAGAAGAGGAGGGATGATGCCTCCATCACTTTCAGCAGCTTTATCACAATCTATGTGCTCTATTTTGAAGACTTCATTGGCAGGAAATGATTGTGTTTTCACAGATCCTTGGATGGGTTGGTGGACCCATGGGTAATAATAATGGTTTCTGCCATTTCTATGATATTTGCATCCAACCCATAAGTTCATCAATACCTCTTTTGATACTTCTTCATGTGGACCAATTGGGCATGGAAATCAATGAAGGAATGGAATTTTGAGTCTTCCCTCATAGCAAGCCTGTCAATCAGGTATGTTTCCATTGCAATCTGTCTATTGGTCTCATCCTTTCACTTAAACCATCTGGTATATGTTGTTCGAATGTTATCTAAGTAATCTTTTAGCATTTTGTACCTAATTTACAGGTAATTGTAAGAGAATAATATCACCCAATTAGAAGGTCTAACTGTAAAAAGGAAGAAAATATTATTTACAATTTGTTAAAATATATATCCTTGACTATATATGATATTTGAGCATACCAATGTTGATGCAACATTCATTTGTTCAAGGGACCAATATCAGGACTTTACAAAAAACATATAAGCTTACAGATACAAATAATTCAGCCAAATCCATTTTAATTGGAAGTATGCACAATGTAATGAAGAAGACGAACAAGTCTCCATTATGTAGAAGGAACTAACCCTGTAGTTTCTTCAATGTGCTCCTTAGCTGTAGCATCTGCAGGAAGATTAGTTCTGTATATCGTGGATGAAAAAACGACTTCAAGGTGATTAGGCTCCAAGGTGAAAGGACTGCTTAGCGCTCCCTTCCCACTTTCCCTAGCTCACAACATTGTCACGATCCTCATGCATTAATGCAAATATATGTATTAATATTAATACAACTGTGAGAAATAAGAAACAAGGGGAAGTTAATGCTTAAGTCAGAATGGATATATAACTACATAGAGACCAAAATCTAGAGTCAATGGCCATTTGAAAATTAAAATAAAATCAAGCCATTCCACTTGGCACTAATATTTTATGGAGTAAAAACACCCTAGCTTAACATGTACATCCTAAAGAGTCTACTAAAACCGTTACACAGTAAAAACCATCCAAGGGAATAGCATAAAAAATCCACAACACAATAGATAAAATCAATATTCTATGAACTCAACCTCTGTCTTAAAAAGTAAATATGGCATTCAATATACAGATACATCACCTAGAAAACACACACATATGCCCTTTGATGTGCTAGTATCGAAATTTCAAGATGGATAATACCTTTTAAGTTTTTCCTTTGCAAGATTTCTATAAGGGCATTTATGTGCATATGGAGACTCAAAAAAGTAACGAGTGTGCATTTCCTTCACTGTGTAGAAGTTTTCTTCAAAATTAAGTTTCCATCTTCTATATTTATCAAGTTTAAATGTTACACTTTAACAACTGAGAATATGGTAAAAAAATCTTTTACCAACTTAGCCTGTTGCAGAAGCATATATAAGGTTAAAGTATTTTTTTGAATTACTTCTTGTATTTTTAAAAAAATTAATTACATTAGGGAGAAATAAAGATACATCAAAAGATATGTCGGCAAAAGTTTTTTAAGAAACTATATGTTATTCATGATCACATGCAGAAATCGTTTGGAAAGGAATGCCAAAAATAGAGTGTGCATCCTATAACATTCTTCCCATACCCTGCCCTTCAAGTTGTGATTGAAATCAAGGGCATATTCTTCTCTTACCTAGATATTTACCTTTTAGCTAAACACTCAGTATTTTATCTTCCCCACATTGAGTATTGATCTAAGAGTTCCTTTCACACTCTTACTTTGTACCTACTCTTCATGAATTATTTTATCCCATTGACCTACTTTTGTGGTCATTTGTTGGACACTCATAAAATTTATGCACCTTATCTACTATAGATAGTGTCGTTGGCATGTTATATCCACATGGGCCAAATGACAATGATCTTACACATGGGGATCTTATTTTTTGATTTAGGGATTTTGTGTGATTGTTTGTTTGGGAACCCAAATGACCATATTTTTTATTTAGGTTTTGTATGATTGCGTATCTAATTAGTACCCAAATGACCATATTTCATTTAATTTGCATGTTATTCTTCACCAATTTAATTTTGGATCTCACTGTTGCTGCATGTGACCTGAATGAGGTGGAAGTCATTCATCTACTCTGCATGTAGAATTTTGTTTCTCCCTTTCTTGATTTTGGGCCCGTAGTTTACCTTCTTCAGTGCCATATTACAAAAGAACAGGAAGATCCTTAAACAGGTGACTAGATTCCCTTATTATGAGATGTTTTTTAATTCTTACTTTTGGTTCTTGATGATGTTTGTTATTATGATTGTGGTAAGTGGAATATTGGTCGTTCAAAGAGGAATTATGGAAATATGATTGTAGATAATATACTAATATAGATATATCTGAATTTAGGATTATTAAGCATCCCCAAGGATTAAAAATGCTTAAATGTCCCTTGATGCAGGAGCATCCAGCTGAGGGTACCATGACCGGGTGTTTGGTCTCAGCTAAGGAGGACAGGTTCATTATCATTTGGTTTCCTTTATGTTTGTTGATCAAAATAGTGTTTAGGAAATTTTTTTTTTTAATTTCATTATTAGTTAAGGGATATTTAGGAACAATACAGTTAGATTAGGGTCATTACCACCACACTGTTTTGTATTTTTGTTCATTTATCTTACAGCTGTCTTTTCATTTAAAAATATATATTGTATATCTTACAGCACAAGAAAACCCGAAATAGTTATCAATCGTGTAACTGTAGAAGCAACTGAAGAATAACTATGAACAGTTCGGGTAACTGTATGAAAACAATACAAAAGCCAATGTAATACATTTTTGAAGGGTTTCAAAGACGAGCACGGCAAGATAATACATAAATAGACAATTTACGAAACCTGAGTATCTGAATCCATCTGCAAACAATCTTTCTACTATATTTATTTCTTTTCCCCTCTAAGTACTATCTGTGTCAATTAAACAACACTGTGTGTTTCTATAGATCCTTCCGGACAAACAAACATATAGTTCCTGAGTTCAAACAATGAAGTAATAACAGAATATTCCTAACAGAGAGTTCTGGAAACAACAAAAGTTCCCATACATACAAAAGCAAGCAACAACTACGAGACAGTTTTCAACAAAACGCAGATGCAACTACTGTAGAATGCAATTATAATAGAGGTAACCCATTAACACAGAATCTTCTTGTTAATTCCTTCCTTATAAATATAATGCTGGTATACATAAACAACAATGTAAAGAGCTAGATAATATCAGAGTAAGGCAAAACAAAATCAAACCCCGAAGCTAGGGTTGAACCATAGTCAGTTACAAGAGTGTAAGTAGAATAAATTACATATAACCAGAGCCCGAAAAGCAGATGGAATTACATACAATTAGAGCCGAAGGTCACTCAATAGCAAAAGACAAATAAATGAAGGAGCACTGGGACTTTCCCAGTGTCATGACTGAGAGAAAAAGACTACAAACTAAGTAACAACAGCAGAGAATGACCCTACCAGAATCATTGGGTTGCAACCGTTTCGCAGTCTGAGCTTGCAGCAAACACCAACCTGCCACAGAAAACCAATGGAACCATATCAGTCATTTGTATGCCAAGAAAAATGAATGTGAAAATTAACGAGCAGAGAAGGAACAACCATCTTACTTGAAGAGTCACAGCACTGGAGGAATGAAACCCCAACTGAGTCACATTAACAAGTGAAAACCCTACATACAAAAGAGCGACTACCTTAGTGTCGAAGAAAAATAGAGAAGACCGGCTATAGCATGGAAAGGTAATCTTACCTTGCCAGGACCAAGCGATGCCGAGGAAGTCCACTATGACTAAGACCTACTAGGACAACAAAACATTCATACATCAACCAGAGAACCAATAACCGGAAGCTTAACTAGAGAACTGAAGCAGGGCAAGATAAGGGAACGGTGGAAAGAACAGTGACCACGACGAAGGTTAAAGAGCCAACAAAGGAATGAGGTAAACCATCTCACGAAGTCGATGAAGCCTCCAATACAGTGCCCAGGAAACTAGGTAACGAAATAGCAAATGTCGGCGGAGTTACCTCGCCACCAGTTAGAGGAACCCATAGCGAGGTGCATACAGAGCATTACCGCCGAGTTCGACACAGTTGCAAGCAGGCCAACGAGAGCACACAAACCCTCACCATGACAGAGAGAAGCCAAAAATACTCAAGTGAAGTGAAATGAGGGTTTAGCATAACCAAACAACGGGAAGGAGAAAATAGAGGCGAGTACAAAAGCCAGCATACCAGCAATAACTACACATTGATCAATGCCAACGAATAAATATCTTTGTTAATCAACTGCTTAGGGCTAAGTATATGTGTTTGACCCGAACCTTAAATTAATCATTGGTTAAACTAGTTTAATCTGCAAGTTAAAGAGCTGGTCCCATCATCTCTCATCCATAAAAATTGATGATTAAAATAACTCTATGCTCTATGTTCAAATGACAGGTGAAGATGGATAGCGTAAATATTAGAATTACATACCATACTTAAGATTTGTACTAGTATCTTATGATGTACAACATGTCATAGTGATACATTGTTATGCCATTAAAGAATTTTAGCTATAAAGCGGAGTCACGGTTCGATGAGTAGTATAAGAGGAATTCAACATTGGGAATGTGATAGAAGTAAGTCATTTCCTGGAAGGGTGAAGTCTACCCAATCTAGTGAGAAAAACCAAGTGCATCCTTCATGTAGCAAAAAAATATGCATGTAGATTTCCTCATATAAAGGTCCCAAGTACTTTGGCCAACAGCCTCATCAATTATGAAAAAGTGCATCGTAGATGGAATCAATAACAAAGAAATTGTTCCACAACAATCACCAAAATGAATATTTTGATTTGAGGTCCAATAGTTCACTAATCATAATTCTCCACCCATTATTTTAGAGGAGTTGATTAGAGGAGATTTTGATATCCAACTAGTCAACATGCCAATAGAAGTTGTTGCATGTAATCTCAAATTCTTGTTCGTTGGAGGAAGTTTGTTCATTAAAAGAAACTTATGCTTTAGAATCCTGTATCTCTGATTGTCTCTCTTTCTGGGCCAAAAAACTACATAAATAATTAGAGTGCAGCATTCAAATGCAACACTATTATTATTCAAGTAACATGCGTCGAGATGTGGCTGGTGAATTCCAATCTATGGTTGGACTAACTTGATGATGAGGCACTTTTCAGCCAAAAGATTCCTTGTGGAATGCTAAATCTGTACCGATAATTTCATGTGGAATTTTAAGCATGTACCGATAATTTCATGTGAAATTTTAAGCATATATCGATGGATTCACATAAATAAATGTATGAAAACATAGAAATAATTTACTGACATCAATATTATCGAACTTTTAACACATATGCTAATAGAGTAGAAGCATAAAACGTACCAATAGAATTTACTAACACAGATTATAAAATTTGTGGAGCACGGCATTCATAAAATATATTTGAAATGCATTTATTAACATGAACATTCAAATTGTAAATTAAACAATTTACAAAAAGATTTATTGTATTTGAAAATAAAAATTTTCTAAATATAAAAGTAATATTTACTATCATTAAAAAATAGTTAAAATATGAATATAAATATTTGAAATAGAATTATTTCATTTATCACAAATAATTTTTATTTTTTTGAAATAATTAAAACTTAAAAAAATAGATATTTTTTTTAAAAAGTATAATATTATACTTTTAAAAATATTATAATTAAATAAGTTATTTCATCTATGTATTTATATGTTTTTTTATGATAATAAAATTGTCACACATCCATGTATCACCATGTAAAAAAGAAAATGACTCAAAATTAAGATAGTAAAAACAAAATGTTACTTCTCGTACTAAGAATATTCATACTTGTCCCATTATTTAGCGGTAACATTATAACATCAAATAAATATTGGTGTATTACACCTATAACCACATTACACTTTAAAGGGTTTGAATCTACATGTTTTAACCTGTCTATTATTAAGCTACTACATAAACTTACATACATATTAAAGTACCACCTTACTTACTGTATTCAAGATATTGTGACCCTTTGAGATCCTATACACACCAAGGAAGTCTTGTCATTTGTATCATCCAAGAATTGTTCATTTATGTGATGTAAATGGATTTTCCTCCCTCCAAGAGGCTTATTTTCAAGTCTTTTATCTATATTTTCTTATTTTTTATGATCTGGTTATATAACATTTAGTATTAGAGTTTTAGATCCTAGGGTTTTGTTGTTTCAAACAAACCTTCTTTGCATTTTCACTAAAAAAAAATTTCTAGCATGCTTAAGAAGTTGAAATTTTTACGATGTGAATTTTTAAAATATTGACGAACATTACGTAATAATTCTAGATCTTGATTTTCTTATATTCTCGTATGTATCCTTCATCATATTTAGGGTTTTTATATGCTCCAAGATTTAACCTCAAACATGTCACTTAGGAAAAATCATCATAAGTTTTGTTTTAGGCATCCAAATTGAATTTTGTAAAAATTCACTCACATTGCATTGACTTTATCTTCTGAGGTGACATTTTAATGGCCTAAGGTTGAAACAGGGACACATGACATTATGTACAATTTTTCTTGAGTTAACCAGTGCATAAGAAGGTCATCTGGGGAATCTTTGTATAACTTATCTTGGAGAATTCAATATTAAACTAACCGGTAGGGTTTGAAATAGTAAATAGAGGGCTACCAAAGGATAAAATTTCATACCTTGTGATCTAAAATGGGGGTTTTGATAACTTGTTATGCTTACAATAACCTCCCACTGAGTTAAACAAATAAATGATCTAGCTTATATGTGACATTTGCGGAATTAAATGCTTGAAATAGGTGTATGTCTTTCGATTTTTAAATTGCTTAGGTGCTTTAAGTCCATTTGTTTCTTCTGATATTAAACACATATAATAGCCATATAATTCAGCAAATAGACATCTACACATAACAACAAATTTAATCTAGGAGTTCACCTGAATATCGTGGGCTATGTCTCCTTGAGCTTTGTCATCTTGACTTGGCTCTTTGGGATTATGGTGAAGTTTCTTTTACAAGTTCCACACTTAACTCCAAAGGTTACTAAATTGAACCAATGTGCTTAGAATACCATCTACATCCCTATCATGGTTGTCATAACTTTGCAAACAGATCTAAGCTCCCTTAGACTTGATTCCTTCAGTCCATACTCTAAGCTACCCAGAGCTTCTTGATGGCACTAACACCTTCAGAATTCTTTAACTATAACTGAAACCTCATCAACTGTCTCCAACACATATCAAACACTGAAAATAGACTGGTCATTTTCTCAAAATGAGCACTACATCGCCAAACTAAGCCTTCCTCCATGATTGGCACTGGGCTCCCTTAAACTTCCCTGATGCATCTAGGACTTTAGAAGTCTCCAAATGCTTCTGAAAATCCCTACAATGGATTCATAATGCTCATTATAGTCAATAATGACTATTGGTTTGCTGAGAACGAGTATTTGTAGCTCCTACAACTGCCTCCAAGTCCTGGTGGACCTAAGCTCCAAAATCTCCCTTGATGAAGATCTCTATGGAGATGACTTCTTCAGCTTCTCTGGATTATTACGTTGGCTTCAGAAGGCTCCAATTAGCATATCTATCCTCTTTCTTAACTCTCTCTGGTTGAAACCTACTCCTCGAGTGCATTTAGTCAATATCCCCTAGAGATACTGCACCTAACTCCACTTAAACTTAGCATATCCGCCTAATTTTATCTGCTCCGCCAAGCCGGACTATCGGAGGTAGCTGTTACCATAACAGTTGGGCGTGCATATGAGGCGGTATAACTCGGACGGTTAGGGATAACGCTGCGTAGATCTAGCGGTCATGTTAACATGCAACCACATGTGACTGCAAATGACGATTAAGCATTGGGACATGTGAAAAGTGTTATGGGGACCACTAGCGGTCCTAACCCCAAATTCTCCAATATTTACAAAACAAATAGGCAATGTATCCATTATAAGCTAAGAAACAACATCAGGCGGAGTTGGTAGAGAATTGTGCTATCGTGTCGGAGGTCATGGGTTCGATTCCGTCGGACCCCTAATAAATTTTGCATAACCATTCCAGGGCCACGTGGCGGCCTTCGAGCTTGCCACGTGTCAGCACCCGATTGGTCCCCAAAAGGGAATACTCCATGGAATATTCCAAGTAATATTCCTTGGAATATACTTTCTTTTAATATTTCCAAAAAACCAAATTAATCTTGCTCAAATGTCCAAAAATTACAGTTTACTATACTTTTCAAATTGTGATAACTCCTTCATACGGTGTCAGTTTTTCAAACCATTCGCAGTGACAAAATCAGGAAGATGAGAACTATCCGTTTGCTCAGGTTTGACACTCTTTAGAACACTTTGAAATTTGAGCTATCACTTAGGTCAATGATCAATATTCGATCACCTTAAAATGACAAAATCCCAAAGATGTACAACAATTTCAAGTTCAGGCTTATCAACAAGCTTACAATCAAGCTCTAAAGGGTGTGTATTTTTAAATTTGTATAATTTTTTTCTCAAAAATGAGTTTGAAGTGATTCAAAAGTGATGGTGAAGCATAAATATCATTGATTTATTCCAAAATTTTGTTGGAATAAGGAATTACTAAGAGGGAGTGAATTAGTAATAGTGAGATTCTTAAAATGTTTTACTGAATATGATTATATTTCTTTCCTCCATTATCTATTACTTATGAGAGCATTCATTCATAAATAAAGTGAGCAAAAACCTTAAGCATTCATATGTTCATACAATCTATCACATGAGCAGCACACACATATTGACACCGGTGTTTTCACGTCGAAAACCAAAGGAAAAAACTACCAATTTGTTGTTGTTTATGATGTAAATTAACACCTGCATAGTTACATTCGTTTGTTTGTGAGCACCGACACGCAAGAGGAAATGCCCCCCTTAGGTTACCAAGCACCTACTTGCTAAGAGGCACCAACCTCTTCTAAATGTAGGCCACCACCTTCTCTTGCCACTGTTTTAGTTTTCATACAATTTTCAAACTAAAAAGAGAGGCATATACAATTATGGAAAAATACCAATCTAGTTGGTTGCAACAATAAATTCTACTCTTGGTCCTCTACTGTTCCATAGACTCCTTTGGTCTTACACAAAAACACTTTAACCTCTGCTCACAACAACATATCCTCAACCCTTTTTCTTCTCTCGCATGGGCTCTCTACTTTACACCTTTCAGTTTTTCTCTTGCGCTCATGTCACAGCACACTCTCTCCTCTCATGTTGAAACCTTCAACAAGACACTCTTTCCCACTTTTAGTTGATGGTAATCAATGGTTTTGATCCTCTACTGCAGATTGCACCATGTTGTCTCTGCTTCCAGTTTCCACTGACTTCCTGAGTGTACCTCTGTATGGATCTCCCTGATGTTGTTGCATCTGGTGGATGAAGTTTTTCATGGAATTAATCATAAGAATGGACTTCTGAGTTCTTCACTGACTCCCTATTTAATCCTCCATATTAAGAATTTAATCTCAGTCAGCTTACACACTCTACCGTGACTTCCCATGCTTATTCATTGCTTCACAGAGGTTGAAAGTACTCAGGAATGACCACTTTGTTCCTTATTGAAATATACAAGACGTGCACAGGATGCAGAAGATGGCTTCCTTCATCTCATCAGTTCTTCTCTGTAGATCTCCATTGGTTTGCATTTAATATCTAGTTGTCAACCCATTCATCCTTTTAATTCTCCATACTATTACATCAAAGCCACAACATATCGTAACTCATATAAAAGGAATGTTAGGAAATAATGCAACTATGATACCTTTAGCCCCTTGGAACTTAGCCCTTAGTTCCTTTTGTTAACGATGGTCCAACATCACATTGTGACAAAGATTGTCTCGATAGGAAAATCAATCATGGTCAACAATGATCTAATGTCGCATTGTGACAAGAATTGTCTCTATGAAAATCAACCATGGTCAACTATGGTGAACATTGTTTATTTTAGGGTTTATAATCCGTTGGGATTTTAGTATTAATCCTATGGGTTCATAATCCATTGGGATTATTAATGTAAGGTCCATATATTAATATTATATTATTGGGTTTATTAATGTAAGGGTCCATATATTAATATTATTCCATTGGGCTTAATATTATTTCCTTGGGTTTATAATTCATAGGGTTTTTAATATTAATCCCTTGGATTTATAATATCAATCATGATCAACCATGGTCAACCATGTTTATTTTACGGTTTATAATATTTATCTTGGGTTTTATATACCTTGGGTTTATAATATTAATCCCTTGGGGATTTAGTATTAGTCCCATCGGTTTATTATTATATTGGGTTTATAATATCAAACACCTGGATTTATTAATCTAAGGGCTCAACCATGGTGGAACAAGGTCTGACTTATCAATATGAAAATCAACCATAGTTAACTATGTTTATTTTAGGATTCCTAAAATTTAATATTAATCCCTTGGGTCTAATATTAATCCCTTGGTTTCATAATCCTTTGGGTTATTGATCTCCAGGGTTTATAATGTCAAACCCTTGGATTTATTAATCTCAGGGTTCAACTATGGTCGTGCATTGTATCGCATTGTGACAAAGATTATCTCAATATGAAAATCAATTACCACGAACCATGGTCAATCATGGTCAACCATGGTCTTTCATAGTTAACAATGGTCAACCATAGTCACCCATGGTCCTACGTTGCATTGTGACAAAGATTGTCTCAATATGAACATTAACCATGGTCAACCACGGTCAACCATGGTTAATAACAATGGTCACAATTTGACAAGGATTTTCTCATCGTCCAACGTCACATTATGATAACCATGGTCAACCATTGTCGAACATTTCATTGTACTGACCATGGTTAACCATGGTGTAACATTCCATTATGACAAAGAATGCCCCAATATGAAAATTAACCTTGGTCAACCATCACAACCACGGTGCAAAATCATTTTATGACAACATTTATGACAATATGATAATCAATCATTGTCAACCATGGTCCAACATCCCATTGTGACATAGATTTTGTCAATATCAAAATCAAACATGGTAATTCATGGTAAACCATATATTTTTAAGGGTCTATATAAACCCTACGGTTTTTAGTATTAATCCCTTGAGTTTATTATCCATTGGATAAATATTATTCCCTTGGGTTTATAATCCCTTGAGATTTTAGTATTGACCCTTTCAGTTTATTATTCCCTTTGGTTTATAGTATCACTTTCTTGGGTTTATTAATTTAAGGTTTCATATTCCCAAGGTATAATATTATTCATAGGGCTTGTAATTAATATTAATCCCTAAGGTTTAATATTATTCCATAGGGTTTATAATTCCTTGGATTTTTAGTATTAAACTTAAGGGATTATAAATCCAAAGGAATAATATTGAACCCAAGGAATTAATATTATAAACCCAAGGTATATAAACCCTAAGATAAATATTATAAACCCTAGAATAAATATTGTCAACCAAGGTCAACCATAGTGCAAGGTCATATTGTGAGAAGAATTTCCTCAAAATGAAAATCAACCATTCTCAACCATGGTCAACAATGTTTATTTTAGTGTTTATAATATTTATCTTAGGGTTATATACCTTGGGTTTGTAATATTAATCCCGAGGGTTTAATATTATTCCATTGGGTTTGTAATTCCTTGGGCTTTTAGTATTAATCCCTTGGGTTAATACTATTTCCTTGGGTTTATAATCCCTTGGGGTTTTAGTATTAAACCTTAGAAATATGAACCCTTATTAATGTAAAGGATTTATATTATAAACCCAAGGGCTAATATTAAAATCCCAAGGTATTATAAACCCAAGGGACTAATATTATTAATTCCAAGGGACAAATATTATAAATCCAAGGTATATAAACCCTTGGATGACCACGATATATATTGGACCTAAAAGATTAATATTATAAACCTATGAATAATATTATACTCTAGGAATATGAATCCTTAGATTGATATACCCAAGGGATTGATATTATAAACCCAAGGGAATAGTAAACCTAAGGGATTAATGCTAAAAACCCAAGGGAGTATAAACCCTAGGGTTTTTAAAATTAACCCCTTGGATTTATTATCCCTTGGGTTAATATTATTCCCTTGGGTTTACAATCCCCTAGATTCGCTTTATTTCCCTAGGTTTATAATATCATTTCATAGGTTTTATATTTATATTACATAATTTAAATTAAATAATAATAAATTACATTCAGTATTGAATAATAATTATTATATAGAAATTATTATTGTTAACTATAATGATAATAATAATATGTTTATTGCAATAGTTTTTTCTTGTACAGTTATTTCTATTGTTACATATTTATCAAAGGTTGATACAAATGAAGTCTTTGGCTATTTCAACCACATTAATATTTTTTTATGTGGTTGTGTTAGTAATATAATTACTAGAATTTTTAAAATGAAAAAGCCCTCACTTGCAATAACGAGTAATTGGTCTTTTTCATATTGGTTTTGTTAAATTTTAATAAATGCAATATTAATAATTATTATATAGAAATAATTATTATTAAATATAATGATAGTAATAATATGTTCATTGCAATAGTGTTTTCTGTATTGTTATTTCTATTGTTACATATTTATCAATGATAGATACAAATAAAGTCTTTGGCTATATCAACCACTTTAACAATTTTTATGTGGTTGTGTTAATAATATATTGCGAAAATTTTTAAAACTTAAAAACCCTCACTTACAATAACAAGTAGTTAACCTTTTTCATATTAGTTTTGTTAAATTTTAATAAATACAATAAGCAATCTTCACTTTTCACAAAAAGTTATATTTATATATATAATTTTGTAACAAATAATTGCCTAACAAATACAATGAGCAATGAGCAATCTTCACTTTTCACAAGAAGGTTATATTTATATATATAATTTTGTAAACGAATTTGAATTGGTTAATAAATTTAAAATATAATAATAAATCTAATCTAAAATAAATTAGCTTAAACTATTAATTATTACTTTATATACAAAAATTAATACCGATATGTGAATGACATTATCCAATTAAATGTCGTTTTCTAAAAATGTAGATTTTAACTTATAATTATAAAAGTAAATTTAATAATATTATTTTAAGTCTTAATTTTATATAATTTGAATATTGATATATTTAAAAATTATCAGTGTTATTATGTAACAATTTAAACAATTATTTTATATTAGGATGAACCTAGTGAGCAAGGTGATTTAAGATTAAATCTCAGGCGAGTCGTGAAAGAGAGAGGAGACATGCTAAAAAATCTAGTGAGCTAAGCCTTGGTGTGGCCCTAGACCAGATGCTATTTTTAAATGACTTTGACGGCTTACATGCCCGTAGGAAAACCTGAAAAATCACAAACAACTTGAAAAACAGTATATATATATATATATATATAACGGTGTTTCTTTGCAGATTGTAGTGAAACTTAGAGAGACATTTATAACGATAATGCTAAGATGCAATTACCTATTTGATACGGGAATTGCCATGTTCATGGGTAACATAGTCAAATAGGTTTTCAATATTAAAAATATAGACCTTAATGAAGTTTACTTGTTTGTGTTTATTTAATTCAATTTTTTTAAAATTATAATAAGTTAAAAATTAATAATTGAATTTTTATAATTAAAATTAATTTTTTAAATAATATTTTTTATTAATTGTGGAGTAGTTCAAGTGGAAATGGCTGAAGTCTCACTGAACCGGAGATCTTTGATTCGAATCTTGTACCATCTCCCTGAGGTGAATAATGAAACATGTAAATTCGAAAATCAGAAAGTCTTACCAAACTTTTAGAAATTAATTATTAATTAAATAAAAAATAAAAATCGTGATTAAAATATTTATAATTAAAAATAAAATTTCAAATAATAAAATTTTCTATGCGTTAAATAAAACTATGATTCGAAAAGAAATTGAGACCGCATACTTCCCACCGAGAAAAACCTATCTAGTGACCAAATCAAAACTAAAACATAACGTTGAAAATAATTTTGAACTTAAAAGATTATATTGATAATGAGTTTTACTCACGATGGTTAACCACTTCTTTTAGATTTTAAATTACCATTCTCAGGTCATTCGTTGAATGGAATTTCGTCCGAATCACAAATTCTTAGTAGGTGGAAGTCATGTTTAAATACGAAACTTCACAATTGGAATTGATGGAAAGATAAATCATGATTGTCATTCGCGGACGAAATATCGTACGAAGCATCTTCTATAGCAGACATGACGGCTATATCGTACGAAGCATCTTCTATAGCCAGAAGTCATGGTTGAAGAAGAGATACTCTGGTTGTGCATTCAACATTTTGAATTGGAGTTGTTATTGTTCCTATTCACACGAGGAGGAAATCTAAACTTAGACAAATTTAGTGTCCACTCTCGTGCGCGCAATTCGCACATGGTGCCTTTTGGGCGTTCCGGCCAATTCACTTAAAATTCGTCGCTGCTTTCATATCGTCTAAAATTTTGTTTTCTGTGGGGTTACTGGCATGCTAGAAGGTGAATTTTGTTACACCTGAAAAAGTGCATTATGCAGAAATGTGAACGTGGCTTCTCTAGAAGGTACGCTGAAAAATGGATTTTGTGTATTGAATAATTTTTGTTATCTTTTTGTTATCTTTTTGGGGTATTTTTGATGTCCAATTTAATTTCTAGAAAAGGGGAAATGGATGCCATACACAGGGTGACTTGATGATTTATGAGGCTGCATTTTTGTAATCAAGAAGGTATATTTTTCTTGCTGTTATGTTATGGGATATGATTTCATTTCTATTGAGATGATCAGAATAAGAAGTGAGGAAGCTAGTAGGGTGGAAGATTGGTGAATATATGGTGATGATATGAATATATTTATGGCAGAGTATTGTTATTGATGCTTGTGTTCGGTGCTTCAATCAGGTTGGATTATAGTACAAGTTGATGTTTGCATATCATCAAGGTTGGTGCTTAAATCAACTTGTAGCTTATAATAGGTTGGTGCTTGCAAATTTTTTTGTGTTGGTGCCTCCAATAGGTTGGTTCCTACAAATTTATTTTGAGTTGGTCCCTTCAGTAGGTTAGTATCATTTTAGGGGTTTGTGCCTCCAGTAGGTTGGTGCTGCAAATTGATATATTGAAGTAGACAAAAAAAAAATATTTTTGGTTTTCTCCTGCAAAGGCTTCAACATACATTTGTTACTTTGAGGTGTTGATGTGATGATTATGTTTATTGATGTTCTGCCATATTTTTGGTTATGATCAAATTGTGAAAATGTTTAATTTGGTATAAATCTCTGTCATATCCCCTGGTAAGTGTGATAATTATATTAACATATTGTTCCTATCATTAACAATGGAGATTAAAGCATTCTCTCTAATTTTAGGGCCGTTATGATTACCCAGATCCTAGATAAGCTATACATGCTTACTTTGGAAAAGAGGATTATCCTTTGACTTGAAATATATAGTATAAGACCTAAAGGCCAAGTTGGGTTTATGGGATATCATTTCACGTGGAACATTTTGTTACTCTCTGGATAATTGTAGCATAATTCTATAATAATAAAACCAAACTCTTCCATTATTTTATTGACTTTAGACATGATTCTCACACCATTTCTAAAACAAAGCTATTGAAGACGATAGAAGAGAGAATGGTTTGGCTCAGTTTGACCATTCTTGTGACAATTCTATACGAGAATGTTATTTCCAAGCTTAGGACCACTAAAAGTTAGTCAAAAGAAATTAAATGAAATATTAAAGTGAAGCAAGGATGTCTATTTCCTGTAACATTTTTGGCATATACATCGATAACCTAAAGGAGTGTGTGGGAGATGTTGATTGTGTTAGTCAACCCATGCTTACTAGTAGGTCATAACATGTCTCATTTATCCTGAAGATATTGCTCATTTAGCAAGGATCTATTACTATCCTTATAAACAACTAAGGCATATACATTGATAACCTAAAGGAATGTTTAGGAGATCTCATTTGTTTGGGCTAGCCCCATGTTACTAATAGGTAATACCATGTCTCTTGTATACTGGAGTTACTGTTCTTTTAGCAGAGATCCATTATGATCTTAAGAAACAACTCAAAATTCTCTAAGATTTATGCTATGAAATAAATATTAGTATAAACATAGAAAAAAATTATATTCAGAATAATTAACTCCAAAAATTCATATGAAATAATTTCATTTACGTCAACATCTAATTGTAAAAAATTCTTTATATAAATATTTAGAAATCGATGTCTATCATAAACTCAATTACAATTTAAATAACCTCTTTAATAATCATATCAATCACCTCCACATCAAGTTAAATAACCATACATTATTATTCACATGCCTCACCTCAAACCATATTATTTGAGTAATGACATTCCTGCATTTTAATGCTGCACATCAATTATTTTATATATTACTAAATTTATATTAGTATACTCAATCTTTTTAGGTTATGACATTATATTTTATTAATAATATTAAATTTTTGTATATTATATACTAATTCTAAACCATAATATGTTTGCCATACATATTTTCATGAACTTATTTTTATATATATTTTCTAATTTTTATTTGTATATATTTAAAAAATATTTATATATACTTCGGTAAAAAAAAATTGAAATTTAAATATTAAATAAATTTTTTTCGTTCTTTAGATAAAATTAACTTTGCTTATTTTTTTTTAATTTGAAAAGATGTGTTTTTCTATCCATTAAATAAAATCAAGTTTTTCAACGAAATTCATACCACATACTCTCCAGCAGAAAGAAAATCTATCTACTTATGACATTGATAATCAGTTTTCATACACGATGCTCAACCAGTTCTTTGAAAATTAATTCATCATTGTCAGCTCATTCGTTGAATATAATTTCGTCCGAATCACAAATTCTCAGCAGGTGCTCAAAGAGAAAACTGTTGATTCTTAGATCATTCGTTGATGAAATTTCGTGCGAAGACCATCTTCTCAGTAGCCGGAAGAAATGCTTGAAGAAGAGATACTCTGGTTTTGCATTCAACATTTGAATTGGACTTGTTATTGTTCCTTTGACTCTTTTCCAAAATAGGAGGAGGAAATCTAAGTTGAACCGAGAAATTTAGTGCACACTCAATTCGGACGGTGGCTTTTGGGCTTGCCGGTCAATACACTTGAAATTCGTCGCTGCTCTCACTCTCAATTTCCTTGGTGTAGTTATCGGATCTTAATCCAAATCAGTGAAACGATTCAAGGGCGCTATGGCCCGTTTGCCCGTCCGGTAAGCTACCGAATTGCTCCGGGCGCCAGGCTTCACTTGTTATTTGTTAAGTTTAAGTTTCCGATCGTTTCCCGGCGCGAGACGTTTCGGTCGTGCCATGTGCGATAATTGAAAACAGGGTTTGGCTTCTCCATCATGGCAGTCAATAGGCACGAATGTCAAAGATGGCGGCGAGGGAGTTTACAGTCACGATTGCCTAGCTTATAAGTATTCGCACTCCTCCGCATATTTCTGCATCAAAGTCTTCTAACTTTCAGAGTTATTCTTTCCTGTCAATCGTCTCTGCTGAGAGTGAACTTCGTTCTCACACCGTAACGTTCTGTTAACACCGAGAATTATGATGAAGAGTTGTATAATATCTCTCGTTGTTATGATCGTATTCCTGCTCATTGCAGGCTGTACCTGCGGCAGATTACTCCCGAGGATTGCTGCACCCGACTGTCCTTCGACCTTCGATACCAAGAACACCAGGTTATCGTCTAGGCATAGCCAGAGTGATGAAAGAATGAAGAAAATTGAACTTTGGACATCGAAGAAGGTTGATGGCGAATTAAATTTACTACCGAAGGGCGCAGAAACACCTTCAGGACACCGTCCTAATGTAATATCCGTGGTGCCTGAACGGCGGCTTTCTTCATCGAGTAATAGCCCTGGGGTCGGTCACATGCAGATATTCCGGCAAAAATCTTACAAGATCACCGAATCCGATCACAGCCATACAGAGGATCACGTGCAGCTAAAAAGGGTTCATAAGCGCAAGTTGGGTTCTAGTCCCAGCCCTGGAGACGGAAATTAACAATATTCAACGTCATATAAAATATTTAGGCGCTGTTGAGGCCAAATTTACAAACTGCCAGTTATTTCTCTGTGAATAAGGAATTCGGTCATGAAAAAGTCGAAGCCCAACCCATATTAGGAATCTGGGTGTGCAGGATTAGGAGCCAGTCGCATGTCTAGTTGATGTACATATTCTGCTCTGAACTACGTGTCAAACATTCTTGGAACAATAGGTATAATGCACTCCTTGAATGGTGCATTCAATTTTTTTTCTAAAGGGTTATTTATAGAGCCGATTTATAACTAGTCAACGTGTCAATTCAAGTTCTTGTATGCAGTCTCAAAATCTTGAATCTTCTTCGTGAGAGGAAGTTTGTTCATGAAAAGAAACTCAGGCTTTAGAATCCCATATCTCTGATTGTGACTCTTTCCGGGGAAAAAACGATATAAATACTTTAAGTGCAGCTTTAAAATGCAGCACTGTCATTATTCAATAACATGCGTCGAGATGTAGCTGGTGAATTCCAATGTATGTTTGGACTAAGCTGATGATAAGCCATTTTATTCAACTGGTTACATCCAAATCCAGATGTTTTGATGGGATTCACCCAAAAGATTCTTTGTCGAATGTTCAATCTGTACCAATAATTTCATGTGAAATTTTAAGCATATATAGACGGATTCACATAAATAAATGTATGAAAACATAGAAACAATTTACTGACATCAATATTATAGAATTTTTAACACTGATGGTAATAGAGCGCTAAGTAGAAGCATAAAACTTATGAAAAGAATTTACTAACATGAAGATTATATAATTTATGGAGAACTGTATTCATAAATTATATTTGAAATGGATTTGTTAACATAAATATTCAAATGGTAAATCAAACAGATTTATGGAATCAATAGTGCATTTTTCATTTGTATTCAAACTGTGTGAAATAAAATGAAATATTTTCTAAATATAAAAAAATATCTATTATAATAAAATAATTAATTAAATTATTTAAAAATGTTTTTTAACTAATTTATTTTAGGATTATATATATGTTTGTGTGTTTTTTTAATAATAAAATATTTCAAGATAAAAAAGTATAATTGAAACTAAAAATCAATTATTCACAGGCTCTCTACTTCACACCTTTAAGTTCTGCTCTTGCGCTCGTTTCACAACACACTCTCTCCTCTCGCTACTGAAACCTTCAACAATACACTCTTCCCCACTTTTAGTTGATGGCAATCAATGGTTTTGATCCTCTATTGCACATTGCACCATATTGTCTCTGCGTCCTGTTTCCACTGACTTCCTGAGTGTACCTCTGTATGGATCCCCCTATTGTTGTTGCGTCTAGTGGATGAACTTTTTCATGGCATTAATCATAAGAATGGACTTTTGAGTCCTTCACTGACTCCCTATTTAATCCTCCATACTGAGAATTTAATCTCAGTCAGCCTACACACTCTATCATGACTTCCCATGCTTATTCATTGCTTCAGAGAGGTTGAAAGTACTCAAGAATGGCCACTCTATTCCTTATTTAAATATACAAGACGTGCAGGGGATGGAGAAGATGGCTTTTTTCATCTCGTCAGTTCTTCTCTATAGATCACCGTTGGTTTTCATTTAATCTCTAGTTGTCAACCCATTCATCCTTTTAATTCTCCATATTATTACATCAAACCCACAACATATCGTAACTCATATAAAAGGAATGTTAGGAAATCACGCAATTATGATACCTTTAGCACCTTGGTGCTTAGCCCTTAGTTCCTTTTGTTAACCATGGTTCAACGTCACATTGTGACAAAGATTGTCTTGATATGAAAATCAATCATGGTCAACAATGGTCAAATGTCGCATTGTGACAAGAATTGTCTCTATGAAAATCAACCATGGTCAACATTGTTTATTTTAGGGTTTATAATCTGTTGGGATTTTAGTATTAATCCTATGGGTTCATAATCAATTGGGTTTATTAATTTAAGGGTCCATATATTAATATTATATTAATGGGTTTACTAATGTAAGGGTCCATATATTAATATTATTCCATTGGGTTTAATATTATTTCCTTGGGTTTATGATCCGCAGGGTTTTTAATATTAATCCCTTGGGGTTTATAATATCAATCGTGGTTAACCATGGTCAACCATGTTTATTTTAGGGTTTATAATATTTATCTTGGGTTTTATATACCTTGGGTTTATAATATTAATCGCTTGGGTTTAATATTATTTCCTCAAGTTCATAATCCCTTGGGGTTTTAGTATTAGTCCCTAGGTTTATTATGATATTGGGTTTATAATATCAAACACCTGGATTTATTATCTAAGGGCTCAACCATGGTGGAACAAGGTCTGATGTATCAATATGAAAATCAACCATAGTTAACTATGTTTATTTTAGGGTTCCTAAAATTTAATATTAATCCCTTGGGTTCATAATCCTTTGGGTTATTGATCTGTAGGGTTTATAATATCAAACCCTTGCATTTGTTAATCTAAGGGTTCAACTATGGTCATGCATTATCCAATATCGCATTGTGACAAATATTGTCTCAATATGAGAATCAATTATTGCCAACCATGGTCAATCATGGTCAACCACGGTTGATAACCATGGTCACAATGTGACAAGGATTTTCTCATGGTGCAACATCACATTATGATAACCATGGTCCAACATTTCATTGTGACAACCATGCTTAATCATTCTCTAACATTCCATTATGACAAAGAATGCCCCAATATGAAAATCAACCTTGGTCAACCATGACAGCCATGGTCCAAAATCACTTTATGACAACATTTCTGAGAATATGAGAATCAATCATGGTCAACCATGGTCCAACTTCACATTGTGACATAGATTTTGTCAATATGAAAATCAATCATGGTCATTCATTTTAAACCATATTTTTTTAAGGTTTTATATAAACCCTAGGGTTTTTAATATTAATCCCTTGAGTTTATTATCCATTGGATTAATATTATTCCCTTGGGTTTATAATCCCTTGAGATTTTAGTATTGACCCCTTGGGTTTATTATTCTCTTGGGGTTATAATATCACTTCCTTGGATATATTAATTTAAGGTTTCATATTCCCAAGTTATAATATTATTCATAGGGTTTGTAATTAATTTTAATCCCTAAGGTCTAATATTATTCCATAGAGTTTATAATTCCTTGTGTTTTTATTTTTAAACCTAAGGGATTATAAATCTAAAGGAATAATATTGAACCCAATGAATTAATATTATAAACTCAAGGTATAAAAACCCTAAGATAAATATTATAAACCCTAGAATAAATATTGTTGACCATGGTAAACCATAGTGCAACGTCGCATTCGGAGAAGAATTGCCTCAAAATGAAAATAAACCATTCTCAAGCATGGTCAACCATGTTTATTTTATGATTTATAATATTTATCTGAGGGTTACATGTCTTGGGTTTATAATATTAATCCTACCTTTTAATATTATTCTGTTGGGTTTATAATTCCTTAGTATTTTAGCATTAATCCCTTGGGTTAATATTATTGGCCTGGATTTATAATCCCTTGCGGTTTTAGTAGTAAACCCTAGAAATATGAACCCTTATTAATATAAGGGATTGATATTATAAATCCGAAGGTTAATACTAAAACCCCGAGGTATTATAAACCCAATGGACTAATATTATTAATTCCCAGGGACAAATATTATAAATCCAAGGTATATAAACCCTTGGATGACCATGATTTATATTGAACCTAAAAGATTAATATTATAAACCTATGAATAATATTATACTCTAGGAATATGAATCCTTAGATTGATATACCCAAGGGATTGATATTAGAAACCCAAGGGAATAATAAACCTAAGAGATTAATACTAAAAAACCAAGGGAGTATAAACCCTAGGGTTTTTAGAATTAACCCCTTGAGTTTATTATCCCTTAGTTAATATTATTTCCTTGGGTTTACAATCCCATAGATTCTTTTTCAATCCCTAGTTTTTTTTGTATTGTTATTTCTATTGTTACATATTTATCAATGGTAGATACAAATGAAGTCTTTGGCTATATCAACTATATCAATATTTTTTTATGTGGTTGTGTTAGTAATATAATTACTGGAATTTTTAAAATGAAAAAACCCTCACCTGCAATAACAAGTAATTGGTCATTTTCATATTGGTTTTGTGAAATTTTAATAAATGCAATATTAATAATTATTATATAGAAATAATTATTATTAATTATAACAATAGTAATAATATGTTTATTGCAATAATTTTGTTGTGTTGTTATTTCTATTGTTACATATTTATTAAGGGTAGATACAAATGAAGTCTCGGTAGATACAAATGAAGTCTTTGACTATATCAACCACATTTATATTTTTTATGTAATTAATCTTTTTCCTATTGATTTTGTTAAATTTTAATAAATACAATGTGCAATCTTCAATTTTCACAGAAAGGTTCTATTTATATATATAATTTTTTACATATATAATTTTATAAATGAATTTGAATTGGTTATAAATTTAAAATCTAATCTAAAATAAATTAGTTTAAACTATTAATTATTTCTTTATATACAAAAATTAGTACCGATATATGAATGACATTTTCCAATTAAATGTCGTTTCTTGAAAATGTAGATTTTAACTTATTATTATAAAAATAAATTTAATAATATCATTTTGAAACATAATTTTATATAATTTGAATTTTGATATATTTAAAAAATCTCAGTAATGTTATGTAACAATATAAATAATTATTTTATATTAAGATGAGTTTAATGACCAAGGCGATTTAAGATTAAATCTTAGACGTGTTGTGAAAGAGAGAAGAGACATGCTAAAAAATCTAATGAGCTAAGCGTTGGTGTGGCTCAGACTAGATGCTATTATCAAGTGACTTTGATGGCTTACATGCCTATGGGCAAACCTGAAACATCACAAACAACTTGGAAAACAATAAATAAATAAATAAATATATATATATATATATATATATATATATATATATATATATATAATCACAGTGTTTCTTTGCAGATTGTAGTGAAACTTAGAGAGACATTTATTACCGTAATGCTAAGATGCAATTACCTGTTTGATACAGGAATTGCCATGTTCATGGGTAGCATAGTCAAATGGGTTTTCAATATAGACCTTAATCAAGTTTATTTCATGGGTAGCATAGTCAAATGGGTTTTCAATATAGACCTTAATCAAGTTTATTTGTTTGCCTTTTTTTAATTCATTTTTTTAAATTATAATAAGTTAAAAAATAATAATTGAATTTTTATAATAAATATTAATTTTTTAAATAATATGTTTTATTAATTGTTTGTTTGGGTTGGTTCAAGTGGAGATGGTCGTGAAAAGAAGTGTCACTGAATGAGATCTTGGGTTCGAATCTTTGCTATCCTCCCCGTAACGGGGTAAGTAATGAAGATATAAACTCGAAAATCGGAAAATCCTACCAAACTTATAAAAAGTAAATTATTAATTAAATAAAAAATAAAAATCTTAATTAAAAGTAAAATTTCAAATAATAATTTTTTCTACCCATTAGATAAAACTATGATTCAAGATTCGAAAGGAAATTCAGACCTCATACTTTCCACCGAGAAAAACCTATCTAGTGACCAAATCAAAACTAAAAAATAACGTTGAAAATAATTTTGAACTCAAAAGATTACATTGATAATGAGTTTTACTCACTATGCTGAACCACTTCTTTGAGATTTTAAATTATCATTCTCAGGTCATTCGTTGAATGGAATTTCGTCCGAATCACAAATTCTTAGTAAGTGGAAGTCATGTTTAAGGAGGAAACTTCACAATTGGAATTGTTGGAAAGATAAATCACGATTCTCATTCGTGGATGAAATTTCGTGGGAAGCATCTTCTATAGCCGGAAGTAATGCTTGAAGAAGAGATACTCTGGTTTTTCATTCAAGATTTGAATTGGAGTTGTTATTGTTCCTATTCACACGAGGAGGAAATCTAAACTTAAACAGACAAATTTAGTGTCCACTCTCGTGCGCGCAATTCGCACATGGTGGCTTTTGGGCGTTCCGGTCAACTCACTTGGAATTCGTCGTTGCTATCATATTGTCTAAAATATTGTTTTCTGTGGGGTTACTGGCATGCTAGAAGGTGAATTTTGTTACACCCGAAAAAGTGCATTATGTAGAAATGTGAACGTGCCTTCTCTAGAAGGTGCCCTGAAAAATGGATTTTGTCTATTGAATAATTTTTGTCATCTTTTTGGGGTATTTTTATGTCCAATTTAATTTCTAGAAAATGGGCAAGGGATGCCCTACACAGGGTGACTTGATGATTTATGAGGCTGCATTTTAGTAGTCAAGAAGTTATATTTTTCTTGCCGTTATGTTCTGGGATTTTTAGTAGTCAAGAAGTTATATTTTTCTTGCCGTTATGTTCTGGGATTATGAACAATTTCTGTTTAGATGATCAGAATGAGAATTGAAGAAGCTAGTATGGTTGTAGATTGGTGAATATATAGTGATGATATGAATTATATTTATGGGAGAGTGTTGTTATTGATGTTTGTGTTGGGTGCTTCAATGAGGTTGGATCATATTACAAGTTGATGTTTGCATATCATCGAAGTTGGTGATTAAATCAAGTTGTAGCCTACAATAGGCCCGTGCTTGCAATTTCTTTTGGGGTTGGTGTCTCCAATAGATTGGTTCTTACAAATTTATTTTGGGTTGGTGCCTCGAGTAGGTTCGTTCCTGTAAATCATTTTAGGGGTTTGTGCCTCTAGTATATTGGTGCTACAAATTGATGTATTAAAGATTGAAGTACACAAAAACAAAATATTTCTGGTTTTCTCTTGCAAGGGTTTCAACATACATTTGTTGTTTTGATGTGTTAATGTGATGATTATGTTTATTGATGTTCTATCATATTTTTGGTTATGATCAAATTGTAAAAATGTTTAATTTGGTATAAGTGTCTGCCATATTGATTCATCACCCCTCCCGGAGTAAGTGTGATCATTATATTAACTGTGAAGATTAAATCATTCTCTCTAATTTTAGAGCCATTATGATTACCCAGATCTTAGCCAAGCTATACATGATTACTTTGGAAAAGAGGATTATCTTTTGACTTGATATATATAGTATAAAAGCTAAAGGCCAAGTTGTGTTTATGGGATATCATTTCACGTGCAACATTTTGTTACTCTTTGGATAATTATAGAGGAATTTTGTAATAATAAAACCAATCTCTTCCATTATTTTATTGACTTTAGACATGATTCTACACCATTTCTAGAACAAATCTATTGAAGATGATAGAAGAGAGAGGTTTGGCTCAACTTGATAGTTGTTGTGACAATTCTATACAAGAATGTTATTTCCAAGATTAGGACCACTAAAATTTAGTTAAAAGAAATTAAATGCAATATTAAACTCAAGCAAGGATGTCCCTTTTCCCCTAACATTTTTGGCATATACATTGATAACCTAGAGGAGTGTGTGGGAGATATTGACTGTGTTAATCAACCCATGCTTACTAGTAGGTCAGAACATGTCTCTTTTATGCTGAATATATTGTTCTTCTAACAAAGATCCATTATACATTTAGGAAACAACTCAATATTCTCTAAAATTTATGCTTCAAGATAAATATGACCATAAATATAGAAAAAATTATATTCATGATAATTAACTCAAAAAAATCATATAAGATAATTTCATTTACTTCAACATCTATTCGTAAAAAATTTCTTTATATAAATATTTAAAAATTGATATCCATCATAAACTCAATTACAATTTGAATAACCTCTTTACTAATCATATCAATCACCTCTGCATCAAGTTAAATAATCATACATTATTATTCACATGACATTATTATTCACATGACGCATCTCAAACATGACATTCCTGCATTTTAATGCTGCACATCAATTATTTTATATATTACTATATTTATATGAGTATACTCAATCTTTCACGTTATGACATTATATTTTATTAATAATGTTATTTTATTTTTTTGGTGTATATTTATATACTAATTCTAAACCATAATATGTTTTCCATACATATTTACATGAACTTATTTGAATATATTTAAAAAAATAAATGGTATATATTTAAAAATAAATAAAATTATAGTTTGTGAAAAAATTGAAATTGAAATATTAAATAATATTTTTTTCGTTCTTTAGATAAAATTAATTTTAATTATGTTTATTTTTTCAAAATGAAAGTTAAAATTAAAAAAAATGTGTTTTTCTATCCATTAAATAAAATTATGTTTTTCAATGAAATTCATGCAACATACTCTCCAGCAGCAAGAAAATCTATCTACTTATGACATTGATGATCAGTTTTCATACACGAGGCTCAACCACCTCTTTGAAAATTAATTCATCGTTCTCAGGTCATTCGTTGAATAGAATTTCGTCCGAATCACAAATTCTTAGCAGGTGCAAGTCATGCTTAACGAGGAAAATTTTCAATTGAAATTGCCGAAAGGTAAATCTTGATTTTCAGATGATTCGTTGGCAACTTAATTCTCAGGTCATTCGTTGAATAGAATTTCGTCCGAATCACAAATTCTTAGCAGGTGCTTAAAGAGAAAACTTTTGATTCTCAGATCATTTGTTGATGAAATTTCGTGCGAAGACCACCTTCTCAGTAGCCGGAAGAAGTGCTTGAAGAAGAGATACTCTGGTTTTGCGTTCAACATTTGAATTGGAGCTGTTATTGTTCGTTTGACTCTTTTCCAAAATAGGAGGAGGAAACCTAAGTTGAACCGAGAAATTTAGCTTCCACTCTAGCACACTCAATTCAGACGGTGGCTTTCGCGCTTGCCGGTCAATACACTTGAAATTCGTCGCTTCTGTCACTCTCAATTTCCTCCGTGTCGTATCTAAATCCAAGTCGGTGAAACGATTCAAGGGTGCTATGGCCCGTTTGCCCGTCCCGTAACCTACCGAATTGATCCCGGCGCCAGGCTTCACTTGTTATTTGTTAAGTTTAAGTTTCCAATCCTTTCCCGCCGCGAGATGTTTCGGTCGTGCCATGTGCGATAATTGAAAACAGGGTATGGCGTATCCACAATGGCAGTCAATAGTCACGCATGTCAGAGAAGGCGGCGAGGGAGTTTACCGTTGTTGGGTATTTTTTTTAAATGGAGAAAATACCAAAAACCAAACATGGCAAAAAACAAAGAAGCAAACACTAGAGTATTTCACCACCATAAAAGATTTCTATTCATTAAAACAAAAAAAAACATTTACTCTGTCTCCATATGAGAATTTACACTGCTGGAAAAAAATTCCCATTAACATTTACTGCTGTAAAACCTCCATTCACATTTACTGGTGTAAACTATTTTTACATACTGCTGTAAAAAAACAAAATTTACACAGACTTACAAAAAACTCGCTCCACCATTTTCTTTATGCACTGCTGTGCAAAACCACACATGGTTTTTGCTACTCCTTTGTTTTACGCAATGTTTTACAACTCGGACTCGGACTCGGACTCGGTAATGACTCGGCCGGCTCGATTTCAATGACTCGGTCGTTGTAAAAAATACATTAAATATTTTTTTTTTTTATAAAAAAACATAATTTTAAATATTTTAAACATAATTTTAAAGATTTTCATTCAAGTTTCCAAACACACAACATTATAATATACATGGAAGACAACATATGATCAAAGTAGGCTCATGAACCAATCCATTATATCAAAATGGTACGGTGTACCTAATGGCAATAGTAAATACATAGTCAACTGTAGTCTGTCATACATGATCAAAGACTCAAGAGTCAAAACAAAATACAAATAACCAAGGAGGCTAGTCGCTACTGCCAGAGGAGCCAAGATCATCTCGACCAATCTCTGGATCATCATCATCAGAGTCAGACAAGGGGCCCCATGGCTCCTCCTCATCATCATCGTCTTCAACTGCAACTGTAGAAGTGGTGCCAGTACCACTAGGCTGTGCAGCAGATGCAAGCTGAGATAGAGTACAAATGCGGCTGCGCTTCTGTCGTGGCTAAGCAGAGGAAGCACCTACAACTGGAGTCCTACTAGCTGGCTGTGAGACTGAGGCTGGTGGATTGGGATCTGCATTCAACTGAACACGCTGCAGTGGATCTCCAACATGAATTTCATCAAGATCCTCATCAGGATCAAACTCTGGTAGACGACTCTCCACTACCCAATCTGATGTTGGGTCAATGTCTTCCAACACAATGGGATCTGAATCAGGTCTTTTGTTCAGCAATTGGTTCCGTCTGAGCCGAAGGTTGTATTGGACAAAAACTAGATCATTCAACCGTTTTTGCTCCAAACGGTTTCTCTTCTTTGTGTGAATCCTCTCAAAGACAGACCAATTGCGCTCACACCCAGATGCATTGCAAGTTTGACTCAAAATACGAATTGCAAACCTTTGCAATTCAGGGCACTGGCCACCAAAGGCCTCCCACCATTGTGCTGCAAAAAACATAGGAGTGTAATGAATTATGAGTTAGATGAAGGCTGAAGCTCAACAAAATTACAAATTATATCTAACTTTCAAATTATAAATGATTTAACAAACTTTAATAAAAAAAGTAAAACCATTAAGAAATTGAAAATTGAAATTTTTGTTTACCTAGCTCATCTGCTTCTCTTGCAATCTTTGCTAGGTTCTTCCCAAAGGTACCTGTTGCATTGCTGAAGGATGTGACCTGCTGATGTATCAGCAGCTGATCAGACTCCGATGGGACCATGCGCTCAATGCAATCAACCAGTCCATCTCTGACCTCCCCCCTCAAAGCTCCTGACTCCTTAGCTTTATAATGATACCGTGGGTTCAAAAAATACCCAGCTGCATGTATAGGGCGATGGAGTTGATTGTTCCATCTTTCATCAATGATTGCCCAAATGGGCCCATACTTTGCCACTCTATCCTTGTATGCTGTCTTTATTTTCTCCTTTGCTTGATCCATAGCCTCATAAATGAAGCCCATAGCCAACCTTTCCCCATCCACCAACCGCAACACCTTAACTAGTGGGTCAGCAAGCTTCACAATCTCTGCTGCCTTTCTCCAAAAAGTTTCATCATGGACTTTCCTTTTCAATTCTCTGCCTTCTGGTTTGTTAGACCAACTGCTTTGATTCCATTCATCACTGGAAAACATCTTTTGCAAGTTTCTATGTTGGGAAAGCATAGATTGCAATGTCAAAAAATGTGTAGCAAATCTAGTGATGGCATGCCTAATGATATCCTTGCCTCCAGTGTGTTTCCTCATGAGACTCAAAACCGGTGTATGATTGTAGATAAATTTTGTTATGCTTTTGGCATTATCTACAGTGTTTCTGACCCAATCTAATTTTCCAATATCCTCAAGCATGAGGTCTATGCAATGTGCAGCGCATGGGGTCCAAAAGATGGTCTTGTGTTTTTCCTCTAACAGTCTACCAGCAAGAACATAGTTAGAGGCATTGTCTGTGATGATTTGAACAACATTAGCCACCCCCACATCCTGAATAACCTCATCCAATAGCTGAAACAACAAGTGGCCATCTTTTACCTTATCAGATGCATCAACTGATTTTAAAAACATGGTTCCCTGTGGGCAGAAGGCAAGAAAGTTTATGATGGTACGGTTTCTTTGATCAGTCCATCCATCTGACATGATGGTACACCCTATTCTTGCCCATGATTCCTTGAAATCTTGCAAATACTCATTAATTGATTGAATTTCTTTCTGCAAACGAAACCCCCTTAGCTCTTGCATAGTAGGGCCTTTGAAGCCTTTTCCAGCAGCATGTATGGCCTCAAACATAGGCTCATAATATGGTGAACGAGCAGCATTAAAGGGGATATCAGCATCATACCACCATCTAGCTATGTAGTCACAAGCAGTCTCCCTCAATTCTTTCTTCCAATGGTCATCTAAAGTGGGCTGAGCAAGACCTTTACTAATACTAACTTCAGGACCATGTGCATCTGATGGAGAGGAGCCTGAGTGAGTGAAAAAACTTTTGATAGTCCCATCACCCTTCATTCTACCCTTTCCCTTATCTTGAACAGAAGCAAAAGAGGGAGGAACATAACGGAAAGGGTTTGATGCATCAGTTTGAGGGATAGAGGAAGAACCCTCAAACTCATAGTGGGGGTTGGCAGCCATCATTCTTTGTATCTCCCTCTTCCTCCCAATTTCAGCCTGTATCTCTTTTTGCCTATTCTTTTCTTCTTTAAATTTTTCAAAGCTTTCCAACAAATTCTTTCTAATCTCCTCAATTTGATCAGATTGACATGCAGTAAGATTGCCTTTAATCCCTGCCAAGTGTTGTTTCAGCCTATTAATCCCCCCAGGACCTTCCTTAATTTTCCTATGGCAAAACTTGCAACACATCTAACTATCAACCATTTCAACATATGCCCAAGCAAGATCTTTTGCTCTAGGTGCCATTTTTTGACTAGGAAAACAATCTGAAAATGAAAAAAAAAAAAAAAATTGATTCAATGTTCATTTATTTGACAAAAAACACTCTCTAAGCTTTCTTGATATGCAACTAAAATTTACTAAGCAAAAACAGATTTGTAAGGGTGGAAAAAAATACCTCCAGGCACAAACTGCCTCCTCAAGCTTGCTCCAAAAATCAGCTCCTCAATGCTGCTCCAAATGGCTGCCCAAGAAGCTCCTCACTCCAGCTACAATGCTCCTCCAAGACTCCTCACTGCTGCTCCAAAACAAGCTCAAGAACTGCTCACTAACTCTCAAAGAAGACTCTCACTCAAATGCATAACACTGCTGTGAGTGAAATGAGAGCATTTGGCTGTCTTAAATAGAGTTTGGGAGGGGGAAATGGACCCCAAAAGCATTAAACAAATCACAATAACCCTTTCAGCTCCACAAACCCTAACTAACTTTATCAAAAATCAGCAAAAAATTCATTTTTTTTTTGGTAAATACGCTGCCCAGCCGGACTTTATTGAAACGGCCGAGTCATTACGGGACCCGGCCGGGTTGACCGGGTCAGCTATGACTCGGCCAAGTCATTGGCTGACTCGGCCGAGTCATAGCTGACTCGGCCAGCCGAACGGGTCATGGTCCGGGTCATCAAATTTGGCAATGAAACGGTCAGAAACGGCCGTTTCCGTTTCGGTACGGCCGTTTCGTAAAACACTGGTTTTACGATGCCTCACAAGACATTACAACCCTGTTCTGTGTAATTTCTCGCACTGCTGTGCGTTCAATACATACCACACATGGTTTTTTTCGCTGCACCACGAGTTCTCACATATTACCAAAAAGTCAACTAACTAAAATATACGAGCTCCTTTTTTTTAAGTATTACATTGCGTAAAAAAAAAAAAACTGACCATGCCTATCTTTAAATGTACCATACCTTGGACATAAAAAAACTTACGTGCAATATATAAAAAAAACTTCAATATTCTACCTACCACTATGACATTTCATTAATTAAAACATATGGTCAACCAAAATTTGACATTCACTCCACGCAATTTGATTTGACGTTGGTTTGTATGCAGCCTCAATCGATCAACGGCGCAGAACACGGGAGCAGATCCGACGGTGGAGAAAGATATCGGAAGCCACTTTAATGCTGAGCTTTACCTCTCGATATGTCAGAGATGCTGACGTCAGGTGAGAGCCACATGTCTTCACCAAATCGTATCGGAGCCAAGAATACGGAAACAGCTTTTCGCTGGAAGGTGGTGCGATATCCTCTGGGCAGTTTGTGGTTTTGTTCGGTGGTTTTGGAGAGCGCAGTACAGCTGCGTTGAAATTACAAATTTAACACTCCCCTTTAATTTCAACAGCTGGGCATTCGTTCATACCGAGACACTTCCTCAAAAATTCAAAGCTTTTCTGATCAAGTGGCTTTGTCAAGATGTCTGCAACCTGTTCTTGAGTCCTGCAATGTTCTAGGACAATTTCTCCATTGTTCACTAATTCTCTGATGTAGTGAAACCTTGTATCAATGTGTTTCGTTCTCTTATGAAACACTAAATTCTTTGACAATGCAATAGCTGAGCTATTGTCACAAAAGATCACTGTCGCTTTTGCCTGCTCTTGGCCTAAGCTTCTCAACATCCTTCTCATCCACACTGCTTGACATGCTGCTGCTGTAGCTGCCACATATTCAGCCTCTGCTGTAGACAATGCTACAATGGACTGCTTCTTAGAAGCCCATGAAATGGCTCCTGAACCCATATGAAATACATAACCGGAAGTGCTTTTCCGATCATCTACACTTCCAGCCCAATCACTATCAGTGTATCCAACCAAATCTGAATGTTCTGAAGCATTATATAAAATTCCAAACATTTTGGTGCCTTTGACATACCTCAAAATTCTCTTTGCTGCCTGCCAATGTGCCTCCTTTGGCCTCTCCATAAATCTGGAAATCAAACTAACAGCATACATTAAATCAGGCCTAGTTGTTGTTAAATACATAAGGCTGCCCACAATGCTTTTATACAAGCTAGGATCAAAATCCTTGCTGCTGTCCTCTCTGCTGAGCTTTAATCTAATCACTGTGGGAGTGATGGCTGCCTTGCATTCTTCCATCTTAAATCTGCCCAAAACTTGATTTACATATCTTGCTTGAGATATAAAAATTCCTTTTTCATTTTGATCTACTTCTATGCCTTATAAGTATCTCAACAAACCCATGTCAGTCATTTCAAATTCATCCTTCATGACTGATTTAAAATTCTCAATAAGATAAATATCATTTCCAGTGAAAATAACATCATCTACATACAAGACAACAATTAAAATTTTACCATCCTTTTCCTTGATGTAGACTGTGGGTTCTCCTTCACATTTGTCAAATTCATTATCTAATAGATATGAATCTATCCTGCTGTACCATGCTCTTGGCGCTTGCTTCAACCCATAAAGAGCTTTCTTCAATTTGCACACTTTGTGCTCTTCACCTTTCTTCTCATATCCGAGAGGCTGTTCCACATAGACCTCTTCCATTAACACTCCATTTAGGAATGCTGATTTCACATCCATTTGGTAGACTTTGCATTTGTTTTGTGCTGCTATGGATAGCACTGCTCTCACTGTTTCCATTCTTGCAACCGGTGCGAAAGTCTCCTCATAATCTCTCCCATACTGCTGCTTGTACCCTTTGACAACCAGCCTTGCCTTGTGCCTTTCTATCTTGCCTTCAGCATTGCTCTTGGTCTTATAGACCCATTTCACACCAATGACTTCTTTGCCTTTTGGTAGCTCAACCAAATCCCATGTTTTGTTTCTCTCTATGGCATTAATTTTCTCATCCATAGCTTCTATCCATTTCCTATCTTTAATTGCATCTTCGAAATGAATAGGATCATCAACATGACAATACAAGGCAAATAAGGAATTCATTCCTTCATCATAAATGTCACTTAAATTCCTAAATTTCTTACCTCTTTCATTTGGTGTGCAAGTGCTTGAAGATGCACTTGAATTTCCTCCTTGTGGTGTGCTTGGAGAAGCACTCTCATTTATCCTCAATGGTGTCCCTTGCTGTCCTTGTGTTGGCGCTGCTGTTTGGGGATGCATTTCAGCCACCTCCTCTTCATCTTCATCATGAGACAAACAGTTCTTGACATTCACCGTGTTCTCTATGCTTCCATCCCAAGCTTCTTCCTCAATGAATTGAACATCCCTGCTTACAAAGAACTTCTTGGTAGATGGGATGTACAGCCTGTACGCTTTGGATTCATCACTGTATCCAATGAAGATGCATTTCTCCCCTTTGCTATCCAACTTCCTCCTTAGCTGATCTGGTATGTGTGCATAGGCCACACACCCAAAAACTCTCATGTGGGTGACTCCTTGCTTTCTCCCACTCCATGCCTCTTCTGGCACTTTGTTCAAGACTGCTTTTGTAGGACACTTGTTCAATATATAAACTGCACAATGTACAGCTTCAGCCCAATACTCATTTGGCAAATGCTTTGCCTTCAACATGCTCCTTGCCATCTCCATGATGGTTCTGTTTTTCCTTTCAGCAACTCCATTTTGCTGCGGAGTGTACCGAGTTGTGAACTGTTTATTTATTCCATTTTCTCTACAAAACTTTAGGAATTCATTTGAGATATACTCACCTCCTCTATCAGTTCTCAATACTTTTATGTGCAGCCCGCTTTGGTTTTCCACAAGTGCTTTGAAATTTTGGAATTTCTCAAAGACTTCACTTTTGTTCTTGAGGAAATATATCCAAGTCTTTCTTGTAAAATCATCAATGAATGTAAAGAAATATAGGTTTCCAGCTAATGATGGAGCTTGCATTGGTCCACACAAATCTGAGTGGATAATCTCTAAGGGTGTCTTTGCCCTTATGCTCTTCCCTGATGGAAAACTTTCTCTGTGTTGTTTTCCCAAAATGCAGCCTTCACATAGGCTGTCTGGTTTCTCTATCAATGGTAATCCCTTTACCATTCCTTTTCTGCTCAATAAGTTTAGACCTCAAAAATTTAGATGTCCGAATCTCAAGTGCCATAACCAGTTCTCATCCTTTGGCATGCTTTGGAAGGCCTCTTGGGTGACTGCTGCCATTTCCCTTTTGTTCTTCATGTCTGCCCTGATCCAGAGAGGGAACATCCTGTTCCTTGTCATCTTCACTTCAGCAATGCATCTTTTGCTGGGTGGTATATCCATGATGGTGCATACATCATTTTTAAAGAAAAAATTGTACCCCTTATGGACAAGCTGTCCAATACTCAAGAGATTACATCTCATTCCGGAGACATAGTATACATCTACTATGGTTTTCCTTTCTCCTTGCTTTGAAAATATTTTTACTTCTCCTTTTCCCATAACAGACACTTTACTATCAGTTCCTAGTGTGACTTCCGATTTCACATTTTTATCTAGGGCAGAAAAGAAGGCTATGTTTCCTGTCATATGGTTGCTGCAACCTGAGTCTAAAAACCATATGTCCTCACTATGTGTTTCAGCCATGTTACAAGCTAACAGGACATTTTCTTGACTGCTGTTTTCTCTTGTAACATTGGCATTTTGTCTGCTGTTCTTATCATGTTGTTTCTTTCTACAATCACTAGCATAATGTCCATACTTTTTGCAATAATAGAATTGAACATTAGATTTATCATACCTTTGTCCTTGAGCCTGATACTGATCTCTTTGTTGGCTGCTGCCTTGACCTTAGTTCTGATTTGGATTGCTGCCTCTTCCTTGTGCATTTGATGGGCTGTTCCTTCCACCTCTGTTCTGGCTTCTGCCTCTTCCTCTTCGGTTTCCTCTTCCTTGACCTCTTCCTCTTCCAAAGGACATCTGGGTCTTGAAGGCTTGCTCAAGAGATGAGTTTTCATTCCTACTCAACCTCTGCTCATGTGTTATCAGTGATGCATGTAGCTCATCAACTGAATAGTTCGAGAGATCCTTTGTCTCTTCAATGGTGGTGACTATGGCATAAAACCTTGAGGGTAAGACCCTCAATATTTTCTCCACAATCCTTCTATCTTCAATGGTTTCTCCATGAGTTCTCATTTGTGTGATTACACCAATCACATGAGTGAAGAATGAGTCAATGTTATCTGACTCCTTCATGTTCAAGTTCTCAAAATCCTTTCTCAGCAATTGTAGTTTTGTTGTCTTCACTCTCTCCATGCCTTGATAGGCTGTCTTAAGGGTTTCCCATGCTTCATTGGATGTCTTAGCTGCTGCTAACCTTGGAAATATACTCTGGTCTACTGCTAGATACAACAACACATGGGCTTTTGAATCCTTCTTCCTATTACACTTCAGCTGATCCTTCTCTCCCTGAGTTAATGCATTGAACTCAGTTTCATCTGCTGGTTCTTCAAAACCATCTTCAACTACTTCCCACAAGTCTTGGGAAGCAAGCAAGGCTTTCATAGTTATTGACCAGTAGTCGTAGTTCTTCCCATTAAACTGTGGGAGCTGGGTATTAAACATACCCATACCAGTGCTTGTGCTAGCCATTCCTTGACTGTGTATTTTAAAAACTGACTGTCTCTTTAGTAACAAACAAGATAGTTATGAAGAATACCTGAATCCTTCGTTGTCTGAGTCTTCTATCTGCCTGAGAAGTTTTGCTGCAGCAACAACCTTCTCCCTTCAGCTTCTTTAACTTCTTTAAAGAGCCTGGTCCAGCTCTGATACCACTGTTGGCTATTTTTTTTAAATGGAGAAAATACCAAAAACCAAACATTCAAACACACAGAGGCAATGCTCTGTTTTACCTCCACAGGATCCTTTTGTGCACAAAGAAGCTAAAAAAAATTTCACTGAGGAACAGAGTATTTCACCACCATAAAAGATTTCTATTCATTAAAACAAAAAAAAACATTTACTCTGTCTCCATATGAGAATTTACACTGCTGGAAAAAAATTCCCATTAACATTTACTGCTGTAAAACCTCCATTCACATTTACTGGTGTAAAACTATTTTTACATACTGCTGTAAAAAAACAAAATTTACACAGACTTACAAAAAACTCGCTCCACCATTTTCTTTATGCACTACTGTGCAAAACCACACATGGTTTTTGCTACTCCTCTGTTTTACGATGCCTCACAAGACATTACAACCCTGTTCTGTGTAATTTCTCGCACTGCTGTGCGTTCAATACATACCACACATGGTTTTTTTCGCTACACCACGAGTTCTCACATATTACCAAAAAGTCAACTAACTAAAATATACGAGCTCCTTTTTTTTAAGTATTACATTGCGTAAAAAAAAAAAAACTGACCATGCCTATCTTTAAATGTACCATACCTTGGACATAAAAAAACTTACGTGCAATATATAAAAAAAACTTCAATATTCTACCTACCACTATGACATTTCATTAATTAAAACATATGGTCAACCAAAATTTGACATTCACTCCACGCAATTTGATTTGACGTTGGTTTGTATGCAGCTTCAATCGATCAACGGCGCAGAACACGGGAGCAGATCTGACGGTGGAGAAAGATATCGGAAGCCACTTTAATGCTGAGCTTTACCTCTCGATATGTCAGAGATGCTGACGTCAGGTGAGAGCCACATGTATTCACCAAATCGTATCGGAGCCAAGAATACGGAAACAACTTTTTGCTAGAAGGTGGTGCGATATCCTCTGGGCGGTTTGTGGTTTTGTTCGGTGGTTTTGGAGAGCGCAGTACAGCTGCGTTGAAATTACAAATTTAACAACAGTCACGATTGCCTAGCTTATAAGTATTCGCACTCCTCCGCATATTTCTCCATCAAAGTCTTCTAACTTTCAGAGTTATTGCTTTCCTGTCAATCGTCTCTGCTGAAAGTGAACTTCGTCCTCACATCGTACCGTTCTGTTAACACCGAGAATTATGAAGAAGCGTTGTATAATATCTCTCGTTGTTATGATCTTGTTCCTGCTCATTGCAGGCTGTAGCTGCAGCAGATTACTCTCGAGGATTGCTACACCCGACAGTCCTTCGACCTTCATTACCAAGAACACCAGGTTATCGTTTAGGCATAGCCCGAGTGATGAAAGAATGAAGAAAATTGAACTTTGGATATCGAAGAAGGTTGATGGTGAATTAAATTTACTACCGAAGGGCGCAAAAACACCATCATGACACCGTCCTAATGTAATATCCGTGGTGCCTGAACGACGGCTTTCCTCATCCAGTAATAGCCCTGGGTTCGGTCACATGCAGATATTCCGGCAAAAATCTTACAAGTTCACCGAAGCCGATCACAGCCATACAGAGGATCACGTGCAGCTAAAAAGGGTTCATAAGCGCAAGTTGGCTTCTAGTCCCAGCCTTGGAGACGGAAATTAACAATATTCAACGTCATAAAATATTTAGTCACTGTTGAGAACAAATTTACAAGCTCCCAGTTATGTAAATGTGTTAGAAAACTTGTACAGATGAATCTAGCTAGTAAAGGTTGAACACACAGCTTTGCAAAGAAAAAACACTAAAAGAAAATCCAAAGAAGAAAAGAACGATTCATAGAAAATAGGTTACAATGATCATGATATAGTATTATTGGGTGAAGATACCAAGGTATTGCACCATAGTGGTGAGCAATGAGAAGACTCAACACCTACAACAAGTTCCAGAGAGAACTAGCTATTTGCAGAGTTAAAGAAGGAGCAAATCAAGGAGTAAATCATGGAGAAAGAATCTTGCATGTAGTCTCATGCTCTAACTAAGAGTCCGCATGTAGGTGTGTAGTAGTTCCAACACCCCCCTGAACACCACTATGGGGAAAAATAGAAAATGGGCCTTGGCAACTAAAGCCAATGGTCACCCAAAATACAGTGCAACTTGTACTAAAATTGAGGAAAGAGGGAAAACCTCATGGGAAATCCCCTCGCTCCCTCTCAAAATACAATGTAATCAAAAGAAAAGAGGAAGAAAAGACAGTTGCTAAGCAACTGTGTCCTTCACTCCAAGACGATTGCGCAGAGAGTGAAACCTCTGCTCAGTGAATTTCTTGGTGAAGATGTCTGCAGTCTATTCCGCTGAAAGACAGAACTACAAATCAATGACCCGATCATGTACTAAGTCTCTGATGTAGTGCATATGGATCTCTATGTGCTTCATCTGTTGCCGCTGTACTGGATCCCTACAAAATTTGAGAGTGCTCTGGTCGTCACACCAGATGACAATGGGCTGGTGGAACTGGACGCCCAACTCAGTGAGGAAGTGTTGTAGCCACAGAGCCTAAATGGTGATGTTGACTACTCATTTGTACTCGGCCTCAGCTGAAGAGAGAGAAATAACATCCTGCTACTTGCTCGACCCACAGATAGGTACAGATCCTAGACTGAGTGAATATATGGTGGACTTACGACCAATGCTGTCTCCCGCCCAATCAGAATCTGTGAAGCCAAAGAGATTCAGTGCAGTGCCCGCTGCATAGTGAATTCCGAAGGTGATGGTGCTCTGCACATATCGGAGGATGCGCTTGGTAGCATTCCAGTGTAGCTCATGCGGCTCCCGCATGTATCTGGAAACTACCCCTACTGCATATGAGAGATCTAGTATGGAGTGGGTGAGGTACAATAAGCTCCCTACTAGCTGTCGGTAGAGAGTGCTGTCAACTAATGGAGTGTCACCTCCATCCTCAAGGCAGACCCAACACAAAAAAGGAGTCGGTGCTGGCTTCCAGTCAGTCATGCGAAATCTCTCGAGGAGATCTCGTGCATACTTACCCTGAGAGAGTTTGATGCCCGTGGCATCCTGGCTGATCTCTAGACCAAGAAAGAAGTGTAATGGACACATGTCCTTCATTAAGAACCTATCATGCAAGGCCCTCTTGACTATAGATTTCGCTTAAGCTGAGCTGTCGATGATTAGGAGATCATCCACATACAAAACTAAGATAAGAAAAGAATCATGTGTCCTGAGCATGTAAACATTCTGATCAGACTTACATCTCTCAAACTTTTGTGATAAGAGAAAAGAATCCATCTTCACATACCAAGCTCTCGGGGCTTGCTTAAGGCTGTAGAGAGATTTCTTCAGTCTACAGACCAAAGATGAATCCTGAATGAAACCATGTGGCTGCTCCATGTAGATCTTCTTAGATAGGTCTCTCTGAAGAAAGGCATTCTTCACATCCATCTGATGCACTTCCCACCCCTGGGCAGCTGCAATGGCAAGTGTAAGGCGTATGGAATCCATCTTTGCTACTGGAGCAAAGGTCTCATCATAATCAATGCCATGCACTTGTTGGAAGCCTTTGGCTTCTAGCCTTGCTTTGCATCTGATGATTTTCCCATTTGTAGCACTCTTGGTCCTGTAGACCCATTTGCATCGGACAAGTTTCCTTCCTGAAGGAAGGGGGACCAGATCCTAGGTCTGGTTCTCGAGGAGGGAGTTATACTCCTCCTCCATGGCAAAATCCCAAGATGGATGCCCAGTAGCCTCAACATAACACTGTCGATCACAAGAATGAACCAAATGACAATGCTAGGATGGCAATAGTTTAGTGGCAGTGAGGGCAAGAGGAGGCTCAATAAACTCTGATCTAATACTTTGCAGATTATAATTACCCCCACACGACCATTTCTAGCAGCAGGGTGGTCTTGTGCATATATCTCACGTAAGCTCCTTGTTCTTTGATTTATGACAAGGGAATATGATTCACTGCTGGAAGCCCGTTCTGGGCTTGGATGTCGATCATCATATGCATGCACTGGATTTGTATCTAAAGACTCTATCCCTGCATCTACATGCTCTACCGTGGCATCTGCATGCTTTGTATCTACATCTGAGTGTACGAGTCATCATCTCAGATATCAGGTAGATAAAAGGTGCCTGCATGCGACAATTGAGGTGCATGCGAGAGACTTTCTACAAATTTGACACTTCGCTCAATGATGAGCTTGTCCGTAGAGGAAATCAAGAGTCGGTATCCCTTCACACCATCAGGGTATCCAGCAAAGATGCACTCAATGCTCTGTGGATCAATAGCTTTCCTCTTTTTAGATGGGATCCTGGCCCATGCTCGGGAGCCGAAAACACGGAAGTGGGTGACCTCTAGTTTAGTGCTGCTCCAAGCCTCAAAGGGGGTCTGATCCTTGACAGACCTATGAAGAGATATGTTCTGGATGTAGTTAGCACAATTAAGTGCTTCAGCCCATAGCTTATGAGGCAGTGACTTAGCATGCAACATGTAAGAAGCCATCTCTTTGAGAGATCGGTTCTTTCTCTCAGCAACTCCATTCTGTTGCGGAGTGTATGGAACTGTGTACTGCAACTGTATGCCAGACTAAAGGCAAAGGTTCCGAAGTGTTGTGTTAACATATTCCCCCCCATTGTCTCTACGGAGGGCTTTGATCTTTCTCTCTGACTGTGTCTCAACTAGTTCTTTGAAATCTTCGAAGTGCGCAAAAACTTCAGATTTGGCCTTGAGAAGATACACCCAAGTGTACCGTGAGAAATCAACAATAAATGTAAGCACATACCTTGCTTTGTTGATGGAAGGATGAGGAAAGGGCCCCATGAGATCACTATGGATCAAATCTAGAGGAGAGGATGCTTCATGAGTCTTGCCGGTGTCAAAATTTTCTCTAGGATGTTTACCAAGGACACACCCTTCACAAACTCCTTTGGAGAAACCGATATTTGGCAAGCCTTCCACCATCTCATTCTTTCTTAGCTGATGCATATACCTGTAATTTAAGTGACCAAACCTCTTGTGCCAAAGCCTACTACTATCATTAGCATGTGTAAGTAATAAGGAGGATTCAAATTCAATAAATTCAGAAAATGTATATAGTCTGGCTCCATTGTTTACCTCACCGATTGCAATTTTGGAGCTGCACTATGTAGGTCATATATGTTCACTGCATCTGGAGTGAATTCCACTCTCTTTCCGGTGCTGGAATGAGTGATCTGATAAACTGAAAGTAGGTTTACCGAAAGTTTTGGAACGTGAAGCACATCTTCAAAGCTTCCGTGTAAAAGTTCCACTCTACCTTTTCCAGTGGCCTCAATAGATGAGGCATCTCCCATGAGGATGTGAGGTCATTTGCATGCATCCAAAGAGGAATAGACTTCCTTTGCAGCAGCCATATGATGTGATGCACCAGAAACTATAATCCATGCATCAGGGGAAGAATCAATTGCAACTAAAGCACGAAAATTGTTACCTTTCTCGTGTGGCGGATCCTCAGTGTTCTTCTTGGCACCCTGAGGGATGTGGTCCCCAAGGTTGTGCTTCTGAAGGATTTCTGCCATTTGGTCAATTTGTTTCTTCATGCGAGAGGATTCTGGATGGAATCCTCTTTGATAGTAGGTGCATCTGTTTCCTTTCTTCCCTTTATCATTTCTAGAGCCGGAGGAGTCATTGAAGGGCTTGGTGTACCATTCCTTCTTTGGATGGGAATGCACTTTTCCCTTGTCATTTTGCTACTAATTTTTCTTATTTGAATCAGATCTGTGATTTTTATTGTGGCTGCCATCATGCACAACAAGTGCATGTGATTTTGGAGGTTTGATTTTCCCCATGCCAATGAGTTTATCTTGCTCAAAAATAAGCGACTCCATAAATTATTTGAGAGAAGGCATAGTGTAGGATTTACCTGTTGTGAGCCTTACTGAATGAAATGTAGACACAAAGACGGAGTATTCTGGTCCAATCTTTGACATAATAGAGAGAACTTGGCGACTGTCCTCCTTGGATTTGTCAATTTCACAACCCTTGAGTTGCAGCGATAGATCATTATATTTGGTGAAAAAGTCTTGAATTCTGTCATAGTTCCGTGGATCCAATGACAACAGCTCCACTTCGAGTAGATGTCCTTTCATCTCATCCTGTTTCTTGTAGAGTTCTTCAACCTTTTTCCAAATCTCATTGGGAGTATTGCAGGCAGATAGATGAAGCTGCAACTCTTGAGAGATGCACATGCATATGGATCCGTGGGCCTCATCCATACGGTTGAGGTACTTGAATTTCTCTATGGCTAAATTGGGTTCCACTTCTGTAGCCATAGTAATCCTATACAACCCTTTATGATGAAGGTATCGAGCCATTTGGTCCTTCCATTCATGATAGTTGTACAGTGTTAGGATTGATGCTTTGGGAAACTCCATTTTTCTGTCGATCTTCTATCTCCAAGTTGTAATACCTGCAAAATAAAGTACTGGTGCGCCTTTTATCTAGCAACCTGTGGGCTCTGATACCATGTAAATGTGTTAGAAAACCTGTAGAGATGAATCTAGCTAGTAAAGGTTGAACACACAACTTTGTAGAGAAAAAACACTAAAAGAAAATCGAAAAAAGAAATAAATGATTCATAGAAAATAGGTTACAATGCTCATGATATAGCATTACTGGGTGAAGATCCCAAGGTAAAGCACCATAGTGGTGATCAATGAGAAAACTCAACACCTACAACAAGTTTTGGAGAGAACTAGTCAGTTGCGGAGTTAAAGAAGGAGCAAATCAAGGAGTAAATCATGCAGAAAGAATCTTGCATGTAGTCCCATGCTCTAACTAAGAATCCACATGTAGGTGTGTAGTAGTTCCAACAAGTTATTTGTCTAAGGAATTTGGTGATGAAAAAGTCGAAGCCAACCCATATTAGGTATGTGGGTGTGCAGGATTAGGAGCCAGTCGCATGTTTGGTTGATGTACAGTTTTTGATTTGAACTACGTGTCAAACATTCTTGGAACAATAGGTATAACGCACTCCTTCAATGGTGCATTCTATTTTTTTTCCAAAGGGTTATTTATAGAGCCGATTTTGATATCAAACTAGTCAACGTGTCAATTCAAGTTGTTGCATGCAATCTCAAAATCTTCTTCGTGAGAGGAAGTTTGTCCATTAAAAGAAACTCATGCTTTAGAATCCCATATCTCTGATTGTGACTCTATCGGGAAAAAACTATATAAATAATTTGAGTGCAGCATTAAAATGTAGCACTCTCATTATTCAAATAACATGAGTCGATATGTAGCTCGTGAATCCCAATGTATGTTTGGGCTAACCTGATGATATGGCATTTTATTCAACTGGTTACATCCAAATCCAGATGTTTTGATGGGATTCAGCCAATAGATTCTTTGTGGAATGTTAAATCTGTACCAATAATCTTATGTGAAATTTTAAGCATATACAGACGAATTCACATAAATAAATGTATGAAAACATAGAAACAATTTACTGACATCAATATTATATAATTTTTAACACTCATGGCAATAGAGCCCTAAGTAGAAGCATAAAACTTATGAAGAGAATTTACTAACATGAAGATTATATAATTTACTAACATCAATATTATAAAAAATTTAACACTCATGGTAATAGAGCCCTAAGTAGAAGCATAAAACTTATGAAGAGAATTTACTAAACTGAAGATTATATAATTTATGGAGAACAATATTCATAAAATATATTTGAAATGGATTTGTTAACATAAATATTCAAATGCTAAATCAAACAAATTTATGGAATCAATATTGTATTCTTCATTTGTGTTCAAACTGTGTGAAATAAAAATGAAATATTTTCTAAATATAAAAAAATATCTATTATAATAAAAATATTTTAATAAAATAATTAATTAAATTATTTTAAAATATATTTTTACTAATTTATTTTAGGGTTATATATATATTTGTAGGTTTTTAATTATACTAAAATATTTCAAGATAAAAAATATAATTAAAACTAGAAAACAATTATTTTTTAATAAAAATAATAAGAGAAAATTATATAATTCATTTTATTTTTAATATAAAATTAATATGTAGTATTGAAAAAATATTATTAACTATAATACAAAAAATTAATGTTTATGTTAAGTAAAAGATTTCAATATTAATTATATATAATTAATTAAAAATATATATATTTAAATATTATACAATGTAATGAAAGCTAATATATTATTTTATAGTTATAATATTTCAAGTATTTTTACTATTCTACATTTTATCTTTCTTTTCAGATATATCTTTCTATTTTACGAAATTCAACAAGAATTTAAGATTGCAAACTTGATTTGTATAGTTTTTACAATTTAATTCACCAAAACAATTTTATGCAATGCAATTTAACCTCTAGGAAAATTAGTTGATAATTGTTCAGGTCATAAACTCTACCTATGTATTTCAGTATAAATTTATCTTAATCATGAATTTAATAAGTATAAAATATTTATTATTTCAAAAATTTATTACAGTTTTGTAATTTAAATTAATTTCTTTCCCTCTCTTTCTTTATATATTATAAATCTATACTGAAATATATAAAGCTCAGGTATATTATAAATTTGTAATTAAAATGAATCTCTCTCTTTCTTTCTTTATATATTGTAAATCTATACTGAAATATATACATGTAAAGTTCGTGACCTGAAAAATTACGAACTAAATCTCTTAGGAGTTTTTGCCCCCTCTTCTGAACCATTGAATTTGGAGCTCGAATTCGCACAACATATCTTCCTCATTGATCTTTGTGCTACTTAACAAACTAGGCCGATATATACCTAAAAATGAACACAACATCAAGCAAAGCCCAAACCTGAATAGGAGGATAAATACATTCTGCGTTAAGATCTTAGTCACAATTTTGCTCGTATGAAAAAAAAACTCAAGTCATAAAGAGCTTGGACAATTGAAAATTTGGCCTCAAAGTTGGTTACGAAATTAAATGATTTGTTAACTTACTGGACAATGAATAACTGTGGAAAATAGACGATGAGATCTTACATGACCGATAGAAACTAAAGCGGTTGTGTGTGAGTAAATGTAACATATTGTAATTAAAATAAAGAAATTTATTTAAAAGTACTACGAAATAGTAGATATAAGTCACAATCAGAGGTAGGTGTTTTTACGTATGTGAGGTGGGTGTTTTTAAGAAAGTCTATGTTTGAGGAGTTGGTGTTGGAAGTAATGCTTCCATGTCATGTGTAGTTGTTATTAGGAGCTAGGGAGTCGGTCTAGAAATTGTTGATCCTTATATAATGAGTTGGAATCATTATCTAGAGATGTCGAAGTCAGTGTATAATCTCCTATATATGTAATTTTTGAAATCAATAATAATATAGTGTGAGATTTGAGTTGTGCAAAATCTCTCTTTGGTTAGCTTTCTTTATTTTTTTGGTATCAAATCTCATATGAAATTGACTCTCTCACAAGAGGGCTCGGGAAAATGGAAAGATTTGAGGGGTTGATGCATAGGATTAGTGTGTAGATAGTAAAAGAAAATTACTACATTCTATTTCTTGTGTGTTTTGTGTCAAATTTCTATTTGTATATTTATTTCTAGTATAGATTGGAGACCCTTTGGCAAATTGATCATTGTGGCATGACAGTGGCCATAAAAAGTCATCTTGTGCAATCGAGGTTGAGCTTGTGGAAAAATTGGCAGAGATGGATAAAACATTAGCACAAAAGTGCGAGGGAGTCGTCTGATTTGGATTTTTCGATTTCAAATTTTCTGTCGTTGTTAAAGAACGCCGGAGAAAAATTGCCAACCTCCACCAAAACCAAGACCATTATTTTGTAGGGAGTCTAGATTGCCAAGAACATGCCTGATCACTTTCATTATAGAAATAAACGGTGGATTTGTTATATATTGATGGCGGTCTGGGTACAGGGAGGAGTGTTAATCTCTCAAACTGCGAGATTATATCTTCGACTTCTATTTGTGAGTGTAATTGTTGGTTCAATGCGCTCTCTGTCATCCACTAACAACTTTAGAGCTTCCACTAAGTTAGCAAAATCCTCTAAGAACCGCAGAGTTCTGCTAAACCTCCACTAGTCTGGACTCGAAGGTAATATAAAACATAGCTTAATAAAATTTGAAATCCGCCATGTAAAACCTGTCGGCACTTCTTCACCGTTGATCTATTCTAGATCCAACGGTCTACAATACTTCCCTGACCTCGAACCTGCTCCATGACTATCAACCATCAATCTTGCTCCACCAGATCTAACGGCTCATATGCATATCGGCGAGCTAACTTGCGCACTCCAAATCCACCCGAAAAGTGGTTTCCCTCTCTCTCCTCGCTGTTACGTGTCACCGTCTGTATGGAAACAGAGCCAATGGAGCAATTACCAATTATCGCCTTTCTTCCGCCCGATATTCACTTGTGGTTTCTCCAACCCTCTTCAGCTTGTTAATTGTCAGTTAACTTATGCACCCAAACACCATTGATTGGTCTCAACTGAAATCTAACCGTCCAAATTAAATCTTCACACTGCAGGTCTTCCTACACTGATCTCGACCATCCATTCCACACAATTAGGGTTCATGAGAAACACAGTTAAAACACAAAATTTAACACAATCAACATCATTTCATTAAATCTCATAGAACACCGATTAACTTCGAATTTCATAATAACACAGAGATTTCGAAGGAGATTATCCTTCAGGATTTGACAGATAATTTCTCATCCACATACACAGAAACTAATTTTTTCGATTTTACTAGATTCGCCCCAGAAAAGCCAAATTTCTTCCACAGTCAAAATCCCCTTACAATAGTGTGAAAATTACATAAGTACTGGTTCATCCTAACAACCAGATCCTATTCAGAAGCTAAAATTTATTAACCCTATATGTCTTGCAAGGCATTCTCCTCGAGAATCTCCACTACAACTAACTAACTAAAACTTATTACATCATGATCAAATCCTATATTCTAGCTCTATGCTTAGCTAGGAAAAACATGGAAATTTATGGCTAAAGGATCCCATTCCTTTGCTTGTGATTTTTTTTTTGTATTTTTTGAATAATTCTTCGAATTTGTATTCAAGCCTTATGCTCCTACATCAGACTCTTAAAGACAAAATTCTTCATGAGCTCCTGTCCATGAGCTCTTCTACAGAACTGCCTAATTTCGGTAGCATGTTTTATGTTGCCCAAGTAGCTTCAGCAATTGGCTGACCCTTCCATTTGACCAAACACTGAAAGTACTCCTTTCCTCTGGGTTTGGTGATCACTTTCTTCTCTAAAATCCTTTCTGGCTGTAATTCCTTTGCTGTAGGTAACTATTTTACCCAGTCAATTTCCTGTGTCTCTTGGTCCTCTTCTGTATCATCTGTAATTTCACCCTCATACTTTTACAAATCAGCAACATTGAAAATTGGAGATATTCCAACATCAGGGGGTAATTTAATTTCATATGCATTTGCAAAAAATTTCCTCAATACTCTGCATGGTCCAATTTTCCTGAACTTCAATTTGTTATACTCCCTCTTTGGAAATCTTTCCTTCCTTAGGTGTACTAAAACCAAATCCCCAACTTCAAAGTTCACTTCTCTTTTTCTCATATCTGCTTTATTTTTGTACTTGATGTTGCTATCATGTAGCTGTTGTTTCACTTGTTCATGTATTGCTTGTATTTCTGAAGCAAAATCTTCTCCCTATGCACTTCTCATCTCATCTTTTCCCAAGTTTCTTAACTCAGAGACTCCTCTTGGATGCATTCCATAAACTTTATGGAATGGACTCTCCCCTATACTCCTGTTAGGTGAGTCATTATATGCATATTCAGCCTATGCCAATACTTGATCCCATTGCTTTGGATTTTCTACAGTAAGACTCCTTAAAAGATTAACCAAACTCCTGTTCACAACTTTAGTCTGTCCATCAGTCTATGGATGATAGGTAGAACTGAAACTCAATTTAGTTCCCAATTTCTTCCATAGTGTCCTCCAGAAAAGTCCAACAAATTTTGAATCCCTGTCTGAGACAATACTCTTAGGAAATCCATGCAATCTTACCATCTCCCTGAAAAGAAAATTAGCAATGTGAGTAGCATCACTAGTTTTATAGCTTGGAATAAAATGTGCCATTTTTGAAAATCTATCCACTACAACAAAAATTGAATCATTTCCTCTTTGAGTCTTTGGTAAGCCCAAAACAAAATCCGTACTTATGATATCCCAAGGCCTATCTGGAATTGATAATGGAACATACAAACCTGTGTTTTGGCTTCTTCTCTTTGCGTATTGACATACTTTTCAAGTTTTCACATACTTTTCCACTTCAGATCTCATTTTTCGCCAGAAATAAAATATGTTCAACTATTCATAAGTCTTATTTGCACCAAAATTCCCTCCAAGTCCTCCACTATGTTTCTCCTTGATAAATTCTCCCTCATGGAACAACTTGGTATGCACAATTTATTTATCTTAAACAAAAATCCATCTTGTAAGAAATAATCGTACCATTTATTCCTATCCATCAAAACAGGATTCTTACAAGCTTCATATGCCTCTTTAAAATCTAAATCTGTCTCATACAATTACTTAAGAAAATCAAAACCCAACACTTGAATTTGACTCTCTTGAAATAATATATTTCTCCTACTTAAAGCATTTTCAACTTTGTTTGATTAGCCATTTATGTGCTTCAAGATAAAATGGAAACCCTGAATATACTCTACCCATTTGGCATGTTTCTCGTTAAGCTTTAACTGCTGCATAATATATTGCAATGCATGGTTATCTAAATAAAGTATGAACTCTTTTGACATTAGATAATGTCTCCGCTTCTTCAATGACTGCACAACTGCATAAAAGCCTTTATCATAAGAAGAATACTTCTTCTTTGAATCATTCAGCTTTTCACTAAAATAAGCTATATTTCCATTTTCCTGACCTAAAACACCTCCAATAGCTTCTCCATTGGCATCACATTTCACTTGGAAAGGTTTATTAAAATCAGGTAGAACCAAAATAGCTTTTTCAGTGATCTTCTTCTTCAATAGCTAAAAATTCTTTTATGCTTCAGCAGTCCATCTAAATGGTTGTTGATCCTTCTTTATAGTCTCAACAATAGGAGCATTGATCTTACTAAAATTCTTTATGAATTTCCTATAAAAGCTAGTAAGACCATGAAAACTTGTTACCTCAAAGATACTTTTAGGTGAAGGCCACTCCATGATTTCCTTGATCTTCTCCGGATCCATCTTCAATCCTTCAGCAGAAATAACAAAACCCAAATACACTAATTCCTCTTTCATGAATGAACATTTCTTCAAATTTAGCAATAATTTCTCTTGTTGTAACCTTTGTAAGACATAATTCAGTTGTCTCATGTGCTCCTCCTTAGACCTGCTATAAACTAATATATCGTCCAAATATACTATTACAAATTTACCAATAAACTCCTTAAGAACTTCATTCATGAGTCTCATAAACATACTTGGTGCTTTTGACAACCCAAAAGGCATTACTCTCCATTCATACAATCCTTCATTTGTCTTAAAAGCAATTTTCCACTCATCCCATTCTTTTATCCTTATCTGATGATACCCACTCTTAAGATCTAGTTTTGTAAAATACTTTGCTCCACTCAAACAATCCATCAAATGTTCAATTCTTGGTAAAGGAAATCTGTACTTGATTGCTATTTTATTGATGGCTCTTGAATCAGTACACATTCTCCAGCCTCTATCCTTTGGACTCAACACTGTTGGTACTTCACAAAGACTCAAACTTTCTTTGATCAGTCCTTCATCAAGCAGTTCCTGAACCTACTTTCTAACCTCTTCCTTTTCTGTGGGAGTCATTCTGTAAGCTGCTTTATTTGGTAAATTTTCTCCAAGAATCAAATCTATATGATGGCTAATTCTTCTAATGGGTGGTAACTCATTAGCTAAATCATCAATAATGATATCACAATAGTTGTCCAAAATTTTTAGAATTTCAATGGGTAAATCAGAAACTTTTGTAGAAGTCATTATTACTTTGGGCTTGCAAATTAGAACAAAATTTACCTTGTTTTGTTCAATCTGTTGTAAGTATTCCTTTCCTCCTAGTAATAGAGTTTTTGGACCAGTCTTCTTCCCTGATGCATCCTCTTCTTCCGTAGGTAGCAATGTATGATTGACACCATCTTTACCAAACTTGTAGGTGTTTCTTTTCCCATCATGCATAGCTCCTCTATCATGTTGCCAAGGTCTCCCAAGAAATATGTGACACACATCCATAGGCATCACATCACATACAATTTTATCCTTATATTTGCCCAACTTTAACTCCACTTCATATTGTTCATTCAATAATAACTGATGTCCCTTTTGTAACCATGACACCTTGTAAGGTGTTGGATGTCTCATTGTCTGCAACTTCAATTTCTCCACCACTTCTGTAGAGACCAAATTATCAGTGCTGCCACTATCACTGATCATTTGACGACATTTCCCTCGAACCTTACACACTGTTATGAACAAACTCTTTCTTTGTGATGGTTCAACTATATCCTTTGTTGGCTTGAGCAAAAATTTATTGACTACCAAAGATTATCCTCTCTGGTACATTTTCTTCTTCTGTGAATATTGTTGCTTCCTCCTCAACTTGAGCAACAATTGCATTCCTCTTACTTGTTCATGCATTCTCTAGGCATTCAAAAGTTTTGTGTCCCCGTTTGTTACATTTGTAACATCTTACTTCTCTTCCTCTGCCTCTGCCTCTTCTTCCTCTAGAAAAGCTCCCTCTGCCACTTGCATCACCTTCTGTGGTTGCATTCAGGGTTGAGCTGCTACTAGCTCCATGTCTAGGTGCTAGAGATCTTCCTCTACCACCTTCACTTCCTTTTCCTTGGAATGTACCTCTTCCTTTGGCAGACTACTTCCTCATGAGTTTTTCTTCAGCTTTCAGTACCACATGATAAGCTTCTTCTACTGTTTTAGGAGACAGTATACTTATCTCATCTTGAATGTCCATCCTAAGGCCATTCACATATCTAGCCACCTTCTCATATGTATCCTGAGTTTGTCCAACTCTTATACTTACCTTATAGAACTCCTATGTATATTCTCTCACTGTCATAGACCTCTTTCTAAGATTATGAATCTGTCTGAACAAGGTTTGTTGATAATTACTTGGTAGAAACTTCCTCTTACCTTTGCTACCATCCTATTCCAATTCCTAATTGGTTGCTTGCCAAGACTATTTCTTTCTGCCTACACTCCATCCCACCAAAGTGTTGCATGTCCTTTTAGCTTGGTGACAACAAACTTTACTTTCTTCTCATCTTCTCTATCTCCATAATCAAAGAAATTCTCCATGCCATTAATCTAGTCTATCAATTATTTTGGATTCAATCCTCCTACACATATTGAAACCTCGGTTTTTGGCCTAGCTGTGGATCTCAACGCTGATTGGAAGAATCTCATCTTAGGAGTAACTATTATAGTTTCCTCCTCTTCTTCAGCTTCAACCTCAGGTTCACTAACATCTCCATCATCTATATTTCTCCATGTTGTTAATGCTTCTAATCTAGCCTACATCTGTTGCATAGATTCCATCACCTCAGCATTTGCAATTGGTCATCCTCTTCTACCATGTCCTTGTTCTCTTCCAACTCTAAAAGCCATATTGGATTACCTTCCCTTGCTTCTGAGATTCAATTCAGTGTCAACAAGTTCCTCTGATACCACTAATGATGGTGGTCTGGGTACAGGCTGGAGTGTTAATCTCTCAATCTACAGATTATATCTTCTACTTTTGTTTGTGAGTGTAATCGCTAGTTCAATGGGTTCTCTGTCATCCACTGACAACTTTAGAGCTTCCACTAAGTTAGCAGACTCCTCTAAGAAACGCAGAGTTCTGCTAAACCTCTACTAGTCTAGACCCGATGGTAATATAAACCATAGCTTAACAAAATATGAAATACGCCCTCTAAAACCCATCGGCACTTCTTCACCGTTGATCTATTCAAGATCCAATGGTAAACAATACTTTCTCGACCTCGAACCTGCTCCATTTCTATCAACCGTCAATCTTTCTCCACCAGATCTTACGGCTCATATGCGTATCGCCCAGCTAACTTGGGCACTCCAAATCCCCCCGAAAATTGGTTTCCCTCTCTCTCCTCATTGCTACGTGTCACTGTTTGTATGGAATCAGAGCCAATGGAAAATTACCACTTACCGCCTTTCTTCCACCCGATATCCACTCTCGGTGAGAAGAAAGATCTTCATCATTACTGTGTAGTACGGGACATTAGCTGCTTATAGTAGCCACCATTGATCGTCCAGTCCAACCCACTTCGGCTTGTTAATTGTCGGTTAACTTCTGCACCCAAACATTGTTTATCGGTCTTGACCGAAATCTAACTGTCCAAATTAAATCTTCACACCACAAGTCTTCCTCCACTAATCTCGATCGTCCAATCCACACACTTAGGGTTCATGAGAAACATAGTTAAAACACAGAATTTAACAAGTCAACATCATTTCATTCAATCTCACAGAACACTGATTACATAGAATTTCACAATAACATAGAGATTTCGAAGGAGATTATCCTTCAGGATTTGACAAAGAATTTCTCATCCACATACATAGAAACTAATTTTTTCCACTTTACTAGATTCACTCCAGGAAAACCAAATTTCTTCCACAGTCAAAATCCCCTTACAATAGTGTGAAAATTACATAAGTATTGTTTCATCCTAACAACCAGATCCTAACTCAAAGGCTTAAATTTATTAACCCTATCTATCCTACGAGGCATTCTCCTCTAGAATCTCCACTACAGCTAACTAACTAAAACTTATTACATCATGATCAAATCCTATATTCTAGCTCTATGCTTAACTAGGAAAAACATGGAAATTGATGGCTAAAGGATCCCACTCCTTTGCTTGTAATATTTTTTTGTATTTTTGGAATAATTCTTCAAATTTGTCTTCAAGCCTTATGCTCCTGCATCAGAACTCTAGCCATTGATATTGAAGATCAGGCCTGAGAGATAGAGAGTCTCAATATTTAATATCAGGCCTGATCTGAGAGATAGTGGCCTTCTCAATTTCAAATTTTCTGCCGTTGTCAAAGAACTCCAGAGAAAAATTGCCGACCTCCACCAAAAACAAGAAAAATATTTTGTTGGGAGTCTAGATTGCCGAGAACATGCCTGATCACTTTAATTATAGAAATAGATGGTGGATTTGTTATATATTTAGTTAGGCAAGATCAAATTGGTGGTGCTCAAGCCAACTCGCTCGCGTCAACTCTATTAATCGGGCCCTAATTTGTTGTATCTCAATCCATGTTTGATCATACACAAGTCACACTTTAGTAATATTGATGACTCCATATGTTATACCGCTTATTCTCAGGAACTGGGAACAAATTTGTGGGTCTGCGCCGAAGATGTAGCTCAAAATCAAGCTACGGGTTCAAAGGAGAGATCCTATTGTGGATCTAAAAAATATTTAGTAAAAATTGACTTTACAAAGTCATTCTAGCACTATCGTTTATCTATTAAGGTTGTTGCTGATTATGAAATCTTGAAGCTTGTTAGCCGTGGAGGCAGAGACTGTTGATGCCATCATTTCCAAAATCAAACAAATGTCTCGTTAGGTGGATGCAATGTTTATTTCTTTAGATCAAACTTTTTTATTTTTTCTTTGGTTGTCATCCTACAAAAATAATTTCCTTTGCTACAGTAACATGTTTGAGGAATCCTAAATTTTAGATCTAGAAAATAGGGGGGGTCAAATCATTGTTCAACATATGTATAACACCTAAAATGATGGTTGCGAAGGAAAATGAAATGTTGACTGGATAAGAGAAGCTCAAGAAATCGATATTTCAGCATTGGATGCATCTATAAGAGAGATATTTGCCTCATTTCCACATGGATAAAACTAGAAAGGAGTGTGGGGGAATTTTTTTTTTTTAATGAGTCTTCATCTTCCAGTTTTGTGGAGAAGTATTTTTTATTGGAAATGTTCAATTTGTGGGGGAGTTCTGGTCCAAGATTTTTGATTTGTTTTTAAGATGTTATGTGTAGTTATAGATATTATTATTTAAAAAATAAATAATAATAGAAAAATGTGAGAGTTCATGTTGGTTTTTGTGTTTTTATTGGTAATAAAAAGGTTGATGGTTTTTAAACTGGAAGCCCCAGTGCCCGAAATGTCAATTTTTGTGTGTTTGTAATTTTGGTTATAAGAAGGGTTGGTGGTTCTTAAACTTGAAGCCTCAGTGTCTGAAACATCAATTCTTGTGTAAGGTCAAGCTGTTTGATAAAATATTAAGCTCATTCAATATCAGGACCTTCCTCCTAGCAACTAACGGATAACCAGAAGCAAAATATCGGACAGAGGGTGTTTGGTCCATAGGATGGTTCATTACTTGATGGCACTTATCGTGGAAGCCACGATGATCCAATTTGTCAATATTGTTGATGTCGCAAATTTCATTAATGATGGTCAGAGGCAATTACGTTTTAAATGGAGTTCAAGTAACAACTCGAAGATGTGGTAAAGAAAGAGCGGAATTTGCGAGATTCCAGAGTGGATGTAGGTGCTCATGAAGGCCAGTCACACAAAGATTATCTTTATTGTTCTAATATGTGTTTTCCATGTAAGTATTAAGGGAGGGTGTTGGAAGTAATGCTTCATGTCATGTGTAGTTGTTATTAGGAGTTATGAGGAGTCAATATAGAAGTTTTTGATTCTTATGCAATCAGTTGGAGTCATTATCTAGAGGTGTTGAAGTCAGTGTGTAATTTCGTATATATGTAATTGTTGAAATGAATAATAATATAGTGTGAGATTTGAGTTGTGAAAAATATCTTTCTACTCAACAATATTTATTTTTCTAATAGTTGGCACCTCTTATTTTTTTTTTGTAAGCTTGGTAGATCTTTCCATTTTCATTAATATGTAAGCAGGTTACAACCACATAAAACTAGTTAGGTGGCCTCAACTTTCCCAATAGGAAACCAAGTTTTTTGGCCACCTAACTACATGATAGGTCATCCCGTAGAAAAAAGTGATAAGTATTTCTACCCAAGCTACATGAGCTTGTATACCATGTCCTTTTCCATACTCTATTTTCCTATAAACATATACAACTTCAAACTAAAAATTAAAAGCTATCCGTATATGTACTAACCAAAAATTAAAAACCAATTATCATCCTATTCATCTTACTTAGCCGACGTAGATTTGACTCGAGCTGGGTCCTTAACATTGGAACATGGCATCACTGTCTATGAGAGAAGACAAGGGAGGTGATCCTCAATGTGGCTGAGGCATCCATACTATTGTAATATCATTCATTAATAATTGTATCTCTTTCTGCAATCCAATATAGGGTAGATGTGTAGGTGTTAGTTGTAATCTAAGAAAGATTGTATGACAACATTTTTCATATCTGCTATATTATAACTAATAATAATAATAATAACTTAAAAAACAACACAATCTTCCATTTTCTCTTTAATCCTTCTTGGTGCAATAAACTTGTTTAGCCAAGTAATAAAAATAATACAATTCAATTCGTTATATTTTAATTATTTTTTTAATAATAAAATTATGAACAAATTTTTATATAAAAGGAAATCATAATACCATGGGCCAATACCATGGTTTATCAATACCATGAGCAATCGAGGCTTTTGATTATTATGTTATGGATCTAAGCTTTTAAGTATTCTATTACAATACCATGGATTAGCAATACGACATGCCCAAAAACCATAACTTATTTTATATTCAAAATATTTATAAATATTTTATGTTAATTGTATGAAAGGCAAGTGAAGTGACTAACAATGATAGAGGAAAGATAGTGCATGATTCTTTTAATTCTTTTATTATTGCATTTTCTTTGACATTATTTATCCAAAATATAGGTTTAATATTTTACAAGCAATTGTGTTGTTTTAATTTAGGTACTTTCTGAAATATAGTACAATGGGATCCAATAAGACATGCTCTAAAATATACATTATTAGTTTTTGTTAATATAAAATTTTAATTTCATTCATCCAAAATATAAAATATATATATATAATTATAATTTAATACAAGATGAAGAAAAGGGAACATAGTCGAGCTCTAGTTTCATGAAAAGAGAAAAGAAACTAGTGAAGCTAAGATTTTTCTCAAGATCGGGCTAAGGTTTCCTCGCTAACACCACCTCATTTTAGGTGATTCCATCATGCTTGCAAATCATTGATCTTAATTTCACATTAAAGGATATAAATCATCATTTTAGCTCAAGAGAAAAGAACAAATCAGAGTTCCTCATTGTAGGTTCAAGATTTCTTATATCACATGTTGCAGTCCCTCAGTGTAGATTCAGTGTTTCCTATATCATATATTGTAGTCCTTAAGTATAGGTTCTAACTATTCTCTTCATGCAATCATAATAGACATTCCTTCTTTTCATGGTAATCCCATCTTTGAAAATCTTAGATGTTAATTGATGCTATGTTTATGCATAAAAGTCTACAAGGGAGAAACTACCTAGACCATAACTCTCTAATAGCCCTAGCTATTTGGTGTAATCGTCCTCAAGTTTTAAGGCTCTATTGGCCTTCATATTTCTCTTGGAAGGAAAAAACCAAAAATTTCTAATCCTTTTAAATATATATATAATTAATTCAAAGTATCTAAACTATAAGTCAGTAAAATAAATAAATACAATCTACAAGTTAATGGATGGTAAATTAAACTAAGCCAATAATTGTACAATGAGTATAGTAGTTGAACAAAACTAATATAGAAAAATCAAATGAACGTTAATGATATCAAAACCTATACAAATGACTATAATACGTTTTCATAAAGAGTAGAACTAAAACATAATTAGTACAGAGGAACCAAAATAAAATTATATGTAAGAAGAATAAATTCCAATTCGTAATTTTAATTCATATATATATATATATAACTATAAATTAAAATTAAGGTTAAGAAATATGATCCTTAATGTAAAAGAAAATACAGATAACTGGGACAAAGAAAGTTTCTTATTTTTCAAATAGATGCAAATCAAATTGTACCTATGGTAATGATTAACGTTAAGAATAATGCAAAATAAAGTAATTGATGCAACCTATTCTATTACCCGGCCAAGATGCAGAGGACTATTGCAATGATATCATAGAAGGAAAATTCTTCTCATCAATTGTTTAGGAATAAAACCAACAAACAGAATATTGAAATTTAATTTTTAAAACAGTGATTACCCCAACAAATTAATTCAAGGCATATGTTGAAAAATAACATAATATGAATTCTATATCTCTGAGATAAAAACACATAAACGTAGATTATATATATGTCTCCATTAATAACTACCCTCACGACACAAGTCACTAGAAGCTATTAATCAAATGAAAATAATTATGAATTGAACCAACATCTAAAATGGAAAATAAACACAATGAATGTTAACTGCTTGTAAAATAAAACCATACAACCAATAATTACTATTTTTTGAATCCTAAGGAATCAACCCACACATAATGGTAGTAGACCGCAAGTTATAGTGACTATGGAACAATTCAAAACAAAATAAATCATCAACTAGATAAAAACAAATTGTATTTTTAGTGTAATACAAAAATATCCATAGTCACATTTAACTTATAAAAATGTATTTCTTCTCCAGATTCTCCCATACAATCATAAGGATTTGCTTCCTTCACTTTGAAAACAGGGGGTTTATATCCCTCTATGCACTAGTTATGAAAAAAATAAACTGAACTTAGAAATTACCCTTTTAACAAAAATAGTAATCATAACTATCTGTTTGGTCTCTGGACCATATATTGACAAAGAAAGAAATACAAAGGAACTAACATAATAACTTTAGCAACATTTGCGTCATCTACAGGCTATCCAAATTGATCCTTTCCAAGAAATCAATGTTTCGACCGTCACAAAGACCTACTATGTTTTAAGGAAAATAATATTGTTGTTCGACTCAATTGTGAAGGAGAGGGTTGTTACATAATCTAAGATTTTGTAACACCCTTTTAATTTTAGAAAAATAAATTCATAGCAACATCCTACCTCGATATCTAAAAGGCTAGAACAAAATTACAAATAAAACTTTCATTTAGAGTTACTTTGATTATCAAGATCTAAAGAAGCAATTAGTTTGGCCCGAGATGATTTCACAATGATGTGCGTATCCGAAATTTAAGATTGGTTTTCGGAGCTGGCAGAATTTTCTCTCGCTCTGTTTCACTAGTTTGACATGACTCCATGAGTTGTTCTTTTTCCCTCATTAACTAGCTAATTAAACCATTCAAGCGTGGAATGGTAAACAAGAACTTTTGATACCAGAATTGATCTAACTGAGCAGGATCAAAGTCAGAAAAAATACGAGTAGGTTTTTTTGACACTATCATGGTTGTGAAGCTCAAAATTATCGTGATAAAAACACTCTTCAACCCAAGGTTTATTCTTCTTAATAGAACGCTCAAGCAAAGGCTCCAAATCTACAAACATCTATTTTGTGAGATAATTTGCATACTTGTTCCTACTAGCTTGAGCAATTTTTGTTTGCATTTGCTTGATTTTAATCAAAGATTGAAAATCATTATCTTCTTGACTGATCATTTCATTGAATATAGGATCTAGATACATAGGTTCGGGGTTCGGGCTGAGGACTATACCTTGAAAGTTTATTTTTCCTTTTAAATTCTTGTTTTATATTACCTTGCTTTTTAATAGTGTCTTTTGTCATAGTCCTAGTTAAACAAGATGCAATAGGTTCAGGGTTTTCAACTATGTTATCCTTTAAGATACAAGAGTTCACCTCTTGAAATGACTCTTCAAACCTATATTTTGACGAGTGATGGGAAGGAAACCAGACATGATCATTCAGAGAACAGTTGACACAAAGGGAACTAGTGGTTTATATTCTCTGGGAAGTTGGCCTTTGTCGAACTATTTTCGACTCACGAAAGAATCCAGTGTTCCCCAAGTTTGGCCAACATGTTTTTAACCAATATACAAATAATACTGTGGTGGAAGAGCGAGCACTCCATATTCTTGCATTGTAATTTATAAGTGCAAGACATCTTAGTCAAGATCTTATATAAATATAAGGGAAAATTGAATTTATAGCAAAGAAACAACATAAAAAAACGGTATTGTAATATCCCTCTATAATGTACGGTTGTTTTTTTAGTTATCTGTGTTGGTAAGGATGGCAGAAAATCCATAAAGATACTTTGGATAAAATGTTGTAAATAAGTATTTTCTTTATTAATAAAAAAAAGAAAATGAATGGAACTTAAGTACTTGGAGGAGACACTCGAGAATGAGATTGGTTGCCAAATCTGGAAAAAAATTCTCATTGGTAAATGAGATTGGATAGAAATTTTAATGAAATTACCTATGAGAGTAATTTTATTGAAATTACCTATGAGATGCGATAGTGGTCACTGTCATAATATTTTTGAGGTATTTTACTCTATTTCACTACAACGACTAATCTATCCTCTTAGGTAATGGAAGCATTAATAAACCAACAACTTAATCAATCTTTTAAGCTAAATGGGACATGAATAAATTTGCAACAACTATTCAAAATTCTAGCATAAGAATATAGTTACAAGAGAGAAACTTCTGCTACTAGGGTTGGGCCCTAAGCCAAGAGCTTCATCCCTCTGAGTCAACTCAGTGCTGGATCAAAACAAAACCTCTCATTATCATTCAAAAAGTGGCAAATAAATCATAACAATAATACTAAAATGTGCTTCAGCTTCATGGCCTCTTGGCTACGATAAAACTTCGAATCATAATGTGTCCCTTAGCTGGTTTATTTATACAAAAATGGAGCTACCAAAAACTCACTAGAAAATAGGGACATTTTCCTCCCTAACTTGAGAATAAGTGAGTCTAACTCTTCCTTGACTTGCATTGGCTCAACTACTAATGAACTCAGCCTTCTTGGCTACCAATGACACTGAATGGATGAGACAGTGTGGGGGATATTCGATTGATTTGAGGAATTAAAGAGGTGGACCATCTCCTAGAATCTCTCTTGGTTGTCTAGTTCAAGTTCATGTACTCAAAGAATCTCAAAAGTGCTCCAATTCCTTCATTTAACACACATTAGGCCACATGACTTAGTAACACATCTTTATTCCTCACACTATGCATAATATAACAAAATTTATAGATACATGTGAGAAAAAGATAATTTAATAAGCTGGAGGATGGAATTGTGACCCATCTAATATATCGATTAATCAGCCTCATCATCACCCCCTACTGAAACCATTGCTCATCCTCTGAGAATCTTAGTCATTTATGTCAATGTCCTGCATGGCCCTGGTCACCTCTCTAACATCCCATGATTTTGTCGATGGTGTCTCTTCCTGAGGATATAAACCTGCATTCTTCTCTATTTCTTCCCATTTCTTACTTTCCTCTTCTTCCTTCCTTCCCTCCTATAAACCCAACAAGAAAGGTGGATTGAGTTTAAGTCGATTCCAGTTGATATTCAGACTTTGCATTGCCTTCTCGTACATAGGTGTTATATCCAATGCATTTCTCAATATCTGAGGAGAATGATAATCTGTGATCTGAAAACTGTGTGGCAGGGTATTCCATCTTTTCTAATATTTTTATTGGCTCTCTACCCCCAACAGTCTTAGAGTGTACTCAAAATGGGAGATGGTCTGCTCTTGGGTGGCAAGGTATCTGGGTGCCAGCTTAGCATCATTAGAAATGATGTTGTGATTACTGATTACAACCATGGAATTTATCTGTTATACCGTGATGTAGAGGGGTTCTCTTTCTTCCCTTATCAATATTCTCTTCATCTCCTTAACCCTAGCCTCCTCATGACTCATCCAAGATGTGAGAGTCATTAGTAGCAACTCTCCCAACTTGGCATTGGTATCCAAAAAATTCATGTCAGTTAAGGTGAGGTTGTGTAGCTATAATTCGGCTAATTTTTCATTGTCTTTAGGGCTACCATATCACACAACTCAATGAATAGACTATAGTCTTGGAATGGCATAGTCCCATGTTGTTATAATGTCTTAATTTGGAACTGCATCCATTGGTCTTTGAGTAAAAGTGCATAGGATTTCGGTGACAGTTTGCATTGAAGTGCCTCCATGGAGAGTTTTGCCATTATGGACATTTAGGTCTCATTTTCTTGCAATTTCTTCCTCAACCATGTGTTAACTACCTGTAGTTGTGTTCTCATTGGCTACTCTCTATCCCTTAACTGACTCAAATCCTTTCCCATTTCTAAGATATTTTCCTCCATATGGCCCACATCTTCAATTTTCTTGGATTTGGAAATTTGAATCCATTTATGTGTCGTTCCTCTTTCTGCCTCAAGTTCAAAAAAGAGAGGGGTTGAATATTTTTTTGGTATCACTCTCCCTCCTTCGATGAACTTGTAATAGGAGCTCAAATTGGGCTATGGACTAGGCTCCTCTAGCTCTTGAAAATATATCTCAAAGGTTCTTGGAGAACATATCCATTCTTGCAACTATTGTATTGCCTCTTTCCCCTCTTTCTACCCCTTTTTCTCTTCCTGTAGCATTTTTTGTTCTTCCTGTAGCACTCTTTGTGCTTCTTGTAGCAGGCCTTTCCCTTTTTGTTGGAGTGGGATAGGTGCCTTGTGCTACTTATAGGAGTTTGACCTCGTGATAGGTTTTTTTACATAGGTTACGAGAGTCTTTGAGATGGCTCCAAGAGATGTGACTTTCTTAACTTTCATCTCAATGGACTCTAGCTCCTCTCTTTTACTTGGTGATTCCTAAATTATAATAGTGGTATTTCCGGGAGTTTGAGCCTTTCCCTCTTTAATTCTAGTGATTTTCCTTGTTTTGAAGTAGAGTGGAGTTTGCCTCTCGCTTTTTTTCTTAGTTTTGATTGGTTTTCTCAAGGCAACTAGGACATCAGTTGTGTCCTTTTCACGGTGCTCAAGAGACAAAATTCTCTACTCTTGGGGTACCTCCTCTTCTCTAGGTGCAATGCTTTTCTCTAGACTTGGTTCTTCCTGCTGCTCTTCCTCTTCCTGGTGTTCTTCCTCCACCTCTTCCTCTTCTCCTACCTCTTCTCCTTCAAGTGCAAGGACCTAAGTGTCAAGGAATCCTTCTCTGTCCATATCTCTGAATGTGGACCAGAGGACAGGAACTCTTAAGTTATTCAAAAAATATTCCACTATTAATTTGATGAGGCTAAGATGTCCTAATTGTTATGGTTTTCCTTCATTCACCTTCTGGCTCATGTCCATGATGGATTGTAGGTGGAAATACGGAACACCAAGTCTTTTGGCCATGCACAATCTTGCTCAAAATCCACTTCATGGAGCAGTCTGAACCAGTAGCCATAGACTACACTCAGTCTTCCTTCACAAGAGATGAACTTAAGGATGTGGTAGGCCACCTCATCCCAAGGACATGGGAGTCTCTCCCTTCTTCATCATCGGTCAAGAAGCTATTCTTAGCAAGGGCATTGGTAGACTTGTCCTCTTTCCTCCACTGGGCCCCTAGGGGAATTGTTGTCACCTTGCTAATCAACCCAGGAGTAATGGTAATGGATAATCCTCTCACCACATTAGTAGCATTGATTCTCCGTTAAGGGTTTAGGTCCATGGAAAACTCATAAGTGATATCATCCTCATATCGTTTTAGTAGCTCAAGGAAGCTTAACCATCGATGTCTCCTGAAAAATGTCTACTACAGGGGGATGAAGGTCAATTATCTTAGTATTTATAGGTTATGTTCTATTGAACCCCCCTCCCATCTTTTTCTCTATTTTTAATTAGGTGTAGGAGGGTTTTTCTATGGTAGCCCCAATATGAACTCAAAGGGAACATAGGGGTGGAGCCTCTAATTGATGATAATTATGTGTATCCCTTGTATTTTATAGCAAAAAAACTCTTTTAATCCACAAGATCACTGTAATTACTAAGAGAGCATAAGGTCCTCTAGCATGTAAATCAAGGACAAAAGAATGAGAGGGCCATTTACTTTTCACTATCAGGCCTCGTGTAATAACAATTGAAGACTGAATTTGCCCTAGATAGTGTTTTGCATGATTGGGGGCTTCCTATAACATTTTTTGTGCTTCCTGTAGCTTCTTGTGGCCTCCTGCACTTCCTATAGTTGTTTCCTATAGGATTGAAAGAGTAGTGTTTGACCCCCTCGGTAGCTTCCCAAGGTTGTCCCTACCTCAATGGATTTATAAATGAGCGAAAATGAAAAGAATTTCAACATTTATGTTATTTCTGGTTAGGGCTTAGAGCGCTATGATGGTTGGCAGTGGTATGAGTTTTCGTCATTTGGATCGTTGGCCCACCTTGGGTGATCATTCTCTCTAGCCTTGTAATTAATACCCACTCCTTCTTAACTGATTTCAACTTCCCTCTTAACTAAACTGACTAATGTTACATTTCTACATTGCATGATGACGAATGGATCATGTTTTGTTCACTAGCTAATGGTGGAAAAGTTAACTGGGCACCTCTATCTTATAAAAAAACCTTCCTTCGACATTCATACATTTTTCATTATTTTACACCTAGGGAGAAGCTTAAAGGTTACCATACATGTTCCTACCTTATGCTTGATCGATGCATGCTAAAGTCCTAGACCTTTTGTGGTACTACAAAGGAAGTTATCTTACTGTAATTTTTTTTCCTGTGTACTTTTTGTGCTTGCTGATGTTGTTCATGGGTGCAGGTGCTTTGCTAATATCTTAGGTGTTTTTGTTGTTGTTGTGGAGTACTTATTGGAATGAAAAGGTTCTCTAGTATGGTGGTAACATCCTCTCAATTTGGATGAGAAGAAGAGCTAGGGTTCATGTTTATCATAATAGTGGCACACGCTGCTACAGGAAATGATGTAACAACCCATTTTTTCTTATATTCCAAGGTATTTTCTTTTGAGGAGTGGTGAGAGGGAGTTTAGGGGTTGAAGGATGAAGTTAGAGTCCTGATAGGGTAGTGAACGCTAGTGAAAACAAATAAATTTCCTCTTTTTTTCTTTTTGAAATATTATTTTTTGAATGAGACACTACTTAGGGTTGACCTTAAGAAATGGTGATTTTTTTGAATCAGGCATGGATGCAGGATGGGTGAGCGGTTGGATCAAGATGTGAGGACTCTAGCTAGCGTTGGATAAGCCATGCTTCATGAATTTCGTATTAATACCTCTTTCCTATAGAATTTCAGATATCTTGTAGTGCTACAGGATCTTCATGTAGGAGTTACAGGACATCTTGTAACAAACCAGAGAGCACACAGAAATGGATTTGTGGGGCCCAAGGATGGGTGAGAGTGGTAAGGACATGGTTTCCATGGATTTTATGGAGTAGATGGAGGGAAAACTGGAATGGAACTTGAGCATGTTGTCCTTGTAGTTCTCCAACTTGCCACTGTCATCAAAACTTGCAAAATAACAGAAACTATTAACAAACAAGCTGTAGATTTCTGTCATGGCATTCTTCTTTGATTTTTCTTGGTTTTTTTAGGGACACACAGGCTGACTTAACGGAGGTTTTCACCCAGGGATATTTTATTTTATTTCTTTGTTCCCACTCTTTGGATGCCTCAAGGAGGCTTTCAACCCAAGAGTTGGACTCAAATGCCTCATGGAGGTTTTCAACCCAAGAGTTGGCCTCAAATGCCTCATAGAGGTTTTTGTCTAGGCCTCTTATTGTTTTTTTTTTTCTCCTTTTTTCACAAACAAAAACAATATTTAGGGATGTTGTGACTTGGAAGTTAGGACAATTCCAATAACATTCACCTCCTTGCTGATGAATTCTTCCTCAGAGAGAGGCCTTCTATAAATCTTCAATCTATAGCCATTGACAAGCAAGGGAATCCCTTCCTCATCAATGGTCCTCATCTAACCAACTCGATTGTCATGGGATTTCTCTACCAGATATGTTCCCAACCACCTTGTCATCAATTTTCCTTTCAATTCCTTGAACCTTGAGTCATATATCAGAGCCCAATATCCTTCTTGAAAGACCTTGTCCTTGAGATTCCTATCATTCTAGACCTTCCTTTGCAATTGAACAACTTTGGTGTGTAGGAGAGCTTTCATTCTGAATTCATCCAAGCAATTTAACTCAAGCAACCTCTCCTGGTGTGCCTTTGTAACATCTAAATCCAATTGTACCGTCATTCTCAAAGTATTGTATTCAAACTCAGTGGAGTGTAGAGCCTTCTTTCCACGGACTAATTCATAAGGGTTGAAACCAACAGTGGTCCTCCAAGTGGTATTGTAGGCCCAAGTGGCATTCAATAATATGTCTGCCCAATCCTTTATGTTGTTGCTCAAGACCCTTGTGAGGATGCCTTCTAGTTCCCTATTGGTGACCTCTACTTGTCCATTGGCCTGAGGATGATAAGCATTAGATTTTCTGTGCTTGACATGATGTTTCCTTAACAAATTCTCGATCAGATGTGACGTGAATTGAGCTTCCTGATCATTGACTAGATCTCTTAGGTATCCAAATTTGTAGAACACATTCTCCCTCATGAACTCAGATAGTTTTTCCTCTATTGCTACCTTAACAGCCTTTGTCTCAAAACACTTTGTCAAATTGCTATTAGAGAAAAAACACTTTGTCTAATACCAATACCCTCCCACCTTGATTAGAGATTACATTGCTCGAGCTTCAGATCTCTGGCATGGCCTCTGATGGTAGAAGAGTGTCGCAAGGATAGAATGGGGGCTTCAAATCACATGAGATGGTTAGGAAACACGAGAAGCCACCTGCGGATTCGCAACCAGAAAATGGGCAGAATATTCCACCATGCATGTCAGTTGATGCACCCTCGATTCCTTTGATCCTTCTTGATTGAAACTGGGTGCGCTCCCATCCCAGAAACCACAGATCCGATGCATTCAATGCGACTAAAAAAGCTTGTGGCGGTTCGAATTTACGAAAAGATATGCCTACTCCCAGAGAAATTTACGAAGCCCTTGATAAAATTTTTGTCGATCAGGAGCGTGCAAAAAGGTTTTATCCTCTCTATTATTTTGCTTAGATTTGCTTTCATTTGTTATAGTTTGACATGTATTTTGTTGTTCATGAATTTGTCTTTTTATTTAACGCCAATTGAATGCTCAATTGACAGTGTTATATGGTTAAAATTTAAAGCTTTTTTGGTTGTTATTAAAATTCTTTACTAGAAGTAGGGGCAAAATAACGAATGCATTTAGAATTCCACGCAACTTGAACATATCTCTAACAATTCCCTCTCTTCGTCTCCCACTACATATACAACAACAAGGCTCGCTGCATCTACACCAGGTCCTCAAGTTTTAATTTGTGAAAATGATGATGAGCATGAGCAGCTTCCGAACCTGTTCCGGGCAACTTGTGCATCGGCGTTAGAACTTTATGCGGGAAAAATTGCACCTTTACCCTTTGCAACATTTATTACCGATTATGTTATCAAATTTGTTATGATGGGAGTAGCGTATAGCATGGCACTGGTGTTGTTGTTGAATATGTAATTTCAACCGCATACATACAACGCCCAAACCGCCGCAGCGAAACCAGAAACTACCCCTGACATATTTCGGACCGGCTTTTGGTGTGAAGTGGTTTCCGAACAATCGACTCCGATGCAATTGTTTTCAGCCACGCGTCCTCAGCATTTTTCTTTCCGTACAGGTTTATCGGAGCCAAAGTTCAGCATAAAGGAGTCTCCCGAAATCTCCGTCTACCGTTCGATTTGCTTCATTGTTCTCCATCATCCATCAATCAAATTTGCATACAAGCCTGCATTAAATCCATTGCGTGAAGTAAAATCAATTTTGGTTGACCACTGATAATAATTTAATATATTAATTGTGCCCTTAGAAAGTAGATAAGGGTTTTTAGTTTTAATGTTTTTTTTATGCACGAAGGTATGGTGAATATTAATGACAGGTATGGTAATTTTGATATAATATATACGCAATGTAATATCCAAAAATATAGGAGCTCGTGCGTTATGTAATGTTTTAGTTTGACTTTTTTTGTGAAGAAAATCGAAGTTTGCACAGCAATGCAATGTGTGAGTGAATAAGAAAAACAAAGATGAACATTGTATAATGTAAGGGGCTAATATTGCACAGGAGCACATAGGAGAAGAAGCAGGGGAGATTTTCTTCTGAAGTTAATTTTTGTATGTGTGAACGCACAGCAGTGCGAAACAAAAACCCAGGTTGAAATGTAATTTTGTTGGTTGCCCAAACGAGGGGAAGCATGAAGAATCATATGGTGTGAGTAAAGATTTTTTTTTGTGAATGTAATGTAAAATTTACTGCATATGTAAAAAATTATTTTTAAAACAGTATATGTAAAATGTTTTCACAGCAGTGAATGTAAATGAGAATTTTACCCAGCAGTGTAAAATCTCAGAAAGAGACAGAGTTTTATTTTTGTTGGCTGAATGTATTTTTGGTAAATCCCTCTGAGTGAAAGAGGAAGAAATATGTATCAAGCATTTTTATTTTAATGAATACAAGCATTTTTCTGGGTATGTAATACTCTGTTCTCAGACAAATTTTTTGAAGCTTCCCTATGCAAAAGGATCCTGTGGAAAGAAGGAAACAGAGCATTGCCTCTGTGTGTTCAGTTTGTTTGTTTTTGGGATTTTACCAGAAAAAGGCCCAACAGTGGTATCAGAGGAGGTTTAGGCTCTTTGAAGGTGTTCAAGAAGCTGAAGAAAGGAGTTCTTTTGCTGCAACAAATTCTCCAGCAGAGTGAAGTCTCAAGCAAAAGAATCCAAGGTATTTCTCAAAGTTTCTTTTTGTTACTGCTGAAGAAACAGTCAGTGTTTTTAAACACACAGTCAAGGATTTAGAAGCATAGTTTAGAATGCAAGGAATGGCAAGCACCAGCAATAGCATGGGTATGCAGCTCCCACTATTTGATGGAAAAAACTATGATTATTGGGCAATAACCATGAAAGCCTTGTTTGCCTCACAAGATTTATGGGAAATAGTTGAAGATGGTTTTAGAGAACCAGCAGATGAAAATGAGTTCAATGCATTAACTCAGGGAGAGAAAGATCTGTTAAAGAGCTACAAGAAGAAGGATTCAAAAGCCCTCTTCTTCTTGTATCAAGCAGTGCATGGAAGCGTGTTTCCAAGGATAGCAGCAGCTAAGACATCCAAAGAAATATGGAAAACTCTCAAGACAACCTATCAAGGCATGGAGAAAGTGAAGACAGCAAAACTACAGTTGCTGAGGAAAGATTTTGAGAATCTGAGCATGAAGGAGTCAGACAACATTGACTCATTCTTCACACATGTGATTGGATTGGTCACACAGATAAGGACTCATGGAGAAACCCTTGAAGAAAGGAGGATTGTGGAGAAAATATTGAGGGTCATACCCTCAAAGTTTGATGTGATTGTTACCACCATAGAAGAGACAAAGGATCTCTCAAACTTTTCAGTTGAAGAGCTACATGCATCACTGATAACACATGAGCAGAGGTTGAGTAGAAACAAAAACTCATCTCTAGAGCAAGCCTTCAAGACCCAGATGTCTTTTGGAAGAGGAAGAGGTCAAGGCAGAGGAAACAAGAGAGGAAGAGGCAGAAGCCAAAACAAAGGTGGAAGGAACAACCCAGCAAATGCTCAAGGAAGAGGCAGCAATCCAAATCAGAACCAAGGCCAAGGCAGCAGCCAACAAAGAGGACAACATCATGCTGAAGGACAAAGGTATGAAAAATCCAATGTCCAATGTTATTACTCTAAAAAATATGGGCATTATGCCAGTGAATGTAAGAAAAAGCAGCATGATATAAGTAATAGACCAAATGCAAATGTCACTAGAGAAAACATCAGCCAAGATAATGTGTTGTTAGCTTGTAACATGGCTGAAACAAACAGTGATGATATATGGTTTTTAGACTCAGGTTGCAGCAACCATATGACAGGAAACATAGCCCTCTTTTCTGCTCTAGATCAGAATGTAAAATCACAAGTCACATTAGGAACTGATAGCAAAATTTCTGTTATGGGAAAAGGAGAGGTAAAAATATTTACAAAGAACGGTGAAAAGAACACCATAGCAGATGTCTACTATGTCCCCAGAATGAGATGTAACCTCTTGAGTATTGGACAACTTGTTCAAAAGGGTTACAATGTTTTCTTTGAGAATGATGTATGCACCATCATGGATATAGCACCCAACAAAAGATGCATTGTTGAAGTGAAGATGACAAGGAACAGGATGTTCCCTCTCAGGATCAGGGCAGATTTGAAAAACAATAATGAAATTGCAGCACTTACCCAAGAGGCTTTCCAAAGCGTGCCAAAGGATGAAAATTGGTTGTGGCACTTTAGATTTGGACATCTCAACTTTGGAGGTCTTAACTTGTTGAGCAGAAAAGGGATGGTAAGAGGATTACCACTGATAGAAAAACCGGACAACCTTTGTGAAGGTTGTATCTTGGGAAAACAACATAGAGAAAGTTTTCCATCAGGGAAAAGCATAAGGGCAAAGACACCCTTAGAAATTGTCCACTCAGATTTATGTGGACTGATGCAAGCTCCATCATTAGCAGGCAGCCAATATTTCCTAACATTCATTGATGACTTTACAAGAAAAACTTGGGTATATTTTCTTAAAAACAAAAGTGAAGTGTTTTAGAAATTCCGAAATTTCAAGGCACTTGTTGAAAACCAAAGCGGGCTGCATATAAAGTTCTAAGAACTGATAGAGGAGGTGAGTATATCTCCAAGGAATTCTTGCGGTTTTGTAGAGAAAATGGGATTCATAAATAGTTTACAGCTAGGTACACCCCACAGCAAAATGGAGTTGCTGAAAGGAAGAACAAGACCATCATGGATATGGCGAGGAGCATGTTGAAGGCAAAGCATTTGCCAAATGATTATTGGGCTGAAGTTGTACATTGTGCAGTGTATATTTTGAACAGGTGTCCTACAAAAGTAGTGATGAACAAAGTGCCAGAAGAAGCATGGAGTGGGAGAAAGCAAGGAGTCACCCACATGAGAGTTTTTGGATGTGTGGCTTATACACACATTCCAGATCAGCTAAGGAGGAAGTTGGACAGTAAAGGGGAGAAATGTATTTTCATTGGATATAGTGAGGAATCCAAAGCTTACAGGTTGTATATCCCATCTACCAAGAAGTTTTTTGTCAGCAGAGATGTTCAATTCATTGAGGAGGAAGCTTGGGATGGAAGCATAGAGAAAACAGTGAATGTTAAAAATTGTTTGTCTCATGATGAAGATGATGAGGAGATGGCTGAAATGCATCCCCAAACAGCAGTGCCAACACAAGGACAACAAGGGACACCATTGAGGATAAATGAAAGTGCTTCTCCAAGCACACCACAAGGAGGAAATTCAAGTGCGTCTTCAAGCACCTACACACCAAATGAAAGAGGTAAGAAATTTAGAAATTTAAGTGACATTTATGATGAAAGAATGAATTCCTTATTTGCCTTGTATTGTAATGTTGATAATCCTATTCATTTCGAAGATGCAATTAAAGATAGGAAATGAGTAGAAGCTATGGATGAGGAGATCAATGCCATAGAGAGAAACAAAACATGGGATTTGGTTGAGCTACCAAAAGGTAAAAAAGTCATTGGAGTCAAATGGGTTTACAAGACCAAAAGCAATGCTGAAAGCAAGATAGAAAGGCACAAGGCAAGGCTGGTTGTCAAAGGGTACAAGCAGCAGTATGGGAGAGACTATGAGGAGACTTTCGCACCAGTTGCAAGAATGGAAACGGTGAGAGCAGTGCTGTCCATAGCAGCACAAAACAAGTGGAAAGTTTACCAAATGGACGTGAAGTCAGCATTCCTAAATGGAGTGTTAATGGAAGAGGTTTATGTTGAACAGCCTCTAGGCTATGAGAAGAAAGGTGAAGAGCACAAAGTGTGCAGATTGAAGAAGGCTCTTTATGGGCTGAAGCAAGCACCAAGAGCATGGTACAGCAGAATAGATTCATATCTATTGGAAAAAGAATTTGAGAAGTGTGAAGGAGAACCCACTCTCTACATCAAAGAAAAGGATGGTGAGATTTAGATTGTTGTCTTATATGTTGATGATGTTATTTTCACAGGTAATGATGATCATCTCATTGAGAATTTCAAATCAGTCATGAAAGAGGAATTTGAAATGACTGACATGGGTTTGCTGAGATATTTCTTAGGCATAGAAGTAGATCAAAATGAAAAAGGAATTTTCATCTCACATGCAAGATATGTAAATGAAGTATTGAGCAGATTTAACATGCAAGAGTGCAAGGCAGCAATCACTCCCACAGTAATGGGATTAAAACTCAGCAGAGAGGACAGCAGCAAGGATTTTGATCCTAGTTTGTACAAGAGTATTGTTGGCAACCTTATGTATTTAACAGCTACTAGGTCTGACATTATGTTTGCTGTTAGTTTAATTTCCAGATTCATGTTGAGGCCAAAGGAGGCACATTGGCAGGGAGAAAAAAGAATTTTAAGGTATGTCAAAGATACCAAAACGTTTGGAATTTTATATACTACTTCAGAATGTTCAGATTTAGTTGGATACACTGATAGTGATTGGGCTGGAAGTGTAGATGATCGGAAAAGCACTTATGGTTATGCTTTTCATATGGGTTCAGGAGCCATTTCATGGGCTTCTAAGAAGTAGTCCATTGTAGCATTGTCTATAGCAGAGGCTGAATATGTGGTAGCTACAGCAGCAGCATGTCAAGCAGTTTGGATGAGAAGAATGTTGAGGAGCTTAGGCCAAGAGCAGGCACAAGCAACAATGATTTTTTGTGACAATAGCTCAGCTATTGCATTGTCAAAGAATTCAGTGTTTCATAAGAGAACGAAACACATTGATACAAAGTTTCACTACATCAGAGAATTGGTGAACAATGGAGAAATTGTCTTAGAACATTGCAGGACTCAGGAACAGGTTGCAGACATTTTGACAAAGCCATTGGATCAGAAAAGCTTTGAATTTTTAAGGAAGTGTCTGGGTATGACTGAATGCCCAGCAGTTGAAATTAAAGGGGAGTGTTGAATATGTAATTTCAACCGCATACATACAACGCCCAAACCGCCGCAGCGAAACCAGAAACTACCCCTGATAGATTTCGGACCGCCTTTTGGTGTGAAGTGGTTTCCGGACAATCGACTCCGATGCAATTGTTTTCAGCCACGCGTCCTCAACATTTTTCTTTCCATACAGGTCTATCGGAGCCTAAAGTTCAGCCTAAAGGAGTCTCCTGAAATCTCCGTCTACTGTCTGATTCGCTTCATTGTTCTCCGTTGTCCATCAATCAAAGTTGCATACAAGCCTGCATTAAATCCATTGCGTGAAGTAAAATCAATTTTGGTTGACCGCCGATAATAATTTAATGTATTAATTGTGCCCGTAGAAAGTAGATAAGAGTTTTTAGTTTTAATGTTTTTTTTATGCACGAAGGTATGGTGAATATTAATGACAGGTATGGTCATTTTGATATAATATATACGCAATGTAATATCCAAAAATATAGGAGCTCGTGCGTTATGTAATGTTTTGGTTTCACTTTTTTTGTGAAGAAAATCGAAGTTTACACAGCAGTGCAATGTGTGAGTGAATAAAAAAACCGAAGATGAACATTGTATAATGTAAGGGGCTAATATTGCACAGGAGCACATAGGAGAAGAAGTAGGGGAGATTTTCTTCTGAAGTTAATTTTTGTATGTGTGAACGCACAACAATGCGAAACAAAAAACCAGGTTGAAATGTAATTTTGTTGGTTGCCCAAACGAGGAGGAAGCATGAAGAATCGTATGGTGTGAGTAAAGATTTTTTTTTGTGAATGTAATGTAAAATTTACGTAAAAATTTATTTTTACCGCAGTATATGTAAAATGTTTTCACAGCAGTGAATGTAAATGAGAATTTTACCCAGCAGTGTGAAATCTCAAAAAGAGACAGTTTTATTTTTCTTGGCTGAATGTATTTTTGGTAAATCCCTCTGAGTGAAAGAGGAAGAAATATGTATCAGGCATTTTTATTTTAATGAATACAAGCATTTTTCTGGGTATGTAATACTATGTTCTCAGACAAATTTTTTGAAGCTTCCCTGTGCAAAAGGATCCTGTGGAAAGAAGGAAACATAACATTGCCTCTGTGTGTTCAATTTGTTTGTTTTTGGGATTTTACCAGAAAAAGGCCCAACAGTTGTTTGGTGCAGTGGGCGCTTATTATGGACGGTCACCCATGGTGAAGGGATGAATGAGAGTGTTGATAGGAGGATGGATGACCATGTTGGTAAGCTGCCATTTCCTTAAGCTCTTTGGCACATTACTGCATGACAGATATACATGTCTTCAAATATTAGGGTGATTAAGAACTTCATGTCGATCTCATCATTATAATTATATTTTATAATCATATTTCTGCACTTTAATATGCTTTTAAAAATCTTGGCCCGTCTATTGTTTTTAATGCTGGGATGACATCTATGTATGTTGTGTAGAGATGAATTATATATGTGGGGGCTGGAATGATTTGCGCGTAATATTAGGACGTTATCCCTGTGAATCAAAGGTTTATAGCTAGATTTCGGAGAAAATACTCGTTTTCTATCATGATATATGTAATGCTGGGATGCTATTCATGTAAGTCCAAGCTTTACAGCATATTTTCACGAGCACACATTCCCTTTTTATCATGATAGCTTTAAATTCCATCCTGTTTTGTTATTTTTCGTTTTTTTGCAATTAAATATAATTTAGATGGTGAAACCAAATGTTATTATTTTTTTAATCTAATTGAATTAGTTTTATTGTCTAAATATATTTACTATATATACCCAAGATAAAATTAGTTGTTGATTGAAAAAATTCTAATCTTATAAATTATTTCCAAAAACATATTATAAAATTATAAACTAATTTTAAATTAATCAGCAATAATTGTTATCATTAAACCATAACATTCAAATAATTCTCATAAAAAAGACTATAAATTTATGAGCTATTTTCAAAAATATTTTATTATCATTCTGAATATTAGGGAAGTGATTCATATAAGAAATGTTTTATACATTATATTTAATAAAATAAAGGAAAATATATGTAATAAATCATATTGTATGAAAACTAGACTGAATATCAGGGAAGTGATTCATATAAGAAATGTTTTATACATTGTATTAATAAAATAAAGGAAAATATATGTAATAAATCATATTGCACAAAAACTAGACTATTAGAGAAAAACATAAACATATACCTATGATATATTCGAAGTACTCAACGAACATTTTGGCTTTAAAATTTCAAAAAAAAATCTCCCGGGACAACAGGAAGCTAGCCTGACTTCACTAGGGCTAAACCAGAGATTTTCAAAACTATCATACACAATATTTGATGGCTTGATTTTGAAACATGTAATTGTTTTAATATTAGGTTTACTATATTACTTTAATATTAGGTTCATTAGTACATTATATTAATAATAATAGTAGGTTTAGATTTTTTAATATTAAATTTAATAATATTAAGTTTAGATTTAATAATATTAGGTTTACTTTTAATAATATCATAATAGTAATAATTTAGGTTATACTTAATAATATTGAATTTCTCATATTAATTTTAATAATATTAAGTTTAGATCTAATGATATTAAGTTTAATTTTAATAATAATATAACAACTTTATAATAATATTAGCTCACTAGAGTAATGTTTATATATAGAAGTCATATTAATAAATTTTATAAGTGTTTATTAATAGTTGTAATTACATTAAATACAATTTAATTATATAAACAATTATAAATGATAACTTGTAAATTATAATTAATATTTATAATTATTATAAAGTATTTGAAATGTGGTTTAAAAACTTTTTACATTAGCATGTTTACTAATATAATAATTTTTTAAGTTTATTAAGTTCTTGTATTTGTAATCCCTAGGGCTTATAATATTTATCTTCTGAGTTTATAATATGAATTTTTTGGGTTTGCTAATCTCTTGGATTTATAATATTAATCTCCTCGGTTTTTAATCTCTAGGGTTTATAATATTACTCCATTGGGCTTTTAATATTAATCCTTTTTCATATTTATCTCTTGGGTTTCTAATCCTTAGGATTTATAATAATGATCCCTTGAGTTTATAATGTTAATCTCTTTGGTTAAGAATTATGATTAATAATTCTTATTAATATTACCATTACTATTAATTAATTAATTAATAAAAAGCACAACCACATTAATAAATGTGGTTGATATACACATATATCAACAATTATTATTAATTAATATTATAGAAAATTATTATTCTTTTTAATTATTATTACTATTATTAATTATTCTTATATCAAAAATTGTTATTAATAATTATTATTAATAGTATTATTACTATTAATTAATTAATTAATTAATTATTATTATTATTATTATTATTGTTGTTGTTGTTGTTGTTGTTGTTAATCTTTGGGTTTATCATATTAATACTTGGTTTTTTAATCTCTATAGTTTATAATTTCGATCCCGTAGGTATATTAATCCCTTGGGTTTTTAATTCATTTGGTTATAGGCAAAGATTGTCTATTGGTGACAAGTAAGGCCAGCCATGGTCGACCATGGGCCAATGTCCATAGTTGACCATGGCTTATAATACTTTCGCTTTATAATATTAATCCCTTGCATTTATAATCCCTTGGGTTTTTAATATTAATCCCTTAGGTTTATTAGTCCATTGGGTTTATGGTGTCAACCAGGGTCAATAACCATGATCAACCATGGTCAACAATGGTCAACCATGGCTACATTGTGACAAAGATTGTCTCATGGTCCAACATCACATTGTGATAAACATTGTGAGCCATGGTCAATCATGGTCAACCATTCTCAACCGTGTTTTATAAAATCAATCATGGTCATCCATGGTCAATCAGGCCCAACCATGGTGTAATCTCACATTGTCACAAAAATTTCTTAATATGAAAATCAATCATGTGTAAGCATGTTCAAGCAAGGTCCAATGTCGCATCGTGACATTGATTGTCTCAATATGAAAATCAACCATGGCCAACCATGGTCAACCATGTTTATTTTAGAGTTTATAATATTCGGTGTTTATATACCTTGTGTTTAATATGATTCCATTAGGTTCATAATGCGGTTGGGTTTTAGTATTATTCCATTGGATTTATTATTCTCTTGGGTCTATAATATCAAACAATTTGATTTATTAATCTAAGGTTTCAACCATGGTCCACCATGGTCTCACGTCGCATTGTGACAAAGATTGTCTCAATACAAAAATCAATCATGGTCAACCATGGTAAATCATGGTCATTCATGTTCAATCATGGTTAATCACGGTAATTATGAAAATAAATGATTGTCAATCATGGTCACATTGTGAAAAACATTGTCTCAATATGCAAATCAATCATGGTCAACCATGGTCCAAATTTGCATTGTGACAAAGATTTTCTCGATATGAAAATCAATGATTCTCAAGCATGGTCAAGCATCGACCAGCGTTACATTGTGACACATATTGTCTCAATATGAAAAAAAACCCCAGTCAACCATGTTTATTTTAGGGTCAATCATGCTCAAACATGGTGCAGCGTCGTGTTGTGACAAAGATTGTCTCAATATGGAATCAACCTTGGTCAACCATCCTCCAACATCGGATTGTGACAAAAATTGTCTCGATATGAAAATCAATTACAGTCAACCATGGTCCAATGTCGCATTGTGACAAGGGTTGTCTCTATGAAAATAAACCATGGTCAACTATGGTCAACATTGTTTATTTTAGGGTTCATAATTCGTTCGAGTTATAGTATTAATCCCATGGTTCCATAATCCGTTTTGTTTATTAGCATAAGGGTCCATATATTAATGATTTTATTAATGTAAGGGTCCATATATGAATATTATTCCCTTCGGTTTAATATTATTTCCTTACCTTTATAATCCCTAGGGTTTTTAGTATTAATCCCTTGGGTTTATTAATCACTTGGGTAGATAATATCAATCAAGGTAAACCATGGTCACCCATGTTTATTTTAAGGTTTATGGTATTTATCTTGGGGTTTATATACCTTGGGCTTATAATATTAATCCCTTGGGTTTAATATTATTCCCTCGGGTTTATAATATTAAATACTTGGATTTATTAATATAATGGTTCAACCATGGTTGAGCATGGTCCGAAGTCTCAATATGAAAATCAAATATGGTTAAGTATGTTTATTTTAGGGTTTCTAATATTTATTATTAATCCCTTGGGTTCATAATCCTTTGGGGTGTTCATCCATAGGGTTTATAATATCGAAGCCTTGGAATTATTAATATAACAATTCAGCCATGGTCGTGCATTGTCCAATGCCGCATTGCGACAAAGATTGTCTCAATATGAAAATCAACCATGGCCAATCATGGTCAACCATTGTCAACCATGACCAACTATAACCACCCATGGTCCTACATTGAATTGTGACAAAGAGTTTGAGTATGAACATCAACCATGGTCAACCATGGTCAATCACAGTCGACCATGGTTAATAACCATGGGCACATTTTGACAAGGATTATCTCATGGTCCAACATCACATTGTGATAACCATGGTCAACCATGGTCCATCGTTTCATTGTGACAACCATGGTTAGTGATGGTCTAACATTACATTGTGACAAAGAATCTCCCAATATGGAAATCAACCTTGGTCAACCATGGTCCAAAATCTCTTTGTGAAAATTTTTGCGCAATATGAGAATCAATCATGGTCGACCATGGTGAACCATGGTCCAATGTCACATTGTGACATAGATTTTCTCAATATAAAAATCAACCATATTCATTCATGGTCAACAATGATTGTTTAAGGGTTTATATCAACCCTAGCGAATACAAACACTATGGTTCTTAGTATTAATCCCTTGGGTTTATTATCCCTTGGATTAATATTATTCCCTTTGGTTTATAATCCCTTGGGGTTTTAGTATTGACCCCTTGGATTTATTATTCTCTTGGGTTTATAATATCACATCTTTAGGTTTATTAATCTAAGGGTTGATATTCCCACGGTATAATATTATTCATAGGGTTTGTAATTAATATTAATCTCTAAGGTTTAATATTATTCCCTAGGGTTTATAATTCCTTGGGTTTTTAGTATTAATCATAAGGGATTATAAACCGAAAGTAATAATACTAATCCCAAGGAATTAATGTTATAAACCAATGGTTTACAAACTCTAATATAAATATTATAAACCCTAGAATAAAGATCGTGAACCATGGTCCAACGTCCCATTATGAGAAGGATTTCCTCAAAATGCAAATCAACCATTCTGAACCATGTTTATTTTAGTGTTTATAATATTTATCTTAGGGATCATATACCTTGGTTTACAATATTAATCCCTAGGGTTTAATAGTATTCCCTTGGGTTTATAATTCCTTGAGTTTTTAGTATTAATCCCTTGGGTTAATATTACTGCCTTGGGTTTATAATCCCTTAGGGTTTTAGTATTAAACCCTAGGAATATGAACCCTTATTAATTTATGGGATTGATATTATAAGCCCAAGGGTTAATACTATAACCCCAAGGTATTATAAACACATACTAATATTATTAAAACCAAGGTATATAAACCCTTGGATGACCATGATTTATATTGAGCCTAGATGATTAATACTATAATCTTATGAATAATATTATACCGTGGGAATATAAATATTTAGATTAATATACCCAAGGAGTTGATATTATAAACCCAAGGGATTGATACTATAAACCCAAGACAATATAAACCCTAGAGTTTCTAGTATTAATCCCTTGGGTTAATAATCCCTCAGATTCTTTTTCAATCCCTCAGTTTATAATATAATATTTCTAGAATTTATATGTATATTACATAATTTAAAAATAAATAATATTAAATTATATTTAATATTAAAAAATAATTATTATATAAAAATAATTATTATTAATATAATAATAATAATAATACATTTACTGCAATATATTTTATTATTATTATTTATGTTTTTACATATTTATGAGTGGTAGGTGAAAATGAAGCCTTTCACTACATTAATATTTTTAATGTGGTGCTGCTAATAATATAATTGTCGGAGTTCTTAAAACAAAAAGGCCCTCACTTACAACGAGGAGTACTTGGTCTTTTCATATTGGTTTTGTTAAATTTTAATAAATACCATGTTCAATCTTTCACTTTTCACAAATATATATATATAAATAATTTTGTAAATGAATTTGAATTGGTTAATAAATAAAAAATATAATAATAAAACCTAATCGAAAACAAATTAGGTTAAACTATTAATTATTTATTTATATATAATTTATATAACCATATAAATTAAATCTTAATTTTATATAATTTGAGTACTGATATATTTTAAAAATGACAGTAATATTAAGTAGTAGTATAAACAACTACTTTATTTTCGAAAATAACTCTTTTAGGTAGGATTGTGTACTATTTTGTATAATTGGATGTAATGTTAAAAAATTGAAGATTTTTAGATCATCCCATTAACATTTAATAGTTAGGAAAAGAATAATATTTAACAGTTAAAGAAAAAACTAATAGTTAGAGTTGCTTCTTTGCTGAACAATGTCTCGATGGGTTAACGGTTTCTGGATGGTTTCTCTGGAAGAGCATTTCTCTTGTAGGGATTTTGAGCGCACTCGAGTTATCGAGCATTCACCTATCTGGTAATCTCTTACCTTCAATGTAACTAAATATTTTTTTCAGAGATTTACTGGGATAAGAGGACTTAAGGACCGGATTTTCCATTTAATTTGGTTATAGATATTGTTCAATGCTTTAAATTTTTTCTTAAACAATCATTTTCCATTTAATTTTATCATCAATACTGTTCGCTGCTTTTAAATCTTCGTTTAAACAATATATTATTTTGATTGAAATTAGGGTAATGTATGAAGCTGCTTCCACATGAGTGCTTTTAGATTGAGATTTACAGTGATGAAAAAGAATTTGATCTTTCTTTCTTCTAATTTTATATCCCTTTCAAGTTAGAATTCGGTGGGTCTGTATTGCCTTTTACATTATTTGCATTTTCAAATGTTCTTTAAGACTTCTGTTTATGACATTTAAACTTTAAAGTCCTGCGATGTACAGCCTCAAGGTTTCAGGAGATGCTGTAGACGCTAAGACAAAGAGCTTCCAAAGCAACTGTGCTCGAAATAATGATGAAAACAAGAGTTTCTTTTAAATGCATTGGTTTACATTCACAAACACTGGGAAATTAATCATTTTAATCTACCAAGGAAAAGAAAACGTTAAATTGATCTCAAATGGTTTTAAAGATGAGAAAATAGGAGAATCTTGGGATATTTTTTGGACATCTAATTCTTTGTGTATTTTGATTCTTTTATTCCGAAGCATCGAGGATCACTAAGCTAGGGCCCCAAAAGAGAAGACATCAAAGAAGTACGTTAAATAGCACCGAATTACTAGGAATCTAACCCATTACAAGATAATTACTGATAAAATTGTTGCTTGATCAGTCCAAACGAGAAAAGTAAAGTAAGAACAGAAAAAATGTCATCAAAGAAAGAAAGTTAAGATGCCGGAAAGAAAAGAACCAAGAAGTCTGTGGACACGGACATTCCGAAACATCCTAAGACGACTTTCTTACTCTTCATGTATGAAATTGAAAGGAATTGTGTTTTCAGAATCTTCTCTTACCCATTATTTTATTTAATCTTAGTAAGTAAGAAGAGAATATAAATAACACATAGAAGTCATTTGATGAGCAGATCGAGATTCAAAGAGGAATTAAAAAGAAAAATCCCGATATTAAAAGTGTCGTCATGGTGACTAATTCATAATTTTTCTTCCTTTCATTTTCAATCGTCTTTAAATATGGTGAGAACGAGCTCCTCAAGCCTGAAATTTTGCATGCATTGGTTAACACAAATTGCTTTTTAATTTGGGGCATTAAGATGTCCAAATCTACGGGAACGAAGTGGAAATCGATGACGGATGAAGTAAGTTTCATCCCATATTTAAAAAGCTGCTTTTCTATTCAATATTTCCATGTCTTTAAAAGCATTAATAAGTTTAATCTTGTTCTCATGTGTCATAAATTTGGGGTTTTTATCAGGAGAAACTTCCCTACAACAAATTAGCTGCAGAATACACCAAATAAAAATACTGCTCAGATGGCCAAAAGTTTCCAAAGAATCCGACGGAGTGTTTTAATTAAGTTTTTATGTTAGAAATAAATTCAGCACAGTAAAAGAAAATTGGGGCACCCAAAATGTTGAACAGAATTTCCAAAATTTCAACCAAAATTATAAGAAAATTTCCATTATTTTACAGGCAAATTTGAAGGGCCTATACAATTACATAATCAAAATTTCACAAAATAAATACAAGTATACAAATAAAAATAAACAACGAATAATAATTACCTGATTGATCATCGTATATCATCTGACAAAAAGAACATTAATTTTTCTCCTCCATACCACGGGGTGCAGACATTGCGTAAACCTAACTTGTGAGAGACATTTTAAGCTTAAACAATTTTCTAGTGCACAATTTTCGTATACCTAATGCCCTTTATAATTTTATACACCTTTACGCAAAGGCATTTTTGAATTTTAAGTTTCGACTGTTGTTATGAATTAGTTTATAATAACTTGCAGTAGTGTCTTAGTTTTCCTTAGATTAGATGCTTTACACTGACCCGGTTCCAGCTTCTTGCCCAGTGCTATACCTCTTACTCATGTAAAGGCATTTTTGAATTTTAAATTTCAGCTGTCGTTATGAATTAGTTTATAATAACTTGCAGTAGTGTCTTTGTTTTCCTTATAGATTATATGCTTTACAATGACCTGGTTTCAGCTTCTTGCCCAGTGCTATACCTCTTACTCATGGTGTGGTGTTTTTTTATTTTAAAAATATTTTACAATTTCACAAGTAAAAATGAGCTAAAAAATTTGATCACACCTTTTGTCTTACTCGCAGAACCTTCCAAAATCTGTAATTCAGAAAGCATGACCAAAGTAGCCACGGAAGTATACAAGATTTTCTGACTATAGCCTGATATGTTTTCCGAATGCTTCCTTAGCACGAAGAAGCCCTATCATCACATTTCTTCTTCTTTCAACAGGTTTCAAGTTCTCCTCCTTGAACACTCCGCCCATGGAGCCACCAATATGCAGAAAAGGAGCAAACACGAATATGTAGAAAATGAATAGAACAACCCTGCGAAAGCTCTTGTATGCTAAACATTGGAGGGTATCACAATGCAACACCCACCATAACTCTCTAGAAACATCATCTTTTCCGTTGGTGTTGTTAAAACCTCTCTTGATATGAAACATTGTATGAAAATGGTTAAAATGAGTTTGAGTTAAAATTCTAAATTTTTTTATCCATTATTTTCCTCCATCTTATCCTTGATGGATTGATTGATTGATTTTCAGCCTCATTAGGGAATAAATCAGCTAGCCTTAATTGGCCATTAATAAGCAATTCTCCTGCCATTAATAAGCAATGTTCGTCCTGCTTTCATTTGACCACCTCGATTGGCAAGCTTATCTTCTTCATTATTTAGATCATGATTGGCAAGCTTATCTTATCTGGTTCCTTATTTAGATCATGGAGGATGTGAGATTAATATTTTGGTGGGATAAGATTGACCAAGTTCGATACTATTTTCGTAAGAAGCTCAAAGGACTTATCCTTAGGAATCGAACCATAAAGAGATGTTGTAAAATGAGTAGTGGGTCACCTATAATACTAATCATTTGTATCTTATTATCCTTACCCAGCAATAGCCCTTGATAAAGATAAAATGTGAACTGAATTGAAAAGAAAGAGATGTAGCTCTCAGGTGTGGCCTGCACCTGGGGACTACACTCACACAACTTGAGAGATCACTCTCGTCCACTCTATTTCATCAATCAATCAAAGATTACATCATTAAATACAATACTAGGAAATAGGAAGTTGCACCCAAATCCCATAACTATAGGAACTAATCCTAAACTAGGGAGAAAGTTACAGCAACGTAACTATTTTCTCCATTAATATCAAAATAATATTAATTATTCTCAACTCCCCCCTTAATGGAGAAAGGATTCTCCTGGACTCCTAGCATCTTTCTAAACAATTCAAATTTCACTCGTGCAAGAGGCTTTGTAAAAATATCAACCACATTGTCACAAGTTTTACAATATTTAACAACAATTTCTTTTGACTGTATTTTCTCTCTAACAAAATGGAACTGAGTGTCTATATGTTTGGTGTTTTTGTGAAACACTAGATTGTATGCTAATTTGATGGTGCTCTGGTTGTCACTTTTGATAGAAGTGGGTTGCTTCTGTTCTTTTCCTGCATCTTTGAGAAGTCTCCTCAACCAGATCGCTTCACATGTTGCTGCACATAATGCTTGATACTCAGCTTCACATGATGACAAAGCTACAGTACTCTGTTTCTTGTTGCTCCATGCTATGACCCCGGAACCTATGTTGAATGCATAACCTGTGATGGACCTCCGATCATCCAGGTTACCTGCCCAGTCTGAGTCTGAAAAACCTGCTAGAGTAACATCAGATACATCAGTGTATAAAATACCAAAATGAACAGTACCACAAAGATACCTCAACACGCTTTTTGCTGCTGTCCAGTGACTTTCATGCGGTTTCGACATGAATTGGCTCAACACACTAACTGAGTATGCCAAGTCAGGTCTGGTTGTTGTAAGATATATCAGGCTGCCAACCAGCTGTCTGTACATTGTGGCATCTACCTCCTTAGTGCCATCGTCACTGCTCAATTTCAGATTTTGCTGCAAAGGTGTCACTGCTGATCTACGCCGATCCATCCCAAACTTTTCCAACAGATTTCTAGCATACTTCCCTTGGGTAAGAAAATTTTGCCCAGTATCTCTGAATACTTATTATCCCAGACAATAGTTAAGGCTTCCGAGATTTTTCATCTCAAAGACTTGTGCCATGAGCCTTTTGATTTCTCTGATTAAGTCATCTACATTTCCTGTTAGAATCATATTATCCACATATAGAGAAATCAAAATAATCTGCCCCTGATCATTGTACTTGGTATACAAATTTGGGTCATTTAAACTTCTATGGAAACCATGCTCTATAAAGAAAGAATCAACCTTTTCATACCAAGACCTGGGAGCTTGCTTTAAACCATATAAAGCCTTTTTCAACCTACAAACAAGTTGTTCCTGCCCCTGCTTTACAAATCCTTCTGGCTGTACTATGTAAATTTCTTCTTTTAAATCACCATTTAAAAATTCAGATTTAACATCTAGTTGGTGTAATTCCCAATTACATTTAGTAGCTAAAGCAATAAGTAATCTGATTGTACTTAGCTTTGCTACAGGCACAAAAGTATCATCAAAATCAATACCTTCCTGCTGTGAATATCCTTTTGCAACCAACCTAGCTTTTAACTTATCTATACTTCCATCTGCATTAATTTTGTGTTTAAACAGCCATTTACTTCCTATAGGAGTTTTGTTTTTAGGCAGCTCTACTAATTCCCAAGTATTATTTCTAAGAATTGATTCCATCTCCTCATTCATTGCAGCTCTCCATTCCTCAAATTGACTAGCTTCTTTATAATTGGAGGGCTCTATAATGTTCAAAAACTTTGACATCAACGCATAGTTTCTCAACTTCAATGGTAATTGAGTCTTCCTACCTGACCTCCTTGGTAGGGGACTTACCTCAAATTTTTTTTCCTCTGCCATAACTGGGCTTGCTTTTTCACCTTCTTGTTGTTCTTCTTCATTCTCTTCTTTCTGCTCCTGTTTCTGCTCCCTTTCATCCTCGCTGCTTTCCTCCAACAGCAATGGAATGTGCCAATCATATCAAACATCAGCTTTCCTTTCTTGTACCTGTTCATGAAAGACTACATCTCTACTTGCAAATGTCTTACGAGACTCAGGATTGAACAGTTTGTATGCTTTAAACTCTGTACCATAACCAACAAGGATACATTTTACTGACTTAGGGTCTAATTTCTTTCTATTAGCTTTGGGTACATGTGCAAATGCCTTTGACCCAAAGACTCTTAAATGGTTTACTGCTGGTTTAAATCCATATAAGGCTTCAAAAGGGGTTTTGAAGCCAAGAAACCTAGTAGGACTTCTATTTTTCAAATATACAGCAGTATTTATCGCTTCTACCCAAAAAATATTAGATAGACCTTTACCTTGCAGCATGCTCCTTGCGCACTCTACCAAGGTTCTGTTTTTACGCTCTGCAACTCCGTTTTGCTGTGGTGTGTGCGGTACTGTATACTGCTGAACAATCCCATGAGATTTGCAGTATTTCATGAATTCCTTTGATTTGTATTCTCCTCCTTGATCAGATCGGAGAATTTTAATACTTTTTCCAAATTGTTTTTCCACCAGGGTTTTGAAATCTATAAAACATTGGAAAGTCTGACTTTTCTTGTTTAAAAAATAAACCCATGAATACCTAGTGCAGTCATCAGTAAACAACAAGAAATAGTATGCTCCCCCTAGCGACCTTGTCTGCATGGGACCACATACATCAATGTGCACTAGCTCCAAGATTTCTGTTTGCCTCCTCCTATCATGCACAGGGAACTGTACTCTGTGCATCTTTCCTAAGGCACAACCATCACAGTTTAACTGAATGTTACGAAAGATGGGGAGACCTTCGACCATACCTTTCTTTTGTAACAACATGAGATCCTGTATATTTAGATGACCAAACCTCTGATTCCAGAGTTGTTCAGTTGTCGACTCTCCTGCAACCATGGCTTGCTTTGATATACTTTTTGCATCTAATCTGTATAGGCTTCCAACTCGCATGCCTGTTGCAACAATTTCATTCCTGCAATCCTTTATCACACAGTGAGTCTTGAAGAATTCGACATGCATATCTTGATCAGCCATCATGGATACAGATATCAGGTTTTTCTTTATTCCAGGTACATATAAAACATTTGAAAGGTGACTAATCTTTCCATTTTGTAACTTAACTGAAATCACCCCATGACCTTTAATCTGATATCCATTATCATCTCCTAGATATATTTTTGATCCATTTATAATTTCTTCAAGACTATAAAAAAATTCTTTATTACCTATCATGTGAGAGGATGCTCCGGAATCGACATACCAGATGTCATCTTCATTCGATGCTGAAAGGGCACAGTCGACTGTGAACAGTCAAAATTCATGACTGAAGTCTTCTTCTTCAACAAAATATCCTCTGTGTTTTGGATTTACCTGTCTCCTCCTTGCCTCATCAGCCTCCTTCTTATAATAACAATCTCTCTGTATATGACCCTTCTTTCCACAATAAAAGCATTTCTTTTCAGAATGATTTGCAAGCATACCTTTATGACAGTGATGTTTATGTGTTGTTCCTCCTTTCTGGACTGATTGCTGCTGTGACTGCTTCCCTTTAGGTAATCGTCGTTTTGCCACCAGCGCAAGATCGTCACTTTGGGGGTTCAGATTCAAGTTCTGCTGTCGCTCTTCCTCTTGCTGCAAGATCGCAGTGAGATCATCAAACGTGGGTGTTTTCTCCCTTGCCGAGACTCCAGTGATGAAGGTTTGGAAATCATCACGCATCCCATTCATTGTAATTGCAACAAGATCTTCATCAGCCACCGCCACTCCAATGGCCCCCAATCCGTCTTTAACATCCTTAATTCGCGCGACAAATGCAGTAGCAGACTCCCTTTCATCCATCCTCATTGAAAATAGCTTGCTTTTCAGAGCCAAAACTTTGTTTGCATTCTGGGTCTCATACAGACTTTTGATTTTCGTCCAAATCTCTGCGGACATTTTACAATCTGTGATGTGTGCAATGACATTGTCTTTCACAGACATCTTCAACAGGACTTTGGCCTTGTTTTCTCGTTTTTCCCAGTCTTCCTTCTGTGTGGTTGCAGTCGGCTTCTGCTCATCGCCTGTCACTATAGTCCAAGCATTCGCACCTTCGAGCAGGGTCTGGATCTTAAACTTCCAATTCGTGAAGTTAGACCCGTTGAGTTTAACAGATTTGTTAAGGTAAGATTCCATCGTATTACTCATTGTGAATCTACTTAACAACAACACAATACCTGTCAGATGAATCTGTCACCTCTGTCACCAATCTACAGTGTCTGGCACTCTCACTCCAATGAGCAAATTCGGCGTTTTCAACATAGCCGAAATAATGATCTGATCACAATTGATCCGATCCACCTCTCTCGGATTGATCTGCCACTTCGCCGATCCTGCTCTCCTGCAGATCGCCAAACAAAGTCGAGGTTTCCCGTAGATCTCCTCTGGCGCTTTCCCGATCTGCCTCTCCCGGACGTATTTGCAACTCCGCTGATCTGCACCGTTTGCAAACCGCCAAACGAAGTTCACAATATTCACAGATCCCCCTTGGCGCTACCCCGAGCGAAAAATCCGCGCTAATTGAAAATCGGTGTAAGTATCTTAATTGGCGCGACTTTCTCGGTAAAATCCCACGCTAATCGGGTTTTCTGGCGCTTTGGCGTGATTTATCCCTTAAAATCCGCGCTAATCGGGCTTCTAGCGCGACTGTCAGTGCAAAATCCGCGCTAATCGGCCTTTCCACTCAGAAAAAAAAGGTTTTCCGAGTCAGAGCTAGGTGTTCTGCAGTCCACCTGCTCAATTGAGCACAAAGCTCTCGTGTACACACAGCGACAAAGGCACTTCAAGCCACACAGGCTATTCCAGCCACACAGACAATTCCACCACACAGGTGACAAAAGATCAGGCTCACTCAAGCTGAGCTCTAATACCAAGATAAAATGTGAACTGAATTGAAAAGAAAGAGATGTAGCTCTCAGGTGTGGCCTGCACCTGGGGACTACACTCACACAACTTGAGAGATCACTCTCATCCACTCTATTTCATCGGTCAATCAAAGATTACATCATTAAATACAATACTAGGAAATAGGAAGTTGCACCCAAATCCCATAACTATAGGAACTAATCCTAAACTAGGGAGAAAGTTACAACAACGTAACTATTTTCTCCATTAATATCAAAATAATATTAATTATTCTCAACTGATAAATGCCATGAAGTTCTCCGTGGTTGTTGGTCATGAGGCTAAGTTGTGAAAAAAATCAAAATTATCTAATGTCCTTAGAGTATATAAGAGCCTTCCTCTTCCTCACTTAATAAAATATTATAAATATCAATAAATAAGAGTATAAATATTAATATTAGTATTAGTATTAGTATTACTTTAAGTGTGTTTGTATGCCCTTTTCTCATATAAAGATAAATGGGACAGAGGATTTGAACACTAAACCTCCTCACACATAATATTTCATTTACATAGCCATCCCCAATTAAATTACTAAGAAACTAACATTAATAATAATAATATAATATATTAATAAATTAATATATAAAATTACTAAACTTAATGAAATTAATTAAATAAATAATAAAATAATTAATAATAATTAAAAACATAAATGAAATAATAGTAATATTATTATTATTTCATAAAGTAATAAATATTACTACCAATCTAAATATTATTATTATTATTATTACTATATGAATAAGAGTAAATTATAATGTGAAAAGATAATTTAACCTATCATAACAACCAAAGGTAATGTAGACAAAAGCATAATTTGGGAGATACAGTGAAGAAAAAGTAATTTTGGTAATTTAACCTATCACAACAACCAAAGGTAATGTAGACAAAAGCATAATTTGGGGAAATTTTGTACTTATTATTGATTTTTTTTTCTCTCGAATTTTTCATTTTCCTTAATATCTTTTCAATGGGAACATTGTGGTGCTTACACCAGGAAACTGAAATTGTTGGGTCAGGTAATTGATTTTCGATTTTCCCAACGCCAGAGTCTTCAGATCATCTCTTATTTTCATGTTTTCCTTCATTTTCTCAATCTTCAATTTGGTATATGCAATTTTTTTCTCCAAGGTTTTTGGACTTTGGTTTCTCTTAAAAAGCTTCCCTTCTGGACAACTGGAGCGTCGTGGATTCCCTTTTCTAGCCCTATCAAGATCAATTTCTAGCTCCACGAGCACGCTCTCTAACTATACATTTTTTTCTTTAAGTCTTTCCATTCGGGTACCATGTGCCTTTGAAACAGATTACTGATGGTTACACCGAATTTCAACCTCCTTGTTTGCACGTTGATATTCAACAATGTTCTCTAAACAACTGAGACCAGTTGTGTCATGAATAAGTCTGTGCAATGTAATGGATGCATTGTATGTTCTGAAGACTTTTCTTGTAAGGCCTGGTGTAATTTCCTTATGGATGCATTTTAAGTTCTGAAGATTATTGTTGTAAGGCCTGGCATAATTTTCTTGAAATGGCATTCAACTTACTGGTGTGATGGTTAACAAACAAGTCATCCCCTTCACTTTTACCCTTTTTGAAGTCACTAATGGTTGTTCAGACATGTTCATCTACTTAAGCACGTGAATGGAATCCTTACTGGAGAAATCAAATTGCAGAGACGTTGGAAGAATTAATGTCACATTTTGTACTTTTAATGCGTAGCAACCAACTGTATCAGCCTCGTCATCATCCTTCTCATTGCCTTCCCTCATAGAACATATCAATCAGGTATGTTTCCACTGCAAATTGTCTACTGGTCTCATACTTTGTCTTAAAGCATCTGGTATATGTTTCTCGATGTTATCTTTGTAATTCTAACACTGAGCCCTCTTAACTGACCCATTTTAACTATTCTATGAAATGTGATTTTGATCATAAGCACTATAGATAACTGTCAAGAAGAGGATGTGATATGTCTCATATAAATGAACGCTGACTATGTTTAGAACTTTTCCATGGGACCTACAAAACTTGTCAAGATTCAGTCTAACTTGCAGGATGCTATCAGGGTTATGTCCAAACTAAGTTGCGAAGTTTCAAACTCAATCGCAAAGTTTCCCCTGAAGATTATGTCCTGCTATAGAATTCAACAATACTTGCTCGATTTGATCATATAACTTCCTATTCAGCCTCTCTTTGCCTCAGAGGCATGGAAGTTGCTGCTACATTTCTATTTCACACAAAATAAAAATCAGAGATCCTCCCTTCTCACAAATCCTCATCCGTACAGGAAAAAAATATTCAGGATTAGGCCTTTCCGATCAACTATATGCATAAAAAACGATTTTTCTTTTGGGTTGTATAATAATTCTTGTATTCATTCCATTCTCTGAAATTTTCGAGGGCAGTTGCAAGCCTCTTATTTGAAAGGGATGAACCTGTTAAGAGAAAACGAACAAGCAAAGTCATTTTACCATGTTGTAATAATTTTGTCTAAAGGCCAAAATTTTAAGGACTGGTGAAATGTAATAACTGTCCAAGAGTATTCTCTATTAGGGTGCCTTCTCTGTCTTTGTAATTGTAGCCTTGGTTCTCGTGAAGAAAGAAGGTCGACTATTGCACCCAAAGAACCTACTTCCAAAAGTATATTGTTAATCCCTATCACTTTCTGTAAGATAACGTAGGATGCCTACAAGTGGATCCCTCTCTTCTATTTGATCTGCATTTGATATTCGGGCCACCAAATCCTTGATGTGCGTTTCTCGTAGATTTCTTGCAAAGTTCATATTCTCCCCCATCTTCTGCTAGACATAAGAGCATCTTCATCACAAATAGACATACATCAAAATTTGGATCACAAATAAGTGTTATCAGTACTTGAATTAATTGTGAATTTCTGACAAGAAATATAAGAGCATCTTCATCACAAATAGACATACATCAAAATTTGGATGACAAATAAGTGTTATCAGTACTTGAATTAATTGTGAATTTCTGACAAGAAATATGATTGTTGAACTCTTAGAGGCCAAACCCAAAAGCATATGAAGAAAATAAACTTGCGAAGGTAGGCTTGTCAAACATAAAGGCTCTAAAATTTCATAATTTAATTTCCTCAGTTCACGATGGATTTTTACCCCTCTAGATGATGCTCTGGATAAATTAGCCAGGGTCTCAGCCGCATGCTCTCTTAAGTCAATTTTCAATGATGCAAAAAAAATGACCTAGAATAGAAGAGACGCTGCATTTTCATCAAGAATGTAAACACAAGTTTCCTCTATTCTTGAAAAATGTTGAAGAGAAGAAAGAGGAATAGACAGTGATTCTGGATTATTCTTTGATATCATTCGGAGAAGAGGAGGGATGATGCCTCCATCACTTTCAGCAGCTTTATCACAATCTATGTGCTCTATTTTGAAGACTTCATTTGCAGGAAATGATTGTGTTTTCACAGATCCTTGGATAGGTTGGTGGACCAATGGGTAATAATAATGGCTTCTGCCATTTCTATGATATTTGCATCCAACCCATAAGTTCATCAATACCTCTTTTGATACTTCTTCATGTGGACCAATTGGGCATGGAAATCAATGAAGGAATGGAATTTTCAGTCTTCCCTCATATCAAGCCTGTCAATCAGGTATGTTTCCATTGCAATCTGTCTATTGGTCTCATCCTTTCACTTAAACCATCTGGTATATGTTGTTCAAATGTTATCTAAGTAATCTTTGAGCATTTTGTACCTAATTTACAGGTAATTGTAAGAGAATAATATCACCCAATTAGAAGGTCTAACTGTAAAAAGGAAGAAAATATTATTTACAATTTGTTAAAATATATAACCTTGACTATATTGGGTTAATAGCAGAGGAAGAAAGAAAGAACAGCAAGAAACAGAATGAGAGAAGACCAAAGACCAAGAAATAGAAACTGAATATGTGAATCTGTTTTATTCGATGATCAATATCCTCTACATGACATTCGATATATTCATGTATTTACTGTTACATAACTAAAAACTATTCGTTACAAAGAAAACTGTACATAACTAAAAAACTAAACTATGTTTGAAGTTCGTTGTCAAACTAACAAACTCCACCTTGACAACAACTTTCCCATTCATCATCTTTCCTGCAAGCCAAGAGAAGCTAAACACCACCGCAACTTCTCTACTGTAACTGGCTTTGTGAATATGTCTGCACAATTTTCTCGTGTGTGGACCTTTTTAAGAGCTACTTTTCCACCATCGATCACATGTCTCAGAAAATGATATCTCACATCAATGTGCTTGGTTCTGCTGTGATAGGCAGGGTTTGTGGCCAAGTGAATAGCACTTTGACTGTCACAAAGCACACTCACTTTCTCCTGCGTTCTTCCAATTTCATCGAGCAAACCCTTTAACCAGATTGCTTCTTTACTGGCATCTGAAGCAGCTATATATTCAGCTTCGGTAGTGGATAATGCAACCGTGTCTTGAAGCTTTGACATCCAACTAATTGCTCCACCTGCAAGAGTAAAGACGTAACCTGTAGTAGATCTTCTTTTGTCCAAATCACCTGCATAGTCAGCATCTACATATCCGCAGACTGATCCTTCACTACCATTAAAGACGATGCAATGATCTCTTGTGCCTCTTAGATATCGAAGCACCCATTTCACTGCCTGCCAATGTTCTTTACCTGGATTTGCCATGAACCTGCTGACAACTCCAACTGCATGTGGAATGTCAGGTCTTGTAGATACCATCGCATACATTAAGTTGCCTACCGCATTTGCATATGGTACATGAGACATATACTGCTTTTCTTCATCAGCTCTAGGACTCAAAACCGAAGAAAGCTTAAAATGGGAAGCTAAAGGCACATTAACAGGTTTCACATTATTCATAGAGAACTTTTCAAGTACCTTCTCCACATACTTCTGCTGTGATAACCAAAGCTTACCATTTTTCCTATCTCTGTGTATCTCCATGCCCAAGATATGTTTTGCTGCTCCAAGATCCTTCATATCAAACGCCCTAGAGAGTTGAGCCTTTAACCTGTTGATCTCTTCCATGCTTTTTCTTGCAATAAGCATATCGTCAACATACAAAGCTAAGATAATGAATATGCCATTGAAACTTTTAAAGTACACACAATGATCATACTCACTTCTTATAAAGTTCTGGCTCACCATGAAGGAATCAAACTTCTTGTACCATTGTCTGGGAGACTGCCTCAGACCATACAATGATTTCCTGAGCTTGCAAACTAATCTTCTGCTGCGACCTCGTACAAAACCTTCTGGTTGTTCCATATATATCTCTTCGTTCAAATCACCATGTAGAAAAGCTGTTTTAACATCTAACTGTTCTAAATCAAGATTAAGCAACGCAGTTAGTGCCAACACAGTACGTATAGAAACAAGTTTTACAACTGGAGAACAAATCTCATGAAAGTCTATACCTTCAACCTGAGAATACCCTTTTGCTACCAGTCTCGCCTTATATCTCTCAATACTACCATCAACTTTCCGTTTCAGCTTGAAGACCCATTTACATCCAACAACACTTCTCCCTTCAGGAAGATCTACAAGATCCCAGGTATTGTTCTTGGCTAAGGAGTCCATTTCTTCTTCCATAGCCTTTTTCCATTTCTCGCTATCTGTATCATCTATCGCTTCCTGATAACAAGACGGTTCCCCATCTTCAGTAACCAAAGCAAAAGATGAAGCAGCAGAATCTTCATACCTTTTGGGAGTTTTCCTTTCCCTTGTAGACCTTCTCAGAGCGACTGATTGCTGAACTGGTTCAGAAACTTGCTCTGGTTCAGAAGCTTCAACGGCTTCCTTTGTGTCTTCAACACCTTTGTCTCCAGAAGTCTCTCCTTCCTTTCGACTGCCACTGAAAGATCTAGCCTTCAACTGAACTCGTTGACTCGGCGATACCTGTTCCTGTTCAATTCTTTCAACATTTGATTTTAACAAAGATGATTCATCAAATGTTACATCTCTACTAATAACTATCTTCCACAATGTAGGATCCCACAACCTATATCCTTTCACTGCATAGTCATACCCAACAAAGACATAACATTTCGACTTTGGATCTAACTTTGAACGCTGATTTTTCGGAATCAGAGAATAAGCATCACAGCCAAATATCCTCAAATGAGAATAGTCACAAGACTGACCTATCCAGACTTCTTCAGGAATTTTACAATCAATTGCTACTGAGGGTGATCTGTTAACTAAATAACAAGCAGTAGATACTGCTTCCGCCCACAACTCCTTTTGCAAGTTAGCATTGCTGATCATGCTTCTGGCTCTTTCCATAAGAGTCCGATTCATACGCTCAGCAACACCATTTTGCTGAGGAGTATAAACAGCAGTTTTGTGTCTAACAATGCCCTCATCCTTACAGTATTGTTCAAATTCAACAGAAGTGAACTCACCACCATTGTTAGTTCTTAGACATTTAATAGATTTGCCTGTTCTTTTCTCTACCATTACTTTAAATTGTTTAAAGACATTGAATACATCAGCTTTTCGTTTTAGCATATAGACCCAAACTCTACGAGAGTAATCATCAATGAATGTTAAAAAATACAATGCACCTCCATATGACATAACAGGGGAAGGCCCCCACAGATCAGAATGAATGTAGTCTAAAACATCTTTACTATTATGATTGCCAACTTTAAATCTCTGTTTACACTGTTTCCCATACACACAATGTTTACAGAAATCTAAATTCAAGGATTTCAGACCGGGAAGAGATTTACGTTTCATCAGTATGTGAAGACCTTTCTCGCTCATATGACCCAAACGCTGATGCCACAGACGAGTACCTGATTCTTCCTTTTCTGACACAACCGCTGCTTCACCGACCTGAGTACTTCCTTTTAACTTGTAAAGATTCCCGACCTTTTCTGCCTTCATAACCACAAGGGCACCTTTGAAGACCTTCAAGACGCCATCCTGACCTGTAAACTTATAACCATCTGAATCCAACACTCCCAAAGAGATTAAATTTTTCTTCAAATCAGGTACATGTCTAACACTAGTTAATGTCCTAACTGTGTTATCATACATTTTAATCCTGATATCTCCCATCCCAACAGTCTGACATGACATATTGTTACCCATAAACACAGAACTACCGTTTACATTTTCATACGAAGTAAACCAGTTTCTATGTGGGCACATATGATGCGAAGCACCAGAGTCTAATAGCCAGCTATCAAAACTCTGAGAGACATTACATTCAGGTGAAGTTTCATCTATCATACACAAATCTTCAGCAGATAAAACTTCGTCTACAGTACCTGAATCAGCCTGATTTGCTTCGTTCTTCAGGTTTTCAGATTCCTTTCGTTTCCAACAGTCCTTCCTCAAGTGTCCAACTTTACCGCAGTTCCAACATTTTGCCTTACACTTTTTTCCCTTCGATTTCGACCTGGAAGTCCCCCTTGGTTTGTCTCCTCTTTCCTTTGAGCGTCCTCTAGCAACCATGGCTTCTGATGCAGTTGTATCAGTGCTAGATTTCCTTCGTACCTCTTCAGACAGAAGAGCTCCCACGACTGATTCAAACTTCAAAGAATCAGCAGCGCTGAAGCTGATTGAGGTTACGAAGTGATCCCATGATTCAGGCAGAGAACACAGCAAGGTTATGGCTTTATCTTCTTCCTGTATTTTTACTTCCATATCTGTTAATTGACAAATTAGTGTCTTAAAAACATTCAGGTGTTCTGCAACGCTTGAACCTTCTTTCATTCGAAGACTGTATAATTGTCGTTTCAGATAAATTCTGTTGGTTAATGATTTTGTCATATAAAGGTTTTCAAGTTTTTCCCACAAACCTGACGCCGTAGTCTCTTCAACGATGTTGAAGAGAACTTCATCCGCTAGACATAGCCGGATGGTACTGAGAGCTCGGGCATCCAAGTCCTCCCAGTCTGAAGTAGTCATGGTTGTGGGTTTCTTAGTAACCCCATCCAATGCCTTGTGCAACCCTTGTTGCACAAGCAGATCCTTAACCTTCAGTTTCCAAAGAGCAAAATTGCTCTTTCCGGTGAATTTCTCCACCTCGAATCTTGCATTCGACATCTTGGCCATTTTCCCTCCTTCCTAGGATTTCAGGCTTTTAAAAAAAATAACTTCCCCCCTTGCAAACCCTTTTGTTTTTCGTGCAAATCCCTTGCAAACTTGTTCTTCTACAAAATAAAAAAAAAAAAAACAACTACAACACCCTTTTCAATCTCTGCTGCTATCTTTTAAAAAATCCTGCAATCTGCTATCTTTTTTAAAAAATTCTGCAAACTGCTATCTTTTTTAAAAAATTCTACAATCTGCTATCCTTTAAAAAATTCTGCAAAACCCTTCTCTTTTCTTTTTAAAAAAAATTCTGCTTAAAAAAAAAATGATACCCGGATTCTGGGATTGCAACACTGTCCACACTGTTTCAAGCCTCAACGCCAGGGTCACACCATCAGGGTTCTTGCCGTCCACGCCGAATTCTAGGATTGCAACGCCGTCCACACCGACCTCAGGGATCCACACCCACGATTCTCACAACGTTCTTGCCGTCCACAGGAGCCGGGATTCAACGCACAGCCACTCTGTCGTTCAGGGATTCTGCACCGTCCACACTCCAACGATTCTGGATTCTGCACCGTCCACAGGAGCAGGGATTCAACGCACAGCCACTCTGCCGTCCTCAGGGATTAATCACGGCTCTAATACCACTTATTGAATTAATAGCAGAGGAAGAAAGAAAGAACAGCAAGAAACAGAATGAGAGAAGACCAAAGACCAAGAAATAGAAACTGAATATGTGAATCTGTTTTATTCGATGATCAATATCCTCTACATGACATTCGATATATTCATGTATTTACCGTTACATAACTAAAAACTATTCGTTACAAAGAAAACTGTACATAACTAAAAAACTAAACTACGTTTGAAGTTCGTTGTCAAACTAACAGACTATATATGATATTTGAGCATACCAATATTGATGCAACATTCATTTGTTCAAGGGACCAATATCAGGACTTTACAAAAAACATATAAGCTTACAGATACAAATAATTCAGCCAAATCCATTTTAATTGGAAGTATGCACAATGTAATGAAGAAGACGAACAAGTCTCCATTATGTAGAAGGAACTAACCCTGTAGTTTCTTCAATGTGCTCCTTAGCTGTAGCATCTGCAGGAAGATTAGTTCTGTATATCGTGGATGAAAAAACGACTTCAAGGTGATTAGGCTCCAAGGTGAAAGGACTGGTTAGCGCTCCCTTCCCACTTTCCCTAGCTCACAACACATTGTCACGATCCTCATGCATTAATGCAAATATATGTATTAATATTAATACAACTGTGAGAAATAAGAAACAAGGGGAAGTTAATGCTTGAGTCAGAATGGATATATATCTACATAGAGACCAAAATCTAGAGTCAATGGCCATTTGAAAATTAAAATAAAATCAAGCCATTCCACTTGGCACTAATATTTTATAGAGTAAAAACAACCTAGCTTAACATGTACATCCTAAAGAGTCTACTAAAACAGTTACACAGTGAAAACCATCCAAGGGAATAGCATAAAAAACCCACAACACAATAGATAAAATCAATATTCTATAAACTCAACCTCTGTCTTAAAAAGTAAATATGGCAATCAATATACATATACATCACCTAGAAAACACACACATATGCCCTTTGATGTGCTAGTATTGAAATTTCAAGATGGATAATACCTTTTAAGTTTTTCCTTTGCAAGATTTCTATAAGGGCGTTTATGTGCATATGGAGACTCAAAAAAGTAACGAGTGTGCATTTCCTTCACTGTGTAGAAGTTTTCTTCAAAATTAAGTTTCCATCTTCTATATTTATCAAGTTTAAATGTTACACTTTAACAACTGAGAATATGGTAAAAAAATCTTTTACCAACTTAGCCTGAAGCATATATAAGGTTAAAGTATTTATTTGAATTACTTCTTGTATTTTTTAAAAAAATTAATTACATTAGAGAGAAATAAAGATATATCAAAAGATATGTCGGCAAAAGTTTTTTAAGAAGCTATATGTTATTCATGATCACATGCAGAAATCGTTTGGAAAGGAATGCCAAAAATAGAGTGTGCATCCTCTAACATTCTTCCCATACCCTGCCTTTCAAGTTGTGATTGAAATCAAGGGCATATTCTTTTCTTACCTAGATATTTACCTTTTAGCTAAACACTCAGTATTTTATCTTCCCCACATTGAGTATTGATCTAAGAGTTCCTTTCACACTCGTACCTTGTACCTACTCTTCATGAATTATTTTATCCCATTGACCTACTTTTTTGGTCATTTGTTGGACACTCATAAAATTTATGCACCTTATCTACTATAGATAGTGTCGTTGGCATGTTATATCCACATGGGCCAAATGACAATGATCTTACACATGGGGATCTTATCTTTTGATTTAGGGATTTTGTGTGATTGTTTGTTTGGGAACCCAAATGACCATATTTTTTATTTAGGTTTTGTATGATTGCGTATCTAATTAGTACCCAAACGACCATATTTCATTTAATTTGAATGTTATTCTTCACCAATTTAATTTTGGATCTCACTGTTGTTGCATGTGACCTGAATGAGGTGGAAGTCATTCATCTACTCTGCATGTAGAATTTTGTTTCTCCCTTTCTTGATTTTGGCCCCGTAGTTTACCTTCTTCAGTGCCATATTACAAAAGAACAGGAAGATCCTTAAACATGTGACTAGATTCCCTTATTATGGGATGTATTTTAATTCCTACTTTTGGTTCTTGATGATGTTTGTTATTATGATTGTGGTAAGTGGAATATTGGTCGTTCAAAGAGGAATTATGGCAATATGATTGTAGATAATATACTAATATAGATATATCTGAATTTAGGTTTATTAAGCATCCCCAAGGATCAAAAATGCTTAAATGTCCCTTGATGCAGGAGCATCCAGCTGAGGGTACCATGACCGGGTGTTTGGTCTCAGCTAAGGAGGACAGGTTCATTATCATTTGGTTTCCTTTATGTTTGTTGATCAAAATAGTGTTTAGGAACTTTTTTTTTTTTAATTTCATTATTAGTTAAGGGATATTTAGGAACAATACAGCTAGATTAGGGTCGTTACCACCACACTGTTTTGTATTTTTGTTCATTTATCTTAAAGCTGTCTTTTCATTTAAAAATATATATTGTATATCTTACAACATAAGAAAACCCGAAATAGTTATCAATCGTGTAATTGTAGAAGCAACTGAAGAATAACTATGAACAGTTCTGGTAACTATATGAAAACAATACAAAAGCCAATGTAATACATTTTTTAAGGGGTTCAAAGACCAGCACGGCAAGATAATACATAAATAGAAAATTTACAAAACCTGAGTATCTGAATCCATCTCTAAACAATCTTTCTACTATATTTATTTCTTTTCCCCTCTAATTACTATCTGTGTCAATTAAACAACACTGTGTGTTTCTATAGATCCTTCCTGACAAACAAACATATAGTTCCTGAGTTCAAACAATGAAGTAATAACAGAATATTCCTAACACGGAGTTCTAGAAACAGCAAAAGTTCCCATACATACAAAAGCAAGCAACAACTACGAGACAGTTTTCAACAAAATGAGGATGCAATTACTGTAGAATGCAATTATAATAGAGGTAACCCATTAACACAGAATCTTCTTGTTAATTCCTTCCTTATAAATATAATGTTGGTATACATAAACAACAATGTAAAGAGCTATATAATAATAGAGTAAGGCAAAACAAAATCAAACCCCGAAGCTAGGGTTGAACCATAGTCGGTTACAAGAGTGTAAGCAGAATAAATTACATATAACGAGAGCCCGAAAAGCAGATGGAATTACATAAAATTAGAGCCGAAGGTCACTCAATAGCAAAAGGAAAATAAATGAAGGAGCACTGGGACTTTCCCAATGTCATGACTGAGAGAAGAAGACTACAAACTAAGTAACAACAACAGAGAATGACCCTATCGGAATCATTGGTTTGCAACCGTTTCGTAGTCCGAGCTTGCAGCAAACACCAACCTGCCACAGAAAACCAACGGAACCATATCAGTCATTTGTATGCCAAGAAAAATGAATGTGAAAATTAACGAGCAGAGAAGCAACAACCATCTTCCTTGAAGAGTCACATCACTGGAGCAATGAAACCCCAACTGAGTCACATTCACAAGTGAAAACCCTGCATACAAAGGAGCGACTACCTTAGTGTCGAAGAAAAATAGAGAAGACCGGCTATAGCATGGAAAAGTAAGCTTACCTTGCCAGGACCAAGCGATGCCGAGGAAGTCCACTGTGACTAAGACCTGCTAGGACAACAAAACATTCATACATCAACCAGAGAACCAATAACCGGAAGCTTAACTAGAGAACTGAAGCAGGGCAAGATGAGGGAACGGTGGAAAGAACAGTGACCACGACGACGGTTAAAGAGCCAACAAAGGAATGAAGTAAACCATCTCACGAAGTCGATGAAGCCTCCAATACAGTGCCTAGGAAACCAGGTAACGAAATAGCAAGTGTGGGCAGAGTTATCTCGCCACCAGTTAGAGGAACCCATAGCCAGGTGCATACAGAGCATTACCACCGAGTTCGACACAGTTGCAAGCAGGCCAACGAGAGCACACAAACCCTCACCATGACAGAGAGAAGCCAAAAATACTCAAGTGAAGTGAAATGAGGGTTTAGCATAACCAAAGAGTGGGAAGGAGAAAATAGAGGCGAGTACAAAAGCCAACGTACCAGCAATAACTACACATTGATCAATGCCAACAAATAAATATCTTTGTTAATCAACTGCTTAGGGCTAAGTATATGTGTTTGACCCAAACCTTAAATTAATCATTGGTTAAACTAGTTTAATTCGCAAGTTAAAGAGCTGGTCCCATCATCTCTCATCCATAAAAATTGATGATTAAAATAACTCTATGCTCTATGTTCAAATTACAGGTTAAGATGGATAGCGTAAATATTATAATTACATACCATACTTAAGATTTGTACTAGTATCTTATGATGTACAACATGTCATAGTGATACATTGTTATGCCATTAAAGAATTTTAGCTATAAAGTGGAGTCACAGTTCGATGAGTAGTATAAGAGGAATTCAACATTGGGAATGTGATAGAAGTAAGTCATTTCCTGGAAGGGTGAATTCTACCCAATCTAGTGAGAAAAACCAAGTGCATCCTTCATGTAGCAAAAAAATATGCATGTAGACTTCCTCATATAAAGGTCCCGAGTACTTTGGCCAACAGCCTCATCAATTATGAAAAAGTGCATCTTACATGCAATCAATAACAAAGAAATTGTTCCACAACGATCACCAAAATGAATATTTTGATTTGACGTCCAATAGTTCACTAATCATAATTCTCCACCCATTATTTCACTAATCATAATTCTCCACCCATTATTTTAGAAGAATTGATTAGAGGAGATTTTGATATCGAACTAGTCAACATGTCAATACAAGTTGTTGCATGTAATCTCAAATTCTTGTTCGTTGGAGGAAGTTTGTTCATTAAAAGAAACTTATGCTTTAGAATCCTGTATCTCTGATTGTCTCTCTTTCTGGGCCAAATGCAACACTGTTATTATTCAAGTAACATGCGTCGAGATGTGGCTGGTGAATTCCAATCTATGGTTGGACTAACTTGATGATGAGGCACTTTTCAGACAAAAGATTCCTTGTGGAATGCTAAATCTGTACCGATAATTTCATGTGGAATTTTAAGCATGTACCGATAATTTCATGTGAAATTTTAAGCATATATCGATGGATTCACATAAATAAATGTATGAAAACATAGAAATAATTTACTGACATCAATATTATCGAACTTTTAACACATATGCTAATAGAGTAGAAGCATAAAACGTACAAATAGAATTTACTAACACAAAGATTATAAAATTTGTGGAGCACGGTATTCATAAAATATATTTGAAATGCATTTATTAACATGAACATTCAAATTGTAAATTAAAAAATTTACAAACAGATTTATTGTATTTGAAAATAAAAATTTTCTAAATATAAAAGTAATATTTACTATCATTAAAAAATAGTTAAAATAAATATTTACTATCATTAAAAAATAGTTAAAATATGAATATAAATATTTGAAATAGAATTATTTCATTTATCACAAATAATTTTTTTTCTAAATAATTAGAACTTTAAAAAATAGATATTTTTTTTAAAAAGGTATTATACATTTAAAAATATTATAATTAAATAAGTTATTTCATCTATGTATTTATATGTTTTTTTATGATAATAAAATTGTCACACATCCATGTATCACCATGTAAAAAAGAAAATGACTCAAAATTAAGATAGTAAAAACAAAATGTTACTTCTCGTAGTAAGAATATTCATACTTGTCCCATTATTTACCGGTAACATTATAACATCAAATAAATCTTGGTGTATTACACCTATAACCACATTACACTTTAAAGGGTTTGAATCTACATGTTTTAACCTCTCTATTATTAAGCTACTACATAAACTTACATACAGATTAAAGTACCACCTTACTTACTGTTACCGGCAAAAGTGTCTATTTAGAACTGATGTATCCCACTAAGGTGTGACAGCTGCCTTAGAAGCAAACAGAGAAAACTACTTTTGTATCTCCTTTATGAACTATAAACAAAGAGGAATAGGAAGTACCAACTTGTGTCTTGTGCTAGTCCCTTGATCCAATCTCTCTCCTCTTTGACAGCATCCAGCTACCTGCTCCCTTACTTGCCCAGCTTCACCAAGTACCTGTAAGATCACAGAAGGAGGAAACTATACAAAGACATGGATTTATATTCATAAATAACTTAGGATTAGATTTAAGTTAACCATACAAATGTAACAAGCATCAATGATACAAAAGCATGGAGAAGAAACTCAAATAGTTTTTATTGATATACAAGAAGATCCAAGAGGAGTTACAACCGATGATTCCTGACCCAGCATCAACCTCCCAGCAAAGAAGCCCCTCTTCACCTCCAACAAATCATAGATCACCCAATTCTCTGATATGTGTCTCAAAACCAACAGCAATTCCTTACAATGTGGAAAATTCCAGCCTCTGGATCTCTAGGATGAGGGATCCATATATAGATGTATGCAAGGAGGATGAGTCAGCTTATGATTTGATTAGTGGCTTCTCTCTGTCAGTTCTTGCTTCCTCTTGGAGACTGAAGGCCTCTTACTCATCCTAGGTCGAATTCAGTGAGGCAAGTTTCATAGGAGAAGATTCTGCAAGCTTCCATTGTCTCTCCACCTCGCGGAATGACACTGCCATTTGTCATTTCCCGCTCAATGCACCCTGGTAGTGCATTTAGGTGCGTTGCAATGCACCTAGCTAGTGGATTTAGGTGCTATGCAACGCACTTAGCTAGTGGAGTAGCTGAAATGATCTTGTTTTGACTTATTCTGAGCAGTTTCTGGTCGAGAACTTCTGGGAGAAGCTGTAATTTGTTGACCTTGTTCCTTTAGGGGTTAGAACAACACTTTTAGGGACTTAGGAGCCCTTTGTTTATGGACATTTCATGCTTGAAGCTGCAAGGCACAAAAATGTCTATAACAGTTGCCCCCTAAAGTATGAGGCCGTTTATCGGGTGAAATGCTTTATTATGAGGATCCGAAGTTCTTTCAATGCTGGGAGGAAACCTGTAATAAGATACAATACAATACATTATCTTCATACTGTTTTCATGATCTAGCTGAGGCGGGCATTCCCATGCTCAGCTTTATAAATTCATTTTTATGTACATAGGACAGACAATCGTCTGATGGTAGACTGATGATTCTGATAGAACCATCATCCTTTTGGTAGGATGATTATCTGTGCTGCAATGTTGTACATTTCAATGTCTTTATTTTCCTGAATATATATCGCAGCCCGGATGGATGAAACTAGATCCGGGGTCTTCAATCTCATCCGATCTTCACTCGAAGTACAAGTCGATCCATGTGAGAAATGTTTTGAAGTCGAACATGGAAAGACATCGCTTGATTACCAGTCAATGATGTAAACTGTTAACAAGCACGAGAGGAATCACCGATAATGATAATGATCCTCAAGGTACTGCAGTACAATTCACGTGGTGTGAATAAAGGACTTGGCGTCAAACACCACGCAAAATATTCCGGTCGAAGGTCATTGATGTAAACCTGTCGCCGGAAGTGAGAAACTTGCCATTGAGGCATGCAAGATTCAAAGTACTGAATGGGGTGTTCCTAGACCAACTTCTTGGATAATGAGCTGATGTCGACAAGAAGTGATCCGTCACAGGAGGGCCTTAATGAATCCCACATCAATGACACGGAACGGAGCAAATGATTTTGATGGAGGTGAAAACGATCTGATGATATATGGTTCAGGGTGGCGTTCATGAAAGAATGGAGTATAATGTATGGTAGTGGGCGGGACACAGGTGGCCTTTCTGGATGACTTCTCTTGAACATATCGGCGACACTGATGTGATGGATTGGTAGCATTAACCCCAAACGTGGATGGTATGGTGTGACCATGGCGATGTGACCGGTGAATGAAACAACCCAACCCGACTCGGGCACGGAGCGGAAGTGTCATGTTCAAGAGCGACTTGCTACCAATAAAGATTATTTGAGTTTTCTTCCCAATTTTTCCCCAGTCATTGCTGACCAGTACCTCTTTATTTTTGTCAAGCTTGAGGAGGATAACATATGCTTGTTCTATAATTTTCCCTTCGGGCAAACCCCTCGCTATGTTTTAACGAGCCTAGCGATAGTGAAACTCGTTCTCGTCTAAAGACAAGTTTGTCGCTATTAATCTTTTTGACGAGTTTAACGACAAAGATAACTCGGTCCTTTTCATTTTTAGAGAGTCTGAAAAGGTACGTAAAGGTAACTCCAAAATTCCTTTTTCGTCATCTAATCCCTTGAGTCCGAAAAAGTATAAAACAATACAAAAGGGATGAATTTTCGATAGCTTTAACGAGCCGAACAAAACAAGCGCTTGATCTTTTTGTGCAATAATCCCTCAGGTCCAAAAAGATTATAATCTAGAGGAGGGATAGCACTTCCTATCCCTTTAACGAGCTGGAAGGCCAGAACTCGGCAGTCTTTTCATATTTTACGAGTCAGAAAAGAGCATAAAGACGACTCATCTTTTGAGGAACGAGTGATAAAATGGGTAGCAGCTGATTCCAGGTAAGGTTTGGAATTTTCCAATCACGGCAGTGTTACAAGGATGGCTAGTGAAATCACTCTTCGCAGTTGTTCCTCAAAATGGGTAAGCAATCAAATGGAGGTGAATGATCGGCCAATGAAAAAGTGGAGGTGGCGGTGCAAACACGACCAAGGCTTTAATGGCTGAAGTGCTACATTCACGGTGGTTATTTACCAGGGAATAGTTCATTTTTTAATGAGTTTAAACGCGGGTGGAAACATTTGCTCGGTCCGGGTTTATTTTTTAACGAGCTTGAACCTCGCGGAAACACTGCTCGATTAATCCAGTCATATGATAAGGATGTCTCATATAAAAACGGCAACTTTTAGAGTTTTGCCCCAAATCCTTTCTTTATGCAAGTTAGGAAACGACTAATCCAAAAAACAGATAAATAATCGCTCTTTGCTTGCACTCCAAAAGGTTTGCATGCCCCCAGGTATAAAACAGAGTTTCAAGGTCACCCTCTATTCGAGCTGACAAAACATTTGTTTTATCAGGAAGGGTACCTCTTACAGGCTACCCAAAGATTGTTCTATTCGCGGCGCAAACAAAACACTTCTTTGGCAATATCTACCGAAATAAACAAAGGTGAGTGGCGGCGCTCGCCAACTCACATAACTTAGACAAGAGAATCTTGTACTAGAATAACCCTCTCTTCCAATCACGGACGGGGGTACAGACTAGTCATATTCTCCTGCGGAAACCTACCCTATACCCGAAGTTTTCCTGCCGAAGCAGACCAGGACGCATGCCCCCTGGGTTTCAGTCATATCCCTCCGAATTACTCGCACTTATCGGGAGGACGGACTGGAGATTGAGACATTTCTTGCGTGAAAAGACCATTTAGGGACGGTATATGACTATTTGCTAAGCGTGATCTGGGAAATGAAAGCTGGTCCACGAGCTTGACCACTCTTCCTTCGTGCGGAAAACACATTACTCTAAAGAGTGAGGAGACAATCGCTCCCATGCAATAAATATAGTCTCGCCCAAGGAGTAGGTTATAATCCAAGGGTCCTTGAACTACCATTACGTTCATGCGAACTGTCTTCCTTCTCAATGTTATCGGCACATAGGGAAGGATCCCTAAAGGTCGACTGGTTCCTTTATTAAAACCTATCAGATTTCTCATCTCAGGCAAAAGCGATGGCGAACCAAGCGCTTTCCAAGCAGTTGAGGAAAGGATACTCATAGAAGCCCCCTCATCTATGATGGTACCAGCCATAACCATTCTATATATTTGAACGATAATTCAGAATGGTATGCTTGCTGGTAAATGGGGTCTGCCTAGTTGATTCCAGTCGAAGGAGACAACTAGGTTGTTTGGAGGTGGGACCGAATAGACGGACGGGTACGGCTCTGACGAACTTCCTTCCTGCGGTAAAGGAATGGGTAAATTGCCCCCATGTTCGTCGGAGTTTGTGTATATGAAGAGAATTTGGACGGTGTCATCCTTGTTCTTGTCAGTGAGTGTATCATCTGAAGATGAAACCTCTGAAGGCAAGACCGGGTCAACTGCCGCCTCGACCTTTTGACTTTCGTCTGGTATGGATCCAGAGGGTTTATCTTCAATGATAGGTGCTTCAGCTGACCACCTGAGCGGGCCAACCGGATTTTCAACTAATGACGGACTCGGCAAGAGTTTTTTATATCCAGGAGGAAATCGTAACGGTGAAACCGGTCGATCATCCAAAACTCTTTTAGCTTCGTCTAAGAAGGGACAACTGTGGACGGCATGATTTCCTTCACACAGTTTACAAGGAAATCTAGCTTTCCATTTTTGTCCTCGGGCTTCACTTTCACTAGTTGACGGTGTGCTTTCAACATGATCATCAGAGGTTGACGACACCGGGTTGTGCAAACGAGGAGACCAGTCCCTTAATATCAGTGGGATGCAAGGACAATCTCTGTGAAAGTGGTCTCCTTTGCAAATGACACATGGCGATTTAGGCCTGGTCGGTGCAGTGTGTGGATTTTCGTTAGACGACACTCGTTTTCCCCCATTCGCCTTTGGCTCCCTCTTCTTCTTCTCTTTCTTCTTATTTTCCTTCTTCTCCTTAGGAACTTGACTTTTGGCTTTACGAGCCCCATCAAGCGAAGTGGAAGGAGGAGAGGAAGAATTAGAGGAAGTAGAAGGCTGGTGGGAAACTCTGGACTCGTTTAATTGCTGATTCGATTGTTCAAGAATAGTGGTGTTCTGAACGACAGAGGTTGAGAAGAGCCATACAGGCAAACCAATTGTCAGTCCTGGAAGCGACAATGTGGCCATATGGGGCGCACCAACATCTCCCCAAGAGGAGAAGGGACTAGGATTTCCACCAAGGGGAATTCCTTGGTTGGTAGGCTCCATTTTCTCAACCCAAGATCAACGTAGGAAAGGGGTATGAATATTCCGTTTAAAATAAATTTTAACACGCTTTGACACAACTTGTTTTTTCAGTTTTTAAGAGTCGAGAAAAAAAAAAGATGACTCTAGTCTCCTTCGATTTTTCATGAGCTTGAAGTGACAAGTGCTCAGATGGACCTTTTCCGTTAAGGAGTCTGAAAAGGAACGAAAGGGACTACTCTGGAGGTCTAGGTAGAGGGAGTACCAAACCAATCGCAAAACTGCAGAATAGTTTTTACGGTATGACAGTCAATCTTCCCGAATGCTGTGTTCAGTGCATTGCGATCAGTAGGGCAGCCGACATGGCTTCCTATGGATAAAGGATTTAAGCCTATAGGGGTCTCCCAAAATATACTTGACAATACGTGGGAGCACAAGTCCGTACTAGCACTTATCGTCTCAAAGTGGAGGAATCACCCAACCATCAATGAGGACAACAATTACCAGGCTTTACGACGCCGGAATACGTCTCTAACCTAGACCTCTAAATGTTGTGCGTTAAGTTCCAAAGCATTGTTAGATTCATTGAATTTATTTTAAGTTGATCTTTCTTATGAAGTTTGCCTTTTGGGTTCACCACGAGATGTAGATGTAATTCCTAAAATGCAATCTAAAGATGATAAACAAACTTTTATCTCTTTTCAGCAATGAAAATCTTAGCTACTAGGGGAAAAGAAAGACACAATCTTTTCTCAAAGAGCAAAGAGCACACTGTAAATGCACTTTCCTAAATCAAGCCAAACAGACTGTCTATATGCAAATGCACATGCATGTATTTTTTTTTCACTTTCTTAATATTGATGCTAAAAAGAAAGTTTATGTACAAATCTGAATTTTCTTTCAAGCGACAAACACAAACATGCTTCTTTTCGAAATCAAAAGCTAGAGATGATTACGACACTTTATGATTTTGAAATAAATACTCGTTTTGACACTAGAAAGTCACAAATTCAAACCAAAGGCAATAGTAAATGCATAATCGACCATCAACAACAAATAAACTTTCTTCTATGATCGAAATCGACACTTGCGACAGATCTAAATCAAAGGACGACAGTACGACTATTCTACTTTTGCAATGGAAAACTGTAAACGACTCAACAAACACATAAAAACATCTACAGTTCTTTTGTACAAATGAGGCATAATATCAGTAAGGAAAAGGGGTTTGAAACAGTCATATACTGATCACAGGCTGCAAAATTCAGAGACAAAACTGGAAAGAATGAAGCAAAGAACCTCAGCTGCACAGGGCTAGGCTGATCAGCGCACCTGTTACACAGAGAAACTGCATTGCAACGCAGGTTGCCCTCTCGGGAAGTGCGTTGAAATGTAGAACCTCTTCACAGTGCCTGCGCTGGGGCAGAAACGAGAATTCTATCTGGGTTCTGAGTCACGGTTTGCAGTTTAGTTTTTGGCTTTTGGCCGAGTAAAAGCAATCAGTAATGCACAATCAGGGGTAGATCTAAGGAGGGTCTAAGAGCTATCACAAGGGCAATCAGATAGTCTATGAATCAGCTGTTCAAATCATAAACAGATCTAGTGAATGGATTGAAGTAGTAAATGTCTACTTTTCATTTGTTATGGCAAATGTAGTTCGATTGCTACTTATAAGTTTATGAAACAAACAACAAGAGATACACAAACAAACTAATTAGACAATCGTCCCCAGCGGAGTCACCATTTTGTTACCGGGAAAAGTGTCTATTTAGAACTGCTCTATCCCACTAAGCTGTGACAGCTGCCTTAGAAAAAAAACAGAGAAAACTACTTTTGTATCTCCTTTATGAACTATAAACAAAGAGGAATAGGAATAACCAACCTGTGTCTTGCGCTAGTCCCTTGATCCAATCTCTCTACTCTTTGACAGCTTCCAGCTACCTGCTCCCTTACTTGCCCAGCTTCACCAAGTACCTGTAAGATCATAGAAGGAGGAAACTATACAAAGACATGGATTTATATTCATAAATAACTTAGGATCAGATTTAAGTTAACCATACAAATGTAACAAGCATCAATGATACAAAAGCATGAGAAGAAACTCAAATAGTTTTTATTGATATACAAGAAGATCCAGGAGGAGTTACAACCAATGATTCCTGACCCAACATCAACCTCCCAGCAAAGAAGCCCCTCTTCACCTCCAAAAAAGCATAGATCACCCAATTCTCTGATATGTGTCACAAAACCAACATCAATTCCTTACAATGTGCAAAATTCCAGCCTCTGGATCTCTGGGATGAGGGATCCATATATAGATGTATGCAAGGAGGATGAGTCAGCTTATGATTTGATTAGTGGCTTCTCTCTATTAGTTTTTGCTTCACTTGGAGACTGAAGGCCTCTTACTCATCCTAGGTCGAATTCAGTGAGGCAAGTGTCATAGGAGAAGATTCTGGAAGCTTCCATTGTCTCTCCACCTCGCGGAATGACACTGCCATTTGTCATTTCCCGCTCAACGCACACTAGTAGTGCATTTAGGTGCATTGCAACACACCTAGCTAGTGGATTTAGGTGCTATGCAACGCACTTAGCTAGTGGAGCAGCTGAAATGATCCTGTTTTGACTTATTCTGAGCAGTTTCTGGTGGAGAACTTCTGGGAGAAGCTGTAATTTTTTGACCTTGTTCCTTTAGCGGTTAGAACAACACTTTTAGGGACTTAGGAGCCCTTGGTTTATGGACATTTCATGCTTGGAGCTGCAAGGCACAAAAATGTCTATAACACTTACTGCATTCAAGATACTTATGTTCCATGGTTCGACTATTAATTATCGCATTAATTTTTATTGGGCATTATGATGGCTTTAGGCTCGGTGGTAACACATCTCTAGAGTCTTTGGATACTATACCTTCTGGTCTTGGGAGCTGCTCCTCATCCACAGTCGCCTGGCGTTGTTTTGCATCGGACAGTGGTGGATAATCTCTAGGATCTATGCATCCATTGTCGGTTCATTGTCTTCGCATTTCCTCGTTCCTGGTTTAGTCATTCTACATAGGGCAAGGTGTTATCTCATTTGCATAGGTAGAATTAATAGTGATTTTCTCCGATAACATTTCTTGGAATAATTCGATGGCTCTTAGGCTTCTTTGTTGGTCATACCACATTTCTAAGTAGTTGGTTCCATGCAGGCTTACTAGTACTTCTTCTCGACTCCCTGCTATAAGAAGGGTATCCATACATTTTCATATCCAGGTAATGTTTATCCACTCAGTGCAGTAGTTTTGTAACTTACTTGATTATTTTCTTTAAATTATATCAGATTATAACCCTATGCTATTCTTGCTCACGGAATCTAGAGGATTTCATCGTTGTTCAAGATTTGTAACGGATGTTAGAAATTAATTCCTCTGCTCGGCTGATAGAGTCTAGAGGAGAATCACCAAGTTTAACTGTCGGGTATTTGAGCTTCTCCCAACTATGTTTTCATCTAGGTTTTAGCATAGTAGGGTATTGGCTTCAAGAGTTTAAAATTCCTTTGCAAAAAAATTGTTAGCTCAACCTTGTATGTGGGATTTAGACTTGTTCTCTAGTTACAAGAATTCTATTGAAGTAAAAACCCTTTGGTTTTTGGGTTAGCCTAGGTGTTTATGGTTGTAATAAATTTTGAATGAAAGCCCTCGGTTGGCGACTGAAACCCTGGTCCAAACTTGGTTCTAGACTTTCTTTTTGTAATGACTTCGTGATCAGCTACTGCTTTTGATGAGAAGGCACACTTTTAGTTCCTATGAGGCAAGCCTTCATGGAACAATATAATAATTCATGTTTAAATGTTATTGAAATTTTTCATAATGACTTTAATATCGATGTAATATTATTGGTATGAGTTTTTATGCTTAATTCTCTTAACCAGGGATTTAAAGGTCTGTGATAACTACAACTCACAGTTGGATATAAATTTATGAGTATCTGGATATAAGTTAGCAGGATTGTTCGAATGTTTCCTGAATCTATTTCTTGAATCGGTAAATCATGTTTCGAAAAGAATGATTTCACTGGTTATCCTTCTTTTTAACTAGTTCAAAACATAATACAAGATTTCTCTATGTTCTGTTTTAGTTTCATATTCAGATACTCTACCTGGAATAGTGCTTGTGCACCTAGAATTTCTACCTCTTATTCTATGTGAACTAGAGACAGAATAGTTTGTTCTTCTCTTTTTGAATAAAATAATAAGTTTCTTATGTCAATTTTCCTACTTCAAACTTTAAATAGTTATTTTATAATTATGGATACATAGACTTGCATATATATTTTTATACAGAGTAACGAGAACTATCCCTTTTATTTCTAGAGCAACTACTCATCAAAAGAAAATCAGAAAGATTAATTCCTACTACCATATAGTAGACCTTATACCTATATAGCACGAGATTTTACTTATCTGAGTTTGTGCTAACTTCAAGTTGTTAATCGGTTACCATACCTTAGATTACTTGGTACCTTTCCTCCCAACCATGAGACTAACTAGTCGTCTTGTCTACCCTCGAGATGCTTCTCACATGCAGGATTTCCTCTTAAGACTACAGTCTTTTTGTTACAACTATCTAGTCCTAACCAGATTTAGCTCTAGGAACCCGCCTGACATCTCAGCACAGTGTTCTCATTTTAATACTTCATTCTTTTTCCTCTTTTCTGATCTCAAGTACAATTACCCTCTTGATCTTTTTTTCCTGAGAATAAATCTCCAAGGAAATTAGTTAGGAATGGGTAACTACCAACCTAACCACTTGAGATGTGAGAAATATGTAACTCTCATCATATCAACATTTTCACTGTCTGCATAACTTAATCACAATAAATAATTATATAAACTTATGGTAGTATTGATTTTGTTTAGCTCCAGTAATTTAAATATTTACAATTACTGGGGACATCACATCACCCTGCGCCCCACCCCAAATTAAGCGTTGTTCCCATGTTTCTCTACTAGAAATAGATTTGGAAAAGTCTTCCTTATAACCTGTTCATCTTCCCAAGTGGCCTCCTCCAACCCAAAGTGTTGCCATTGCACTTTAACTTGGACGATAACTCATTTCCACAGCATTACTTTTCTCTGATCGAGTATACCCAGGGGTTTGACCAAGAACTCACCTTTCGGTTCGAGCTATACACACAAAAATAAGTTATTCCTTTCCTTTGATAATCAGTCTTACAACCTATTCATAACATATAACGTTCTTAAATAATTCTTCTAATTTACTTGTATATCTTACCAATTGATTATATGGTTAGGATCATATATGTATTTTTTTAATACATAAATATGAAAGACATTATGCACACGAATATGGCTAGGCAAGGCAAGCTGATAAGCCACCGACCAACTTGAGACAGAATTTGGAAAGGAACATAGAATCGGGGTGCTAATTTAGTACATTCGCTCCATTGCAATGTACTCTTCTTGGCACATACATCAACATAAACATGATCTCCAACTTGAAATTCCTGAACACTTCTCTTTCGATCAACAAACTTCTTTTGTTAGTCCTAAAAAGCCTTTAAATTGGAACATACTTTTTAACCATATCCTCCATTTCTTTTAACATATACGATCCTAACATCAATTTGTTCTCTATGCCACCCCAACTCAAGGGTGTTCTGCACTTACATCCATATAATACTTCGAATGGACTCATCTGTAGATATGTATGGTAAGCATTGTTGTAATCAAACTCTACCAAATGTATGTAATCCTCCCATTTATGTGGTTATTTCATTATGTAAGTTTGGAGCATATATTCTACTATTTGATTTACACGCTCACTTTGCCCATCCATTGGTGGATGGTAAGAAGTGCTGAAATGCAGCTGTGTGGCTAAACCTCGAAATAAGGCGTTCAAGAAAGATGATGTAAATTTTACATCATGGTTGAAAATTATAATCTTTAGTATTCCATGTAATCTAAGAATGTTTTTCATAAATATGTTAGCAATTTTCACAAACCTGTAGGTTGACTGTTCTAGCATGAACTGACCACATTTTCTTAATTTATCTACTACCACGATTATTGATTCATTCTTCTATTTAGACTTAGGTAGTGCTGTAATAAAATCGATGGAAATGGCTTCCCACTTCCATTACTGAATAGGTAATGGGTGGATTAATCCAGCTTGGTGATGGTGTTTCGCTTTCACTTATTCGCATTACAGACAGCGAGCCAAGTACTTAGTTATTTCTTTATTCATACCGAGCCAAAAAAAATTCCTTTCTGAGTGCAGTAATTAACTTCTCGTAATCGGGGTGGCCTGCATACGCAATTTTATGATATTAATCTAAAATTAAATTTTTTAATATTTTCTGATTAGGTACATATATTCTCCTTCTATAAATCAATATACCTTCTTGATTTACCTCATAACCTAGCTGTTCATCATTGTTGTTTAAAATTTTAGGTTGTTGCCATAAAAATTTATATTCTGGATACTGCATTGCTACCTCTCTAATCTGCTCATTAAATGTAGTTCCTAATTCACTGAAAGAGACCTCATATATACAATTTACTTTCCAACTCAAGGCATCCGTGACTCGGTTCTCCTTTCCTTTCGTCTTTGATTTCAAAATCGAATTCACATAGGAAGTTGACCCAACGAGCTTGCCTAACATTCAAAGTCAACTGGATAAAATAGTTAGTTAAATAAAAATTTCCTACCCATCAAGTAATATCTCCACATATTTAATGCATAAATGACTCCGGTTAGTTCTAAGTCATAGGCTGAATTATTTTTTTCATGTTCCTTAAGCTTCCTAGACTCATAGGAAATAACCCTATCCTCCTGTATTACTATGCCACCTACACCTTCATTGCCGACATTTGTGCAAATCACATTATCTTTATTCAAATCACTAATGCTCAAAATGGGCGCGTTGGTGATTAAATGTTTAATCTGATAAAAAATCCTTTGACAATCCATCGTGCACTTAACTTTTTTTCCTTTCTTTTGCAGAGAGGTAATGTGGTATAGCACCGTAGAAAAACCGTCAACAAATCACCTATAGTATCTAGCTATATCCACAAATGATCTTATATCAGCAACATCTTTTGGTATTCGCCACCCCATTATAGTTTTTATTTTCTCTGGATCCACATTAATTCCATGCTTGGTAATGACTTGTGCTAAATACTGGATTTGTTCTTTAAAGAAATCACATTCATTGTGCTTGGCATACAATTGATGTTATCTTAAAACTTGTAGAACAATACATAAATGTTCTTTATGTTCTTCTATATTCCGAGTGTATATCATCGATAAAAATCAACACAGATTTATCGAAATACTAATGAAATATATTGTTCATGAGGCACATGAAGGTCATAGGAGCATCAGTTAGTCGGAAGGGAAACACAACAAACTCATAATACCCATAACAAGTTCTAAAGGTTGTTTTTTCTATATTTTCTTCCTTTATTCTAATCTTATGGTAACCTGAACAAAGGTCGATCTTTGAGAACATAGTCACACCTTTCACCTGATCAAACAAGTCATGTATATGAGGTAAAGGGTATTTATTATTGATGGTAAATTTATTTAACTGATGGTAATCCATGTAAATTTGCAAAGTTCCATCCTTCTTCTTAACAAAAAGCACCAGAGCTCCCCAAGGTGATACACTTGGGCGGATATATTTTTTATCAAGTTGTTCTTGTAGCTGCATTTTTAATTATGTTAACCTCGATATGCTCATGTGATAAGGGGCTCGGGATACTAGGGCAGCTCTTGGAATCAACTCAATGGTGAAATCTATATTCTTCTTTAGAGGAAGTCCCAAAATTTCTTCAGGAAACACGTCCGGAATATTCTGCACCACAGGTATATTTTTCTAAAGAAACAAATTTATCCTTTCAATTAGTATATCCTACCTTTATTTCATAAATTTTCAATCCTTTTCTGATACATTTTTCTAATTGAGAGGTTGTCACTGGTCTTAATTTCAGTGGCCTTAGTATTCCCTCAATTTCCTACCTCTTTCCCTGCTCGTCCATATAGTTAATAGTTTTGGTTTTACAGATAATGAGGGACCAATGTTTTTCAACCAGTCCATGCGTATTAGGATATCATATGCTCCTATGGGTAACACATTCAAGTTTGCCATAATATATTGACCTGCTAAATATAGGGGGAAGTTGCTTACCTTGGCCATCACCCTTCTTTTTGCTCACATGGCTGGTTGTACTAACCAAGGATTCTTAAACTTAACAAGTTGCAAACAACATTTTTATACTACTTTAGGACTAATATAGCTCAAAGTAGCTCATGTATCAATTAAAATAGATATAGTTTGGTTGAATACTTTACCTTCAAATTCTATCATGGTTGGTTGGTATTTTGCTTGATAGACTTCAAGGCCATCATTGATTTTAGGAATACTTCTTTCCATTTCTCCCACTGTTGATGCTTCTTGAATCTGTGAGATCTAATGAGTTCCATTGTGGTATCAATATTGTTTGACATAATGTGGTCCTCCACATCTCCAACACTAAATTGGAGGTCTAGCTTCTATTTCCAATTCATTTCTACCCGACTGCTCATTTGTTTTGGACTCACTTTGAAGTTTTAATATGGATTGATTTCTATTCATATTCCTATTTTCTTGTCCTTTATGGGGTCCCTTGTTGACTATGGCCTTATTTCTCTTGTTGTTAGAGGTAAAATTAATCCCCATTTTGTCAGCCCATCTCTTTCCCACATCTCCCTTTTGACTGTTTTGTTGATAACATATTCGAGCCTTTTGTATAGCTTCGTCCATGGTTTTCAAGTTGTCAAACTCAATACAATCTTTCATGAACAACGACAGACCACTGATAAATCGTTGCACTTTCTCTTTTTCTTCCCATATGTAAGGAACATACCGAAGCAAGGACGTAAATTTTTCTATGAACACATCCATAGACAACTGACCTAATCAAAGATCGTGAAACTCTTTCTTTTCAACATAAAATCATTCAGTTAAATATTTCTCCTTAAAATACTTTTGAAATTTTTCCGAAGTTATGCTATGCTCATTTACTCCATGTAGCATCTTTACTTCTTCCCACCACAGGGTGGTTGTTCCTTGCAGCTGAAAGATGGCCAAATGAGCCTTTAATTTTTTTTTGTATTCATATAGTTGAAAATACTTGTCCATATTGATGAGCCAGGCTTCAACTGCCTCTTCCTGTTCACCATCAAAGAGGGAAGGTTTTATTTTCCAAAATTTTCCTTGTAGCTCTATTTTCTATATTTTCTATGTTTTGTGTTCTGATACATTATTAGATTCTTCCTAATGATTCTCTTCGTTGCCTTCTATTTCTACATTCTTGGTTCGAAACTCTTTTTTCCCATTCAGGTTCCCGTGCTCAGGACTGGGAATTGCTTGTTGTTGATTCTATCTATCAGACAAACTCTTCATGATCTTTTCCTGCTCCTACATTAGCCTTTCATTATATGCCCATAACCGGGCCATCTCATCCTTCAGATCTTGTATAGTTTCCAAGATTTCAGTATTGGTATTATGCGACTCTTCCCCCAACTGTACCCATACCTCAGGATTGGCTTCTTGAAAAGATGCTAGTTATGTTGCTATCACGGGTCTGTGTGGTGTAATTATAGTCCTCCTCATGTTGGATGCTTTTATTTCCTTCTCTGTGCACATCAAAAAAGATTTTATTCACTTATTTTCCAAAGGTCTCATCTTTGTAACCCGAGTGCTGTGACACCACATGTCACACACCCATGTATCACCATGTAGAAACAAAATTAAAAGTGATTGAGAATTGAGATAGTAAAAACAAAATGTTACTTCTCGTACTAAGAATATTAATACTTGTCACATTATTTAGCGGTATCATTATGAAAACAAATAAATCTTGGTGTGTTACACCTATAACCACATCACACTTTAAAGGGTTCAAATCTACATGTTTTCACCCATCTATTATTAAGCTACTACATAAACTAACACACAGATTAAAGCACCGCCTTGCTATACTCAAGATATTTATGTTCCATGGTTTGACTATTAATTATTACATTAATTCCTATTGGGCATTATGATGGCCCTAGGCTCTGTGGTAATACATCTCTGGATTCTTAGGATACTATACAGCAGGCCCTGATGGCCTCAGGAGCTACTCCTCATCCACAGTCGCCTGGTGTTGTGTTGCATTGGACGATGGAGGATAATCTCTTGGATCTATGCATTTGTTCTCACTTCATTGTCTTCACATTTCCTCCTTCCTGGTTTAGTGATTCTGCATCGGGGCAGGGTGTTATCTCATTTCCACAGGTAAAATTAATGGTGATTTTCTCTGATAATCTTTGTTGGCATAATTCCATGGTTCTTAGGCTTCTTTGTTGGTCATACTTCCTTTTTGAGTGGTTGGTTCCATATAGGCTTACCGGTACTTATGTTCGACTCCCTACTACAAGAAGGGTATCCATACGTTTTCATATCAAAGTAATGTTTATCTACTTAGTTCAATAGTTTTGTAACTTGTTTGATCATTTTCTTTAAAGAATATCATATTATAACCCTATTCTAGTCTTGCCCATGGAATCTAGAGGGTTTCGTCGTTGTTTGAGATTTGGAATGGATGTTAGAACTTAAGTCCTCTGCTCAGCTAACAGAGTCAGGTGGAGAATGGAAAAGTTTAACTGTCGGGTATTTGAGCTTCGCCCAACTGTGTTTTCATCTGGGTTTAAGCATACTAGGGTTTTGCCTTACATAAATTAAAATTCCTTTGTGGACGAAATGTTAGTTCAACGTTGTATGTAGTATTTAGAGTTGTTCTCTAGTTAAAAGAATTCTATTGAAGTAAAAGACCTCTGGTTTTTTGGTTAGCCTAGGTGTTTATGGTTGTAATAATTTTTGAATGAAAGCCCTCGGTTGGAGATGAAAACCCTGGTCCAAACCTGCTTCTCGCCTTTCCTTTTGTAATGACTTTGTGCTCGGCTACTGCTTTTGATGAGAAGGCATGCTTTTAGTTCCTATGAGGGAGGCCTTCCTGGAACAATACAATGATTCATGTTTAAATGTTATTGAAATTTTCCAGAATGTCTTTACTCTCGGTGTAATATTATTGGTGTGAGTTTTTGTGCTTAATTCTCTTAACCAGGGATTTAAAGGTCTGTGATACCTACAACTCACAATTGCATATAAATTTGTGAGTATCTGGATATACGTTAGCAGGATTGTTTGAATGTTTCTTGACTCTATTTCCTGAGTTTGTAAATAATGTTTCCAAAAGAATGCTTTCATTGGTTATCCTTCTTTTTAACTAGTTCAAACATAATACATGATTTTTCTATGTTCTATTTTAGTTTCGTATTTAGATACTCTACTTGGAATAGTGCTTGTGCGCCTGGAATTTCTACCCCTTGTTCTATATGAACTAGAGACGGAATAGTTTGTTTTTCTCTTTTCAATAAATGAATAAGCTTCTTATGTCAATTTTCCTACTTCAAAATTTAAATAGTTATTTTATAATTTGGGATCCATAGACCTGCATATGTTTTTTTATACAGAGTAATGAAAACTATCCCTTTTATTTCTAGAGCAACTCCTCGTCAAAAGAAAATTAGAAATATTAATTCCTACTACCATATAGTAGACCTTCTACCTATATATCACGAGATCTAACTTATCTGAGTTTGCACTAATTTTGTGTTGTTAATTTGTTACCAGACCTTAGATTACATGTTGCTTTTTCTCCCAACCATGAGATCGGCTAATCAGTTTGTCTCCCCCCAAGCTGCTTCTCACATGCAGGATTTCCTCTTAAGACTATAGTATTTTTGTTACAGATATATGGTCCTAACCAGACTTTGCTCTAGGAACCCACCTGACATCTCAGCACAGTAAAATGACTTCATTCTTTTTCCTTTTTTCTAAATCAGGGACAATTACCCTCTTGATCTTTTTTTCTTGAAAATAAATCTCTAAGGAAATTAGTTAGGAATGGGTAACTACCAACCTAACCACCCGACATGTGAGAAATATGTAATTGTCATCATATCAACATTTTCATTGTCTGCATAACTTAATTAAAATAAACAATTTTATAAACTTATGGTAGTATTTGGTTTGTTTAGCATCAGTAATATAAATATTTACAGTTACTAGGGACATCACAAAAATATTTTAATGTAAAAACATGTAAGTGAAGTAAAAAAATTTCAATTATTTCCTAATAAAATTAATAAAATAAAGTTGTATAATTCATTCTCTAAAATTAATGTGGTATTTAAAACATATTAATAATTATAATGGAAAATAATTTAATATCTATATTAATTAAAATATTTCAATGTCAACTATATATAATTAATTAAACAAAAAATTATTTAAACATTATAAAATGAAAACCAAAAAAATATATTATTTTAGGAGTCATTGACCGAGGCGGAGGAATTGGCTGGAAGGTCAAAAGTGGCAGAAATCAGGGCAAAAAATTTTCAAAAAATCTTGTAGAGACACTGTTTGAATCGTGCTTTTGATGGTGGAAATGGATTCAACACCATCAAAAACGTTTAGGACACCTAAAATTTTGAACTTTAATAACTATAACTTGGATTTACAAAAATCCTTGCCGGATTTTCTCGAATATGACCGAAATTTCCATAAATTTCTGGGCAATTCCTCCCGCTAGTTAAACTACGACATTATTTTATAGTTATAATATTCCAAATATTCTTGCTATTCTATATTCTAATTTTCCTTTTATTCCCTCTTTTCAGATATATTCTTCTATGGTAAAAAATTCAATAAAAATTTAGAAACACAAATTTAAATTATATATTCTATGCCATTTAATTAGCCAAAACTATTTTCAATTAATTAAATCTATTTATACATATTTACGCAATGCAATTTAAACCTTAAAAAGTTATAATATTCCAAATATTCTTGCTATTCTATATTCTAATTTTCCTTTTATTCCCTCTTTTCAGATATATTCTTCTATTGTAAAAAATTCAACAAAAATTTAGAAACACAAATTTAAATTATATATTCTATGCCATTTAATTAGCCAAAACTATTTTCAATTAATTAAATCTATTTATACATACTTACGCAATGCAATTTAAACCTTAAAAAAGTTAGTTCGTAATTGTTCGGATCACCCTCTTTATTTATATATATTTCAATATAAATTTATATTAATCATAAATCTAGTACATCTAAAATATTTAGAATTCCAGAAATTTGATATAAATTTGTAGTTAAAATAAATATCTTCATCTTTCTCATTTTATATATTATAAACTTATACAATCGTGATCTCAACCATTAGGATCTAACTCTCTCTTCGAAGTTAGTGCCCCTCTTTTGAACCGTTGAATTTGGAGCTCGAGTTGGCACAACATATCTTCCTCACTGATCTCGAGTATACATCCAAACATGAATATTATATGTTCGTTTACATGTAAAAGTTAGCATATACAATCTTCCGTAGTGGCGTACATATAGTTGTAACTGAAAAACAAAATTTTTAGGCACTCTCCTCTTCTTCTAACTCCGAAAGATGGTGCTAGACTAAATGCTCATGTAGAGTGCACAGGTCGTCGAAGCTAATGATATTTTATGGTTGATCATAATTAAGTATGGTTTATATGAATAATTATTATAAAATAAATATTAGATATGGTTAATTAAGGTATTTATAAATAAATTTTATAAAAAAATATTTAGTGATATTTAATTATTATTCAAAATAATATATTTTCATTATTTATATTGTTTTTTAATTTATTATTATTTAATTAAAACTAATAATGTTTAAATATAATTAATTATAACAATTCAATGGTTAAACATAATCAATAATAGTGGATACCACCATTATTAAGAGTGAATAGTTACTCGTGATGAATTAAAATAAACTAAACTCGATGAAGCATAATTATGGGTAAACATTGCAATGCAAGAGAAGCATAAACAAAAATACTAATTTTACATAATTTTTCAATTATAAACATACTATAAACTATACATTATTATTATTTTATGTGTGATGTAATATTAGAATATCATTCATTAATAATATAAAAAAGTTCTAATAAGGAGAAGAGAAGAGAATGAAGTAGAGCTCTAATTTCATTCAAGGAGAGGAGAAGAGAATGAAACAGAGGTTTTGTTTATGATTTCACTAGAGTTGCATTGTGGGGGAACCTCATTATGCATGATTCCATAACTCACACTTGTAGATCATTAAGTTTTTTTTTAAATCCAAGGAAAAGAAATCATCATTTTTCCTCGAGACAAATCAACATGTCATAGTCTTTCAATTCATATTTGAGAGTTTGCTATCTTAGAGATTGTAGTCTCTATATATAGATTCAAAAAATATTTCTTTGTATGTTTACAATGGACATCACTTGTTTTAGGGGATTTCTGATCTCCAAAAACTATAGATGTGATAAATTGTTAGGTTCTACTATGACACCTTTCCATATTAGTATCTTCAAGGAGAGAGGATTAATAGATAAATGTATAAGTCTTTGGCCAAGTCCTAACACTATTTTTGAATGGATTGCCAAGAATTGGTGTGATTATGACTCTCTTGTATGTTTTAGTATGGTAAATGGTTTTTTATTGTTTTGTTTGAAATAAAAAGAGCTAAGGATATGATCTTCATATTAGATATTTACTTCATGCACTCATAACCTATTGGACCCATGATTTGAATATGATCATAAAAATTTATTCATCCCATAGGCTTCTACATCTCCTCATTTTCTCAAGGGGCGAGAAAACATTTAAATTGATTAGAAAAAAATCGGGTAAGTATATAACCCATGAAAAACATAAGGCTAGAATTCTCACTTGTGATATAATATGTATGGTAATATATTTTTATAATGGATTGTGTGAAGAAATCCTTTTACAATTGGAAGGATGGGGTCAAGATTAAGCTATTGATTATTAGCAGGTTCCTTTTAAATAATACTTACCATGAGTATGAGAAATTGTAAAAATTTGTCCAATCTTTAAACATTATCTATCACTTTTTAAGCAAAATTCTACTCTTGAAAATAATGATTAGAAATAATTTAAGAAATTTCCAAGAAAGAAAAAGAACCAAGTTCCAAGGGGTCCCCATCTTAGCTATAAGCCTTATCCTTATTTCACTTCAACAATATATTTGAAGCTATGAAATCATAAGAGGAAGTAGAAGAGGTTCAAGATACCATGAAATCATCAATTCTGGTGAAATTAGAAAATACAAATTTTCCAAAAACATATAATCTTCTTCTTCATTGTTCCTCATAAAATTCTTAAGATAAATCCTCGTTACTAGAATAAGAAGATTCACTTGCAAAAAGGGAGAAAGATAAGGAAGAAAATAATTGTTGGGAATCATGATTGCAGTTAGACCAAAACCCATAGGTGTTAGTCAATGATCACATCGCTCGAGATAAGGACCCATGAGAGCCGATTAGTCCATGTCGTGAAAGACATCGGGAGTGTTGGTTTATCCAATGTCCAACAATCTCTTCGCCAATGCGAGTTAGGTGTGTATCAAACTCGTGACCTAAGCTTTGATACCACTTGTTGGGAATCGTGATTGTCATTAGACCAAAAACCATAGGTGTTAGTCAACGATGACATTGCCAGAGATAAGGATCCACGAGAGGCAGTTAGTCCATGTCGCAAAACACAAGAGTGTTGATTTATCCAATGTACAACAATAATGCAGCTTCCTCTCCGTCTTTTTCAAAAGTGTTAAAGATGAACTCATTCCCTTCTCATTCTCTCAAATGATATAGGAAAGACCACAAAGAAAGAATTTCCACTTCGACCACAAAACTCTAAACTCTTTTGCTTTTACTGGAGCGTCAATTTTGATCCAACCTTCATTATGCTCTATTTTCATATCATTTAATGTAAGAAATTTGTAAAATATACTATTGTTAGAATAAAGTAGTAAGATTAAGTTTTGCAAGATTTAGAGTTGGATTTTTTTACTTTTCAAATTTTGTTATCTTTTCATTATATATTTTCTTTTTACTATGTTTTCCCTGATACATATTTTTTACATGCATTTAAATTTATATGGAGTGATGCTTATCCACTATTATCAACCTTTTAATTAAGATAATATTTTATGATACTCATATTGAGCCTTATCAAACTTTATATATTTATTCGCATAGGCATGTCTATTTTGAATGGAGCTTCTATAATTTTATTTTAATTAACAATAATTATTAGATGGATGATAGGGATTTAACCTCTATAAGTATCCACAAAAGAAAGACTAAGATTAGAAATGCCATATAAATAAGTGTCATATGAAATGAGTTATGGTTTTTTTTGCATGTGCTATTGATAACCCATAGTATTGGCCTAGGGTATCATAAAAAAATCTATTTATACACTAAAAATATCTATAACAAAGTGTGGATGACTCTCTATGTTAAATAATCTTGCTTACATATATTTTCTTAAATTTATATATATTTAACTTATATATTATATTTTTTATCACGAGTAATAATAATTTTATTTTTAAATAAAGTTATAATATAGTTAAATCTTATGATTTTTAAAATTTTTGTAATAATTTTAAGATGTGTGATGATGAAGTATTTGGATGTTATTAGGGATTAATTCCATTCAACATTTACTATTTATTTATTATATATGACTATGCTCATTAGATTATGAGGAGGTAATCAACAATGCTAATAATTAGGATAATCATCTTAATACTATTAATAATGAAAAATATATAATATCTACCGAAATTAACAATTATTTATATTGTTTAATATTGTTAAATTAATATTAATAAATATTTATATGGTTTAATATTGGTAAATTAGCTATATGAGTGGTGTATGCGATGTACATCACCTATATTAAATTTACACTCAAGAAATCACAAATTCTTAATCATATATATATATATAAATTAATTAATGAAAAAAGTTCATAACTTATATTTATAGGTAATAAATGAGGTTACATTAGTAAATGCTTGTGCATTCTTGTGGCACATTGCCTTTCCAAGTTGTTCTTAGAAGTTTATACAAAAACCTTTTGCAATTTTTATGTAGCTTCCATGTATAAAAATGGGCTTATGCGATTCTATGATCTGACTAAACAAAGACTAACATTGTCGTTACTGAAAAACAGTCAAAAATATTGATGCCTTCCAACACATTCACCAAAAGTTATACATATGGTTGATCTATAGCTTGAAATTGAAATATAAACATGTTCATAATACTGCCATACATGGTTTCGTAATTGTAATTTTAACAACGAAGCAAATGACATCATTGTTTACTTTGACACAAAGGTCAAAATTAGATTCTTTTCTGAGGGCTTCTTTAGCCTCGCAGAGCAAGCATGAGGCTTCGTTCAAACCCATTCCAACTTTCAAGATATGGCATATCTTATTGTCTAGTGCCTGTATATGCGATCACAAGAAATGTGTGATAAATATGAAATACTTTGATTTACTTTTTCCATGAGAGCAAGGAGAAATTCTTAAGAGTTTCTTTCCTTTGCATCCATTTTATCACTTTCGGATAAACCATAGATACGGTTTGTTCTTTCTATCACTGCATAAATCAGGAAAAGGTAATCATCCATAAAAATCATAAAATCAATAAAATAAATAAAGAGTACGTACTCAATATTTCAATATTGGTTTACGGTGTTGATTTCTAGTTTATTTATGTAGATCCCATTTATGAGAACAATAATGAAAGTTTTATGGCTAAGAACATTAATTTTCATTTTTATTTTTCCATGAGAGAAGTTATAAGATTCAGTGAAAGTTTCTACACGAATGCCTTTTTACCAAAAATACCTTGAAAACACCTGCATATGAACAAATAGTTGCTCGCCTGGGTAGTGTCAAGGAGCCACAAGCTAGGTAGCTGGAGCGAGCACCAGAGAGTTGCCATATATATGGAGAGATCTTACATTCTTTGATTCTTCTACAAGATGATGATGTATAGAGGAAAGATTTTAGTACGGTTGTTGGTAGAAGGCCTTTAATTTGTGCAAAAGGAGAGGGAATGTGAGTTTGACAAGTGAAGAATGCCCATTGCAACTCCAATTGAGGGAGTTTCTCGGGTAGCACCATCAAGAAAAGCCCATGGTGAGACAATTTTCATGAGAATATGATTAAGGAGAGAGAAGTAGTAGACTAGAGTTAATGAAGAATATAATGAGAGAATTGTTAGGTTTTGTGAAGAAACTTTTAAGAAGATTGTGGTTTTGTTCTTGAATATATCATTATTTCTTTCGAGCCAAATTCCCCAATTATCACATAGAAGGATTCGTTTGATATTTTCTGAAAGGTGCCAAGAGAGCCAAGGTTTCATATGAAGAGTGATGTTTTCAGCTACTGAGTCCAATGTCTGAGGGAAAGAGTATTTAATGTACATCCATACTTGTTTGGAAAAAGGGGAAGTTGATGAAGATATAATTTATGTATTTATCATCGGATTTGCAAAGTGGGCATATATTGGAACCTCAACAATACCTCTTTTGGAGTATATCCAAGCTAAGTACTTTCCCCTTTAACTTGAGCCAAATGAATAGGTTAGGTTATAATGGGCATCTTAATTTCCATAAGAAAAATCCTCACTAGGGATGGCTTTTAGCCTCCTACAATTGATATATTCATCATATGTCTTAGCACAGTTCCCATGAAGGCTTCTAGTCCATATCAGCTAGTCTTCATTGTTAGAGATAGTGAAATTTGAGAGTTTTAAATATTTTATGTAATTCTCCTAAGCGGTCGCATCCTCTCCTTCATGATGTATGCCAATGGCGAGCATCCAAGATTGCAAATCCAAAGAGGAGTATGAGAGGGATATGTGTGCTAGAGAGAATTTCCTTTGAGTAGATAGATGATGTATCAGAGGGAAAATAAGGTTATACTAGTGCTAGATATAAATCCAAGGATCCATTCCCAAAAGATATATTTTCCCATTTCCCACCTTCCAGTAGAGGTCATCATCAATGATAGGAAAGGCCTTTAAGATTCCTTTCCAAAAATAGATGCCTTTTGAGAGGACTTGTGGGGAGTGTGAACCCAATCCATAATTGATAAGGGTACTACATACTTTTGGACCATGAATTGAGTCCATAAACGCATCCCTTAGATGAGACACCAAACACCTTTAGCTTCCAATATTGCGATGGTGTCTTATCCCATATCCACCAAAAAAAAATTGTTGAGAAATAGATTTCCAAGCAGTTAGAGAAAATGTATGATTTTTCTCCTTTCTAAGCCAAAGGAAACAAACAAGGAGCTACTTAATCTAATTCAAAATTCCTTAACGAATGTAGGCCAAGGAAGCCTAATAGATAGGGATGGCTTAAGTTACAAAAATGTAGAGGAAAAGGCATCAAGGTATGGAAAGCCATATATTGCTTCAAATTTTGATCAATCTATAGCTTTTATCTAGTGACCAAGTCCAATATTTATTTTGATAGTTGCAAGACTTGAGGATAAATCCTATATATTTAAAATCTTGACCAATATTTTTCAACGGAGCTGCTAGAATGACTTTCATGGAGATTATTTCATTCTTTAGTATAGACCAGTGAGAGATGGATGATTTTATTAATTTTAATTTAATTCTTCTATATTTATGACAAGGTACAAGATGTATTTTAAATTCCTAATATGTGGAAACCATCCATTCGAAAATATGACTACATCATCTACAAAAAAGAGATGTGAAAGAAATTTGTTTTGAGAGATTTGTACACCTTTGAAATTTCCATTGTGGACGATATCAGAAAGTAATTTGTTGAGACATTTTAATATATAAATAAAGATACGAGGGTAGAGAGGAAACCCATGTAAAAAGGCCCACTCAGTATGGAAAAATGGGTAAGTATCCTCATTGATAAGTATGACAAAGGAAGAGGTGTTGATGCAGTTCATGACTCAAGTAACAAAGCAATGTGAGAAGCGTAGGTGGATCATGAGAAGACTTAAACTAATCCAATTTACTTTTTCAAATGATTTTTAGAGGTAAATTTTGAGGAACAAAGAATTTTTCTCAAGGGAGTGGATTGATTGAAGGGCCTCGTGGGCTAGCCCAATTGCTTCATCTATTTGTCTATAAGTTAGAAGCTTGAATTGTTCAACAAATATGAAAATGGAGAGGGTATATTGTAAATAAATGGAAAAAATATTAGTGATGATTTTTTATATAGAGTTTCAAAGGAAGATGGGGCTAAAGTGATCAAATGGATCAATATTTTTATTCTTATGAATGAGGTCTGAAAACGTAGTATTGGAAGGAGCTAGAATCTGACTATATGTTTGGGAATATTCAATGAAACAGAGAATATCATCTTGAATGAAATCCTACAATTAAATGTATAATTAAGTAGGAAGTCCATCAAGACTGCTGCTTTTATCCTTTTTGAAACTGTGAAGAACATTTTCATCTTACTCTTAGTGACCACGGATATGAGAGCTTCATTTTTGTCTTTGTTAGTGAATCGAGGAAAAATTCTTTCCACTGAGAGAATATACTGCATTGTAGCTCTCTCTTCTTGTTTGAATTTTCTTTGAGGCATTTGTATCCTTCATAGGTGATGTTAGATAAGGAACTGGAAAGAGTCCTAGAGGGACCAATCACTCCCTTGATGGTGTCGATGGTATTTCTATGATTTTCCACCCTGTGGAAATATTTTTTGTTATCAGCACCAACTTGTAGCCAAAGGGATTGACTCCCTAGATGCCATTTCTCTTCATGCTCTAAGACAATTCTTCCTTTATATTTCTCTATCTCAACAATTCTAGAAATAAAGTGCTCTAGAGAGATCCTAGTGGTAGATTGAATCCTTTGGGATTGCAATTGGGATTTAATATCAGCTAGGATATAAGAGTTCTCCTATTTCTTCCTTTTTCCAAGTCAATAATGATTCCTGTGGATTTTTTAAGACACCAGTAAAATTAGATAGTGGGGAATTCCAAAAATTTAGGAGGAAATCTAGACCAATTCTCTTTTAGTAGGGAAACCAGAGAAGGATCATCCAACCAATAAGGATTGAGCTTGAAAGGACTTGGGGGATTTGTAGCGAAATGATCCAATTATATGAGAATAATGACATGATCCGAGTATTCTCCCACTGAGGAACATTATTTATTTTTTAGATAGGTGTCAAGGAGGGCATCCAAAATGAGGAAACAATCCAATAGCTTGGAAACTATAGCAAGTTTTGACCTATTGTTGGACAAAGTGGGGAATACATTTTGAGGGAGAATATCACATATGTTCGAATCATATATGAGGAAACTAAGAATTTGGATAAGGGGTCAAATCTAGCTAAGAGCCATCAAAATCCAGAGTTCCCCGTGGTGAAATTTAAATGTCTACTAATAAGAACATTATGAAATTATGCAAAGCAGATCCATCCTCTAGTTAAATTTATATGCCAGTGATAAATGGAATATTTTACTTTTGTTTATTGTCATTCTTCTATCTTGATGAGGAGGTACAATGTGGATTTTAATTTTTTTATATGTGGAACCCCTCCATTTGAAAATATGAGTTCAACATCTACAAAATGGAGATGTGAAAGAAAGTTGTTTTGAGAGAATTGTATGCCTTTAAAATTTCCATTGTGGACAAGATTAGAAGGTAAGTCGTTGAGACCTTCTACATTATAAATAAGGAGAAGAGGGGAGAGAGGCAACCCCTGTCAAAAGGCCCGCTTAGTATGGAAAGATGGGGAAGTAGCCCCATTGATAGGAATGGCAAAGGAAGACGTATTGATGCAGTTCATGACCCAAGTGACAAAGGAATGAGAGAACCATAGGTGGATCATGAGAAGTCTTAAATTAATCCAATTTTCTTTGTCAAGGGATTTTTAGAGGCCAATGTTGAGGAAAAATGCATTTTTCTTGAGGGAGTGGATTGGTTGAAGGGCCTCTCGGGCTATATCAATTGCTTCATGTATCTTTCTTCCAGTTAAAAATTACTTTAATTGTTCAAGAAATATGCAGAGGTAGAGGGTATCCTTTAAATAAAGTGAAATAATATTGGTGATGATTTTGTATATATATTTGCAATGGAATATGGGCCTAAAGTGATCAAAAGGAGTAAGATTGTTACTCTTAGGAATGAGGGCAAGAAAGGTTGGATTAAAAGGAGCTAGAATCTAACTAGATGTTTGAGAATATTGAATGAAAGAGAGTATGTCAACTCAATGAAATCCTAGAATTTGATGTAGAATTAAATAGGAAGTCCATCAACACTGATGATTTTATCTTTTTAAAAACTATGAAGAACATTTTTTGTCTTACTCTTAGTGACCTCAGATATGAGAGCTTCATTTTCTTCTTCATTAATGAATCAAGGAAACTTGTCACTAAGAAAATAAACTTGATTTTGGACCTTTCTTCTTATTTGAATTTTTCTTTGAGTTTGGTGTAGTCTTCATGCGTGATATTAGAGAACTAAGCAGCAATAGTCCTCAAGGGACCAATCACTTCCCTGATGGTGTTAATGGTATTTCTATGATTTTCCACCCTACATTTTTTTTTTTACTATCATCACCCATGTGGAGCCAAAGGGATTTACTCTTTAGATGCCATTCCACTTCATGCTCTAAGATGATTCTACCTTTATATTTTCTAACTCAAAAATTTCATAAATAAAGTGCTCTAGAGAGATCTGAGTGGTAGATTGAGTCCTCGGTGATTGCAATTGGGATTTAATATCTGCTAGGATATTAGAGTTATCCTATTTTTTCCCTTTTCAGAGTCAATAATGATGCATTTTTATTTTTTAAGTCACTGCTAAAACTAGATAAGATGGGATTCCAAAATGTTAGGAGGAAATACAGAACAAATCTCTTTTAATAGGGAAATGAGGGAGAGGTGATTTGACCAAGAGGGTTTCAACTTGAAAGGGCTTAGGGGATTTGTAGGGAAATGATCCAAATTGATGAGAAGATAAACGTGATCGAAGCCTCCTCCCATCGAGGAACGTTTTTTAGTTTTTAGGTAGGTGTCAAGGAGAAAATCCAAAATGAGGAAACAATACAATCGCTTGGAAACTCTAGCAAGATTTGACCTGTTGTTGGACCAAGTGGGGAATATATTTTAAGGCAAAATGTCACATAGTTTCAAATTATTTAGAAGGAAACTAAGAATTTGGATAAGAGGTCAGATTTAGTGAAGAGCCCTAAAAATTCAGAGTTCCCTGTGGTGAATTTCAAATGTCTACTAATAAGATAACAATATTTGATGTGAAGACATGTAATTGAGAAAAGTTTTACGATAAAGCTTGTATTTCCACATATGGCCCATAAATGTTGATGAATAAGAAGCGCATATCCAATTCTAAGGATGTGAGGTCAATAGCCAAAATAAACCTTGTGGACCAAGTAGATTATAGTAGCATAAAATGATGATTCTTTCCCAAAGCTGGTCCCCTCAATCTTCCATCAACATATATTCCCTCACACATCATTTCTTGCAAAAATAGAACATGGGGGGATTATTTATCAAAGAGAATTCTAAGTTCCAATATTTTAAAGCACTTGGATAATCCCTAATAGTTTAAGGGGAGAATCTTTAGGTCAATCCTAGGGAAGAGCCTAAATCTCTAAGAGCAATTAAAATATATTAATGACTTGAATATCATAATCATCTTGATTTTGTGATCTAGAGAGAAATATTATTCGTTTAGAAGAGGAGAAGTAAGAGAGGTCCTTAAAGATACAAAGTCTTCCACCATGAATGGAAGAGTGGGAAGAATGGATCGAGAGTGTGGGGAGAGGGAGTACGAACATGATCGTAGATTATAGTGTTGAAGGGTGGGGATATGTGGGAGGCTTGAGAAGTAGAGGGGAGGAATTTAGGGGAGAGGACTATAGTAAGAGAGGGATGGGGAAGGAGGGGAAGGGTGTGGTAGAGTGAATAATGAGGGGAGGGATGGGGAAAGTAAGGTTTGAGAAAGGTTTGAGAGGGTTCATAGGGATAAATAAGGTAGATAACCTTCAAATAAAGTAAATGAATCATTACTAGAAGGAGAAATAGCCATGAGAAAGGAGTGATCCATACCTTAGATAAAAGGATAATCTAAAGTAGGAGGCGAGCCTACAAAGACTATTGTTGTGCCAATTGTAAAGAGAGGTAGAGCCAAAACTCAAGGTGTACCTAATGGAGGGGATGCAAGAGAAATAACTATAGCAGACTCAACATTTTGATGTTGAGAATTGGAAGGAAGTTTGTCATTCTTTATTCCATGACATTCTTGAGATCTCTTTTGAGGGGAATCGAGAGGCATCATAGAGTATAGCGATCTTTTTCCCAACCCATTTTTTCCATTTCTCTTACCTAACTTGCAGTTTTTTCTAAGGTTACCATATGCATAAAATTGAGCACGTTTGAAAGTTATATTGTTGTATTAATATTTTAGTGATGAGATATTCCTGGTGTTAATTAAGATGGATTTAGGTAGACTCAGAGCTAAATTGATCCCCACCAGTATGTGGAAAATATCCATGATTCCTATCTGCTGAAAAGAGAGGTCAACATCATAGTAAAAATCAAGTGAATTCTTAACTTCTCTAAATACACTTTATAACTAGAAAATAGGTGGTAATGTAGGAAGACAAACACATATTGGTTCTAGGTCCATTTTTTCTACTCGAGCATCAAACTATAGTGACCATTTTTTTAGTAGATGACCTAAGAACCACATGACCATTTCCCTACCATGATTTTCTCTACATCATCTACACACAAAATCTGCCACCCCATCCATCCTTTGGAAAAAATCATACACGAGGGCGAGTGCCCAAGAGCTAGCTAGATGTGTAGATCTATCCACCTCCTGAAGACAACACTCGACATTTGTCTGCTAGTGAAATGTTCTACCACCACAATCTCCTCCATATTGTGAATTTCATTTAATTTTATGTCCTTCCATATTATTTGTGATTTATTCTCTGGCCTACTTTATATACATTTTCATCTTATCTTTTGAGGGAAATTAGTAGAGGAGGTAAGGTGGGGTAACTATTGTTGAGATAAACCAGCTTCATTGTGCATATCTAGAGTTAGAAAGTTTTTTAGGAAACTAGAAGGAGGGAAGAGAGAGTGGTAATATTATAATACCCCATACGGGAAATCCTCTACAAAATGCAAGAGAGTTGATGAGGAAAGTTCTAGTAAAAACCGTAGGGAGGGAGGGTAAATTGAGGGGGAGGATCACAAATTTGAATGAAACCATGAGGTGTTGTGGGGACCATAGGGAATTTTTTTGGATTGAAAATATGCATTATTTAATTCAGGAGGGATGGTTCTTACCTTTGAGGAGTCCTACAAAGAACGACATGGAGGAGTGGCTGTCAGAGGGGACTTTCATATCATTACGTAGGTATTGAGTAGTGAGGCATATGTAAGGGGACGAGAGAGCATAGACATAGTGGTTGGGTCCACCCAAATATTGACACCTTCCTATGGGTCTAGGAAGTAGTGAACTGATTCATCATACAAATTGATTGGCATCTAAGGTGGCCAAGCACATACATAGTATCATGGAGAGGATCAGAGCTAAAGCAAGATGGTTGTTGTGGCAAAGTAACCAGTCCAAATAAAAAACCCTAGTAAAGTCATCTAAAAGGTAGCTAAACACATCTACTCCTCTCTCTCTCTCTCTCTCTCTCTCTCTCTCTATATATATATATATATATATAGAGAGAGAGAGAGAGAGAGAGAGAGAGAGAGAGAGAGAGAGATCATTATTAGAGAAAGGAGAGTATATATATATATATATATATATAGAGAGAGAGAGAGAGAGAGAGAGAGAGAGAGAATTATTAGAGAAAGGTACATTTTTAGTTAATGTTAGATTTATAATTCCATCATACTTAAAAGGGAATCAACATATTACATTTAAGGCAAAAAATTATCTAAAAAATATTTTTTAATATCAATAATAAAAATATATTTCAATGTCAAGTAATAATCATGTATATATATAAAGTAAGAAATGTGTTATACTTAAATTATTTACTATGATAAATGTTTAACATGGAGTTCATATGTGAGATTTAAAATGATTGATAATAAAACAATATTTTAATATGGACCTTAAAAAAATATTTAAGTATTAGTTGTAAATGAAATGTCTCAATATCAACACTCATAGATGAAATATTTTAATGGTGTTTGTATGAGGGAGATGTGTAATGCGCTTCACACTCAACATGTAGGTAAGACATGACAGAGGTATCAAACCTTTGCTAGCATGTAGAACATAAACAAAGGATTGAAACCTAAGGGATTTGGGATTTGATCCAAAGCCTAAGTTAGAATGGATTTGGACTCATTTATATATAATATAAAAATAATATTATGATATATAAGATTACATGTTATTAAAAACAAAATCTTAAAAATTATGTAAGCATAATTTGATGTCTTAATATAATTAATGCCTATCAATAAATACATGTAGAAATAAATTATAAAAATTAATATTAATATAATGTTAATTTTACATCATACTAAGCTCATGGTCAATGATATGATACTTGAATTTGGCAAGCATGCATAAATAATGTGAACCATAATTTACTATGGGCATTAACGGTCAACTAAACGTAATGCAACATAATTCACAATGATCATTACAATGTGTGGACAAATATCGTAGGCCAACATACAATAATGAATATAAATTATACATTACTATTTTATTTTTAGGGAATAATATATTATTGTTTATCAATATATTGTAAACAATACCACCACAAATTTTTTATAAAGGTATAAAAATTAAAATATTATAATTATCTTATATGATCACATAAATTTTCATAACAAAATATAAATAGGGTTGGTAGGAGTGGAAGGGGTGGGTTTATTATGTGTTCCTTGTAGAAATTATTAGCTTATCTTACTCATGAAGTGTGGGAAAGGACACTCACAACTAGGAGGAGGGATATCCTCTCCTCTCATAAGTTTTTTTAGGTATTTTTTTCCACATCTAGAAGTTGATTAGAGTGTTGGATTCAAAAATTATCAATTTACATATTCATTTAGTCACCCATGAACTCACCCTTGCTTTCAATTGCCTCCTCAATTGAATAAGAAGATAGACAAAGACATTGAAGGAGACCTCAATATATCATATTCTTATGAAAGACAATGCAAGAATGGATTAATTGGAAAATAGGTAAAGTAAATATATAGTGTCCACCCTTTATGTAAATGGAAGAGTGATTAACCATCCTATCCCTCATAAGTGATAGGTAGTGGAAACAAATTGTGGCGGTTTGCAGGTTCATCAAGCTTAAATAAAAGTAGAGGGACTCGACAAGGGCCAAGGTGTACTATTAATGGCATGAAATTTATGTTCCATTATGTTCTATGAGGGAGGACAAAGTAATCACCTCTATGGAGATCATAAGAATATATTCTAATTATTATTAGTTAAAATAATTGATGGGAACCCTCCCATATGGAATATGGCTTCAATCTTGGGTTTCCAAGATCAAATTTTGTACTTTTTGCATGGACATATAATGAAGGCTCGATGTTATAATGCAAGGATCTATGCAAAGGTTTTTTATTTGTTGGTTGGCTTGGACTTTAGAATATGCTTGTGGGTTTCTATATTTTTCTTTTTTGGTAGGACTCTAGGGGATATGTTAAAAAGGACCATCAAAGGATATAGTAACAACCTTCTTTTTTTTGTGATTATATTTTAAATTGGCTTTATTTTCTTAGGATTTAGGTCTCTTGATCCCACTACTAGGGAAGGCATTGAGAAGTGGTTAGAGGAATGAATTCCCTCTACTAAAGTACGAGCTCTGTGCACTTCTAACAATATTTAATTATGTATCAGGAACCTATCAAGGAATTTGGATATAATTATGAGGCACAATATCTTATATTCCAACTTTTATTAACTTCTAAAGGAATTATATCAAGCAACCCAACACTTTCAATATGATTGAGTATTTAATATGCCAAAAAACCTAATATCAAGCTAAAATACCTCTAATTTCTCCTTAGCTAAGTTTAAATTCAAATAAAATCCTATGATCATATTTCTATATACAAGTAAATTTTCAGTTATAATATCTTCCCAAATGTGTAGATTTCCATAAAACAACCCACAAACATTCAATACCCTAAACTCTATGTTCAAAAAATTTGAAAACATATCTAGGAGTCTCAATTTATCTAAAATGAATTCATAGGACTTAGACTCTCTCTTGAACCCCTAATGATTCCCTCGAGATGTCAATGGAGTTAGCACCAACAAAATACCAGCCACCCAATATTTTCTCAAAATTCCATATAGACCATTACACCTCCTTATTGAATTTTCAATTAAAAATAAATCAAGATCATTAGGAAAAAAATATACCTGAGGCACAATCATTTTCCCTCCCCCCTAGGGCATGAATGATCATAGGAAGGAGCTTTGTTGTGAACCATTAAAGGCAAAAGGTTTCTCTCAAAGTACCCTATGTCTTTGATATTGTGTTCCATGTTTTATTTCCCACTTAGCCTTAGCTTGGGAATTGCTCAAGATATATGGCCAACTAACTAATATTGGAGGGATAGTTTAATCTAAATCATATCCAAAACCATTAGGCTAGTAAAATTCTTGGTTTACATCACAATTTTTGGGTATAAGTTTGTATGTAGCTCTTCATTTTTTATCTATTCCAAAATATGTAAATAATTCCAGATCCTTTAATGTGTTACAAAAAATATACATTTCATTAGTAGGTCTTTTTAATCCACAAAATGATTCCTACCACCAAAGGACCCCTTGATCTTTTATGGACCATATAAGTAATAGGTTCCACAAATCAAGAATTTGGAATGGATGTGTCATGATTAGGTTGTGAAGGCAAGGCCAAAGAATTCATCACTAGACAACAACCCACATCCCAATACCTAATGTTAGAAAAAAAATCCCCATCCCCAACAACCTTCAAAGTGTTGACTAGGCTAGTAGATAACCTAGGAATCTGCTTAAATAAAAAACTAGTGGGAGGTAGTTTGGGATTACCATCACTAACTAGGATTTTGAAGTATTAACCAACATATGTAAAGCGATATCTAGAAATACATTTGTTTCCAATAGAGAAGCTATAAGGAAACATTATCACTTAAATCATAAGCATGTATTTCGTTATCAATAGTCTAGAGCAATTCATCCTAGATTGATCTTCATTTTGCAATCGGATTATCCACTAATGGTTCCATAGAGTCGAACCAGGTAAAATCATCTTGTGCTTTCCAACTCCCACTGGAGCTACAAAGAGCTTGAGGAAGATAGGTCGATAACTTAGTAAATTTATTATTTTCTTTGATCCCCTATTTAACCAAAGACGAACCCTATTTTTCTACTTTGGCACCAATTTGCAGCTATAAGAGTCTATGATACAATTATCTAGAAAGTGACCTAACTTTTGGAAAAATTCCTAACAAAATTAGACATTTACAGAGTCCAAAAGTTGTTTCCTTCAACAATTTCCATAAACCAAGTAAATTTCCATAATGAATATACAAATATTTTTATATTTTTCATATATAGCTAGGGTTTCACATAGTGTCTCTCCCGACACCTTTAAGCCTCCTTTGAACCACCATTCAATGGGGATATCAAAGAGCCTAACCCACACAAGAGTTTCCACTATTTTCTCTGTAGTTAGGTTAACCAAGTGCATTCAATAATGAAGAATAGAAAGCAATGATTCTTGGAACTATTTTCATTGCGCCAACATGGACTCTCTAGCCTAATATAGAAGAGATGCTATAATTTCATGCCTTGTCCTATCTTGTAAAATTTTTGAGTTGGTTAAATTACATAAAAATAAAATAAATAATCACAATAAAAAATTATTAATAAAACTATAGATGATTAGGCCAAAGTATTTGAACCAAATTGGTTGTTTGTGGCTCTACCAACTCTAATAGTAGATTTTCTAGTGAAGATACTACACTCAATTGGGAATTACAGAATAATTTTACCAATTTTTTTCTGAAAAAGTAATAACATGCACATATTTGTTGCTCCATGCACAGTCCTGGTAGCAGCAACAACTCCTATATCCATCACCTTTATGATGTGGTTCATACTAATTTACGCCGACTAGGTGATGAAATGTGACAACTATAACCTACAATTGTAATTTCTTTGTAACTAGGAGGATGAATGAGTTTAGGAAGTGAAATGATGATAAGTAAATTGAATGTGGTTGGAGATGAATGTATATATAGGGATCCATTTTCTGTCAAGTGAATATATAGTACACAATTCTCTGGAACTCAAGGTTGGGTGTTGGATGCATGAAACTTCATAGAGTCAGTATGCATACGTACTCTACACTATTTAGAATTGATACATTAGTAAAAACGACTAATTTTATGTAAAGTTTAATGATGTGTGTGAGTGGTTGTCAAAAATATTTTTCAAATGGAAATATTCAAAACAGGTTCATGTTTTGGTTTTAAGTCTTCATGGTCATGATGAAATCTCTATCTATAAATAAATAATCTAATACTGGATAATGAACCTTGTAAATGAAAATATTAACACATTAATATATAATTTTAAATTTATTAAAAAGAAAAATTCGATGATATTTTATAGTAAACAATAACATTTACTTAAATATCTTTTTTAAAGGAAAATATATTTATATTTTAGGGTATGGTCTGAAAAAAAAAATCCATGTTATTTGTTAGGTCCCTATAACAATAATGTAGCCCCCATTTTGTTATTGCTATGCCCATGTAGCCCTCATATTGTTATTTTTGTGCCTCATAGAAGCCCACTATTTTTATTGTTGAGCCCTTAAATTTTTATTGTTACGTAGACCATGATTATATTGTGACCCTTTGAGATCCTATACATACCAAGGAAGTCTTGTCATTTGTATCATCCAAGAATTGTTCATTTATGTGATGTAAATGGATTTTCCTCCCTCCAAGAGGCTTATTTTCAAGTCTTTTATCTATATTTTCTTAATTTTTATGATCTGGTTATATAACATTTAGTATTAGAGTTTTAGATCCTAGGGTTTTGTTGTTTCAAACATACCTTCATTGCATTTTCACTATAAAATAATTTCTAGCATGCTTAAGAAGTTGAAATTTTTATGATGTGAATTTTTAAAATATTGACGAACATTACGTAATAATTCTAGATCTTGATTTTCTTATATTCCCGTATATATCCTTCATCATATTTAGGGTTTTTATATGCTCCAAGATTTAATCTCAAACATGTCACTTAGGAAAAATCATCATAAGTTTTGTTTTAGGCATCCAAATTGAATTTTGTAAAAATTCACTCACATTGCATTGACTTTATCTTTTGAGGTGACATTTTAATGGCCTAAGGTTGAAATAGGGACACACGACATTCTGTACAATTTTTCTTGAGTTAACTAGTGCATAAGAAGGTCATCTGGGGAATCTTTGTATAACTTATCTTGGAGAATTCAATATTAAACTAACCAGTAGGGTTTGAAATAGTAAATAGAGGGTTACCAAAGGATAAAATTTCATACCTTGTGATCTAAAAAGGGGGTTTGATAACTTGTTATGCTTACAATAACCTCCCACTGAGTTAAAAAAATAAATGATCTAGCTTATATGTGAAATTTGCGGAATTAAATGCTTGAAATAGGTGTATGTCTTTCGATTTTTAAATTGTTTAGGTGCTTTAAGTGCATTTGTTTCTTCTGATATTAAACACATATAATAGCCATATAATTCAGCAAATAGACATCTACACATAACAACAAATTTAATCTAGGAGTTCACCTGAATATCGTGGGCTATGTCTCCTTGAGCTTTGTCACCTTCACTTGGCTCTTTGGGATTATGGTGAAGTTTCTTTTACAAGTTCCACACTTAACTCCAAAGGTTACTAAATTGAACCAATGGGCTTAGAATACCATCTACATCCCTGTCATGGTTGTCATAACTTTGCAAACAGATCTAAGCTCCCTTAGACTTGATTTCTTTCAGTCAATACTCTGAGCTACCCAGAGCTTCTTGATGGCACTAACTCCTTCAGAATTCTTTAACTATCACTGAAACCTCATCAACTGTCTCCAACACATATAAAACACTAAAAATAGACCGGTCATTTGCTCAAAATGAGCACTACATCCCCAAACTAAGCCTTCCTCCATGATTGGCACTGGGCTCCCTTAAACTTCCCTGATGCATCTAGGACTTTAGAAGTCTCCAAATGCTTCTGAAAATCCCTACAATGGATTCAGAATGCTCATTATAGTCAAGAATGACTATTGGTTTGCTGAGAACGAGTATTTGTAGCTCCTACAACTGCCTCCAAGTCCTGGTGGACCTAAGCTCCAAAATCTCCCTTGATTAAGATCTCTATGGAGATGACTTCTTGAGCTTCTCTGGATTATTATGTTGGCTTCAGAAGGCTCCAATTAGCATATCTAGCCTCTTGCTTAACTCTCTCTAGTTGAAACCTGCTCCTCGAGTGCATTTAGTCAATATCCCATAGAGATACTGCACCTAACTCTAGTTAAACTTAGCATATCCGCCTAATTTTATCTGCTCCGCCAAGCTGGACTATCGGAGGTAGCTGCTACCATAACTGTTGGGCGCACATATGAGGCGGTATAACCCTGACGGTTAGGGATAACGCTGCGTAGATCTAGCAGTCATGTTAACATGCAACCACATGTAACTGCAAATGACGATTAAGCATTGGGGCATGTGAACAATGTTATGGGGACCGCTAGCGGTCCTAACCCCAAATTCTCCAATCGTTACAAAACAAATAGGCAATGTATCCATTATAAGTTAAGAAACAACATCAGGTGGAGTTGGTAGAGCATTGTGCTATCGTGTCGGAGGTCATGGGTTCGATTCCGTCGGACCCGTAATAAATTTTGCATAACCATTCTAGGGCCACGTGGTGGCCTTCGAGCTTGCCACGTGTCAGCACCTGATTGGTCCCCAAAAGGGAATACTCCAGGGAATATTCCAAGTAATATTCCTTGGAATATACTTTTTTTTAATATTTCCAAAAAACCAAATTAATCTTGCTCAAATGTCCAAAAATTACAGTTTACTATACTTTTCAAATTGTGATAACTCCTTCATACGGTGTCAGTTTTTCAAACCATTCGCAGTGACAGAATCAGGAAGATGAGAACTATCTGTTTGCCCAGGTTTGACACTCTTTAGAACACTTTGAAATTTGAGCTATCACTTAGGTCAATGATCAATGTTCGATCACCTTAAAATGACAAAATCCCAAAGATACAACAATTTCAAGTTCAGGATTATCAAGAAGCTTACAATCAAGCTCTAAAGGGTGTGTATTTTTAAATTTGTATAATTTTTTTCTCAAAAATGAGTTTGAAGTGATTCAAAAGTGATGGTGAAGCATAAATATCATTGATTCATTCCAAAATTTTGTTGGAATAAGGAATTACTGATAGGGGAGTGAATCAATAATAGTGAGATTCTTAAAATATTTTACTGAATATGATTATATTTCCTTCCTCCATTATCTGTTACTTATGAGAGCATTCATTCATAAATAAAGTGAGAAAAAACCTTAAGCATTCATATGTTCATACAATCTATCACATGAGCAACACACACATATTGACACCGGTATTTTCACGTCGAAAACCAAAGGAAAAAACTACCAATTTGTTGTTGTTTATGATGTAAATTAACACCTACATAATTACATTAGTTTGTTTGTGAGCAACGACACGCAAGAGGAAATGCCCCCCTTAGGTTACCAAGAACCTACTTGCTAAGAGGCACCAACCTCTTCTAAATGTAGGCCACCACCTTCTCTTTCCACTGTTTTAGTTTTCATACAATTTTCAAACTAAAAAGAGAGGCATATACAATTATGGAAAAATACCAATCTAGTTGGTTGCAACAATAAATTCTACTCTTAGTTCTCTACTGTTCCATAGACTCCTTTGGTCTTACACAAAAACACTTTAACCTCTGCTCACAACAACGTATCCTCAACCCTTTTTCTTCTCTCGCATGGGCTCTCTACTTTACACCTTTCAGTTTTGCTCTTGCGCCCATGTCACAACACACTCTCTCCTCTCACTGTTGAAACCTTCAACAAGACACTCTTTCCCACTTTTAGTTGATGGTAATCAATGGTTTTGATCCTCTACTGCACATTGCACCATGTTGTCTCTACTTCCAGTTTCCACTGACTTCCTGAGTGTACCTCTGTATGGATCTCCCTGATGTTGTTGCATCTGGTGGATGAAGTTTTTCATGGAATTAATCATAAGAATGGACTTTTGAGTTCTTCACTGACTCACTATTTAATCCTCCATATTAAGAATTTAATCTCAGTCAGCCTACACACTCTACCGTGACTTCCCATGCTTATTCATTGCTTCACAGAGGTTGAAAGTACTGAGGAATGACCACTTTTTTCCTTATTGAAATATACAAGACGTGCACAGGATGTAGAAGATGGCTTCCTTCATCTCATCAGTTCTTCTCTGTAGATCTCCATTGGTTTGCATTTAATATCTAGCTGTCAACCCATTCATCCTTTTAATTCTCCATACTATTACATCAAAGCCACAAGATATCGTAACTCATATAAAAGGAATGCTAGGAAATAATGCAACTATGATACCTTTAGCCCCTTGGAACTTAGCCCTTAGTTCTTTTTGTTAACGATGGTCCAACATCACATTGTGACAAAGATTGTCTCAATAGGAAAATCAATCATGGTCAACAATGGTCTAATGTCGCATTGTGACAAGAATTGTCTCTATGAAAATCAACCATGGTCAACTATGGCCAACATTGTTTATTTTAGGGTTTATAATCCGTTGGGATTTTAGTATTAATCCTATGGGTTCATAATCCATTGGGATTATTAATGTAAGGTCCATATATTAATATTATATTAATGGGTTTATTAATGTAAGGGTCCATATATTAATATTATTCCATTGGGTTTAATATTATTTCCTTGGGTTTATAATTCATAGGGTTTTTAATATTAATCCCTTGGATTTATAATATCAATCATGATCAACCATGGTCAACCATGTTTATTTTAGGGTTTATAATATTTATCCTAGGTTTTATATACCTTGGGTTTATAATATTAATCCCTTGGGTTTAATATTATTCCCTCATGTTCATAATCCCTTGGGGATTTAGTATTAGTCCCATCGGTTTATTATTATATTGGGTTTATAATATCAAACACCTGGATTTATTAATCTAAGTGCTCAACCATGGTGGAACAAGGTCTGACTTATCAATATGAAAATCAACCATAGTTAACTATGTTTATTTTAGGGTTCCTAAAATTTAATATTAATTCCTTGGGTCTAATATTAATCCCTTGGTTTCATAATCCTTTGGGTTATTGATCTCCAGGGTTTATAATGTCAAACCCTTGGATTTATTAATCTCAGGGTTCAACTATGGTCGTGCATTGTATCGCATTGTGACAAAGATTATCTCGATATTAAAATCAATTACCACGAACCATGGTCAATCATGGTCAGCCATGGTCTTTCATAGTTAACAATGGTCAACCATAGTCACCCATGGTCCTATGTTGCATTGTGACAAAGATTGTCTCAATATGAACATTAACCATGGTCAATCATGGTCAACCATGGTTAATAACCATGGTCACAATTTGACAAGGATTTTCTCATCGACCAACGTCACAATATGATAACCATGGTCAACCATTGTCCAACATTTCATTGTACTGACCATGGTTAACCATGGTCTAACATTCCATTATGACAAAGAATGCCCCAATATAAAAATTAACCTTGGTCAACCATGACAACCACGATGCAAAATCATTTTATGACAACATTTATGAGAATATGATAATCAATCATTGTCAACCATGGTCCAACATCCCATTGTGACCTAGATTTTGTTAATATCAAAATCAAACATGGTAATTCATGGCAAACCATATATTTTTAAGGGTCTATATAAACCCTACGGTTTTTAGTATTAATCCCTTGAGTTTATTATCCATTGGATTAATATTATTCCCTTGGGTTTATAATCCCTTGAGATTTTAGTATTGACCCTTTCGGTTTATTATTCCCTTTGGTTTATAGTATCACTTCCTTGGGTTTATTAATTTAAGGTTTCATATTCCCAAGGTATAATATTATTCATAGGGCTTGTAATTAATATTAATCCCTAAGGTTTAATATTATTCCATAGGGTTTATAATTCCTTGGGTTTTTAGTATTAAACTTAAGGGATTATAAATCCAAAGGAATAATATTGAACCCAAGGAATTAATATTATAAACCCAAGGTATATAAACCCTAATATAAATATTATAAACCCTAGAATAAATATTGTCAACCAAGGTCAACCATAGTGCAAGGTCATATTGTGAGAAGAATTGCCTCAAAATGAAAATCAACCATTCTCAACCATGGTCAACCATGTTTATTTTAGGGTTTATAATATTTATCTTAGGGTTATATACCTTGGGTTTGTAATATTAATCCCGAGGGTTTAATATTATTCCATTGGGTTTGTAATTCCTTGGGCTTTTAGTATTAATCCCTTGGGTTAATACTATTTCCTTGGGTTTATAATCCCTTGGGGTTTTAGTATTAAACCTTAGAAATATGAACCCTTATTAATCTAAAGGATTTATATTATAAACCCAAGGGCTAATATTAAAATCCCAAGGTATTATAAACCCAAGGGACTAATATTATTAATTCCAAGGGACAAATATTATAAATCCAAGGTATATAAACCCTTGGATGACCATGATATATATTGGACCTAAAAGATTAATATTATAAACCTATGAATAATATTATACTCTAGGAATATGAATCCTTAGATTGATATACCCAAGGGATTGATATTATAAACCCAAGGGAATAGTAAACCTAAGGGATTAATTCTAAAAACCCAAGGGAGTATAAACCCTAGGGTTTTCAAAATTAACCCCTTGGATTTATTATCCCTCGGGTTAATATTATTCCCTTGGGTTTACAATCAGCTAGATTCGCTTTATTTCCCTAGGTTTATAATATCATTTCATAGGTTTTATATTTATATTACATAATTTAAAATTAAATAATAATAAATTACATTCAGTATTGAATAATAATTATTATATAGAAATTATTATTATTAATTATAATGATAATAATAATATGTTCATTGCAATAGTTTTTTTTGTACAGTTATTTCTATTGTTACATATTTATCAAAGGTTGATACAAATGAAGTCTTTGGCTATATCAACCACATTAATATTTTTTTATGTGGTTGTCTTAGTAATATAATTACTGGAATTTTTAAAATGAAAAAGTCCTCACTTGCAATAACGAGTAATTGGTCTTTTTCATATTGGTTTTGTTAAATTTTAATAAATGCAATATTAATAATTATTATATAGAAATAATTATTATTAAATATAATGATAGTAATAATATGTTCATTGCAATAGTGTTTTCTGTATTGTTATTTCTATTGTTACATATTTATCAATGATAGATACAAATAAAGTCTTTGGCTATATCAACCACTTTAATATTTTTTATGTGATTGTGTTAATAATATATTGCCAAAATTTTTAAAACTAAAAAACCCTCACTTACAATAACAAGTAATTAACCTTTTTCATATTAGTTTTGTTAAATTTTAATAAATACAATAAGCAATCTTCACTTTTCACAAAAAGTTATATTTATATATATAATTTTGTAACAAGTAATTGCCCTTTCTCATTTTAGTTTTGTTAAATTTTAATAAATACAATGAGCGATCTTCACTTTTCACAAGAAGGTTATATTTATATATATAATTTTGTAAACGAATTTGAATTGGTTAATAAATTCAAAATATAATAATAAATCTAATCTAAAATAAATTAGCTTAAACTATTAATTATTACTTTATATACAAAAATTAATACCGATATGTGAATGACATTATCCAATTAAATGTCGTTTTCTTAAAATGTAGATTTTATAATTATAAAAGTAAATTTAATAATATTATTTTAAGTCTTAATTTTATATAATTTGAATATTGATATATTTAAAAATTATCAGTGTTATTATGTAACAATATAAACAATTATTTTATATTAGGATGAACCTAGTGAGCAAGGTGATTTAAGATTAAATCTTACACGAGTCGTGAAAGAGAGAGGAGACATGCTAAAAAATCCAGTGAGCTAAGTCTTGGTGTGGCCCTAGACCAGATGCTATTTTTAAATGACTTTGACAGCTTACATGCCCGTAGGAAAACCTGGAAAATCACAAACAACTTGAAAAACATATATATATATATATATATATATATATATATATATATATATATATATAACGGTGTTTCTTTGCAGATTGTAGTGAACCTTAGAGAGACATTTATAACGATAATGCTAAGATGCAATTACCTGTTTGATACGGAAATTGCCATGTTCATGGGTAACATAGTCAAATAGATTTTCAATATTAAAAATATAGACCTTAATGAAGTTTACTTGTTTGTGTTTATTTAATTCAATTTTTTTAAAATTATAATAAGTTAAAAATTAATAATTGAATTTTTATAATTAAAATTAATTTTTTAAATAATATTTTTTATTAATTGTGGAGTAGTTCAAGTGGAGATGGCTGAAGTCTCACTGAACCGGAGATCTTTGATTCGAATCTTATACTATCTCCCTGCGGTGAATAATGAAACATGTAAATTCGAAAATCAGAAAGTCTTACCAAACTTTTAGAAATTAATTATTAATTAAATAAAAAATAAAAATCGTGATTAAAATATTTATAATTAAAAATAAAATTTCAAATAATAAAATTTTCTATGCGTTAAATAAAACTATGATTCGAAAAGAAATTCAGACCGCATACTTCCCACCGAGAAAAACCTATCTAGTGACCAAATGAAAACTAAAACATAACGTTGAAAATAATTTTGAACTTAAAAGATTACATTGATAATGAGTTTTACTCACGATGGTTAACCACTTCTTTTAGATTTTAAATTACCATTCTCAGGTCATTCGTTGAATGGAATTTCGTCCGAATCACAAATTCTTAGTAGGTGGAAGTCATGTTTAAACACGAAACTTCACAATTGGAATTGATGGAAAGATAAATCATGATTGTCATTCGTGGACGAAATATCGTACGAAGCATCTTCTATAGCAGACATGATGGCTATATCGTACGAAGCATCTTCTATAGCCAGAAGTCATGGTTGAAGAAGAGATACTCTGGTTGTGCATTGGAGTTGTTATTGTTCCTATTCACTGTTTTCTAAAACACGAGGAGGAAATCTAAACTTAAACAGACAAATTTAGTGTCCACTCTCGTGCGCGCAATTCGCACATGGTGCCTTTTGGGCGTTCCGGTCAATTTACTTGAAATTCGTCGCTGCTGTCATATCGTCTAAAATTTTGTTTTCTGTGGGGTTACTGGCATGCTAGAAGGTGAATTTTGTTACACCTGAAAAAGTGCATTATGCAGAAATGTGAACGTGGCTTCTCTAGAAGGTACGTTGAAAAATGGATTTTGTGTATTGAATAATTTTTGTTATCTTTTTGGGGTATTTTTGATGTCCAATTTAATTTCTAGAAAAGGGAAAATGGATGCCATACACAGGGTGACTTGATGATTTATGAGGCTGCATTTTTGTAGTCAAGAAAGAAGGTATATTTTTCTTGCTGTTATGTTATGGGATATGATTTCATTTCTATTGAGATGATCAGAATAAGAAGTGAAGAAGCTAGTATGGTTGAAGATTGGTGATATATATAGTGATGATATGAATATATTTATGGCAGAGTATTGTTATTGATGCTTGTTTTAGGTGCTTCAATCAAGTTGGATTATATTACAAGTTGACGTTTGCATATCATCAAGGTTGGTGCTTAAATCAAGTTGTAGCTTTCAATAGATTGGTGCTCGCAATTTTTTTTTGGGGTTGGTGCCTCCAATTGGTTGGTTCCTACAAATTTATTTTGAGTTCGTCCCTTGAGTAGGTTAGTATCACTTTAGGGGTTTGTGCCTCCAGTAGGTTGGTGCTGCAAATTGATGTATTGAAGTAGACAAAAACAAAATATTTTTGGTTTTCTCCTGCAAAGGCTTCAACATACATTTGTTATTTTGAGGTGTTGATGTGATGATTATGTTTATTGATGTTCTGTCATATTTTTGGTTATGATCAAATTGTGAAAATGTTTAATTTGGTATAAATGTCTGTCATATCCCCTGGTAAGTGTGATAATTATATTAACATATTGTTCCTATCATTAACAATGGAGATTAAAGCATTCTCTCTAATTTTAGGGCCATTATGATTAACGAGATCCTAGATAAGCTATACATGCTTACTTTGGAAAAGAGGATTATCCTTTGACTTGAAATATATAGTATAAGACCTAAAGGCCAAGTTGGGTTTATGGGATATCATTTCACGTGGAACATTTTGTTACTCTCTGGATAATTGTAGCAGAATTCTATAATAATAAAACAAATCTCTTCCATTATTTTATTGACTTTAGACATGATTCTCACACCATTTCTAGAACAAAGCTATCGAAGACGATAGCAGAGAGAATGCTTTGGCTCAGTTTGACCATTCTTGTGACAATTCTATACGAGAATGTTATTTCCAAGCTTAGGACCACTAAAAGTTAGTCAAAAGAAATTAAATGAAATATTAAAGTCAAGCAAGGATGTCTCTTTCCTGTAACATTTTTGGCATATACATTGATAACCTAAAGGAGTGTGTGGGAGATATTGATTGTGTTAGTCAACCCATGCTTACTAGTAGGTCATAACATGTCTCATTTATCCTGAAGATATTGCTCATTTAGCAAGGATCTATTACCATCCTTATAAACAACTAAGGCATATACATTGATAACCTAAAGGAATGTTTAGGAGATCTCATTTGTTTTGGCTAGCCCCATGTTACTAATAGGTAATACCATGTCTCTTTTATACTGAAGTTACTGTTCTTTAGCAGAGATCCATTATGATCTTAAGAAACAACTCAAAATTCTCTAAGATTTATGCTATGAAATAAATATCAGTGTAAACATAGAAAAAAATTATATTCATAATAATTAACTCCAAAAAATCATATAAAATAATTTCATTTACATCAACATCTAATTGTAAAAAATTCTTTATATAAATATTTAGAAATCAATATCCATTATAAACTCAATTACAATTTAAATAACCCCTTTAATAATCATATCAATCACCTCCACATCAAGTTAAATAACCATACATTATTATTCACATGCCTCATCTCAAACCATGTTATTTGAGTACATTCCTGCATTTTAATGCTGCACATCAATTATTTTATATATTACTAAATTTATATTAGTATACTCAATCTTTTTAGGTTATGACATTATATTTTATTAATAATATTAAATTTTTGTATATTATATACTAATTCTAATCCATAATATGTTTGCAATACATATTTTCATGAACTTATTTATATATATATATTTTTAATTTTTATCTTTATATATTTAAAAAATATTTATATATACTTGGTAAAAAAATTGAAATTTAAATATTAAATAATTTTTTTTCGTTCTTTAAATAAAATTAACTTTGCTTTTTTTTTTTCAAAATGAAAGTTAAAATTTGAAAAGATGTGTTTTTCTATCCATTAAATAAAATCAAGTTTTTCAACGAAAGTCATACCACATACTCTCCAGCAGAAAGAAAATCTATCTACTTATGGCATTGATAATCAGTTTTCATACACGATGCTCAACCAGTTCTTTGAAAATTAATTCATCATTGTCAGCTCATTCGTTGAATATAATTTCGTCCGAATCACAAATTCTCAGCAGGTGCTCAAAGAGAAAACTGTTGATTCTTAGATCATTCGTTGATGAAATTTCGTGCGAAGACCATCTTCTCAGTAGCCGGAAGAAATGCTTGAAGAAGAGATACTCTGGTTTTGCATTCAACATTTGAATTGGACTTGTTATTGTTCCTTTGACACTTTTCCAAAATAGGAGGAGGAAATCTAAGTTGAACCGAGAAATTTAGTGCACACTCAATTCGGACGGTGGCTTTTGGGCTTGCCGGTCAATACACTTGAAATTCGTCGCTGCTGTCACTCTTAATTTCCTTGGTGTAGTTATCGGATCTTAATCCAAATCAGTGAAACGATTCAAGGGCGCTATGGCCCGTTTGCCCGTCCGGTAAGCTACCGAATTGCTCCGGGCGCCAGGCTTCACTTGTTATTTGTGAAGTTTAAGTTTCCGATCGTTTCCCGGCGCGAGACGTTTCGGTCGTGCCATGTGCGATAATTGAAAACAGGGTTTGGCTTCTCCATCATGGCAGTCAATAGGCACGAATGTCAAAGATGGCGGCGAGGGAGTTTACAGTCACGATTGCCTAGCTTATAAGTATTCGCACTCCTCCGCATATTTCTGCATCAAAGTCTTCTAACTTTCAGAGTTATTCTTTCCTGTCAATCGTCTCTGCTGAGAGTGAACTTCGTTCTCACATCGTAACGTTCTGTTAACACCGAGAATTATGATGAAGAGTTGTATAATATCTCTCGTTGTTATGATCGTGTTCCTGCTCATTGCAGGCTGTACCTGCGGCAGATTACTCCCGAGGATTGCTGCACCCGACTGTCCTTCGACCTTCGATACCAAGAACACCAGGTTATCGTCTAGTCATAGCCAGAGTGATGAAAGAATGAAGAAAATTGAACTTTGGACATCGAAGAAGGTTGATGGCGAATTAAATTTACTACCGAAGGGCGCAGAAACACCATCAGCACACCGTCCTAATGTAATATCCGTGGTGCCTGAACGGCGGCTTTCTTCATCCAGTAATAGCCCTGGGGTCGGTCACATGCAGATATTCCGGAAAAAATCTTACAAGATCACCGAATCCGGTCACATGCAGATATTCCGGCAAAAATCTTACAAGATCACCGAATCCGATCACAGCCATACAGAGGATCACGTGCAGCTAAAAAGGGTTCATAAGCGCAAGTTGGGTTCTAGTCCCAGCCCTGGAGACGGAAATTAACAATATTCAACGTCATATAAAATATTTAGGCGCTGTTGAGGCCAAATTTACAAACTGCCAGTTATTTCTCTGTGAATAAGGAATTCCGTCATGAAAAAGTCGAAGCCCAACCCATATTAGGAATCTGGGTGTGCAGGATTAGGAGCCAGTCGCATGTCTAGTTGATGTACATATTCTGCTCTGAACTACGTGTCAAACACTCTTAGAACAATAGGTATAATGCACTCCTTCAATGGTGCATTCAATTTTTTTTCTAAAGGGTTATTTATAGAGCCGATTTGTAACTAGTCAACGTGTCAATTCAAGTTGTTGTATGCAGTCTCAAAATCTTGAATCTTGTTCGTGAGAGGAAGTTTGTTCATGAAAAGAAACTCAGGCTTTAGAATCCCATATCTCTGATTGTGACTCTTTCCGGGGGAAAAAACGATATAAATACTTTGAGTGCAGCTTTAAAATGCAGCACTGTCATTATTCAATAACATGCGTCGAGATGTAGCTGGTGAATTCCAATGTATGTTTGGACTAACCTGATGATAAGCCATTTTATTCAACTGGTTACATCCAAATCCAGATGTTTTGATGGGATTCACCCAAAAGATTCTTTGTCGAATGTTCAATCTGTACCAATAATTTCATGTGAAATTTTAAGCATATATAGACGGATTCACATAAATAAATGTAACATAGAAACAATTTACTGACATCAATATTATAGAATTTTTAACACTGATGGTAATAGAGCGCTAAGTAGAAGCATAAAACTTATGAAGAGAATTTACTAACATGAAGATTATATAATTTATGGAGAACCGTATTCATAAATTATATTTGAAATGGATTTGTTAACATAAATATTCAAATGGTAAATCAAACAGATTTATGGAATCAATAGTGCATTTTTCATTTATATTCAAACTGTGTGAAATAAAATCAAATATTTTCTAAATATAAAAAAATATCTATTATAATAAAATAATTAATTAAATTATTTAAAAATATATTTTAACTAATTTATTTTAGGATTATATATATGTTTGCGTTTTTTTTTAATAATAAAATATTTCAAGATAAAAAAGTATAATTGAAACTAAAAATCAATTATTCATGGGCTCTCTACTTCACACCTTTAAGTTCTGCTTTTGCACTCGTTTCACAACACACTCTCTCCTCTCGCTACTGAAACCTTCAACAATACACTCTTCCCCACTTTTAGTTGATGGCAATCAATGGTTTTGATCCTCTATTGCACATTGCACCATATTGTCTCTGCTTCCTGTTTCCACTGACTTCCTGAGTTTACCTCTGTATGGATCCCCCTATTGTTGTTGCATCTAGTGGATGAACTTTTTCATGGCATTAATCATAAGAATGGACTTTTGAGTCCTTCACTGACTCCCTATTTAATCCTCCATTATGAGAATTTAATCTCAGTCAGCCTACACACTCTATCATGACTTCCCATGCTTATTCATTGCTTCACAGAGGTTGAAAGTACTCAAGAATGGCCACTCTATTCCTTATTTAAATATACAAAACATGCAGGGGGTGTAGAAGATGGCTTTCTTCATCTCGCCAGTTCTTCTCTATAGATCACCGTTGGTTTTCATTTAATCTCTAGGTGTCAACCCATTCATCCTTTTAATTCTCCATATTATTACATCAAAGCCACAACATATCGTAACTCATATAAAAGGAATGTTAGGAAATCACACAATAATGATACCTTTAGCACCTTGGCGCTTAGCCCTTAGTTCCTTTTGTTTACCATGGTTCAACGTCACATTGTGACAAAGATTGTCTCGATATGAAAATCAATCATGGTCAACAATGGTCAAATGTCCCATTGTGACAAGAATTGTCTCTATGAAAATCAACCATGGTCAACTATGGTCAACATTGTTTATTTTAGGGTTTATAATCTGTTTGGATTTTAGTATTAATCCTATGGGTTCATAATCAGTTGGGTTTATTAATGTAAGGTTCCATATATTAATATTATATTAATGGGTTTATTAATGTAAGGGTCCATATATTAATATTATTCCATTGGGTTTAATATTATTTCCTTGGGTTTATGATCCGCAGGGTTTTTAATATTAATCCCTTGGGTTTATAATATCAATCATGGTTAACCATGGTCAACCATGTTTATTTTAGGGTTTATAATATTTATCTTGGGTTTTATATACCTTGGGTTTATAATATTAATCACTTGGGTTTAATATTATTTCCTCAGGTTCATAATCCCTTGGGGTTTTAGTATTAGTCCCCTAGGTTTATTACGATATTGGGTTTATAATGTCAAACACCTGGATTTATTATCTAAGGGCTCAACCATGGTGGAACAAGGTCTGCGGTATCAATATGAAAATCAACCATAGTTAACTATGTTTATTTCAGGGTTCCTAAAATTTAATATTAATCCCTTGGGTTCATAATGCTTTGGGTTTTTGATCTGTAGGGTTTATAATATCAAACCCTTGTATTTATTAATCTAAGGGTTCAACTATGGTCATGCATTATCCAATATCGCATTGTGACAAATATTATCTCAATATGAAAATCAATTATTGCCAACCATGGTCAACCATGGTCACAATGTGACAAGGATTTTCTCATGGTGCAACATCACATTATGATAACCATGGTCCAACATTTCATTGTGACAACCATGGTTAATCATGCTCTAACATTCCATTATGACAAAGAATGCCCCAATATGAAAATCAACCTTGGTTAACCATGACAACCATGGTCCAAAATCACTTTATGACAACATTTCTGAGAATATGAGAATCAATCATGGTCAACCATGGTCCAACTTCACATTGTGACATAGATTTTGTCAATATGAAAATCAACCATGGTCATTCATGTTAAACCATATTTTTTTAAGGGTTTATATAAACCCTAGGGTTTTTAATACTAATCCCTTGAGTTTATTATCCATTGGATTAATATTATTCCCTTGGGTTTATAATCCCTTGAGATTTTAGTATTGACCCCTTGGGTTTATTATTCTCTTGGGGTTATAATATCACTTCCTTGGATATATTAATTTAAGGTTTCATATTCCCAAGGTATAATATTATTCATAGGGTTTGTAATTAATTTTAATCCCTAAGGTCTAATATTATTCCATAGAGTTTATAATTTCTTGCATTTTTATTTTTAAACCTAAGGGATTATAAATCTAAAGGAATAATATTGAACCCAATGAATTAATATTATAAACTCAAGGTATATAAACCCTAAGATAAATATTATAGACCCTAGAATAAATATTGTTGACCATGGTAAACCATAGTGCAACGTCGCATTGTGAGAAGAATTGCCTCAAAATGAAAATAAACCATTCTCAACCATGGTCAACCATGTTTATTTTACGGTTTATAATATTTATCTCAGGGTTACATATCTTGGGTTTATAATATTAATCCTACGGTTTAATATTATTCTGTTGGGTTTATAATTCCTTGGGATTTTAGTATTTTTTTCTTTTCTAGTTTAAGACTAACCTAAGTACCCACGGGGATTTGAACCGGTGACCTATCGCAAGGAGTGCCTTAACAGCGCACCCATTCACCGTCAATCCAAAGCCCCATGGGCACCTTGGGATTTTAGTATTAATCCCTTGGGTTAATATTATTGGCTTGGATTTATAATCCCTTGGGGTTTTAGTAGTAAACCCTAGAAATATGAACCCTTATTAATATAAGGGATTGATATTATAAACCCAAAGGTTAATACTAAAACCCCGAGGTATTATAAACCCAAGGGACTAATATTATTTTTTTTTTGCTCGGCAAGATTAACTACTGTTCTATTAATATGTACATATAACTTTACAATCTGAGAGACTATTGACCCAAGGCCTACAACGGCTCATGGGTGGCCTTTTCAAACAAGCACATTCGCCGCGCAGGGCCTTGCTACCAGAGAGATCAAAACACAAAAAACTGACAGTTTCCATAGTGACTCCATAACTGCCCACGCAGGGGCCTTTCCAAACAAACCTACTCCCCAACCTACAGTGGAACCTGAAGACCAAAACATGAACAAACCAAGAACCAGGCAATTACCAAGGATTTGCGCCCAACAGAAAGTTAAATCCCCACTGCCGTGAAGGAGACCGCATACAAAACTTGACGGAAACAAAACATAGACAACATTGTGACCCAGGAAATTGCAATTGTTCTTACCCCACGGCCTGACACAGAACCCCCCGCCAGGGCTATACCTCTGGCTCTTCTTCCATGGCTGACGAAGAAGGCACATGTTCCGGCTGCTCGGTAGCTCGAGATTGGGGAGTGTATTGAGAGCGGTCCGACCCAGAATTGCTCTCCTCATTCGCTGCCTCCTCCACTGGGAGCTGCCCTCGACCGCTTGCTGAGCCCTCCTCTTCAGTAGACTGCTCCCCCATTGGGCGTTTGCCTTTGCTCTGCACAGCATTGTCTTCCGCCAGGACCAAAGACGATCCCTCTGCGTTCTCCTCCTCAGCTTGGGTGAACAGCACAGAGATATGGGCGTTGATGCCTGGATTATCCTCAGAACTACCCAAAGTAAATATAACAGAACCAAATGCAGGTAACTTGTGCTTCCCTCCGCTTGAGCTGCCCACTTCCATGACTTGACTGGGCTGGATAGGGGTGGCTCCCATCCTCCGGTGGCAATAACAACAACAACAGTGATGGTGAATGTCAGCAGCTGGAGGTCGAGAGGATTTTCCACGCCAGGTCCCTCTCCGACAGGGCATTCTCTCCCGCAACATGACAGCCACCAAACTTTGGTTTCTTTCCCCAGCCGACGAGAACCAGCTATGGAGCTGCTCCTTCCCCACAGCAAACGCTTCCCAATTTGGGACCAAGCAACTCTTATATAGGCTAAAGACTGATACGAGGAACGCAAGCGAGAATTGGAACGCGGCCCAACTCTCCACCTCCTGCTCTTCACACAGACTCTCACCACACTGCAAATTCCTATTACCAAAATGAGCGCCCTTCTCCAGGCCTTCCTCATTCTTAAACCGTTCTCCATAACCTATGAAATGACCAGCCATGAATGCCTTCCGCAGGATAGTAATTCCCTCCCTTTGCTCCATTAAGACTGCTCAGAGGCCGCTTCAGACGAGGGGTACTGGCGGCGTATAACATTTAATGGAGGAGCTTCATCACGTGGCGGCCCATGGCTGTCATGTGGCGCGCCATTGAATGTCAAGCAGCCACCCGCATCTGGGGGATTGCTCTCTGCAAGGATCAGACTTTGACAATCCTGGAGCTTCTGCCTATCTGTAATGAGGTTTATGTCTCCTGATGCATAAGATAGATTAGACTCTGTCCCAATGTTAGCAAGAAGATCCGCAATTTTGTTGCCCTCCCTCTTGACGTGAGTGAATGAGATGGCCCGGAAATTGCTGAGCTTCTGCGCTAAATCATTTAATCTGGCTTCCAGCCTCCAACTGGGAGCGACTTTCCTGGCATTTGATCCATTTTGAAGTCGGATAGCTATGTTGATTAGAATTTGGGAGTCGCCTTCTACAATGAGGGGTTGTAGGTGGAGATTGCCTGCTAGTGACATGCCCTGCCAAAGACCTTCCAGCTCAGCAGAGTTGTTAGTGTCCCGCCCAATACTCCCATAGAAAATTCGTATGGGCTTGCCTTCCGAATTCCGTATTATGCCTGCATAGCCTGCTTCCCCTGGGTTTCCTTTTGAGGCCCCATCAAAATTGAGCTTAAATGAGTTTTTGGGAGGAGCTTGCCAATGACAGCAATCCTTACTATCATCATTGAGAGCCCTGCTTTTGGGGGAATCAAGAGGGAGCTTCAGCTGCCAATTGTTGAGATTATTGTGTTCATTATCCGTGGAGGGCAGGTCCTCCTTAGTCCAGACCTGAAGCGCCATTGTCTCCTGAATATTCTTGTGAATCTTGGTCCAGATTTGCTCTAAAGGAGATTTCTTGTCCTTGAAGATGCGCTGATTGCGTTCCTTCCAGATGTTCCAGAGGACAATTCCCGGAACCATACTCCACAGGTGATTAAGGATCCTGCTGTTGTAGGGCTGCATTGTCCATTGTCTTAGGGTGCTGATGATATCCCCTTCTCCCTTGCCGCCTTTCTGACATCTGAAGCTAACCTTATTCCATAATTGAGTGGCGAGCGGGCAGGCATCTAACAGATGCTGAAGTGTTTCCTCATTTTGCATGCAATTGAGACAGATAGAGGGACCATGGAAGTTCCTCTTTCGGAGCTTGTCCCAGGTGAGTATTTTTTTATGACTCACCAGCCAGAGAAAGTAGGAAATTTTTGGCCAAGGTCCTAGCTTCCAAATTTTACTCCAAACAGGGTCAGGGGGTGAAGGGAAGTTGCATAACACCCTATAAGCTTCAGCAGTAGTGTAAGAACCCTTAGGAAGGTATCCCCATCTCAGTATGTCCCTTCCATTGTTCTGCCTGATGCGACGTTTCTTTAATTCGGTGGTGAGCTCATCATGCATCTGCTCGTCTGCATTGTGGAGTATTAGGTCACTTCCTTTCCATCTTCTGAAGCTGTGCTCTATCTCTGAAGACCAAAATTGGTGAACAGTTTTCTGCTGCTGATCCGGGCCGTCAGGAATGAGCGTAGGGTGGAGAGTGTCTTGAAGTTTAGGCTGTTGATTCCAGGCATCAGTCCAAAATCTTGCCGTACATCCGTTCCTTATCTCCCAGAAGCTATGCTTCTGAATTAGCTGATAATGTTGCTTGGCCGCATTCCAAATAGAGGAGCCATTTTCATTGGGGATGAAGCGAATGAGCTCTTCTTGAGGTCGATTGCCGGCATACTTGGCTGTCCATATTTTCCCCCAGGGCTTGTCAGGACTAGTGATCCATTGCCACCAGATCTTGGCATTCATAATGGAGTTGCTGTGTTCAGGATCCCTTAATCCAATACCTCCTTTCTCTTTTGGCATGCAGACATTGGTCCATTTCACCAGAGCCCATTTGTGATTGGTAGCTGCGCTGCTCCACAGAAAATTTCGCTGTAGATTTCTTATACTTTTTAAAACCCATTTGGGCGCTGCAAGAATGGAAAACAAGTACAGAGGCATCGCCTGCAAAACAGATTTGATGAGGACAATTCGGCTGGCAAAATTGAGAGTTCTGTAGGTCCAAAGATTGAGACGATTTTCTAACTTCTCCAAAAGGGAACGCCAAGCGGGTTGCTTGAGAGCGGACGCTGAGAGGGGGGCGCCAAGATACTTAGAGGGCAGCGTTGCCGAAGGGAAACCCAGGATGCGCGTGACAGCAGCTTTGACAGAGGGTGGTGTGTGGAAAAAGAAGATTTGGGACTTGGCGCAATTGATGTGCATACCTGAGGCCGTCGAGAAATCATTAAGGAGAGATTTTAGACGACGGGCTTCACTGGCAGAGGGATAGCCATAAAGCATCGTGTCATCCACGAATTGCTGGTGAGAGATTGCAGGGGAGTTATGCACAGAGATGCCTTTGATCTGATGAGAATGGAGGGCTTGCTTGATATGCCGTCCTAACCCTTCAGCCATGAGGACGAAGAGAAAGGGGGAGAGGGGATCCCCTTGACGGATACCTCTAGAAGGATTAAAAGGGCGGGAGGGAATGCCATTGACGAGAATGGAGAAATGCGTGGAGGTTATCATATTCATTATCCATCGTATCCAAGAAGGCAAAAACCAAAAGCTGTAAGCGTGCTATGAATGTAGCTCCAGCTTAGTTTGTCAAATGCCTTGGAGAGATCAAGTTTAAGAAGCATACCTGATTGCTTAGAGAGCTTGAGTGAATGAATGATTTCGTGCGAAAGCAGGATGCCGTCCATAATGTGCCTCCCTTCCACATAACCTGACTGTTCCGGAGAGATGAGCCCAGGTAGCAGGGGTTTGAGTCGATTCGCTATGACTTTAGATATTACCTTGTAGATGACATTGCACAACGCAATGGGCCTAAACTTGTCAGGGGTAACGGCGTCCTCCTCTTTGGGTATGAGAGTTAAAAAGGTGGCGTTGAGAGACGGTAGGAGCCAGCGCGTCGCCCTGGATTCCTCCACTATTTGCCATACCTCCTCCTTTAGCAAATCCCAGAAGGCGTGAAAGAAGGTAGTAGAAAAACCGTCGGGCCCCGGGGCCTTACCTTCTTTGAGCTGTTTCATTGCATCATCTACTTCCTGCTGCAAGATCGGGCGCATTAGAAGATCGTTTTGTTCCTTCGTAATGATTTTTGGGATATTGCTCATAATTTTGTGGATAGCCTGTCGCTGGTCTTCCTTTTGGTCTTGATGGATCTGTTGGAAGTAATTGAGAAGTTCTTCTTCAATTTCCTCATGGGTCTCTACTTTTGCTCCAGACTGCTTTTGGATGAAGGGGATGTTATTGTGCATCCTTCTCTGAACAGTGGTCCTGTGAAAGAACTTTGTGTTGCGTTCCCCTTCCCTCAGCCACCGAATCCTTGACTTTTGTTTCCAAAGAAGTTCTTCCTGCTTTCCTCTAATTTCTAACTGGCTATGGATGAGGCGCTCCTGCTCCAGAGTGTCTTCCATATATCCTTCGACAATGATTCTTTGGTGAAGGGTCTCCATGTCCTGGGAGAGTTTGTGCTTTTCTTTGAAAATGTTCCCGAAGGTTTCCCTGTTCCACCTCTTCAGTTGCTCCTTGAGAAATCTTAGCTTTTGCTGAAGCTGATACATCTTTGATCTTGCTGGAGGAGAGTATGAGGCCCATAAATTTTTCACCCAATCTCTGAAAGTGGGATGCGTGAGCCAAAAACTTTCAAACCTAAAGGGTCGTTTGGTAAGATTGCCCGGCCTTTGCCATTGTAGGGCTATTGGCCAATGATCCGAGCCAGTATGGGCGAGAATAGAAGCTGAAAAGTCACCTCCCAGGTGGATCGCATTGTCAGAAAGTAGGAAGCGGTCCAGCTTTGAGGCTATCTGGTATTTGCCAGCCCTTCTATTATTCCATGTAAAGGTTCCATTGCAAAACGGCATGTCAATTAGAGCAGTCGCTTGTATGAAGTCCTTGAAGTGACAATCTTCTTGCTCCAATCTGCTTTTGCCTCCTAACTTCTCTTTGGTTCTGGTAATCATATTGAAGTCTCCCGCAACCAGCCAGAGAGGGTATTTTCTGCTGTTGCTAAGAGTTTCAATTGTATCGAGGAGCGCCATCTTACTTCCTGCATCTTGTGGGAAGTAAACATTTGACAGATTACCATAGATATTGGTGCCTAAGATATGAAAAGTTGCCTGAATTAAATGATGCGCCGCATGAAAATCCGAGAGGGAAACCGCTTGGGTATTCCATGCTATTGCCAGACCTCCTGATGCCCCAGAGGCATCGACTGCTACCGATCTGCATCCAGGCCAGGCTTTCGAGAGTATACTGCCTAGCGCAGTTGAGTTGCACTTGGTTTCTTGGAGGAAGCACAAATGTGGCTTTTCCTTCTTTAACATATGTTTTAACATCCTGAGTTTGCCGGGACTGTTAAGTCCTCTTATGTTCCATGATACTAGCTTCATCATTAACTATTGATGGAGGGTTTGTAGTACTTTGTCAACTGTGCATATCTGCCTGAATCCACCAGGATTTTCCCGATCTCTATAGTTCTTTGCAGATCAGTCTTTCTTCCTCTTTTCTTTGAGTCTTTTGTGCGTGGACCTCCATCCCATTGACTGCCTGACTGTATACCAAGTTGGCTCTGATAGTAAGCTCGAGAAATGACCATTTCGAGCTTATTGAGCTGAAGTTCTGGTATTGCATCGTACGCTTTTTTTTTGCAGGCTATTTCCAGCTCGAGGAGGTCTAAGCCGTGCATGTCGATACTCTCGGGCTCTTCATCCATGACTTGCACCTGATTGCTTTCTTCAGTGCTGATCTCATTGTTCTGGGGGCGCTCCATTGTTCCGTCAACCTCCATTTCTTTGATGATTTCCGGGGCATCTTTCTGATCCCGTTTGAGAATAGAAGGGGAGATGACTAGAGGGGAGGATTTGAAAGGGGGATGCAATGGAGGGGGAGGCGTCGAGGAGGACGGGAGATCATGAGAGGCTTCAGCACTGTGAGGTGGATTTTCAGAGTCTTGACCAAGAATGCTAAAGCTGTTCTTGGTTACTGGGCCAAGAGACTTGGGGGGCTGGGGCTTGGGCCCATTCTGGGGCTTCTTGTGAGAACGCTTTTTGCTAGCAACTTTGATGAAACCATCCTGTCTTGGGGGGGCGGAGGAATCAGGAGAGTTATCACGGACGTTTTGGGGACAATCCCTAAAAAGATGACCTAGGGTGTGGCATTTACGACACCGAAAAGGAACATGCTCGTAGTCGAGGGGCTGGATCCATTCCTCATCCCTATGAGCCAGAGTAACAAATTCAGGTAGGGATTCATTGAGACGTATAAACACGCAGATATGGGCATAGGAGATAAACTTACGAGACTTCGTTTCTTCCGCTGCTTTGATGTACTGCCCAACTCCATCTCCTATTTTTTTGAGTGCTTCCTCTTCCCAATATTCATCCGGTAGAGAGTATAACTTGATCCAGACCGGAGCCCAGGTTAGATCCTCCTTATCTGGATTGAATCTGGGTTTCCAATCCCTCAGATACAATCCGGCTGAGTTGAAGAAATATGGCCCTTCCCCCAATATTCGAAACTTGTCCTCCAAGCAATAGAATATTGCTGTGAAGAATCCTTTCGGACCGAGCTGAAGCGTGACATCGCCCTTTGGTTTCCATTTCGCCGCTATCCATCCATTCAGAGCTTTCTCAGTGGGCCAGAACCCTATGAACTTCCCGATGAGGGCATGATCTCGCATAAATTCGATTCTTCTGTCTATCAAGTCTCCCGGCAGTTCGATTCGAGGTCTTACTTTGGCAACTGGTCTGCAGGTCGATGAGGTGACCTTCGGACCCTCTTCTGATTTCTCCTCTTCGTTATGATTTCCACTTTCTTTGTTGTCGTTTTGGGGAGTTTTCCCTCCGTTCAGGACCTCGCCGTCCACTGACCCAAAAACTACTCCATGCCCCTGATCCCCCTGCGTTGGGGAGGGCCCTGACGCCCCCCCCTGCATTTGTGTCATTGTGAGCCTCTGGCCCCCTGCAGTACTCAGCCGCTGCAGCAATCTTTCCTCTGCAGAGAGGGTCTTGACCGTGTTTCTGTCGGCGTCGTCGAAGAAGCGATCAGAGCATTCGCAGAACCCTAGCGCTCTCCCTGCCTTCTACAACCAAATTCCCAAGGGACTAATATTATTAATTCCCAAGGACAAATATTATAAATCCAAGGTATATAAACCCTTGGATGACCATGACTTATATTGAACATAAAAGATTAATATTATAAAACTATGAATAATATTATACTCTAGGAATATGAATCCTTAGATTGTTATACCCAAGGGATTGATATTATAAACCCAAGGGAATAATAAACCTAAGAGATTAATACTAAAAACCCAAGGGAGTATAAACCCTAGGGTTTTTAGAATTAACCCCTTGAGTTTATTATCCCTTGGTTAATATTATTTCCTTGGGTTTACAATCCCATAGATTTGCTTTCAATCCCTAGGTTTATAATATCATTTCCTAGGATTTATATTTATATTACATAATTTAAAATTAAATGATAATAAATAACATTTAATATTGAATAATAATTATTATATAGAAATAATTATTATAAATTATAATGATAATAATAATATGTTTATTGCAATAGTTTTTTTTGTATTGTTATTTCTATTGTTACATATTTATCAATGGTAGATACAAATAAAGTCTTTGGCTATATCAACTACATCAATATTTTTTTATGTGGTTGTGTTAGTAATATAATTACTGGAATTTTTAAAATGAAAAAACCCTCACCTGCAATAACAAGTAATTGGTCATTTTCATATTGGTTTTGTGAAATTTTAATAAATGCAATATTAATAATTATTATATAGAAATAATTATTATTAATTATAACAATAGTAATAATATGTGTATTGCAATAGTTTTTTTGTGTTGTTATTTCTATTGGTACATATTTATTAAGGGTGGATACAAATGAAGTCTTTGGCTATATCAACCACATTATTATTTTTTATGTAATTGTGTTAGTAATATATTACCAAAATTTTTAAAACTAAAAAAACCCTCACTTACAATAACTAGTAATTAATCTTTTTCCTATTGATTTTGTTAAATTTTAATAAATACAATGTGCAATCTTCACTTTTCACAAGAAGGTTATATTTATACATATAATTTTGTACATATATAATTTTATAAACGAATTTGAATTGGTTAATAAATTTAAAGTCTAATAATAAAATCTAATCTAAAATAAATTAGCTTAAACTATTAATTATTTCTTTATATACAAAAATTAGTACCGATGTATGAATGACATTATCCAATTAAATGTCGTTTCTTGAAAATGTAGATTTTAACTCGTTATTATAAAAATAAATTTAATAATATCATTTTGAAACATAATTTTATATAATTTGAATTTTGATATATTTGAAAAATATCAGTAATGTTATGTAACAATATAAATAATTATTTTATATTACGATGAGTTTAATGACTAAGGCGATTTAAGATTAAATCTCAAACGTGTTGTGAAAGAGAGAGGAGACATGCTAAAAAATCTAATGAGCTAAGCGTTGGTGTGGTTCAGACCAGATGCTATTATCAAGTGACTTTGACGGCTTACATGCCTGTGGGAAAACCTGAAACATCACAAACAACTTGTAAAACATATATATATATATATATATATATATATAATCACAGTGTTTCTTTGCAGATTGCAATGAAACTTAGAGAGACATTTATAACCGTAATGGTTTTTTTTTTCTAAGTAAAGGCTACTGCTATATTAAAGAAAAGAAAATATGTACAGAGTTTAGATCTCGCGAGGAGGCCGAGGCCAGTCCTCAAGCTGAAGAAGCTTGACAATTCTGTCTATCTGCTTTAACCTAGTCTCAAAACATAGTCCATAGTCATGGTTTCTGGACAGCAAATAACCTGGACTCCATCTAACAAAGACCTCATGGCTACTGGCAGGACAGAGCCAGTTTACATCATAGACACTGAGACAAAAAGAGCATACTGCTGAAGCCTGAGACTTACAGCAGTAGCTATATTGAGACTTTGAACTGAAATGGACATAAGAAAACGACACCATATGTAATGACATTATTACAAAAAAGACAAGACAGAGCACCCGATGATAACTAGGCTGGCTGGCTGGTCGAGGCCGTCTGCACATCGTTGTCCTGGCTGGGCGAGTCGAGCCAGATGACCATCCCATCCTCGTCCCGAAGCAACTCTCCTGGATCTGGCTAAGCCTGAACGCTAAGGGCCTCCGTTTCCATATTCAAATTGGGCAATTGCAGAATTTCTTGCACAGAGACGTCATTACCTGAGATTTCCTGAGGCGGTGCATGCTGGCCCAGGGCGTTTTGGGCTAGAGCTGCTTCGAAACGATGGGTTCTGTATACCAAGCCGGACATGTCGCCTAAGAAGATATCGCTGTCATGAACACTTGCGGGGGAACCGGAATTGTGCACACCAGGATCTTCCTCCGTAATGAAAACAGTGAAATTGACCACAACCTCTGGCCTAACCAGGCGGCTGGGGAACCTGAAGCGGAAAGACTGATAGGTTCCTTGTGGGAGCAGGCTTTCCTGCTCTGAATCTTCCATCTCTGAGGAGGGTGGCGCCGCGTTGATGGGCGAAATTGGCTGCACGTCTTCCATTTCAGAGCGAACCCGGATCCCAGATCTTCCCCCGCGCCTGGGGATACCTCTGCTGCGCGGCAGGGCGCTAATGACCAAAGATCCCAAGCCCTTGTTATGCCTTCGTAAATTGGAAGCCGGGGTGACCTTTCGTCGAATGCACAGAGCAACAATATGCATGTTCTGAGCGAGAATGGAAATGTGGATTTCAAAATAATGCGTAGCCTCCATATTTACCACGGGGGGAGGGCCTTGGGCTCTTCTCCTGTTCTGCCTTGAATGCTGAGCAGACATGCTTGGCATGAATGCGGCGTCCCGTCTCCACTGCAACCAACTGAGAACGACGTCCCTTCTGCTCTGCAACGAACTAAATGCACTGCCCTTGTTCATTAAATCCTCAAACATTCTACCTTCCTCCGCGTACCAGGGCTGGCAGTCCGTCCTGCTCCCATGTGGCATGGCGTGTGCCATCTTAATGACTGGTGGAGGCACCCGCATCCGGGTATTTATAACCGTAATGTTAAGATGAAATTACCTGTTTGATACAGGAATTGCCATGTTCATGGGTAACATAGTCAAATAGGTTTTCAATATAGACCTTAATCAAGTTTATTTGTTTGCGTTTTTTTAATTCATTTTTTTAAATTATAATAAGTTAAAAATTAATAATTGAATTTTTATAATAAATATTAAGTTTTTAAATAATATGTTTTATTAATTGTTTGTTTTGGGTGGTTCAAGTGGAGATGGTCGTGGAAAGAAGTGTCACTGAATGAGATCTTGGGTTCGAATCTTTGCTATCTTCCCGGTAACGTGGGTAAATAATGAAGATGTAAACACGAAAATCGGAAAATCCTACCAAACTTATAAAAAAAATTATTAATTAAATAAAAAATAAAAATCGTAATTAAAAGTAAAATTTCAAATAATAAATTTTTCTACCCATTAGATAAATCTATGATTCAAGATTCGAAAAGAAATTCAGACCTCATACTTTCCACCGAGAAAAACCTATCTAGTGACCAAATTAAAACTAAAAAATAACGTTGAAAATAATTTTGAACTCAAAAGATTACATTCATAATGAGTTTTACTCACTATGCTTAACCACTTCTTTGAGATTTTAAATTATCATTCTCAGGTCATTCGTTGAATGGAATTTCGTCCGAATCACAAATTCTTAGTAGGTGGAAGTCATGTTTAAGGAGGAAACTTCACAATTGGAATTGTTGGAAAGATAAATCATGATTCTCATTCGTGGATGAAATTTCGTGCGAAGCATCTTCTATAGCCGGAAGTAATGCTTGAAGAAGAGATACTCTGGTTTTTCATTCAAGATTTGAATTGGAGTTGTTATTGTTCCTATTCACACGAGGAGGAAATCTAAACTTAAACAGACAAATTTAGTGTCCACTCTCGTGCGCGCAATTCGCACATGGTGGCTTTTGGGCGTTCCGGTCAACTCACTTGGAATTCGTCGTTTCTGTCATATTGTCTAAAATATTGTTTTCTGTGGGGTTACTGGCATGCTAGAAGGTGAAATTTGTTACACCCGAAAAAGTGCATTATGTAGAAATGTGAACGTGCCTTCTCTAGAAGGTGCCCTGAAAAATGGATTTTGTCTATTGAATAATTTTTGTTATCTTTTTGGGTATTTTTGATGTCCAATTTAATTTCTAGAAAATGGGAAACGGATGCCATACACAGGGTGACTTGATGATTTATGAGGCTGCATTTTAGTAGTCAAGAAGTTATATTTTTTCTTGCCGTTATGTTTTTGGATTATGAACAATTTTTGTTTAGATGATCAGAATAAGAATTGAAGAAGCTAGTATGGTTGTAGATTGGTGAACATATAGTGATGATATGAATTATATTTATGGGAGAGTGCTGTTATTGATGTTTGTGTTGGGTGCTTCAATGAGGTTGGATCATATTACAAGTTGATGTTTGCATATCATCGAAGTTGGTGATTAAATCAAGTTGTAGCCTACAATAGGCCTGTGCTTGCAATTTCTTTTGGGGTTGGTGTCTCCAATAGGTTGGTTCCTACAAATATATTTTGGGTTGGTGCCTCGAGTAGGTTGGTTCCTGTAAATCATTTTAGTGGTTTGTGCCTCTAGTATGTTGGTGCTGCAAATTGATGTATTAAAGATTGAAGTACACAAAAACAAAATATTTCTGGTTTTCTCTTGCAAGGGTTTCAACATACATTTGTTGTTTTGATGTGTTGATGTGATGATTATGTTTATTGATGTTCTATCATATTTTTGGTTATGATCAAATTGTAAAAATGTTTAATTTGGTATAAGTGTCTGCCATATTGATTCATCATCCCTCCAGGCGTAAGTGTGATCATTATATAAATTGTGAAGATTAAATCATTCTCTCTAATTTTAGGGCCATTATGATTACCCAGATCTTAGCCAAGCTATACATGATTACTTTGGAAAAGAGGATTATCTTTTGACTTGATATATATAGTATAAGAGCTAAAGGCCAAGTTGTGTTTATGGGATATCATTCCACGTGCAACATTTTTTTACTCTTTGGATAATTATAGAGGAATTTTGTAATAATAAAACCAATCTCTTCCATTATTTTATTGACTTTAGACATGATTCTACACCATTTCTAGAACAAAGCTATTGAAGATGATAGAAGAGAGAGGTTTGGCTCAATTTGATAGTTGTTGTGACAATTCTATACAAGAATGTTATTTCCAAGATTAGGACCACTAAAATTTAGTCAAAAGAAATTAAATGCAATATTAAACTCAAGCAAGGATGTCCCTTTTCCCCTAACATTTTTGGCATATACATTGATAACCTAGAGGAGTGTGTGGGAGATGTTGACTGTGTTAGTCAACCCCATGCTTACTAGTAGGTCATAACATGTCTCTTTTATGCTGAATATATTGTGCTTCTAACAAAGATCCATTATACTTTTAGGAAACAACTCAATATTCTCTAAAATTTATGCTTCAAAATAAATATAACAATAAATATAGGAAAAATTATATTCATGATAATAAACTCAAAAAAATCATATAAAATAATTTCATTTACTTCAACATCTATTTATAAAAAAATTCTTTATATAAATATTTAAAAATAGTTATCCATCAGAAACTCAATTACAATTTAAATAACCTCTTTACTAATCATATCAATCACCTCTGCATCAAGTTAAATAACCATACATTATTATTCACATGACGCATCTCAAACACGACATTCCTGCATTTTAATGCTGCACATCAATTATTTTATATATTACTAAATTTATACGAGTATACTCAATCTTTCACGTTATGACATTATATTTTATTAATAATGTTAGTTTTTTTTTTATATATTTATATGCTAATTCTAAACCATAATATGTTTTCCATACATATTTTCATGAACTTATTTGTATATATTTAAAAAAATAAATGAATTATAGTTTGTGAAAAAATTGAAATTGAAATATTAAATAAGATTTTTTCGTTCTTTAAATAAAATTAATTTTGATTATGTTTTTTTTTTTTCAAAATGAAAGTTAAAATTAAAAAAAAAAAATGTGTTTTCCTATCCATTAAATAAAATTATGTTTTTCAATGAAATTCATGCCACATACTCTCCAGCAGCAAGAAAATCTATCTACTTATGACATTGATGATCAGTTTTCATACACGAGGCTCAACCACCTCTTTGAAAATTAATTCATCATTCTCAGGTCATTCGTTGAATAGAATTTCGTCCGAATCACAGCTTAACGAGGAAAATTTTCAATTGAAATTGCCGAAAGGTAAATCTTGATTTTCAGATCATTCGTGGGCAACTTAAATCATCATTCTCAGGTCATTCGTTGAATAGAATTTCGTCCGAATCACAAATTCTTAGCAGGTGCTTAAAGAGAAAACTTTTGATTCTCAGATCATTTGTTGATGAAATTTCGTGCGAAGACCACCTTCTCAGTAGCCGGAAGAAATGCTTGAAGAAGAGATACTCTGGTTTTGCATTCAACATTTGAATTGGAGTTGTTATTGTTCCTTTGACTCTTTTCCAAAATAGGAGGAGGAAACCTAAGTTGAACCGAGAAATTTAGCTTCCACTCTAGCACACTCAATTCAGACGGTGGCTTTCGGGCTTGCTGGTCAATACCCTTGAAATTCGTCGCTTCTGTCACTCTCAATTTCCTTCGTGTCCTATCTTAATCCAAGTCAGTGAAACGATTCAAGGGTGCTATGGCCCGTTTGCCCGTCCGGTAACCTACCGAATTGATCCCGGCGCCAGGCTTCACTTGTTATTTGTTAAGTTTAAGTTTCCAATCCTTTCCCGCCGCGAGATGTTTCGGTCGTGCCATGTAAGATAATTGAAAACAGGGTATGGCGTATCCACAATGGCAGTCAATAGTCACGCATGTCAGAGAAGGCGGCGAGGGAGTTTACAGTCACGATTGCCTAGCTTATAAGTATTCGCACTCCTCCGCATATTTCTCCATCAAAGTCTTCTAACTTTCAGAGTTATTGCTTTCCTGTCAATCGTCTTTGCTGAGAGTGAACTTCGTCCTCACATCGTACCGTTCTGTTAACACCGAGAATTATGAAGAAGCGTTGTATAATATCTCTCGTTGTTATGTTCTTGTTCCTGCTCATTGCAGGCTGTAGCTGCGCAGATTACTCCCGAGGATTGCTACACCCAACAGTCCTTCGACCTTCGTTACCAAGAACACCAGGTTATCGTTTAGGCATAGCCCGAGTGATGAAAGAATGAAGAAAATTGAACTTTGGATATCGAAGAAGGTTGATGGCGAATTAAATTTACTACCGAAGGGTGCAGAAACACCATCAGGACACCGTCCTAATGTAATATCCGTCGTGCCTGAACGGCGGCTTTCCTCATCCAGTAATAGCCCTGGGCTCGGTCACATGCAGATATTCCGGCAAAAATCTTACAAGATCACCGAAGCCGATCACAGCCATACAGAGGATCACGTGCAGCTAAAAAGGGTTCATAAGCGCAAGTTGGGTTCTAGTCCCAGCCCTAGAGATGGAAATTAACAATATTCAACGTCATATAAAATATTTAGGCACTGTTGAGAACGAATTTACAAGCTCCCAGTTATGTAAATGTGTTAGAAAACTTGTACAGATGAATTTAGTTAGTAAATGTCACGCCCCTACACTTGCGGTAGTTTTCCAACCGCTTGTAGCGAGGTGCGGCACCACCGAATGCTTTCTTTTTAACAATACTAACATTCGTGGACTACGCCTACTCCAACATTAACATACTTAGTTTGTGTTTCGCAACCAAGTAAAAGCATTATCCTTTATACTTTAATGAAGCCCATACTCATTCATTATCCATATGCAATTAACCGAGAACATCAACAATTGCAACAAGTATAAAGGGGTGGGGCAACTCCCCATAACGTGAGTCTGCCCGACAATTTTATTAAGAATATCAGATTACAATACAACAGTGTGTCTTGGCCGAACCAAGTCTCACACTTAACCAATTTCTACAATAAACAGGCCACCTACCTTTTACAACGTGTCGTGCACCTTTGCACAAGAAGAGGTGCTCACCCGAGCCACCCAACCTTCCTACCAAATCCTGCACGAAACCGTACCCAAGAATCCACTCACTCATGGCACTCTTTGCCAACCATCCACCGAGACAACCGGCACAAACCTTCAAGTCTAATGCACATGAGGTGTGCGCATTTCCTCACTAAATCTGCGCACTCCTTTTGTCTTATGCGAAGGCAATGAGCGAAAGTCTTCGTTGATTACAAATGAGCTTCATGCTCTTTACTTATATGCATCATACGTATGTTTAAGGGGGTGTGCAGCCCCATGGCCGACCCCACAAATATGTACATACGCCCATAATACATGCCCATGTGTCTCCATTTCATAAGTCGGCTACATACATTCGACATCTGATATATGTGTGTCGTTCCAACACTTAGTCATTTAAGTGTTTTCCCCTAACGTCGCATATATCGTCACATAATGTCGCAGCTTCCGTCGCACAAACGTCGCAGACCCGTCGCACTTCCGCCGTTCAGCGCGCCCGCGCGCCCGCCCGCGCCCATGTGCACGAGCTCGCCCGACGCCCGTCGCACCGCAGCTCGGAGGCCTTACAGTAAAGGTTGAACACACAACTTTGCACAACAAAAACACTAAAAGAAAATCGGAAGAAGAAAAGAATGATTCATAGAAAATAGGTTACAATGCTCATGATATAGTATCACTGGGTGAAGATCCCAAGGTAATGCACCATAGTGGTGATCAATGAGAAGATTCAACACCTACAACAAGTTCTGGAGAGAATTAACTATTTGCGGAGTTAAAGAAGGAGCAAATCAAGGAGTAAATCATGGAGCAGGAATCTTGCATATAGTTCCATGCTCTAACTAAGAGTCCGCATGTAGGTGTGTAGTAGTTCCAACACCCCCCTGAACACCACTATGGGGAAAAATAGAAAATGGACCCTGAAAACTAAAGCCAAAGGTCACCCAAAATACAGTGCAACTTGTACTAAAATTGAGGAAAGAGGGAAAACCTCATGGGAAATCCCCCCCCCTTCAAAATACAATGTAATCAAAAGAAAAGAGGAAGAAAAGACAGTTGCTAAGCAACTGTGTCCTTCACTCCAAGACAATTGCGCAGAGAGCGAAACTTCTGCTCAGTGAATTTATTGGTGAAGATGTCTGCAGTATATTCCGCTGAAAGACAGAACTCCAAATCAATGACCCGATCATGTATTAAGTCTCTGATGTAGTGCATATGGATCTCTATGTGCTTCGTCTGTTACCGCTGTACTGGATCCCTACAAAATTTGAGAGTGCTCTGGTCGTCACACAAGATGACAATGTGCTGGTGGAACTGGACGCCCACCTCACTGAGGAAGTGTTGTAGCCACAGACCCTAAATGGTGATGTTGACTACTCATTTGTACTCGGCCTCAGCTGAAGAGAGAGAAATAGCAGCCTGCTACTTGCTCGACCCACAGATAGGGCCAGATCCTAGACTGAGTGAATATCCGGAGGTGGACTTGCGATCAATGCTGTCTCTCGCCAATCAGAATCTGTGAAGCCAAAGAGATTCAATGCAATGCCTGCTGCATAGTGAATCCCGAAGGTGATGGTGCCCTGCACATATTGAAGGATGCGCTTGGCAACATTCCAGTGTAGCTCATGCGGCTCCTGCATGTATCTGGAAACTACCCCTACTGCATATGAGAGATCTGGTCTAGAGTGGGTGAGGTACAATAAGCTCCCCACTAGCTGTTGGTAGAGAGTGTTGTCAAATAATGGAGTGTCACCTCCATCCTCAAGGCAGACCCCAGATAGAAAAGGAGTCGGTGATGGCTTGCAGTCAGTCATGCGAAATCTCTCGAGGAGATCTCGTGCATACTTACCCTGAGAGAGTTTGATGCCTGTGGCATCCTGGCTAATCTCAAGACCAAGAAAGAAGTGTAATGGACCCATGTCCTTTTTCAAGAACCTATCATGCAAGGCCCTCTTGACTATAGATTTCGCTGAAGCCGAACTGCCGGTGATTAGGAGATCATCCACATACAAAACTAAGATAAGAAAAGAATCATGTGTCCTGAGCATGTAAACATTCTGATCAAACTTACATCTTTCAAACTTTTGTGATAAGAGAAAAGAATCCATCTTCGCATACCAAGCTCTCGGGGCCTGCTTAAGGCTGTAGAGAGATTTCTTCAGTCTACAGACCAAAGATGAATCCCGAATTAAACCATGTGGCTGCTCCATGTAGATCTTCTCAGATAGGTCTCTGTGAAGAAAGGCATTCTTCACATCCATCTGATGCACTTCCCACCCCTGGGCAGCTGCAATGGCAAGTGTAAGGCGTATGGAATCTATCTTTGCTACTGGAGCAAAGGTCACGTCATAATCAATGCCATGCACTTGTTGGAAGCCTTTTGGCTACTAGCCTTTCTTTCCATCTGGTGATTTTCCCATTTGTAGCACTCTTGGTCTTGTAGACCCATTTGAATCAGACAAGTTTCCTTCCTGAAGGAAGGGAGACTAGATCCTAGGTCTGGTTCTTGAGGAGGGAGTTATACTCCTCCTCCATGGCGGACTCCCAAGATGGATGCCCAACAGCCTTAGCATAACACTGTCGATCAGAAGAATGAACCAAATGACAATGCCAAGATGGAAATAGTTTAGTGGCAGTGAGGGCAAGAGGAGGCTCAATAAACTCTAAGCTAATACTCTGCAGATCAGAATTACCACCCACATGACCATTTCTACCAGCTGGGTGGTCTTGTGCATATATCTCACGTAAGCTCCTTGTTCTCTTATTTATGACAGGGGAATATGATTCACTGCTGGAAGCCCGTTCTGGGCTTGGATGTCGATCATCATATGCATGCACTGGATTTGTATCTAAAGACTCTATCTCTGCATCTGCATGCTCTACCGCGGCATCTGTGTGCTTTGTATCTGCATCTGAGTGTACTGAGTCATCATCTCGGACATGAGGTAGATAAACGGTGCCTGCATGCGACAATTGAGGTGCATGCGAGAGACTTTCTACAATTTTGACACTTCGCTCAATGATGAGCTTGTCCGTAGGGGAAATCAAGAGTCGGTATCCCTTCACACCATGAGGGTATCCAACAAAGATGCACTCAATGCTATATGGATTTAGAGCTTTCCTCTTTTTAGAGGGGATCCTGGCCCATGCTCGGAAGCCGAAAACACGGAAGTGGGTGACCTCTGGTTTAGTGCTGCTGCAAGCCTCAAAGAGGGTCTGATCCTTGACAGACCTATGAGGAGATTTGTTCTGGATGTAGTTAGCACAATTAAGTGCTTTAGCCCATAGCTTATGAGGCAGTGACTTAGCATGCAACATGCAGGAAGCCATCTATTTGAGAGATCGGTTCTTTCTCTCAGCAACTCCATTCTACTACGTAGTGTATGGAACTGTGTACTGCAACTGTATGCCGGACTAAAGGCAAAGGTTTCGAAGTGTTGTGTTAACATATTCCCCCCCATTGTCTCTACGGAGGGCTTTGATCTTTCTCTCTGACTTTGTCTCAACTAGTTCTTTGAAATCTTCGAAGTGCGCAAAAATTTCAAATTTGGCCTTGAGAAGATACACCCAAGTATACCATGAGAAATCATCAATAAATGTAAGCATATACCTTGCTCTGTTGATGGAAGGATGAGGAAAGGGCCCCATGAGATCATTATGGATCAGATCTAAAGGTGAGGATGCTCTGTGAGTCTTGCCGGTGTCAAACTTTTCTCTAGGATGTTTGCCAAGGACACACCCTTCACAAAAGCCTTTGGAGAAACTGATATTTGACAAGCCTTCCACCATCTCATTCTTGCTTAGCTGCTGCATATACCTGTAATTTAAGTGATCAAACCTCTCGTGCCAAAGCCTACTACTATCATTAGCATGTGTAAGTAATAAGGAGGATGCAAATTCAATAAATTTAGAAAATGTATATAGTCTGGCTCCATTGTTTACCTCACTGGTTGCAATTTTGGAGCTACGCTATGTAGGTCATATATGTTCACTGCATCTGGAGTGAATTCCACTCTCTTTCCGGTGGTGGAATGAGTGATCTAATAAATTGAAAGTAGGTTTACCGAAAGTTTTGGAACATGAAGCACATCTTCAAAGCTTCCGTGTAAAAGTTCCACTCTACCTTTTCCAGTGGCCTCAATAGATGAGGCATCTCCCATGAGGATGGGAGGTCATTTGCATGCATCCAAAGAGGAATAGGCTTCCTTTGCAGCAGCCATATGATGTGATGCGCCAGAAACTATAATTCATGCATCAAGGGAAGAATCAATTGCAACTAAAGCATGAAAATTGTTACCTTTCCCGTGTGGCAGATCCTCAGTCTTCTTCTTGGCACCCTGAGGGATGTGGTCCCCAAGGTTGTGATTCTGAAGGATTTCTGCCATTTGGTCAATTTGTTTCTTCATGCAAGAAGATTCTGGATGGAATCCTCTTTGACGGTAGGTGCATCTGTTTCCTTTCTTCCCTTTCTCATTTCTAGAGCCGGAGGAGTCATTGAAGGGCTTGGTGTACCCTTCCTTCTTTGGATGGGAATGCACTTTTCCCTTGTCATTTTGCTACTAATTTTTCTTATTTGAATCAGATCTGTGATTTTTATTGTGGCTGCCATCATGCACAACAAGTGCATTTTCTTTTAGAGGTTTGATTTTCCCCATGTCAATGAGTTTATCTTGCTAAAAAATAAGGGACTCCATAAATTCTTTGAGAGAAGGCATAGTGTAGGATTTACCTGTTGCGAGCCTTACTCAATGAAATGTAGACACAAAGACAGCGTATTCTGGTCCAATCTTTGACATAATAGAGATAACTTGGCGACTCTCCTCCTTGGATTTGTCAATTCTAAAACTCTTGAGTTGCAGCGATAGATCATTATATTTGGTGAAGAAGTCTTGAATTATGTTATAGTTCTGTGGATCCAATGACAGCAGCTCCACTTCGAGTAGATGTCCTTTCATCTCATCCTGTTTCCTATAGAGTTCTTCAACCTTTTTCCAAATCTCATTGGGAGTATTGCAGGTAGATAGATGAAACTACAACTCTGGAGAGATGCACATGCATATGGATCCGTGGGCCTCATTCATACGGTTGAAGTACTTGGATTTCTCTATGGTTAAATTGGGTTCCACTTCTGTAGCCATGGTAATCATGTACAACCCTTTATGACAAAGGTATCGAGCCATTTGGTCCTTCCATTCATGATAGTTGTAGGTGTTAGGATCGATGCTTTGGGAAACTCCATTTTTCTGTCGATCTTAGATCTCCAAGCTGTAATACCTGCAAAATAAAGTACTGGTGCGCCTTTTATCTAGCAACCTGTGGGCTTTGATACCATGTAAATGTGTTAGAAAACCTGTAGAGATGAATCTAGCTAGTAAATGTTGAACACACAGCTTTGCAGAGCAAAAACACTAAAAGAAAATCGAAAAAAGAAATAAATGATTCATAGAAAATAGGTTACAATGCTCATGATATAGAATTATTGGGTGAAGATCCCAAGGTAAAGCACCATAGTGGTGATCAATGAGAAGACTCAACACCTACAACAAGTTTCAGAGAGAACTAGCCAGTTGCGGAGTTAAAGAAGGAGCAAATCAAGGAGTAAATCATGCAGAAGGAATCTTGCATGTAGTCCCATGCTCTAACTAAGAGTCTGCATGTAGGTGTGTAGTAGTTCCAACAAGTTATTTGTCTAAGCAATTTGGTGATGAAAAAGTCGAAGCCCAACCCATATTAGGTATGTGGGTGTGCAGGATTAGGAGCCAGTCGCATGTCTGGTTGATGTACAGATTTTGATTTGAACTACGTGTCAAACATTCTTGGAACAATAGGTATAACGCACTCCTTCAATGGTGCATTCTATTTTTTTTCCAAAGGGTTATTTATAGAGCCGATTTTGATATCAAACTAGTCAACGTGTCAATTCAAGTTGTTGCATGCAGTCTCAAAATCTTCTTCGTGAGAAGAAGTTTGTCTATTAAAAGAAACTCATGCTTTAGAATCCCATATCTCTGATTGTGACTCTATCAGGAAAAAACTATATAAATATTTTGAGTGCAGCATTAAAATGTAGCACTCTCATTATTCAAATAACATGAGTCGAGATGTAGCTCATGAATTCCAATGTATGTTTGGGCTAACCTGATGATATGGCATTTTATTCAACTAGTTACATCCAAATCCAGATGTTTTGATGGGATTCAGCCAATAGATTCTTTGTGGAATGTTAAATCTGTACCAATAATCTTTGTGAAATTTTAAGCATATACAGACGGATTCACATAAATAAATGTATGAAAACATAGAAACAATTTACTGACATCAATATTATAGAATTTTTAACACTCATGACAATAGAGCCCTAAGTAGAAGCATAAAACTTATGAAGAGAATTTACTAACATGAAGATTATATAATTTACTGACATCAATATTATAAAATTTTTAACACTCATGGCAATAGAGCCCTAAGTAGAAGCATAAAACTTATGAAGAGAATTTACTAACATGAAGATTATATAGTTTATGGAGAGCATTATTCATAAAATATATTTGAAATGGATTTGTTAACATAAATATTCAAATGCTAAATCAAACAAATTTGTGGAATCAATATTGTATTTTTCATTTGTGTTCAAATTGTGTGAAATAAAAATGAAATATTTTCTAAATATAAAAAAATATTTATTATAATAAAAATATTTTAATAAAATAATTAATTAAATTATTTAAAAATATATTTTAACTAATTTATTTTAGGGTTATATATATGTTTGCAAGTTTTTAATTATACTAAAATATTTCAAGATAAAAAAATATAATTGAAACTAAAAAACAATTACTTTTTAATAAAAATAATAAGAGAAAATTATATAATTCATTTTATTTTTAATATAAAATTAATATGTAGTAGTGAAAACATACTATTAACTATAATAAAAAATATCAATGTTTATGTTAAGTAAAAGATTTCAATATTAATTATATATAATTAATTAATAATATATATATTTAAATATTATACAATGTAATGAAAACTAATATATTATTTTATAGTTATAATATTTCAAGTATTTTTACTATTCTAAATTTCATCTTTATTTTCAGATATATCTTTCTATTTTACGAAATACAACAAGAATTTAAGATTGCAAACTTGATTTGTATAGTTTTTACAATTTAATTCACCAAAACAATTTTATGCAATGCAATTTAACCCTTAAGAAAATTAGTTGATAATTGTTCAGGTCATAAACTCTACATATGTATTTTAGTATAAATTTATCTTAATCATGAATTTAATAAGTATAAAATATTTATTACAGATTTGTAATTAAAATTAATTTCTTTGCCTCTCTTTCTTTATATATTATAAATCTATACTGAAATATATAAAGCTCAGGTATATTATAAATTTGTAATTAAAATGAATCTCTCTCTTTCTTTCTTTATATATTATAAATCTATACTGAAATATATACATGTAAAGTTCGTGACCTGAACAATTACGAAATAAATCTCTTAGGAGTTTTTTCCCCTCTTCTGAACTGTTGAATTTGGAGCTCGAATTCGCACAACATATCTTCCTCATTGATCTCTGTGCTACTTAACAAACTAGGCCGGTATATACCTAAAAATGAACACAACATCAAGCAAAGCCCAAACCCGAATAAGAGGATAAATGCATTCTGCGTTAAGATCTTAGTCACAATTGTGCTCGTATGAAAAAAAAAACTCAAGTCGTAAAGAGCTTGGAAAATTGAAAATTTGGCCTCAAAGTTAGTTACGAAATTAAATGATTTGTTAAGTTACTGGACAATGAATAACTGTGGAAAATAGACGATGAGATCTTATATGACCGGTAGAAACTAAAGCAGTTGTAAATGTAACATATTGTAATTAAAATAAAGAAATTTATTTAAAAATACTACGAAATAGTAGATATAACTCACAATCAGAGGTAGGTGTTTTTACGTATGTGAGGTGGGTGTTTTTAAGAAAGTCTGTGTTTGAGGAGTTGGTGTTGGAAGTAATGCTTCCATGTCATGTGTAGTTGTTATTGGGAGCTAGGGAGTCGGTCTAGAAATTGTTGATCCTTATATAATGAGTTGGAATCATTATCCAGAGATGTCGAAGTCAGTGTGTAATCTCCTATATATGTAATTTTTGAAATCAATAATAATATAGTGTGAGATTTGAGTTGTGCAAAATCTCTCTTTGGTTAGCTTTCTTTATAATTTTTCTGGTATCAAATCTCATATGAAATTGACTCTCTCACGAGAGGGCTCGGGAAAATGGAATCATTTGAGGGGTTGATGCATAGGATTAGTATGTGGATAGTAAAAGAAAATTACTACATTCCATTTCTTGTGTGTTTTGTGTCAAATTTCTATGTGTATATTTGTTTCTAGTATAGATTGGAGACCCTTTGGCAAATTGATCATTGTGGCATGACAGTGGCCATAAAAAATCATCTTGTGCAATCAAGGTTGAGCTTGTGGAAAAATTGGCAGAGATGGATAAAACATTAGCACAAAAGTGCGAGGGAGTGGTCTGATTTGGATTTTTCGATTTCAATTTTTTTTCCATTGTCAAAGAACGCCGGAGAAAAACTGCCAACCTCCACCAAAACCAAGACCATTATTTTGTATGGAGTCTAGATTGCCGAGAACATGCCTGATCACTTTAATTGTAGAAATAAACGGTGGATTTGTTATATATTGATGGCGGTCTGGGTACAAGGAGGAGTGTTAATCTCTCAAACTGCGAGATTATATCTTCTACTTCTATTTGTGAGTGTAATTGCTGGTTCAATGCACTCTCTGTCATCCACTGACAACTTTAGAGCTTCCACTAAGTTAGCAAAATCCTCTAAGAATCGTAGAGTTCTGCTAAACCTCCACTAGTCTGGACCCGACGGTAATATAAAACATAGCTTAATAAAATTTGAAATATGCCTTGTAAAACCCGTCGGCACTTCTTCACCGTTGATCTATTCAAGATCCAACGGTCAACAATACTTCCCTGACCTCGAACCTGCTCCATGACTATCAACTATCAATCTTGCTCCACCAGATCTAACGGCTCATATGCGTATCGGCCAGCTAACTTGCGCACTCCAAATCCACCCGTAAAGCGGTTTCCCTCTCTCTTCTCGCTGTTACGTGTCACATTTTGTATAGAAACAGAGCCAACGGAGGAATTACGACTTACCACCTTTCTTCCGCACTATATTCACTTTTGGTTTCTCCAACCCTCTTCGGCTTGTTAATTGTCAGTTAACTTCTGCACCCGAACACCATTGATTGGTCTCAACCGAAATCTAACCGTCGAAATTAAATCTTCACACTGCAGGTCTTCCTCCACTGATCTCGACCATCTATTCCACACACTTACGGTTCATGAGAAACACAGTTAAAACACAAAATTTAACACAATCAACATCATTTCATTAGATCTCATAGAACACCGATTAACTTCGAATTTCACAATAACACAGAGATTTCGAAGGAGATTATGCTTCAGGATTTGACAGATAATTTCTCATCCACATACACAGAAACTATTTTTTTCCATTTTACTAGATTCGCTCTAGGAAAGCCAAATTTCTTCCACAGTCAAAATCCCCTTACAATAGTGTGAAAATTACATAAGTACTGGTTCATCCTAACAACCAGATCCTATTCAAAAGCTAAAATTTATTAACCTTGTATGTCTTGCAAGGCATTCTCCTCGAGAATCTCCACTACAACTAACTAACTAAAACTTATTACATCATGATCAAATCCTATATTCTAGCTCTATGCTTAACTAGGAAAAGCATGGAAATTTATGGCTAAAGGATCCCATTCCTTTGCTTGTAATTTGTTTTTGTATTTTTTGAATAATTCTTCGAATTTGTATTCAAGCCTTATGCTCCTACATCAAACTCCTAAAGACAAAATTCTTCATGAGCTCCTGTCCATGAGCTCTTCTACAGAACTGCCTAATTTATGTAGCATGTTTTCTGTTGCCCAAGTAGCTTCAGTAATTGGCTGACCCTTCCATTTGACCAAACACTGAACGTACTCCTTTCCTCTGGGTTTCTTGATCACTTTCTTGTCTAAAATCCTTTCTGGTTGTAATTCCTTTGCTGTAGGTAACTATTTTGCCCAGTCAATTTCCTGTGTCTCTTGGTCTTCTTCTGTATCTTCTGCAATTTCACCCTCATACTTGTACAAATCAGCAACATTGAAAATTGGAGATATTCCAACATCACGGGGTAATTTAATTTCATATGCATTTGAATAAAATTTCCTCAATACTCTGCATGGTCCAATTTTCTTGAACTTCAATTTGTTATACTCCCTCTTTGGAAATCTTTCCTTCCTTAGGTGTACTAAAACCAAATCCCCAACTTCAAAGTTCACTTCTCTTTTTCTCATGTCTGCTCTATTTTTTTACTTGATGTTGCTATCATGTAGCTGTTGTTTCACTTGTTCATGTATTGCTTGTATTTCTGAAGCAAAATCTTCTCACTATGCACTTCTCATCTCATCTTTTCCCAAGTTTCTTAACTCAGATACTCCTCTTGGATGCATACCATAAACTTTATGGAATGGACTCTGCCCTATACTCCTATTGGGTGAGCCATTATATGCATATTCAGCCTATGCCAATACTTGATCCCATTGCTTTGGATTTTCTACAGTAAGACTCCTTAAACGATTACCCAAATTCCTGTTCACAACTTCACTCTGTCCATCAGTCTATGGATGATAGGTAGAACTGAAACTCAATTTTGTTCCCAATTTCTTCCATAGTGTCCTCCAGAAATTTCCAACAAATTTGGAATCCCTGTCTGAGACAACACTCTTAGGCAACCCATGCAATCTTACCATCTCCCTGAAAAACAAATTAGCAATGTGAGTAGCATCACTAGTTTTATAGCATGGAATAAAATGTGCCATTTTTGAAAATCTGTCCACTACAACAAAAATTGAATCATTTCCTCTTTGAGTCTTTGGTAAGCCCAAAATAAAATTCTTACTTACGATATCCCAAGGCCTATCTGGAATTGCTAATGGAACATACAAACCTGTGTTTTGGCTTTTTCTCTTTGCGTATTGACAGAGTTTTCAAGTTTTCACATACTTTTCCACTTCAGATCTCATTTTCGGCCAAAAATAAAATCTTTTCAACTGTTCATAAGTCTTATTTGCACCAAAATTCCCTCCAAGTCCTCCACTATGTTTCTCCTTGATCAAATTCTCCCTCATGGAACAACTTGGTATGCACAATTGATTTCTCTTAAACAAAAATCCATCTTGTAAGAAATACTCCTACCATTTATTCCTATCCATCAAAACAGGATTCTTACAAGCTTCAAATGTCTCTTTAAAATCTAAATCTGTCTCATATAATTACTTAAGAAAATCAAAACCCAACACTTGAATTTGACTCTCTTGAAATAATATATTTCTCCTACTTAAAGAATTTTCAACTTTGTTTGATTGGCCATTTATGTGCTTCAAGATAAAATGGAAACCCTGAAGATACTCTACCCATTTGGCATGTTTTTGGTTAAGCTTTGACTGCTGCATAATATACTGCAATGCATGGTTATTTGAATAAAGTATGATCTCTTTTGACATTAGATAATGTCTCCACTTCTTCAATGATTGCACAACTGTATAAAAGTCTTTATCATAATAATAATATTTCTTCTTTGAATCATTCAGATTTTCACTAAAATAAGCTATATGTCCGTCTTCCTGACTTAAAACACCTCCAATAGCTTCTCCAATGGCATCACATTTCACTTGGAAAGGTTTATTAAAATCAGGTAGAACCAAAATAGGTTTTTCAGTGATCTTCTTCTTCAACCGCTGAAAATTCTTTTATGCTTCAGCAGTCCATCTAAATGGTTGTTTATCCTTCTTTATAGTCTCAACAATATCAGCATTGATCTTACTAAAATTCTGTATGAATTTCCTATAAAAGCTAGTAAGACCATGAAAACTTCTTACCTAAAAGATACTTTTAGGTGAAGGCCACTCCATGATTGCCTTGATCTTCCTCGGATCCATCTTCAATCCTTCAGCAAAAATAACAAAACCCAAATGCACTAATTCCTCTTTCATGAATGAACATTTCTTCAAATTTAGCAATAATTTCTCTTGTTGTAACCTTTGTAAGACATAATTCAGATGTCTCATGTGCTCCTCCTTAGACCTGCTATAAACTAATATATCGTCCAGATATACTATTACAAATTTACCAATAAACTCCTTAAGAACATTATTCATGAGTCTCATAAACATACTTGGTGCATTTGACAACCCAAAAGGCATTACTCTCCATTCATACAATCCTTCATTTGTCTTGATTGAAATTTTTCACTCATCCCATTCTCTTATCCTTATCTGATGATACCCACTCTTAAGATCTAGTTTTGTAAAATACTTTGCTTCACTCAAACAATCCATCAAATGTTCAATTCTTGGTAAAGGAAATCTGTACTTGATTGATATTTTATTGATGGCTCTTGAATCAGTACACATTCTCCAGCCTCTATCCTTCTTTGGACTCAACACTGTTGGTACTTCACAAAGACTCAAACTTTCTCTGATCAGGCCTTCGTCAAGCAGTTCCTGAACCTACTTTCTAACCTCTTCCTTTTCTGTGGGAGTCATTCTATAAGCTGCTTTATTTGGTAAATTTTTTCCAAGAATCAAATCTATATGATGGCTAATTCTTCTAATGGATGGTAACTCAAAAACTTTAGTAGAATTCATTATTACTTTGGGCTTGCAAATTAGAACAAAATTTACCTCGTTTTCTTCAATCTGTTGTAAGTATTCCTTTCCTCCTAGTAATAGAGTTTTTGGACCAGTCTTCTTCCCTGATGCATCCTCTTCTTCCGTAGGCAACAATGTATGATTAACACCATCTTTACCAAACTTGTAGGTGTGTCTATTACCATCATGCATAGCTCCTCTATCATGTTGCCAAGGTCTCCCAAGAAATATGTGACACACATCCATAGGCATCACATCACATACAATTTTATCCTTATATTTGTCCAACAGCAACTCCACTTCATACTGTTCATTCAATAACAACTGATGTCCCTTTTGTAACCATGACACCTTGTAAGGTGTTGGATGTCTCATTGTCTTCAAATTCAATTTCTCCACCACTTCTATAGAGACCAAATTATCAGTGCTGCCACTATCACTGATCATCTTACGACATTTCCCTCGAACCTTACACACTGTTATGAACAAACTCTTTCTTTGTGATGGCTCAACTATCTCCTTTGTTGCCTTGAGCAAAAATTTATTGACTACCAAAGATTATCCTCTCTGGTACATTTTCTTCTTCTGTCACTACTGCTGCTTCCTCCTCAACTTGAGCAACAATTACATTCCTCTTACTTGTTCCTACATTCTCTAGGCATTCAAAAGCTTTGTGTCCCAGTTTGTTACATTTGTAACATCTTACTTCTCTTCCTCTGCCTCTGCCTCCTCTTCCTCTAGAAAAGCTCCCTCTGCCACCTGCATCACCTTCTGTGGTTGCATGCAGGGTTGAGCTGCTACTAGCTCCATGTCTAGGTGCTAGAGATCTTCCTCTACCACCTTGACTTCCCTTTCCTTGGAATGTACCTCTTCCTTTGGTAGACTACTTCCTCATGAGTTTTTCTTTAGCTTTCAGTACCACATGATAAGCTTCTTCTACTGTTTTAGAAGACAGTATACTTATCTCATCTTGAATGTCCATCCTAAGGCCATTCACATATCTAGCCACCCTCTCATCTGTATCCTGAGTTTGTCCAACTCTTATACTTACCTTATAGAAATCCTATGTATATTCTCTCACTGTCATAGACCTCTTTCTAAGATTATGCATCTGTCTGAACAAGGTTTGTTGATAATTACTTGGTAGAAACTTCCTCTTAGCTTTGCTACCATCCTATTCCAATTCCTGATTGGTTGCTTGCCAAGACTCTTTCTTTCTGCCTGCACTCCATCCCACCAAAGTGTTGCATGTCCTTTTAGCATAGTGAGAGCAAACTTTACTTTCTTCTCATCTTTTGTATCTTCATAATAAAAGAACTTCTCCATGCCATTAATCTAGTCTATCAATTATTTTGGATTCAATCCTCCTACACATATTGAAACCTCAGTTTTTCGCCTAGCTGTGGATCTCAACGCTGATTGGAAGAATCTCATCTCAGGAGTAACTATTATAGTTTCCTCCTCTTCTTCAGCTTCAACCTCAGGTTCACTAACATCTCCATCATCTATATTTCTCCATGTTGTTAATGCTTATAATCTAGCCTACATCTGTTGCATAGATTCCATCACCTTAGCATTTGCAACTGGTCGTCTTCTTCTACCACGTCCTTGTTCTCTTCCAACTCTAAAAGCCATATTGGATTTCCTTCCCGCTTCTGAGATTCAATTCAGTGTCAACAAGTTCCTCTGATACCACTAATGATGGTGGTCTGGGTACAGGCCGGAGTGTTAATCTCTCAAACTACAGATTATATCTTCTACTTCTGTTTGTGAGTGTAATCGTTGGTTCAATGGGCTCTCTGTCATCCACTGACAACTTTAGAGCTTCCACTAAGTTAGCAGACTCCTCTAAGAATCACAGAGTTCTGCTAAACCTCCACTAGTCTAGACCCGATGGTAATATAAACCATAGCTTAATAAAATATGAAATACGCCCTCTATAACCCATCGAAACTTCTTCACCATTGATCTATTCAAGATCCAATGGTAAACAATACTTCCCCGACCTCGAACCTGCTCCATTCCTATCAACCGTCGATCTTTCTCCACCAGATCTTACGGCTCATATGCGTATCACCCAGCTAACTTGGGCACTCCAAATCCACCTGAAAAGTGGTTTCCCTCTCTCTCCTCACTGCTACGTGTCACTGTCTGTATGGAATCGGAGCCAATGGGGAAATTACCACTTACCGCCTTTCTTCCACCCGATATCCACTTGTGGTTTCTCCAACCCACTTCGGCTTGTTAATTGTCAGTTAACTTCTGCACCCAAACACTGTTGATCGGTCTTGACCGAAATCTAACTGTCCAAATTAAATCTTCACACCACAGGTCTTCCTCCACTAATCTCGATCGTCCATTCCACACACTCAGGGTTCATGAGAAACATAGTTAAAACATAAAATTTAACAAGTCAACATCATTTCATTCAATCTCAGAAAACACCGATTAATTTCGAATTTCACAATAACATAGAGATTTCGAAGGAGATTATCCTTCGGGATTTGAAAAAGAATTTCTCATCCACATACATAGAAACTAATTTTTTCCACTTTACTAGAATCGCTCCAGGAAAGCCAAATTTCTTCCACAGTCAAAATCCCCGTACAATAGTGTCAAAATTACATAAGTACTGTTTCATCCTAACAACCAGATCCTAAATCAAAGGCTTAAATTTATTAACCCTATCTATCCTGCGAGGCATTCTCCTCTAGAATCTCCACTACAGCTAACTAACTAAAACTTATTACATCATGATCAAATCCTATATTCTAGCTCTATGCTTAACTAGGAAAAACATGGAAATTGATGGCTAAAGGATCCCACTCCTTTGCTTCTAATATTTTTTTGTATTTTGGAATAATTCTTCGAATTTGTCTTCAAGCCTTATGCTCCTGCATCAGAACTCTAGCCATTGATATTGAAGATCAGGCCTGAGAGACAGAGAGTCTTAATATGTAAGATCAGGCCTGATCTGAGAGATAGTGGCCTCCTCAATTTCAAATTTTCTGCCATTGTCAAAGAACTCTAGAGAAAAATTGCCGACCTCCACCAAAACCAAGACAAATATTTTGTTGGGAGTCTATATTGCCGAGAACATGCCTGATCACTTTAATTATAGAAATAGATGGTGGATTTGTAATATATTTAGTCAGACAAGATCAAATTGGTGGTGCTCAAGCCAACTCGCTCGCGTCAACTCTATTAATCAGGCCCTACTTTGTTGTATCTCAATCCATGTTTGATCATACACAAGTCACACTTTAGTAATATTGATGACTCCATATGTTATATTGCTTATTCTCAGGAACTGTGAACAAATTTGTGGGTATGTGCCAAAGATGTAGCTCAAAATCAAGCTATGGGTTCAAAGGAGATATCCTATTGTGGATCTAAAAGATATTTAGTAAAAATTGACTTTACAAAGTCATTCTAGCACTTTCGTTTATCTATTAAGGTTGTTGCTGATTATGAAATCTTGAAGCTCGTTACCTGTGGAGGCGAAGACTGCTGATGCCATCATTGCCAAAATCAAACAAATGTCTCGTTAGGTGGATGCGGTGTTTATTTCTTTAGATCAAACTTTTTTATTTTTTCTTTGGTTGTCGTCCTACAAAAATATTTTCCCTTGCTACAGTAACATGTTTGAGGAATCCTAAATTTTATATCTGGAAAACAGGGGGGGTCAAATCATTGTTCAACATATGTATAACGCCTAAAATGATGGTTGCGAAGGAAAAGGAAAGGTTGACTGGATAAGAGAAGCTCAAGAAATCGATATTTCAGCATTGGATGCATCTATAAGAGAGATATTTGCCTCATTTCCGCATGGATAAAACTAGAATGGAATGTGGGGGAATTTTTTTTTTTTTTATGAGTCTTCATCTTCCAGTTTTGTGGAGAAGTATTTTTTATTGGAAATGTTCAATTTGTGGGGGAGTTCTGGTCCAAGATTTTTGATTTGTTTTTAAGATGTTATGTGTAGTTATAGATATTATTATTTAAAAAATAAATAATAATAAAAAAATGTGAGAGTTCATGTTGGTTTTTGTGTTTTTATTGGTAATAAAAAGGTTGATGGTTTTTAAACTGGAAGCCCCAGTGCCCGAAATGTCGATTTTTGTGTGCTTGTAATTTTGGTTATAAGAAGGGTTGGTGGTTCTTAAACTGGAAGCCCGGGTGTCTGAAACATCAATTCTTGTGTAAGGTCAAGGTGTTTGATAAAATATTAAGCACATTCAATATGAGGACCTTCATCCTAGCAACTAACGGATAACCAGAAGCAAAATATCGGACATAGGGTGTTTGGTCCATAGGATGGTTCATTACATGATGGCACTTATCGTAGAAGCCACGATGAGACAATTTGTAAATATTGTTGATGTTGCAAATTTCATTAATGATGGTCAGAGGTAGTTACGTTCTAAATGGCGATCAAGTAACAACTTGAAGATGTGGTAATGAAAGAGCGAAATTTGCGAGATTCCAGAGTGGATGTAGGTGCTCATGAAGACCAGTCACACAAAGATTATCTTTATTGTTCTAATATGTGTTTTCCATGTAAGTATTAAGGGAGGGTGTTGGAAGTAATGCTTCATGTCATGTGTAGTTGTTATTAGGAGTTATGAGGAGTGAATATAGAAGTTGTTGATTCTTATGCAATCAATTGGAGTCATTATCTAGAGGTGTCGAAGTCAGTGTGTAATTTCGTATATATGTAATTATTGAAATGAATAAGAATATAGTGTGAGATTTGAGTTGTGAAAAATATCTCTCTACTCAACAATATTTATTTTTCTAATAGTTGGCACCTCCTATTTTTTTTTTGTAAGCTTGGTAGATCTTTCCATTTTCATTAATATGTAAGCACGTTACAACCACATAAAACTAGTTAGGTGGCCTCAACTTTCCCAACAGGAAACCAAGTTTTTTGGACACCTAACTACATGATAGGTCATCCAGTAGCAAAAGGTGATAAGTATTTCTACCCAAGCTACATGAGTTTGTATACCATGTCCTTGTCCATACTCTATTTTCCTATAAACATATACAACTTCAAACTAAAAATTAAAAGCTATCCGTATATGTACTAATCAAAAATTAAAAATAAATTATCATCCTATTCATCTTACTTAGCCGAAGCAGATTTGACTCGAGCTGGGTCCTTAACATTGGAACATGGCATCACTGTCTACGAGAGAAGACAAGGGAGGTGATCCTCAATGTGGCCGAGGCATCCATACTATTGTAATATCATTCATTAATAATTGTATCTCTTTCTGCAATCCAATATAGGGTAGATGTGTAGGTGTTAGTTGTAATCTAAGAAAGATTGTATGACAACATTTTTCATATCGGTTATGTTATAACTAATAATAATAATAATAACTTAAAAAAACAACACAATCTTCCATGTTCTATTTAATCCTTCTTGGTGCAATAAACTTGTTTAGCCAAGTAATAAAAATAATACAATTCAATTCGCTATATTTTAATTATTTTTTTAATAATAAAATTATGAACAAATTTTTATATAAAAGGAAATCATAATACCATGGGCCAATACCATGGTTGATCAATACCATGAGCAATCGAGGCTTTTGATTATTATGTTATGGATCTAAGCTTTTAAGTATTCTATTACAATACCATGGATTAGCAATACCACATGCCCAAAAACCATAACTTATTCTATAGTCAAAATATTTTATAAATATTTTATGTTAATTGTATGAAAGGAAAGTGAAGTGACTAACAATGATAGAGGAAAGATAGTGCATGATTCTTTTAATGTTTTTATTATTGCATTTTCATTGACATTATTTATCCAAAATATAGGTTTAATATTTTACAAGCAATTGTGTTGTTTTAATTTAGATACTTTCTTAAATATAGTACTATGGGATCCAATAAGACGTGCTCTAAAATATACATTATTAGTTTTTGTTAATATAAAATTTTAATTTCATTCATCCAAAATAAAAATAAAAAAATATAATTTAATACAAGATGAAGAAAAGGGAACATAGTCGAGCTCTAGTTTCATGAAAAGAGAAAAGAAACTAGTGAAGCTAAGATTTTTCTCAAGATGGGGCTAAGGTTTCCTCGCTAACACCACCTCATTTTAGGTGATTCCATCATGCTTGCAAATCATTGATCTTAATTTCACATTGAAGGATATAAATCATCATTTTAGCTCAAGAGAAAAGAACAAATCAGAGTTCCTCAATGTAGGTTCAAGATTTCTTATATCACATGTTGCAGTCCCTCAGTGTAGATTCAGTGTTTCCTATATCATATATTGTAGTCTTTAAGTATAGGTTCTAACTTTTCTCTTCATGCAATCATAATAGACATTCCTTCTTTTCATGGTAATCCCATCTTTGAAAATCTTAGATGTGTGTTGATGCTATGTTTATGCATAGAAGTCTACAAGGAAGAAACTACCTAGACCATAACTCTCTAATAGCCCTAGCTATTTGGTGTAATCGTACTCAAGTTTTAAGGCTCTATTGGCCTTCATATTTCTCTTCGAAAGAAAAAACCAAAAATTTCTAACCCTTTTAAATATATATATAATTAATTCAAAATATCTAAACTACAAGTTAGTAAAATAAATAAATACAATCTACAAGTTGATGGATGGTAAATTAAACTAAGCCAATAATTGTACAATGAGTATAGTAGTTGAACAAAACTAATATAGAAAAATTAAATGAACGTTAATGATATCAAAACCTATACAAATGACTATAATACGTTTTCATAAAGCGTAGAACTAAAACATAATTAGTACAGAGGCACCAAAATAAAATTATATGTAAGAAGAATAAATTCCAATTCGTAATTTTAATTCATATATATATATATATAACTATAAATTAAAATTAAGGTTAAGAAATATGATCCTTAATGTAAAAGAAAATACAGATAACTGGAACAATGAAAGTTTCTTATTTTTCAAATAGATGCAGATCAAATTGTACCTATGGTAATGATTAAGGTTAAGAATAATGCAAAATAAAGTAATTGATGCAACCTATTCTATTACCCGGCCAAGATGCAGAGGACTATTGCAATGATATCATAGAAGGAAAATTCTTCCTATCAATTGTTTAGGAATAAAACCAACAAACATAATATTGAAATTAAATTTTTAAACACGGTGATTACCCCAACAAATTAATTCAAGTCATATGTTGAAAAATCACATAATATGAATTCTATATCTCTGAGATAAAACACATAAACGTAGATTACATATATGTCTCCATTAATAACTACCCTCACGACACAAGTCACTAGAAACTATTAATCAAATGAAAATAATTATGAATTGAACCAACATCTAAAATGGAAAATAAACACAATGAATGTTAACTGCTTGTAGAATAAAACCATACAACCAACAATAATTAGTATTTGTTGAATCCTAAGGAATCAACCCACACATAATGGCAGTAGACCACAAGTTATAGTGACTATGGAACAATTCAAAACAAAATAAAGCCATCAACTAGATAAAAACAAATTGACAAATTGTATTTTTAGTGTAATACAAAAATATCCATAGTCACATTTAACTTATAAAAATGTATTTCTTCTCCAGATTCTCCCATACAATCATAAGGACTTGCTTCCTTCACTTTGAAAACAGGCGGTTTATATCCCTCTATGCACTAGTTATGAAAAAAGTAAACTTAACTTAGAAATTACCCTTTTAACAAAAATAGTAATCATAACAATCTGTTTGGTCTCTCGACCATATATTGACAAAGAAAGAAATAAAAAGGAACTAACATAATAACTTTAGCAACATTTGCGTCATCTACAGGCTATCCAAATTGATCCTCTCCAAGAAATCAATGTTTCGACCGTCACAAAGACCTACTACAATTTAAGGAAAATAATATTGTTGTTCGACTCAATTGTGAAGGAGAGGGTTGTTACATAATCTAAGATTTTGTAACACCCTTTTAATTTTAGAAAAATAAATAAGATTTTGGCCCGAGATGATTTCACAATGATGTGTGTATCCGAAATTTAAGATTGGTTTTCGGAGCTGGCAGAATTTTCTCTCGCTCTGTTTCACTAGTTTGACATGACTCCATGCGTTGTTCCTTTTCCCTCATTAACTAGCTAATTAAACCATTCAAGCGTGGAATGGTAAAAAAGAACTGCTGATACCAGAATTGATCTAACTGAGCAGGATCAAAGTCAGAAAAAATACGAGTAGGTTTTTTGACACTATCATGGTTGTGAAGGTCAAAATTACCGTGATAAAAACACTCTTCAACCCAAGGTTTATTCGTCTTAATAGAACGCTCAAGCAAAGGCTCCAAATCTACAAACACCTATTTTGCGAGATGATTTGCATACTTGTTCCTACTAGCTTGAGCAATTTTTCTTTGCATTTGCTTGATTTTAATCAAAGATTGAAAATCATTATCTTCTTGACTGATCATTTCATTGAATATAGGTTCTAGACACATAGGTTTGGGCTGAGGACTATACCTTGAAAGTTTATTTTTCCTTTTAAATTCTTGTTTTCTATTACCTTGCTTTTCAATAGTGTCTTTTTTCATAGTGCTAGTTAAACAAGATGCAATAGGTTCAGGGTTTTCAACTATGTTATCCTTTAAGATACAAGAGTTCACCTCTTGAAATGATTCTTCAAACCTATATTTTGACGAGTGATGAGAAGGAAACCAGACATGATCATTCAAAGAATAGTTGACACAAAGGGAACTAGTGGTTTATATTCTCTGGGAAGTTGGCCTTTGTCGAACTATTTTGGACTCAGGAAAGAATCCCAGTGTTCCCCATGTTTGGCCAACGTGTTTTTAACCAATATACAAATAATACTGTGGCAGAAGAGAGAGCACTCCAAATTCTTTCATTGTAATTTATAAGTGCGAGACATATTAGTCAAGATCTTATATAAATATAAGGGAAAATTGAATTTATAGCAAAGAAACAACATAAAAAAACGTTACTTTAATATCCCTCTACAATGTACGGTTGTTTTTTTAGTTATCTATGTTGGTAAGAATGGCAGAAAATCTATAAAGATACTTCGGATAAAATGTTGTAAATAACTATTTTCTTTATTAATAAAAAAAAGAAAATGAATGAAACTTAAGTACTTGGACAAGACACTCGAGAATGAGATTGGTTGCCAAATCTGGAAAAAAATTCTCATTGGTAAATGAGATTGGATAGAAATTTTAATGAAATTACCTATGAGAGTAATTTTAATGAAATTACCTATGAGATGCGATAGTGGTCACTGTCATAAGTTTTTTGAGGTATTTTACTCTATTTCACTACAACGACTAATCTATCGTCTTAGGTAATGGAAGTGTTAATAAACCAACAACTTAATCAATCTTTTAAGCTAAATGGGACATGAATAAATTTGCAACAACTATTCAAAATTCTAGCATAAGAATATAGTTACAAGAGAGAAACTTCTGCTACTAGGGTTGGGCCCTAAGCCAAGATCTTCATCCCTCTCAGTCAACTCAGTGCTAGATCAAAACAAAACATCTCATTATCATTCAAAAAGTGGCAAATAAATCATAACAATAATACTAAAATGTTCTTCAGCTTCATGGCGTCTTGGCTACAATAAAAATTCGAATCATAATGTGTCCCTTAGCTGGTTTATTTATACAAAAATGGAGCTACCAAAAACTCACTAGAAAATAGGGACATTTTCCTCCCTAACTCGAGAATAAGTGAGTCTAACTCTTCCTTGACTTGCATTGGCTCAACTACTAATGAACTCGACCTTCTTAGCTACCAATGACACTGAATGGATGAGAAAGAGTGGGGGATATTTGATTGATTTGAGGAATTAAAGAGGTGGACCATCTCCTAGAATCTCTCTTGGTTGTCTACTTCAAGTTCATGTACTCAAAGAATCTCAAAAGTGCTCCAATTCCTTCATTTAACACAGATTAGGCCACATGACATAGTAACACATCTTTATTCCTCACATTATGCATAATATAACAAAATTTATAGATACATGTGAGAAAAAGATAATTTAATACGCTGGAGGATGGAATTGTGACCCATCTAATATATCGATTAATCAACCTCATCATCATCACCCCCTACTGAAACCGTCGCTCATCCTCTGAGAATCTTAGTCATTTATGTTAATGTCCTGCATGGCCCTGGTGACCTCTCTAACATCCCAAGATTTTGTCGATGGTGTCTCTTCCTGAGGATATAAACCTGCATTCTTCTCTATTTCTTCCCATTTCTTACTTTCCTCTTCTTCCTTCCTTCCCTCCTATAAACCCAACAAGAAAGGTGGATTGAGTTTAATTTGATTCCAGTTGATATTCGGACTCTGCATTGCCTTCTCGTACATAGGTGTTATATTCAATGTATTTCTCAATATCTCAGGAGAATGATAATCTGTGATCTGAAAACGGTGTGGCAGGGTATTCCACCTTTTCTGACATGCTTATTGGCTCTCTACCCCCAACAGTCTTAGAGTGTCCTCAAAATGGGAGATGGTCTGCTCTTGGGTGGCAAGGTATCTGGGTGCCAGCTTAGCATCATTAGAAATGATGTTGTGATTACTGATTACAGCCATGGAATTTATCTGTTATACCATGATGTAGAGGGGTTCTCTTTCTTCCCTTATCAATACTCTCTTCATCTCCTCAACACTAGCCTCCTCATGACTCATCCAAGATGCGAGAGTCATTAGCAGCAACTCTCCCAACTTGGCATTGGTATCCAAAAAGTTCATGTGAGTTAAGGTGAGGTTGTGTAGTTATAATTCGGCTAATTTTTCATTGTCTTTAAGGATACCCTATCACACAACTCAATGAATAGCTTATAGTCTTGGAATGGCATAGTCCCATGTTGTTATAATGTCTTAATTTGGAACTGCATCCATTGGTCTTTGAGGAAAAGTGCATAGGATTTCGGTGACAGTTTGCATTGAAGTGCCTCCATGGAGAGTTTTGCCATTATGGACATTTAGGTCTCATTTTCTTGCAATTTCTTCCTCAACCATCTGTTAACTACCTGTAGTTGTGTTCTCATTGGGTACTCTCTATCACTTAACTCACTCAAATCCTTTCCCATTTCTAAGATATTTTCCTCCATAAGGCCCACATCTTCAACTTTCTTGGATTTGGAAATTTGAATCCATTTATGTGTCGTTCCTCTTTCTGCCTCAAGTTCAAAGAAGAGAGGGACTGAAATTTTTTTGGTATCACTCTCCCTCCTTCGATGAACTTGTAATAGGAGCTCAAATTAGGCTGTGGACTAGGCTCCTCTAGCTCTTGAAAATATATCTCAAAGGTTCTTGGAGAACATATCCATTCTTGCAACTAATGTATTGCCTCTTTCCCCTCTTTCTACCCCTTTTTCTCTTCCTGTAGCATTTTCTGTTCTTCCGGTAACACTCTTTGTGCTTCTTGTAGCAGGCCTCTCCCTTTTCGTTGGAGTGGGACAGGTGCCTTGTGCTACTTATAGGAGTTTGACCTGGTGATAGGTTTTTTTACATAGGTTACGAGAGTCTTTGAGATGGCTCCAAGAGATGTGACTTTCTTAAATTTCATCTCAATGGACTCTAGCTCCTCTCTTTTACTTGGTGATTCCTAAATTATAATAGTGGTATTTGTGGGAGTTTGAGGCTTTCCCTCTTTAATTCTAGTGATCTTCCTTGTTTTGAAGTAGAGTGGAGTTTGCCTCTCGCATTTTTTCTTAGGTTTGATTGGTTTGCTCAAGGCAGCTAGGACAACAGTTGTGTCCTTTTCAGGGTGCTCAAGAGACAAAATTCTCTACTCTTGGGGTACCTCCTCTTCTCTAGGTGCAATGCTTTTCTCTAGACTTGGTTCTTCTTGTTGCTCCTCCTCTTCTTGGTGTTCTTCCTCCACCTCTTCCTCTTCTGCTTCTTTTTCTTCCTCTTCTCCTACCTCTTCTCCTCCAAGTGCAAGGACCTAAGTGTCAAGGAATCCTTCTCTGTCCATATCTCTGAATGTGGACCAGAGGACAGGAACTCTTAAGTTATTCAAAAAATATTCCACTATTAGTTTGATGAGGCCAAGATGTCCTAATTGTTATGGTTTTCCTTCATTCACCTTCTGGCTCATGTCCATGATGGATTGTAGGAGGAAATAAGGCACACCAAGTCTTTCAGCCATGCACAATCTTGCTCAAAATCCACTTCATGGAGCAGTCTGAACCAGTAGCCATAACTACAGTCAGTCTTCCTTCACGAGAGATGAACTTAAGGATGTGGTAGGCCACCTCATCCCAAGGACAGGGGAGTCTCTCCCTTCTTCATCATCGGTGAAGAAACTATTCTTAGCAAGGGCATTGGTAGACTTGTCCTCTTTCCTCCACTGGGCCCCTAGGGCAATTGTTGTCACCCTGCTAATCAACCTAGGAGTAATGGTAATGGATAATCCTCTCACCACATTAGTATCATTGATTCTTTGTTGAGGGTTTAGGTGCGTGGGAAACTCATAAGTGATATCATCCTCATATCGTTTTAGTAGCTCAAGGAAGCTTAACCATTGATGCCTCCTGAAAAATGTCTACTACAGGGGGATGAAGGTGAATTATCTTAGTATTTATAGGTTATGTTCTATTGAACCCCCCTCCCATCTTCTTCTCTATTTTTAATTAGGTGTAGGATGGTTTTTCTATGCTAGCCCCAATATGAACTCAAAGGGAACATAGGGGTGGAACCTCTAATTGATGATAATTATGTGTATCCTTGTATTTTATAGCAAAACAACTCTTTTAATCCACAAGATCATTGTAATTACTAAGAGAGCATAAGGTTATCTAGCATGTAAATCAAGGACAAAAGAATGAGAGGGCCATTTACTTTTCACTATCAGGCCTCGTGTAATAACAATTGAAGACCGAATTGGCCCTAGATAGTGTTTTGCACCATTGGAGGCTTCCTATAACATTTTTTGTGCTTCCTGTAGCTTCTTGTGGCCTCCTGCACTTCCTATAGTTGTTTCCTATAGGATTGAAAGAGTAGTGTTTGACCCCCTCGGTAGCTTCCCAAGGTTGTCTCTACCTCAATGGATTTATAAATGAGTGAAAATGAAAATAATTTCAACATTTATGTTATTTCTAGTTAGGGCTTAGAGCGCTATGATGGTTGGCAGTGGTATGAGTATTCGTCATTTGGATCGTTGGCCCACCTTGGGTGATCATTCTCTCTAGCCTCGTAATTAATACCCACTCCTTCTTAACTGATTTCAACTTCCCTCTTAACCGAACTGACTAATGTTACATTTCTACATTGCATGATGACTAATGGATCATGTTTTGTTCACTAGCTAATGGTGGAAAAGTTAATTGGCCACCTCTATCTTATAAAAAAACCTTCCTTCGACATTCATACATTTTTCATTATTTTACACCTAGGGAGAAGCTTAAAGGTTACCATACATGTTCCTACCTTATGCTTGATCGATGCATGCTAAAGTCCTAGACCTCTTGTGGTACTACAAAGGAAGTTATCTTACTGTAATTTTTTTTCCTGTGTACTTTTTGTGCTTGCTGATGTTGTTCATGGGTGCAGGTGCTTTGCTAATATCTTAGGTGTTTTTGTTGTTGTTGTGGAGTACTTATTGGAATGAAAAGGTTCTCTAGTATGGTGGTACCATCCTCTCAATTTGGATGAGAAGAAGAATTATGTTTCATGTTTATCATAATAGTGGCACACGCTGCTACAGGAGATGATGTAACGACCCCTTTTTTTCTTATTTTCCAAGGGATTTTCTTTTGAGGAGTGGTGAGAGGGAATTTATGGGTTGAAGGATGAAGTTAGAGTCCTGATAGGGTAGTGAATGCTAGTGAAAACAAAGGAAATTTCCACTTTCTTTCTTTTTGAAATATTATTTTTTGAATGAGACACTGCTTAGGGTTGACCTTAAGAAATGGTGATTTTTTTGAATCAGGGATGGATGGAGGATGGGTGAGCAGTTGGATCACGATGTGAGGACTCTATCTAGCGTTGGATAAGCCATGCTTCATGAATTTCGTATTAATACCTCTTTCCTATAGAATTTCAGATATCTTCTAGTGCTACAGGATCTTCATGTAGGAGTTACAGGACATCTTGTAACAAACCAGAGAGGGCATAGAAATGGATTTGTGGGGCCCAAGGATGGGTGAGAGTGGTAAGGACATGGTTTCCATGGATGTTATGGAGTAGATGGAGGGAAAAATGGAATGGAACTTGATCATGTTGTCCATGTAGTTCTCCAACTTGCCACTGTTATCAAAACTTGCAAAATAACAGAAACTATTAACAAACAAGTTGTAGATCCCTGTCATGGCATTCTTCTTTGATTTTTCTTTTTTTTTTTTAGGGACACATAGGCTGACTCAACGGAGGTTTTCACCCAGAGATATTTTATTTTATTTCTTTGTTCCCACTCTTTGTATGCCTCAAGGAGGTTTTCAACCCAAGAGTTGGCCTGAAATGCCTCATGGAGGTTTTCAACACAAGAGTTGGCCTCAAATGCCTCATAGAGGTTTTTGTCTAGGCCTCTTATTGTTTTTTTTTTCTCTTTTTTTTTCACAAACAAAAACAATATTTAGGAATGTTGTGACTTGGAAGTTAGAACAATTCCAATAACATCCTCCTTGCTGATGTTGCTGATGAATTCTTCCTTGGAGAGAGGCCTTCTATAAATATTCAATCTGTAGCCATTAACAAGCAAAGGAATCCCTTCCTCATCAATGGTCCTCATCTAACCAACTCGATTGGCATGGGATTTCTCTACCAGATATGTTCCCAACCACCTTGTCATCAATTTTCCTTTCAATTCCTTGAACCTTGAGTCATATAGCAGAGCCCAATATCCTTCTTGAAAGACATTGTCCTTGATATTCCTATCATTCTAGACCTTCCTTTGCAATTGAACAACTTTGGTGTGTAGGAGAGCTTTCATTCTGAATTCATCCAAGCAATTTAACTTGAGCAACCTCTCCTGGTGTGCCTTTGTAACATCTAAATCCAATTGTACCGTCATTCTCAAAGTATTGTATTCAAACTCAGTGGAGTGTAGAGCCTTCTTTCCACAGACTAATTCATAAGGGTTGAAACCAGCAGTGGTCCTCCAAGTGGTATTGTAGGCCCAAGTGGCATCCAATAATATGTCTGCCCAATCCTTTATGTTGTGGCTCAAGACCCTTGTGAGGATGCCTTCTAGTGCCCTATTGGTGACCTCTACTTGTCCATTGGCTTGAGGATGATAAGCATTAGATTTTCTGTGCTTGACATGATGTTTCCTTAACAAATCCTCGATCAGATGTGACGTGAATTGAGCTTCCTGATCACTGACTAGATCTCTTAGATATCCAAATTTGTAGAACACATTCTCCCTCATGAACTCAGCCAGTTTTTCCTCTATTGCTACCTTAACAGCCTTTGTCTCAAAACACTTTGTCAAATTGCTATTAGAGAAAAAACACTTTGTTTAATACCAATACCCTCCCACCTTGATTAGAGATTACATTGCTCGAGCTTCAGATCTCTGGCATGGCCTCTGATGGTAGAAGAGTGTCGCAAGGATAGAATGGGGGCTTCAAATCGCGTGAGATGGTTAGGAAACACGGGAAGCCGCCTGCGGATTCGCAACCAGAAAACGGGCAGAATATTCCACCGTGCATGTCGGTTGATGCGCCCTCGATTCCTTTGATCCTTCTCGATTGAAACTGGGTGCGCTCCCGTCCCGGAAACCACAGATCCAATGCATTCAGTGCGACTAAAGAAGCTTGTGGCGGTTCGAATTTACGAAAAGATATGCCTACTCCCAGAGAAATTTACGAAGCCCTTGATAAAATTTTTGTCGATCAGGAGCGTGCAAAAAGGTTTGATCCTCTCTATTATTTTGCTTAGATTCGCTTTCATTTGTTATAGCTTGACATGTATTTTGTTGTTCATGAATTTTTCTTTTTATTAAACGCCAATTGAATGCTCAATTGACAGTGTTATATGTTAAAATTTAAAGCTTTTTTGGTTGTTACTAAATTTCTTTACTAGAAGTAGGGGCAAAATAACGAATGCACTGAGAATTCCACGCAACTTGAACATATCTCTAAGAATTCCCTCTCCTCGTCTCCCACTACATATACAACAACAGGCTCGCTGCATCTACACCAGGTCCTCAAGTTTTAATTTGTAAAAATGATGATGAGCATGAGCAGCTTCCGAACCCGTTCCGGGCAACTTGTTCATCGGCGTTAGAACTTTGTGCGGAGGAATTGCACCTTTACCCTTTGCAACATTTATTACCGATTATGTTATCAAAGTTGTTATGATGGGAGTAGCGTCTAGCGTGGCACTGGCGTTGTTTGGTGCAGTGGGCGCTTATTATGGGCGGTCACGCATGGTGAAGGGATGAATGAGAGTGTTGATAGGAAGATGGATGACCATGTTGGTAAGCTGCCATTTCCTTAAGCTCTTTGTCGCATTACTGCATGACAGATATACATGTCTTCAAATATTAGGGTGATTAAGAACTTCATGTCGATCTCATCATTATAATTATATTTTATAATCATATTTCTGCACTTTAATATGCTTTTAAAAATCTTGGCCCGTCTATTGTTTTTAATGCTGGGATGACATCTATGTGGGATTGTCTTGATTTGTGTGTTGTGTAGAGATGAATTATATATGTGGGGGCTGGAATGATTTGCGCGTAATATTAGGACGTTATCCCTGTGAATCAAAGGTTTATAGCTAGATTTCGGAGAAAATACTCGTTTTCTATCATGATATATGTAATGCTGGGATGCTATTCATGTAAGTCCAAGCTTTATAGCATATTTTCGCGAGCACATATTCCCTTTTTATCATGATAGCTGTAAATTCCATCCTGTTTTGTTATTTTTCGTTTTTTTTGCAATTAAATATAATTTAGATGGTGAAACCAAATGTTATTATTTTTTTAATCTAATTTAATTAGTTTTATTGTCTAAATATATATACCCAAGATAAAATTAGTTGTTGATTGAAAAAGTTGTAATCTTATAAATTATTTCCAAAAACATATTATAAAATTATAAACTAATTTTAAATTTAATCAGCAATAATTGTTATCGTTAAACCATAACATTCAAATAATTCTGATAAAAAAGACTATACATTTATGAGCTATTTTCAAAAATATTTTATTATCATTCTGAATATTAGGGAAGTGATTCATATAAGAAATGTTTTATACATTATATTTAATAAAATAAAGGAAAATATATGTAATAAATCATATTGCATGAAAACTAGACTGAATATTAGGGAAGTGATTCATATAAGAAATGTTTTATACATTTTATTAATAAAATAAAGGAAAATATACGTAATAAATCATATTGCATAAAAACTAGACTATTAGAGAAAAACATAAACATATACCTATGATATATTCGAAGTACTCAACGAACATTTTGGCTTTAAAATTTCAAAAAAAAATCTCTCGGGACAACAGGAAGCGAGCCTGACTTCAGTAGGGCTAAACCAGAGATTTTCAAAACTATCATACCAAATATTTGATGGCTTGATTTTGAAACATGTAATTGTTTTAATATTAGGTTTACTATATTACTTTAATATTAGGTTCATTAGTACATTATATTAATAATAATAGTAGGTCTAGATTTTTTAATATTAAATTTAATAATATTAAGTTTAGATTTAATAATATTCGGTTTACTTTTAATAATATCATAATAGTAATAGTTTAGGTTATACTTAATAATATTGAATTTCTAATATTATTTTTAATAATATTAAGTTTATATCTAATGATATTAAGTTTAATTTTAATAATAATATAACAACTTTATAATAATATTAGCTCACTAGAGTAATGTTTATATCTAGAAGTCATATTAATAAATTTTATAAGTGTTTATTAATAATTTGTAATTACATTAAATATAATTTAATTATATAAACCATTATAAATGATAACTTGTAAATTATAATTAATATTTATAATTATTATAAAGTATTTGAAATGTGGTTTAAAAACTATTTATATTAGCATGTTTAATAATATAATAATGTTTTAAGTTTATTAAGTTCTTGTATTTGTAATTCCTAGGGTTTATAATATTTATCTTCTGAGTTTATAATATGAATTTTTTGGGTTTGCTAATTTCTTGGATTTATAATATTCATCTCCTTGGTTTTTAATCTCTAGGGTTTATAATATTAGTCCATTGGGCTTATAATATTAATCTATTTTCATATTAATCTCTTGGGTTTCTAATCCTTAGGATTTATAATAATGATCCCTTGAGTATATAATGTTAATCTCTTTGGTTAAGAATTATGACTAATAATTATTATTAATATTAGCATTACTATTAATTAATTAATTAATTAATTAGCACAACCACATTAATAAATGTGGTTGATATACACATGTATCAACAATTATTATTATTAATTAATATTATAGAAAATTATTATTCTTGTTAATTATTATTACTATTATTAATTATTATTATATCAAAAATTGTTATTAATAATTATTATTAATAGTACTATTACTATTAATTAATTAATTAATTAATTAATTATTATAATTATTGTTGTTGTTGTTGTTGTTGTTAATCTTTGGGTTTATCATATTAATACTTGGTTTTTTAATCTCTATAGTTTATAATTTCGATCCCGTAGGTATATTAATCCCTTGGGTTTTTAATTCATTTGGTTATAGACAGATTTTCTCATGGTCCAACATCACATTGTGATAAACATTGTGAGCCATGGTAAATCATGGTCAACCATGCTCAACCGTGTTTTATAAAATCAATCATGGTCATCCATGGTCAATCATGCCCAACCATGGTGCAATGTCACATTGTCACAAAAATTTCTTAATATGAAAATCAATCATGTGTAAGCATGTTCAAGCAAGGTCCAATGTCGTATCGTGACATTGATTGTCTCAATATGAAAATCAACCATGGCCAACCATGGTCAACCATGTTTATTTTAGAGTTTATAATATCTGGTGTTTATATACCTTGTGTTTAATATGATTCCATTAGGTTCATAATCCGGTTGGGTTTTAGTATTAGTCAATTAGATTTGTTATTCTCTTGGGTTTATAATATCAAACAATTTGATTTATTAATCTAAGGGTTCAACCATGGTCCACCATGGTCTCACGTCGCATTGTGACAAAGATTGTCTCAATACGAAAATCAATCATGGTCAACCATGGTAAATCATGGTCATTCATGGTCAATCATGGTTAATCACGATAATTATGAAAATAAATGATTTCCAATCATCGTCACATTGTGAAAAATATTGTCTCAATATGCAAATCAATCATGGTCAACCATGGTCCAAAGTTGCATTGTGACAAAGATTGTCTCGATATGAAAATCAATGATGCTCAAGCATGGTCCAGCGTTGCATTGTGACACATATTGTCTCAATATGAAAAAAACCTCGGTCAACCATGTTTATTTTAGGGTCAATCATGCTCAAACATGGTGCAGCGTCATGTTGTTACAAAGATTGTCTCAATATGGAATCAACCTTGTTCAACCATCCTCCAACGTCGGATTGTGACAAAGATTGTCTCGATATGAAAATCAATTACAGTCAACCATGGTCCAATGTCTCATTGTGACAAGGATTGTCTCTATGAAAATAAACCATGGTCAACTATGGTAAACATTTTTTATTTTAGGGTTCATAATTCGTTCGAGTTATAGTATTAATCCCATGGTTCCATAAGCCGTTTTGTTTATTAGCGTAAGGGTCCATATATTAATGATTTTATTAATGTAAGGGTCCATATATTAATATTATTCCCTTGGGTTTAATATTATTTCCTTACCTTTATAATTCCTAGGGTTTTTAGTATTAATCCCTTGGGTTTATTAATCACTTGGGTAGATAATATCAATCAAGGTAAACCATGGTCACCCATGTTTATTTTAGGGTTTATGGTATTTATCTTGGGGTTTATATACCTTGGGTTTATAATATTAATCCCTTGGGTTTAATATTATTCCCTCGGGTTCATAATCCCTTGTGGTTTTAGCATTAATCCCCTGTCTTTATTATTTTCTCGGGTTTATAATATTAAATACTTGGATTTATTAATATAATGGTTCAACCATGGTTGAGCATTGTCCAAAGTCTCAATATGAAAATCAAATATGGTTAAGTATGTTTATTTTAGGGTTTCTAATATTTATTATTAATCCCTTGGGTTCATAATCCCTTGGGGCGTTCATCCATAGGGTTTATAATATCAAAGCCTTGGACTTGTTAATATAACAGTTCAGCCATGGTCGTGCATTGTCCAATGCCGCATTGCGACAAAGATTGTCTCAATATGAAAATCAACCATGGTCAACCATTGTCAACCATGACCAACTATAACCACCCATGGTCCTACATTGAATTGTGACAAAGAGTCTGAGTATGAACATCAACCATGGTCAACCATGGTCAATCACAGTCAACCATGGTTAATAACCATGGGCACATTTTGACAAGGATTATCTCATGGTCCAACATCACATTGTGATAATCATGGTCAACCATGGTCCATCATTTCATTGTGAAAACCATGGTTAGTGATGGTCTAACATTACATTGTGACAAAGAATTTCCCAATATGAAAATCAACCTTGGTCAACCATGGTCCAAAATCTCTTTGTGAAAATTTTTCTGCAATATGAGAATCAATCATGGTTGACCATGGTGAACCATGGTCCAACATCACATTGTGACATAGATTTTCTCAATATAAAAATCAACCATATTCATTCATGGTCAACCATGTTTGTTTAAGGGTTTATATAAACCCTAGCGAATACAAACGTTATGGTTCTTAGTATTAATCCCTTGGGTTTATTATCCCTTGGATTAATATTATTCCCTTTGGTTTATAATCCCTTGGGGTTTTAGCATTGACCCCTTGGATTTATTATTCTCTTGGGTTTATAATATCACATCTTTAGGTTTATTAATCTAAGGGTTGATATTCCCACGGTATAATATTATTCATAGGGTTTGTAAGTAATATTAATCTCTAAGGTTTAATATTATTCCCTAGGGTTTACAATTCCTTGGGTTTTTAGTATTAAACATAAGGGATTATAAACCAAAAGGAATAATACTAAACCCAAGGAATTAATGTTATAAACCAATGGTTTACAAACTCTAATATAAATATTATAAACCCTAGAGTAAAGATCATGAACCATGGTCCAACGTCGCATTATGAGAAGGATTTCCTCAAAATGCAAATCAACCATTCTCAACGATGTTTATTTTAGTGTTTATAATATTTATCTTAGGGATCATATACCTTGGGTTTACAATATTAATCCCTAGAGTTTAATAGTATTCCCTTCGGTTTATAATTCCTTGAGTTTTTAGTATTAATCCCTTGGGTTAATATTACTGCCTTGTGTTTATAATCCCTTAGGGTTTTAGTATTAAACCCTAGGAATATGAACCCTCATTAATTTATTGGATTGATATTATAAGCCCAAGGGTTAATACTATAACCCCAAGGTATTATAAACACATACTAATATTATTAAAGCCAAGGTATATAAACCCTTGGATGACCATGATTTATATTGAGCCTAGATGATTAATACTATAATCTTATGAATAATATTATATCGTGGGAATATAAATATTTAGATTAATATACCCAAGGGGTTGATATTATAAACCCAAGGGATTGATACTATAAAGCCAAGACAATATAAACCCTAGTGTTTCTAGTATTAATGCCTTGGGTTAATAATCCCTTAGATTCTCTTTCAATCCCTCAGTTTATAATATAATATTTCTAGGGTTTGTATGTATATTACATAACTTAAAAATAAATAATATTAAATTACATTTAATATTAAAAATAATTATTATATAGAAATAATTATTATTAATTATAATGATAATAATAATACATTTGTTGCAATATATTTTATTATTATTATTTATGTTTTTACAGATTTATCCATGGTAGGTGAAAATGAAGCCTTCCACTAAATTAATATTTTTAATGTGGTGCTGCTAATAATATAATTGTCGGAGTTCTTAAAACAAAAAGGCCCTCACTTACAACGAGGAGTACTTGGTCTTTTCATATTGGTTTTGTTAAATTTTAATAAATACAATGTTCAATCTTTCACTTTTCACCAATATATATATATTTCACCAATATATATATATAATTTTGTAAATGAATTTGAATTGGTTAATAAATAAAAAATATAATAATAAAACCTAATCCAAAATAAATTAGCTTAAACTATTAATTATTTATCTATATATAATTTATATAACAATATAAATTAAATCTTAATTTTTTATAACTTGAATACTGAGATGTTTTAAAAATATAGTAATATTAAGTAGTATAAACAACTATTTTATATATTTTAATTATTATGTTGTAAGGTGTTTCTTTCGAAAACAAGGAGCTATTGCCGTGGCGGTAGTCCGTGCCGGGGTCTGCAGGGACAGCACAAATGGATTGTATATTGTCCGATTTGAAATGGGATTTGAAATGGAATTGAAATAGTTCACCTAGAGCTGTGCACGGGAGTCATACCAATCCGGTAGGGATTATTTATAATATTTACAAATTATTGTTATACATATTTATATAATTAATAAAAAAATATAATTAAATATAGTTAATTATAATTAATTATATAAAATCATAGTTAACCGTTTATTCAATTACAGTTAGAAATAATATATAACAGGTAACCGTGATTTAAGATATTGTCAGGTATGAAACCCTAGGAACCATTATAAAAATTACAGATAGCCATAATATTGTCATAAATACAACAATCGTGATTTGTGGTCAAATTATGAATCAACAGTATGAGACATTACTATTGGTACAGTTTGTGTGTACACAACGTCGAAAATGGAAATATATATATATATATATATATATATATATATATATATGGAAATTGAAAAACATAAACGCTATATTATATCGGAAGTCCTATATATAAGTTTTTGGCATGAAGTAGCTTCTGAACATTAATATCTTAAAGCTACACTGAAAAAATCTTTACTTTCAGTGAAAAAGAATATGCATATCAAGACAGATACAGTGATTAACTAACGAGTTACCTTTTGATGCACAGGAATGACATCTGATAATTGATTGTTTAAACCCAGAGTAGATTACGGGTGGTGCCCGTTCCTTTTTGCTAAAGTCATTGGCATAAAAATAGCAGAACTTTAACTGAGCCTGATTTGTGATCTACGTCTTCATGATATTCTTTGCAGTTAGGCAAGCCTCCTCTTTGATGTCAGTTTTCCCGTTTGGATTTCCAAGTTAAATCCTTTGTGTTCTATGTGTGTGATTGCTTGAGTTTGCTGTTTCATATTCTTTGTTTACAAGCACAGTAAAATCTGAAGATAGCAATAGCACAGTCATAAGATAATTACACAGTAGTAATTGACAGAAACAGGACACCGCAAGATAAAATAAACCAGCAAGTTAATGACATTTAATTTTTCGCATTTAAAAGAAGTTAATAGCATCCATAATGGACAATGGACTTGATCATAGGCTGATCAGATTTGATATTAACTGCTAGTGAAAATTGTTCTACTGAAATTATATTATACAACCAAATTCTCTACATTTTGTGGAAGATATGGACTATTTGAGATTTTATTCATAAATTCACAATTGTTATTATTGAATGACATTGTTCATGGTTTTACATTTATATTTATAAATGCAATTTTTCTGAGAATAGCTCATTAAAAATTTGTGTAAGGTTATATTATACATGTATACATTTGTGGTAGGCATATATCATATTTGACATTTTATGCATAGCTTTACTCCACATTTTGAAGGACAGCATTCATGATTTCACAATTGTATTATTCCAGATAAAAATACCCGAAAATAACCATTATTAAAAGCGTAGTAATATGACAAGTCAGCAAAATCAAGCATTATAAACTTGCAAGATGTTGATCGGGATTAACAATACACAGGAACGAGTTTTCTATTATAAAAAGAAAGAAAAGTTAAAGCAAATCAGAAAATCGCGAAACAAATGCGAATAACATTTTTTAAATTAAAGAAAATTAGAAAATTGCACAACAAATGTAGAATTTACGCAGATAAAATACCGAAGGCGGCCGTCATCTAACTTATGCACATAAAATTCCCAGAGAACTAAAAATAATTCATGATTTTTTGCTTCTCTAAATCAAAAAGGGCTTACTTGATAGAATCCTCGGAGCTATTTGCATCTGCAGATCTCGCCGGAATAGTAGCTAATTCAACCACAGGCCTGTCATGAGCGGCTACGGCCCGGTAATGTCTGCCATCCTGCACCCCGTACCGCCCATTCTCGGGTTCGACTCCACTAAGAATATGTTGAAATAAGGACAACCTTGCTGCTGTCCACAGATACCAAATGTAATTTATGATAAAAATATGCAGAAAGTGCAGGTTTGGAGAAAGGAAAAGCAACTGAACTCTGACGAAGACCCATTCTGTTTCGCTAAACTAAACCGAACAACAAAGCTTCAATCTGCCTTCGCCGAACAAACTTGCTATCTTCCTTGAAAGATCTTGCTGCTTGGATGGCGTTGCAAATTCAATGTGTAATTCGTTACAAAAATTTCGGTTCGAAGTAAAACATATATTTCAAGATTGTTAAAATATTTTAAATGGTTATTACCTGATGTTGCTCTGGCTCATGCCCATTGCAAGAGACATATGTCTGAATAACATTTATTGCCCAATCTTTAGACCTGGCAATAAGATTGGATGACATATGTTTAATAGCATGCAAAAAATTTAAGCAAATTGTACAGTTAACAATAAACAGAAACATAGGTAAAATAATACCAAATGCAATACAAACCTCTGTGGTGCTGAGCCCTCCTTTCATGGCTCCACGTTTGAGTTTCATTTGAGCTTCTTCTGACATGGGAGCGTCATCCGAACTCATTTTTCCTACCAGATAATTAACTACCTATTACTCTAGGATCACCCTTTTCATTGGTTGATATCTCTATTCTATTCCGAACAGTCTGCAACATGATGTGCTCCATTCAGACAATGATGCATATATATATAGATATAGGTTCCTTTGGTACTCTGAGGTACTTTGAACTTACTCCGGACAAGGCATTTGTAGACCACCGTGGACGCCTTTACATATGCAAACAGCTAGCACTTGCAGGATGCAGGACACTGCATGCATGACACGGAGAACAGGTAGCAAAAACTTAGGACAAACTAAGTGGTGCTTTTGATAAAATGTTGGTCTCTGAAAACTTTGGATAACAAAAAATTTTCATCTCTGAAAACTTTGGATATCTTATTTTTACCCCGAACATAATGTCTTGAAAGTTGTGAAGGGCGCAATAAGACCCCCAACTTTATTGTCCAATCAAAAATTGCATAATAAATTTTATATTATTTTCTAATATGAAAAATTTGGTTAAAGGTGTGATGTACAACAATATTTTTTGGTCAAACAAGAGATTAATATGCAGTCAACGCACAATCGATCACTAAGAGTCCAAGGCAGGGACCAATAACTCTTTTAGGTAGGATTGTGTACTATTTTGTATAATTGGATGTAATGTTAAAAAATTGAAGATTTTTAGGTCATTCCATTAACATTTAACAGTTAGGAAAAGAATAATATTTAATAGTCAAACAAAAAACTAATAGTTAGAGTTGCTTCTTTGCTGAACAATGTCTTGATGGGTTAACGGTTTCTGGATGGTTTCTCTGGAAGAGCATTTCTCTTGTAGGGATTTTGAGCGCACTCGAGTTATCGAGCATTCACCTATCTGGTAATCTCTTACCTCCAATGTAACTAAATATTTTTTTCAGAGATTTACTGGGATAAGAGGACTTAAGGACCGGATTTTCCATTTAATTTGGTTATAGATATTGTTCAATGTTTTAAATTTTTTCTTAAACAGTCATTTTTCCATTTAATTTTATCATCAATACTGTTCGCTGCTTTTAAATCTTCGTTTGAACAATATATTATTTTCATTGAAATTAGGGTAATGTATGAAGCTGCTTCCACATTAGTGCTTTTAGATTGAGATTTACAGTGGTGAAAAAGAATTTGATCTTTCTTTCTTCTAATTTTATTTCCCTTTTAAGTTAGAATTCGGTCGGTCTGTATTGCCTTTTACATTATTTGAATTTTCAAATGTTCTTTAAGACTTCTGTTGATGACATTTAAACTTTAAAGTCCTGCGATGTACAGCCTCAAGGTTTCTGGAGATGCTGTAGACGCTAGACAAAGAGCTTCCAAAGCAACTGTGCTCGAAATAATGATGAAAACAAGAGTTTATTTTAAATGCATTGGTTTACATTCACAATCACTGGGAAATTAATCATTTTAATCTACCAAGGAAAAGAAAACGTTAAATTGATCTCAAATGGTTTTAAAGATGAGAAAATAGGAGAATCTTGGGATATTTTTTGAACGTCTAATTCTTTGTGTATTTTGATTCTTTTATTCCGAAGCATCGAGGATCACTAAGCTAGGGCCCCAAAAGAGAAGACATCAAAGAAGTACGTTAAATAGCACCGAATTACTAGGAATCTAACCCATTACAAGATAATTACTGATAAAATTGTTGCTTGATCAGTCCAAACGAGAAAAGTAAAGTAACAACAGAAAAAATCTCATCAAAGAAAGAAAGTTAAGATGCCGGAAAGAAAAGAACCAAGAAGTCTGTGGACACGGACATTCCGAAACATCCTAAGACGACTTTCTTACTCTTCATGTATGAAATTGAAAGGAATTATGTCTTCAGAATCTTCTCTTACCCATTATTTTATTTAATGTTTGTAAGTAAGAAGAGAATATAAAAAACACATAGAAGTCATTTGATGAGCAGATCGAGATTCAAAGAGGAATTAAAAAGAAAAATCCCGATATTAAAAGTGTCGTCATGGTGACTAATTCATAATTTTTCTTCCTATCATTTTCAATCGTCTTTAAATATGGTGAGAACGAGCTCCTCAAGCCTGAAATTTTGCATGCATTGGTTAACACAAATTGCTTTTTAATTTGGGGGCATTAAGATGTCCAAATCTACGGGAACGAAGTGGAAATCGATGACGGATGAACTAAGTTTCATCCCATATTTAAAAAGCTGCTTTGCTATTCAATATTTCCATGTCTTTAAAAGCATTAATAAGTTTAATCTTGTTCTCATGTGTCATAAATTTGGGGCTTTTATCAGGAGAAACTTCCCTACAACAAATTAGCTGCAGAATACACCAAATAAAAATACTGCTCAGATGGCCAAAAGTTTCCAAAGAATCCTGTTGGAATTTAATTCCAACTGCAACAATGAACAGCTGCATAGGAATCTGATTTGCAGTAAATGTTAAAGGTGTTCGGTGCAGCCAAGTCGCCTTTGATATTTTTGCACATAAATATGCATTAAAGTTTCAGCTGATTTCCCCTGCAGACAGCCGACTTGTTTTTGATAAAGGCATCACCGCCTTGCTGCAATAAATTCTGAGATAAACATTAGAAGATATTTTGTAATAGTTTATTGTTTTAATCAGATATTTTTCAGCATATAAATACCGCACAGCAGTTCTGTTTTTAAGGTTAGAGAGAAAGATAGAGAGCAGAGGAGAGCACGCAGCAGCGTGAGTATAGTTTTCTGTTAGTGAATATGGAAACGCAGCACACAGCAGTGTTAAGAGTTTAGCAATATAGCGCAGCAGCCCTGGAATGTAATTTCTGTGTTTTGAAGAAAGAATGTGCAGCAGCATGAGCTCACATGAAAGAAGCCCTTTTGCACAGCAGTGCAGGGACTGAAAAGTAAGAGAGAGCAGCAGCGTTAGAAGAAGCAGCAGCAGCAGCTGAAAAATCACACAGAGCAGAGGAAAGCACGCAGCAGGGTGAAGAGGAAGAAGAATAATTTCAGAAGAGTGAAATGCACAGCAGTGCAGAAATTTGAATGTAATTTGTTTTTTTTATGTTCATCTGTGTGGAACAGAATCGTTCCTTAGTGAATTTCTGAAGTAGATGTTCAACAATAGAAGTTTTTGAAATTCCCTCTGTATGAGGAAGACAAATCTGTAACAGTTAGTTTATTTTGATAAATACAAGTTAAATTTTTCCTGTTGCTGTTATACTGTCATCGTTGCTGAAACACGACGATCAGCGTTGCTGAAACAGCTCGTAACTCAAAAAATTACCTGACGTCAAAATTACGTTGCTGAAACACCGTTGCTGAAACACCTGTTTCAGCAACTGACAAAATTTCCTGTTGCTGAAACACCGTTGCTGAAACACCTGTTTCAGCAACTGAAAAAAAAAAACTGTGTTGCTGAAACACAGTTTCCAGCAAGCGAATTTTTCTGTTTTTCTGTGTAAAAACAGAGTGCGATTTTTTGTCTGTTTGTTATGGGATTTATCAGAAAATTCCAACATGGTATCGGAGCTAGTCCAGGCTCTTTGAAGTGTTAAAGAAGCTGAAGGAAGATTTCTTGCAGCAGCAACTTCTCCAGCAGTGTGAAGACTCAGCCAAGAAAGAATCTAAGGTATTTTTCAAGAATATTTTCTGTGTTGTTATTGAAGAAACAGTCAGTGATTTTAAAAACACAGTCAGAGATTTTAAAGCCTAGAACAAGAATGGCAAGGTCAAAGAAGAAAGCCTCCAGACCTGTTAAAAATGTGTCCCCCCTTTCTACTAAACTAGAAGGCAATCCATTAGACTACAGTCTATTTGAAGTTCCAAAGTTTGATGGAAACTTTGATGTATGGGAAGTAAAGATGAGGGCTTTCCTAATGTTTGAAGGGATTGAAGTCTGGGAGTCAGTGATTGATGACAGCAATATGGATAAAGAATCCATGGAGTATGATGCACAAGCAGCAAAGACTATCTTGGATGGTCTCCCCGATTCAGTGAAGAAGAATCTTGGAAAATATACATCAGCAAAGGATATATGGGAGAGACTGCATGACCTTCATGCAAAGGGAGCACTGACCATGACAATGAGTCAAGAAGAACCCATCATAGGAGCTGAAAATGAAAAGCTTGACCTCATCAAGCTTCAAGTAAAAGAAAGGGATGAAGAGCTTGCCAAGATTAAGAAGGAACTTGATGAAAGCAAGAGGAAGCATCATGAAGAAGTCATGTCTATGACAAATCAGTTGAACAGAGCAAAAAAGCAGGAAGACGCCTTGTCAAGTCAACTTGAACAAAGGCACATAAGAGTGAACAAACTTGTAGAAGAGATTGGACAGTACAAGGCAGAGGTCTCCTCCCTTAAGTCCGAACTACAAGAAGCCAAGAAGCAGGCAAAAGGAGCTGAAAAGAAAATGGAGAGCAGTCAAGCAGAAATCTCCAAAATGAAGTCTGATATTATCTCCCTTAAAATAGTAGCAGCTGAAGCTACTCGTAGCAAGGAAGAAACTGAGGGACAACTAGCAAAGAAAAATAATGAATGTGAAAAGTTAGAAGAAGAGATTGTCCTCCTCAGGAAGAAGGTTGAAGGGATGAACAAGATCATGAAGAGCTCTCAAGCCTTGGATGATATGCTCAGCTATCACAGATCTCCATATGATAAATCAGGACTTGGGTATGTAGGTGAACCCTCAAAGAAGGATGAGGATGCTTTAAGCAAAGGAGATGTGAAGAAGTCAGAAAGAAGGTATGATGCTCCTAGTTCCAGCAAAGGCAAGGAGAAAAATGAAGGCTACAATAGAAGAAATCCTGCTCCAAGCATAAAACCAGCTACAAGAAGAAATGTAGCTGATGTCAAAGAGGCAAGATGCAATGGTCATCAACAAAGGATCTCAAGGCAGCAAGGCTTCAGAAGTACATCAACGAAACCTCCATCTCCCAGGTACCAAAGTTCATTTCTTGGTTATTGTTATGCTTGTTCAAACTTTGGTCATATGGCAAAAGACTGTAGAGCATTTTATGGAGATAGATGTTGTGGTCCTCGACAATCTCCAAGAAATAATTTTGCAAGAAGAAATCATGAATTTTTATTCATGAACAATGTTGAATGTTTCAAGTGTCATAACATTGGGCATATGGCACGTGATTGTAACTTGACATGGGCCTTTACACAAGCTAAACCCATGCAAAAGAAGAAAGTTACACAAGTATGGAGGAGGAAGAAAACACAGTCTGAAAGTCCCTTGAGCTCTCTAGCTGATCTAAGTTTCTTTTGAGAAGATTCTGCTGAAAGAAGATAAAGCATACACTAAAGGGGAGCTTGTAAATTTTTGTTTGCTGAACTGTATTAACAGTCATTTGTTAATGGAGGATGTATTGCAGCGCAGCAGTTGCAAATGAAACTTTTGTTAATCCCTCTAAAAGGTAATATGCAGCAGTGATGAAATCAGCAATGTTTTTGCTTTGTGTTTATGCAATATGCACAGAAATGCATAAAGAAGAAAAGATGGCAGCGTTGAAATGTAAAGAGAAGCAGCGCAAGAAGAAAAGTATTCAAAGCAAGAAGATCCTCACAGCAGTGGGAAGACAGAACATAAAACAGCAGATTTTTAATGCACACTGAATGAATGAGAATGTGTGTGGCAGCAGAAAGCCAAAGGAATTGCACAGTAGTGCATTGTGTAAAAAAAAATGAAGCTGAAGATTGTGTGAAGCAAGGGTGTAAAAAGAAAAGGCAGCACCCCATGTTAATTTTTTTTTTGTTGTGTGGAGAATGCAGCGCAAAACAGCGTGATGGCAAGAAGGAGAAGCACAGTAGTGCGAAGAAAATGAAACCAGAACTAAGAGAGAATGAAGAAATGTGTTTTTACACAGCAATGCAAATAAGAAAATGCAGCAGCATGAAAATTTTTGTTGAAGAAATGAAAGGTAGTGGCACAGCAGCAGTGCGAGTGTAATCAATGAAGGGGAGCGCACAGTGCGTATTTTTGTTGTTAAATGTGAAAGGAATGCGCAGCAGTGCAAGAGCAATTTGAGAAGTTATTTTATGCACAACAGTGCAGTGATAGAGAGAGTGCTGAAACAGCAGTGCTGAAACAGCAGTTGCTGAGACAGCATAATGAGACAGTGTTGCTGAGACAGCAATGCTGAGACAGAGTTGCTGAAACAGAGTGCTGATAGAGAGTTGCTGAGATAGCAGTGCTAAGACAGCTGTATATGCAGCAGCATAAATGTATTGAAAGTTTTACACACAGCAGTGTAATGTTTTTCAGGAGAAGACAGAGTCTGTAATGAATAGCAGTATAGAGCATATTGCAACCTGAGTGCCATTGTGAAGAACAATGCGAATGAAGATATTTTCACACACAGCAGTGTAAAATATCAGGCAGACACAGTAGTGTCAATTTGGACAGATTGAAGTGCCTCTGAAGTAGGCATGTTGAAATCCCTCTGTTAAGAGGAAGATTCTCTCGTTGTGTTTTGGAGCAACAATGCATTCTACAGGCGTGTTTCAGCAACTGTCTGCCAGATGCTGAAACACGTGTTTCAGCAACAGCCTGTGTGGCTGAAACTGTAATTTTCTGAGATAACAGAAATTGGTTGTGGAACTGAAGCGTTCCTTGGTGAATCCCTCTGTTGAGAGGAAGATGCTTTTCAGCATAGTCTCAGGTAAACCCCTCTATTAAGAGGAAGACAATTTTAATTGGTTGTGGAACTGCATCAGAAGCAGTTGGTGAATTCCTCTATGAGAGGAAGTGTTTGGGTACAATTGAATGCCCAGCAGTTGAAATTAAGGGGGAGTGTTGGAATTTAATTCCAACTGCAACAATGAACAGCTGCATAGGAATCTGATTTGCAGTAAATGTTAAAGGTGTTCGGTGCAGCCAAGTCGCCTTTGATATTTTTGCACATAAATATGCATTAAAGTTTCAGCTGATTTCCCCTGCAGACAGCCGACTTGTTTTTGATAAAGGCATCACCGCCTTGCTGCAATAAATTCTGAGATAAACATTAGAAGATATTTTGTAATAGTTTATTGTTTTAATCAGATATTTTTCAGCATATAAATACCGCACAGCAGTTCTGTTTTTAAGGTTAGAGAGAAAGATAGAGAGCAGAGGAGAGCACGCAGCAGCGTGAGTATAGTTTTCTGTTAGTGAATATGGAAACGCAGCACACAGCAGTGTTAAGAGTTTAGCAATATAGCGCAGCAGCGCTGGAATGTAATTTCTGTGTTTTGAAGAAAGAATGTGCAGCAGCATGAGCTCACATGAAAGAAGCCCTTTTGCACAGCAGTGCAGGGACTGAAAAGTAAGAGAGAGCAGCAGCGTTAGAAGAAGCAGCAGCAGCAGCTGAAGAATCACACAGAGCAGAGGAAAGCACGCAGCAGGGTGAAGAGGAAGAAGAATAATTTCAGAAGAGTGAAATGCACAGCAGTGCAGAAATTTGAATGTAATTTGTTTTTTTTATGTTCATCTGTGTGGAACAGAATCGTTCCTTAGTGAATTTCTGAAGTAGATGTTCAGCAATAGAAGTTTTTGAAATTCTCTCTGTATGAGGAAGACAAATCTGTAACAATTAGTTTATTTTGATAAATACAAGTTAAATTTTTCCTGTTGCTGTTATACTGTCATCGTTGCTGAAACACGACGATCAGCGTTGCTGAAACAGCTCGTAACTCAAAAAATTACCTGACGTCAAAATTACGTTGCTGAAACACCGTTGCTGAAACACCTGTTTCAGCAACTGACAAAATTTCCTGTTGCTGAAACACCGTTGCTGAAACACCTGTTTCAGCAACTGAAAAAAAAAACTGTGTTGCTGAAACACAGTTTCCAGCAAGCGAATTTTTCTGTTTTTCTGTGTAAAAACAGAGTGCGATTTTTTGTCTGTTTGTTATGGGATTTATCAGAAAATTCCAACAAATCCGACGGAGTGCTTTAATTAAGTTTTTATGATCGAAATAAATTCAGCACAATAAAAGAAAATTGGGGCACCCAAAATGTTGAACAGAATTTCCAAAATTTCAACCAAAATTATAAGAAAATTTCCATTATTTTACAGGCAAATTTGAAGGGCCCTATACAATTGCATAATCAAAATTTCACAAAATAAATACAAGTATACACATAAAAATAAACAACGAATAATAATTACTTGATTGATCATCGTATATCATCTGACAAAAAGAACATTAATTTTTCTCCTCCATATCCCGGGGTGCATACATTGCGTAAAGCTAACTTGTGAGAGACATTTTAAGCTTAAACAATTTTCTAGTGCACAATTTTCGTATACCTAATTCCCTTTATACACCTTTACGCAAAGGCATTTTTGAATTTTAAGTTTCGACTGTTGTTATGAATTAGTTTATAATAACTTGCAGTAGTGTCTTAGTTTTCCTTAGATTAGATGCTTTACACTGACCCGGTTCCAGCTTCTTGCCCAGTGCTATACCTCTTACTCATGTAAAGGCATTTTTGAATTTTAAATTTCAGCTGTCGTTATGAATTAGTTTATAATAACTTGCAGTAGTGTCTTTGTTTTCCTTAGATTATATGCTTTACACTGACCTGGCTTCAGCTTCTTGCCCAGTGCTATACCTCTTACTCATGGTGTGGTGTTTTTTTATTTTAAAAATATTTTACAATTTGACAAATAAAAATGAGCTAAAAAATTTGATCACACCTTTTGTCTTACTCGCAGAACCTTCCAAAATCTGTAATTCAGAAAGCATGACCAAAGTAGCCACGGAAGTATACAAGATTTTCTGACTATAGCCTGATATGTTTTCCGAATGCTTCCTTAGCACGAAGAAGCCCTATCATCACATTTCTTCTTCTTTCAACAGGTTTCAAGTTATCCTCCTTGAACACTCCGCCCATGGAGCCACCAATATGCAGAAAAGGAACAAACACGAATATGTAGAAAATGAATAGAACAACCCTGCGAAAGCTCTTGTATGCTAAACATTGGAGGGTATCACAATGCAACACCCACCATAACTCTCTAGAAACATCATCTTTTCCGTTGGTGTTGTTAAAACCTCTCTTGATATGAAACATTGTATGAAAATGGTTAAAATGAGTTTGAGTTAAACTTCTAAATTTTTTTATCCATTATTTTCCTCCATCTTATCATTGATGGATTGATTGATTGATTTTGAGCCTCATTAGGGAATAAATCGGCTAGCCTTAATTGGCCATTAATAAGCAATGTTCGTCCTGCTTTCATTTGACCACCTCGATTGGCAAGCTTATCTTCTTCATTATTTAGATCATGATTGGCAAGCTTATCTTATCTGGTTCCTTATTTAGATCATGGAGGATGTGAAATTAATATTTTGGTGGGATAAGATTGACCAAGTTCGATACTATTTTCGTAAGAAGCTCAAAGGACTTTTCCTTAGGAATCGAACCATAAAGAGATGTTGTAAAATGAGTAGTGGGTAACCTATAATACTAATCCTTTGTATCTTATTATCCTTACCCAGCAATAGCCCTTGATAAATGCCATGATGTTGTAAAATGAGTAGTGGGTAACCTATAATACTAATCCTTTGTATCTTATTATCCTTACCCAGCAATAGCCCTTGATAAATGCCATGAAGTTCTCCGTGATTGTTGGTCATGAGGCTAAGTTGAGAAAAAAATCAAAATTATCTAATGTCCTTAGAGTAGATAAGAGCCTTCCTCTTCCTCACTTAATAAAATATTATAAATATCAATAAATAAGAGTATAAATATTAATATTAGTATTACTATTACTTTAAGTGTGTTTGTATGCCCTTTTCTCATATAAAGATAAATTGGACAGAGGATTTGAACACTAAACCTCCTCATACATAATATTTTTTTTACATAGCCATCCCTAATTGAATTACCGAGAAACTAACATTAATAATATTATTATTAATATAGTATATTAATAAATTAATATATAAAATTACTAAACTTAATCAAATTAATTAATTAAAAAATAAAATAAGTAATAATAACTAAAAACAGAAATCAAATAATAATAATATTATTATTGTTTAGATAATCTTCGGCAAAATCACATCACCAATCTTATGTCGACGCGTTTCGAACCAACCAGTGTGGTTCATCATCAGGACAAGTTGAAGAACCAATCTGGGTACGCTGATTAAATAGAGTGTGCAGAGATTCCAACGGCTAATTTTGACCCAAGGATCCTAGTCAAACCACTAATTCCTATAAATAGCTACAATGGGTAAATTTGTTAATTTATAACTAAAATTAAAATCGATTTGATAATTTTAGTATATAATATAATATCCTTATTTATTATGATGGTCAAATATTAATTAAATAATCTGTAATTATTATTTATTATGATGGTCAAATATTAATTAAATAATCTGTAATTAATTAAATAATCTGTAATTATTATTTATTATGATGGTCAAATATTAATTAAATAATCTGTAATTATTATTATTTAAATATAAATAAGGATATTATATTATATACTAAAATTATCAAATCGATTTTAATTTTAGTTATAAATTAACAAATTTACCCATTGTAGCTATTTATAGGAATTAGTGGTTTGACTAGGATCCTTGGGTCAAAATTAGCCGTTGAAATATAGCCGTTGGAATCTCTGCACACTCTATTTAATCAGCTTAGCCAGATTGGTTCTTCAACTTGTCCTGACGATGAACCACACTGGTTGGTTCGAAACGCGTCGACATAAGATTGGTGATGTGATTTTGCCGAAGATTATCTAAACAATGTTATGGATCACAGAAGTCTAAATTCCTTAATATTATTATTATTATTATTATTATTTCATAAAGTAATAAATATTACTATCCATCTAAATATTATTATTATTATTACTATATGAATAAGAGTAAACTATAATGTGAAAAGATAATTTAACCTATCATAACAACCAAAGGTAATGTAGGTAATGTAGACAAAAGCATAATTTGGGAGATATAGTGAAGAAAAGTAATTTTGGTAATTTAACCTATCACAACAACCAAAGGTAATGTAGACAAAAGCATAATTTGGGAGATATAGTTGAGAAAAAGTAATTTTGAAATTTTGTATTTATTATTGATTTTATTTTTCTCTCGAATTTTTCATTTTCTTTTGGCCACAAGAGACTTATTAAATATCTTTTCAATGGGAACATTGTGGTGCTTACACTAGGAAACTGAAATTGTTGGGTCAGGTAATTGATTTTCGATTTTCCCAACGCGAGAGTCTTCAGATCATCTCTTATTTTCATGTTTTCCTTCATTTTCTCAATCTTCAATTTGGTATATGCAATTTTTTTCTCCAAGGTTTTTGGACTTTGGTTTCTCTTAAAAAGCTTCCCTTCTGGACAACTGGAGCGTGGTGGATTCCCTTTTCTAGCCCTATCAAGATCAATTTCTAGCTCCACGAGCACGCTCTCTAACTATACATTTTTTTCTTTAAGTCTTTCCATTCGGGTACCATGTGCCTTTGAAACAGATTACTGATGGTTACACCGAATTTCAACCTCCTTGTTTGCACGTTGATATTCAACAATGTTCTCTAAACAACTGAGACCAGTTGTGTCGTGAATAAGTCTGTCCAATGAAATGGATGCATTGTATGTTCTCAAGACTTTTTTTGTAAGGCCTGGTGTAATTTCCTTATGGATGCATTTTAAGTTCTGAAGATTTTTGTTGTAAGGCCTGGCATAATTTTCTTGAAATGGGCATTCAACTTACTGGTGTGATGCTTAACAAACAAGTCATCCCCTTCACTTTTACACTTTTGGAAGTCACTAATGGTTGTTCAGACATCTTCATCTACTTAAGCACGTGAATGGAATCCTTACTTGAGAAATCAAATTGCAGAGACTTTGGAGGAATTAATGTCACATTTTCTACTTTTAATGCGTAGCAACCCACTTTATCAGCCTCGTCATCATCCTTCTCATTGCTTTCCCTCATAGAACATATCAATCAGGTATGTTTCCACTGCAATTTGTCTACTGGTCTCATACTTTGTCTTAAAGCATCTGGTACATGTTTCTCGATGTTATCTTTGTAATCCTAACACTGAGCCCTCTTAACTGACCCATTTTAACTATTCTATGAAATGTGATTTTGATCATAAGCACTATAGATAACCGTCAAGAAGAGGATGTGATATGTCTCATATAAATGAACGCTGCCTATGTTTAGAACTTTTCCATGGGACCTACAAAACTTGTCAAGAATCAGTCTAACTTGCAGGATGCTATCACGGTTATGTCCAAACTCAGTTGCGAAGTTTCAAACTCTATCGCAAAGTTTCCCCTGAAGATTATGTCCTGCTATAGAATTCAACAATACTTGCTCGAATTGATCATATAACTTTCTATTCACCCTCTCTTTGCCTCAGAGGCATGGAAGTTGCTGCTACATTTCTATTTCACACAAAATAAAAATCAGAAATCCTCCCTTGTCACAAATCCTCTTCCGTACAGGAAAAAAATATTCAGGATTAGGCCTTTCCGATCAACTATATGCATAAAAAACGATTTTACTTTTGGGTTGTATAATAATTCTTGTATTCATTCCATTCTCTGAAATTTTCGAGGGCAGTTGCAAGCCTCTTATTTGAAAGGGATGAACCTGTTAAGAGAAAACGAACAAGCAAAGTCATTTTACCATGTTGTAATAATTTTGTCTAAAGGCCAAAATTTTAAGGACTGGTGAAATGTAATAACTGTCCAAGAGTATTCTCTATTAGGGTGCCTTCTCTGACTTTGTAATTGTAGCCTTGGTTCTCCTGAAGAAAGAACGTCGACTATTGCACCCAAGGAACCTACTTCCAAAAGTATATTGTTAATCCGACTATCACTTTCTGTAAGATAACGTAGGATGCCTACAAGTCGATCCCTCTCTTCTATTTGATCTGCATTTGATATTCGGGCCACAAAATCCTTGATGTGCGTTTCTCGTAGATTTCTTGCAAAGTTCATATTCTCCCTCATCTTCTGCTAGACATAAGAGCATCTTCATCACAAATAGACATACATCAAAATTTGGATCACAAATAAGTGTTATCAGTACTTGAATTAATTGTGAGTTTCTGACAAGAAATAAGATTGTTGAACTCTTAGAGGCCAAACCCAAAAGCATATGAAGAAAATAAACTTGCGAAGGTAGGCTTGTCAAACATAAAGGCTCTAAAATTTCATAATTTAATTTCCTCAGTTCACGATTGATTTTTACCCCTCTAGATGATGCTCTGGATAAATTAGCCAGCGTCTCAGCCGCATGCTCTCTTAAGTCAATTTTCAATGATGCCAAAAAAAATGACCTAGAATAGAAGAGACGCTGCATTTTCATCAAGAATGTAAACACAAGTTTCCTCTATTCTTGAAACATGTTGAAGAGAAGAAAGAGGAATAGACAGTGATTCTGGATTATTCTTTGATATCATTCGGAGAAGAGGAGGGATGATGCCTCCATCACTTTCAGCAGCTTTATCACAATCTATGTGCTCTATTTTGAAGACTTCATTTGCAGGAAATGATGGTGTTTTCACAGATCCTTGTATAGGTTGGTGGACCAATGGGTAATAATAATGGCTTCTGCCATTTCTATGATATTTGCATCCAACCCATAAGTTCATCAATACCTCTTTTGATACTTCCTCATGTGGACCAATTGGGCATGGAAATCAATGAAGGAATGGAATTTTGAGTCTTCCCTGTAAGTTCAAATAGTTGAGGAGCCTTTGAAAGCTCTAGTAGCAATGAAACTTCTGGGTTATTCATGTCAGTTTCATTTTTTAGATGGTTCACTTTTGCTTCTATCCCTCATAGCAAGCCTGTCAATCAGGTATGTTTCCATTGCAATCTGTCTATTGGTCTCATCCTTTCACTTAAACCATCTGGTATATGTTGTTCGAATGTTATCTAAGTAATCTTTGAGCATTTTGTACCTAATTTACAGGTAATTGTAGGAGAATAATATCACCCAATTAGAAGGTCTAACTGTAAAAAGGAAGAAAATATTATTTACAATTTGTTAAAATATATAACCTTGACTATATATGATATTTGAGCATACCAATATTGATGCAACATTCATTTGTTCAAGGGACCAATATCAGGACTTTACAAAAAACATATAAGTTTACAGATACAAATAATTCAGCCAAATCCATTTTAATTGGAAGTATGCACAATGTAATGAAGAAGACGAACAAGTCTCCATTATGTAGAAGGAACTAACCCTGTAGTTTCTTCAATGTGCTCCTTAGCTGTAGCATCTGCAGGAAGATTAGTTCTGTATATCGTGGATGAAAAAACGACTTCAAGGTGATTAGGCTCCAAGGTGAAAGGACTGGTTAGCGCTCCCTTCCCACTTTCCCTAGCTCACAACACATTGTCACGATCCTCATGCATTAATGCAAATATATGTATTAATATTAATACAACTGTGAGAAATAAGAAACAAGGGGAAGCTAATGCTTGACTCAGAATGGATATATAACTACATAGAGACGAAAATCTAGACTCAATGGCCATTTGAAAATTAAAATAAAATCAAGCCATTCCACTTGGCACTAATATTAGATAAAGTAAAAACAACCTAGCTTAACATGTACATCCTAAAGAGTCTACTAAAACAGTTACACAGTAAAAACCATCCAAGGGAATAGCATAAAAAACCCACAACATAATAGATAAAATCAATATTCTATAAACTCAACCTCTGTCTTAAAAAGTAAATATGGCAATCAATATACAGACACATCACCTAGAAAACACACACATATGCCCTTTGATGTGCTAGTATTGAAATTTCAAGATGGATAATACCTTTTAAGTTTTTCCTTTGCAAGATTTATATAAGGGCATCTATGTGCATATGGAGACTCAAAAAAGTAACGAGTGTGCATTTCCTTCACTGTGTAGAAGTTTCCTTCAAAATTAAGTTTCCATCTTCTATATTTATCAAGTTTAAATGTTACACTTTAACAACTGAGAATATGGAAAAAAAATCTTTTACCAACTTAGCCTGTTGCAGAAGCATATATAAGGTTAAAGTATTTTTTTGAATTACTTCTTGTATTTTTAAAAAAATTAATTACATCAGAGAGAAATAAAGAAACATCAAAAGATATGTCGATAAAAGTTTCTTAAGAAACTATATGCTATTCATGATCACATGCAGAAATCGTTTGGAAAGGAATGCCAAAAATAGAGTGTGCATCCTCTAACATTCTTCCCATACCATGCCCTTCAAGTTGTGATTGAAATCAAGGGCATATTCTAAACACTCAGTATTTTATCTTTCCCCACATTGAGTATTGATCTAAGAGTTCCTTTCACACTCTTACTTTGTGCCTACTCTTCATGAGTTATTTTATCCCATTGACCTACTTTTGTGGTCATTTGTTGGACACTCATAAAATTTATGCACCTTATCTACTATAGATAGTGTCGTCGGCATGTTATATCCACATGGGCCAAATGGCAATGATCTTACACATGGGGATCTTATTTTTTGATTTAGGTATTTTGTGTGATTGTTTGTTTGGGAACCCAAATGACCATATTTTTTATTTAGGTTTTGTATGATTGTGTATCTAATTAGTACCCAAATGACCATATTTCATTTAATTTCCATGTTATTATTCACCAATTTAATTTTGGATCTCACTGTTGTTGCATGTGACCTGAATGAGGTGGAAGTCATTCATCTACTCTACATGTAGAATTTTGTTTCTCCCCTTCTTGATTTTGGGCCCGTAGTTTACCTTCTTCAGTGCCATATTACAAAAGAACAGGAAGATCCTTAAACAAGTGACTAGATTCCCTTATTATGAGATGTTTTTTTATTCTTACTTTTGGTTCTTGATGATGTTTGTTATTATGATTGTGGTAAGTGGAATATTGGTCGTTCAAAGAGGAATTATGGCAATATGAATGTAGATAATATATTAATATAGATATATCTAAATTTAGGTTTATTAAGCATCCCCAAGGATTAAAAATGCTTAAATGTCCCTTGATGGAGGAGCATTCAGCTGAGGGTACCATGACCGGGTGTTTGGTATTAGCTAGGGAGGAAAGGTTCATTATCATTTGGTTTCCTTTATGTTTGTTGACCAAAATAGTGTTTAGGAACTTTTTTTTTTTTTTAATTTCATTATTAGTTAAGGGATATTTAAGAACAATACAGTTAGATTAGGGTCGTTACCACCACACTGTTTTGTCTTTTTGTCCATTTATCTTATAGCTGTCTGTTCATTTAAAAATATATATTGTATATCTTACAGCACAAGAAAACTCGAAATAGTTATCAATCGTGTAATTGTAGAAGCAACTAAAAAATAACTATGAACAATTCTGGTAACTATATGAAAACAATACAAAAGCCAATGTAATACATTTTTGAAGGGGTTCAAAGACCAGCACAGCAAGATAACACATAAATAGACAATTTACAAAACCTGAGTATCTGAATCCATCTGCAAACAATCTTTCTACTATATTTATTTATTTTCCCCTCTAATTACTGTCTCTATCAATTAAACAACACTGTGTGTTTCTATAGATCCTTCCTAACAAACAGAGATATAATTCCTGAGTTCGAACAATGAAGCAATAACAGAATATTCCTAACACGGAGTTCCGGCAACAACAAAAGTTCCCATACATACGAAAGCAAGCAACAACTACGAGACAGTTCTCAACAAAACGCGGATGCAACTACTGTAGAATGCAATTATAACAGAGGTAACCCATTAATGCAGAATCTTCTTGTTAATTCCTCCCTTATAAATATAATGCTGGTATACATAAACAATAATGTAAACAGCTAGATAATAATAGAGTAAGGCAAAACAAAATCAAACCCCGAAGCTAGGGTTGAACCATAGTCGGTTACAAGAGTGTAAGCAGAATAAATTACATATAACCAGAGCCCGAAAAGCAGATGGAATTACATACAATTAGAGCCGAAGGTCACTCAACAGCAGAAGACAAATAAATGAAGGAGCACTGGGACTTTCCCAGTGTCATGACTGAGAGAAGAAGACTACAAACTAAGTAACAGCAGCAAAGAATGACCCTACCGGAATCATTGGGATGCAACCGTTTCGGAGTCCGAGCTTGCAGCAAACCCCAACCTGCCACAGAAAACCAGTGGAACCATATCAATCATTTGTATGCCAAGAAAATTGAATGTGAAAATTAACGAGCAGAGAAGGAACAACCAACTTACTTGAAGAGTCATAGCACTGGAGGAATGAAACCCCAACTGAGTCACATTCACAAGTGAAAATCCTGCATACAAAGGAGCGACTACCTTAGTGTCGAAGAAAAATAGAGAAGACCGGCTATAGCATGGAAAAGTAAGCTTACTTTGCCAGGACCAAGCGAAGCCAAGGAAGTCCACTGTGACTGAGACCTGCTAGGACAACAAAACATTCATACATCAACCAGAGAACTAATAACCGGAAGCTTAACTAGAAAACTGAAGCAGGGCAAGATAAGGGAACGGTGGAAAGAACAGTAACCACAAATAAGGTTAAAGAGCCAGCAAAGGAGCGAAGTAAACCATCTCACGAAGTCGATGAAGCCTCCAATACAGTGCCCAGGAAACCAGTTAACGAAATAGCAAGTGTGGGCAGAGTTACCTCGCCACCAGTTAGAGAAACCCATATCCAGGTGCATACAGAGCATTACCGCCGAGTTCGACACAGTTGCAAGCAGGCCAACGAGAGCACACAAACCCTCACCATGACAGAGAGAAGCCAAAAATGCTCAAGTGAAGTGAAATGAGGGTTTAGCATAACCAAAGAGCGGGAAGGAGAAAATAGAGGCGAGTACAAATGCCAGCGTACCAGCAATAACTACACATTGGTCAATGCCAACGAATAAATATCTTTGTTAATCAACTTCTTAGGGCTAAGTATATGTGTTTGACCCGAACCTTAAATTAATCATTGGTTAAACTAGTTTAATCCGAAAGTTAAAGGGCTGGTCCCATCATCTCTCATCCATAAAAATTGATGATTAAAATAACTCTATGCTCTATGTTCAAATGACAGGTGAAGATGGATAGCGTAAATATTAGAATTATATACCATACTTAAGATTTGTACTAGTATCTTATGATGTACAACATGTCATAGTGATACATTGTTATGCCATTAAAGAATTTTAGCTATAAAGCGGAGTCACGGTTCGATGAGTGGTATAAGAGGAATTCAACATCGGGAATGTGATAGAAGTAAGTCATTTCCTGGAAAGGTGAAGTCTACCCAATCTAGTGATAAAAACCAAGTGCATCCTTCATGTAGCAAAAAAATATGCATGTAGATTTCCTCATATAAAGGTCTCGAGTACTTTAGCCAACAGCCTCATCAATTACGAAAAAGTGCATCTTACATGCAATCAATAACAAAGAAATTGTTCCACAACAATCACCAAAATTAATATTTTGATTTGAGGTCCAATAGTTCACTAATCATAATTCTCCACCCCTTATTTTAGAGGAGTTGATTAGAGGAGATTTTGATATCGAACTAGTCAACATGTCAATACAAGTTGTTGCATGTAATCTCAAATTCTTGTTCGTTGGATGAAGTTTGTTCATTAAAAGAAACTTATGCTTTAGAATCTTGTATCTCTGATTGTCTCTCTTTCCGGGCCAAAAAACTACATGAATAATTAGAGTGCAGCATTCAAATGCAGCACTGTCATTATTCAAGTAACATGCGTCGAGATGTGGCTGGTGAATTCCAATCTATGGTTGGACTAACTTGATGATGAGGCATTTTTCAGCCAAAAGATTCCTTGTGGAATGCTAAATCTGTACCGATAATTTCATGTGGAATTTTAAGCATGTACCGATAATTTCATGTGAAATTTTAAGCATATATAGATGGATTCACATAAATAAATGTATGAAAACATAGAAATAATTCACTGACAGCAATATTATCGAACTTTTAACACATATGCTAATAGAGTAGAAGCTTAAAACGTACTAATAGAATTTACTAACACGAAGATTATAAAATTTATGGAGCACCGTATTCATAAAATATATTTGAAATGCATTTATTAACATGAACATTCAAATTGTAAATTAAACAATTACAAACAGATTTCTTGTATTTGAAAATAAAAATTTTCTAAACATAAAAGTAATATTTACTATCATTAAAAAATAGTTAAAATATGAATATATATATTTGAAATAGAATTATTTCATTTACCACAAATAATTTAAATAATTAAAACATAAAAAATAGATATTTTTTTAAAAAATATAATATTATACTTTTAAAAATATTATAATTAAATAAGTTATTTCATCTATGTATTTATATGTTTTTTTATGATAATAAAATTGTCACACATCCATCTATCACCATGTAAAAAAGAAAATGACTCAAAATTAAGATAGTAAAAACAAAATGTTACTTCTCGTACTAAGAATATTCATACTTGTCCCATTATTTAGTGGTAACATTATAACATCAAACAAATCTTTGTGTATTACACCTATAACCACATTACGCTTTAAAGGGTTTGAATCTACATGTTTTAACTTGTCTATTATTAAGCTACTACATAAACTTACATATAGATTAAAGTACCACCTTACTTACTGTATTCAAGATATTTATGTTCCATGGTTTGACTATTAATTATCGGATTAATTTTTATTGGGCATTATGATGGCTTTAGCTCGGTTGTAATACATCTCTAGAGTCTTTGGATACTATACCTTCTGGTCTTGGGAGCTTCTCCTCATCCACAGTCGCTTGGCGTTGTTTTGCATCGGACAATGGTGGATAATCTCTAGGATCTATGCATCCATCGTCGCTTCATTGTCTTCGCATTTCCTCGTTCCTGTTTTAGTCGTTCTGCATAGGGCAAGGTGTTATCTCATTTGCACAGGTAGAATTAACAGTGATTTTCTCCGCTAACATTTCTTGGCATAATTCGATGGCTCTTAGGCTTCTTTGTTGGTCATACCACATTCTAAGTAGTTGGTTCCATGCAGGCTTACTAGTACTTCTTCTCGACTCCCTGCTATAAGAAGGGTATCCATACATTTTCATATCCAGGTAATGTTTATCCACTCAGTGCAGTAGTTTTGTAACTTATTTGATTATTTTCTTTAAATTATATTAGATTATAACCCTATGCTATTCTTGCTCAGGGAATCTAGAGGATTTCATCGTTGTTCAAGATTTCTAACGGATGTTAGAAATTAATTCCTCTCCTCGGCTGACAGACTCTAGAGGAGAATCGCCAAGTTTAACTGTTGGGTATTTGAGCTTTGCCCAACTATGTTTTCATCTGGGTTTTAGCATAGTAGGGTTTTGGCTTCAAGAGTTTAAAATTCCTTTGCAAAAAAATTGTTAGCTCAACCTTGTATGTGGTATTTAGAATTGTTCTCTAGTTACAAGAATTATATTGAAGTAAAAACCCTCTGGTTTTTGGGTTAGCCTAGGTGTTTATGGTTGTAATAAATTTTGAATGAAATCCCTCGTTGGCGACTAAAACCCTAGTCCAAACTTGGTTCTAGCCTTTCTTTTTGAGAAGGCACACTTTTAGTTCCTATGAGGCAGGCCTTCATGGAACAATATAATAATTCATGTTTAAATGTTTTTAAAATTTTTCAGAATGACTTTAATCTCGGTGTAATATTATTGGTATGAGCTTTTATGCTTAATTCTCTTAACCAGAGATTTAAAGGTCTGTGATACCTACAACTCACAATTGGATATAAATTTATGACTATCTAGATATAAGTTAGGAGGATTGTTCGAATGTTTCTTGAATCTATTTCTTGAATCGGTAAATCATGTTTCCAAAAGAATGATTTCACTGGTTATCCTTCTTTTTAACTAGTTCAAAACATAATATAAGATTTCTCTATGTTCTGTTTTAGTTTCATATTCAAATACTCTACCTGGAATAGTGCTTGTGCACCTAGAATTTCTACCTCTTATTCTATCTGAACTAGAGACAGAATAGTTTGTTTTTCTCTTTTTGAATAAAATAATAAGTTTCTTATGTCAATTTTCCTACTTCGAACTTTAAATAGTTATTTTATAATTACGGATACATAGACTTGCATATATATTTTCATACAGAGTAACGAGAACTATCCCTTTTATTTCTAGAGCAACTACTCGTCAAAAGAAAATCAGAAAGATTAATTCTTGCTACCATATAGTAGACCTTATACCTATATAGCACGAGATATTACTTATCTGAGTTTGCGCTAACTTCAAGTTGTTAATCGGTTACCATACCTTAGATTACTTGGTACCTTTCCTCCCAACCATGAGACAAACTAGTTGTCTTGTCTACCCTCGAGATGCTTCCCACATGCAGGATTTCCTCTTAAGACTACAGTCCTTTTGTTACAACTATCTAGTCCTAACCAGATTTAGCTCTAGGAACCCGCCTCACATCTCAGCACAGTGTTCTCATTCTAATACTTCATTCTTTTTCCTCTTTTCTAATCTCAAGTACAATTACCCTCTTCATCTGTTTTTCCTAAGAATAAATATCCAAGGAAATTAGTTAGGAATGGGTAACTACCAACCTAACCACTTGACATGTGAGAAATATGTAACTCTCATCATATTAACATTTTCACTCTCTCCATAACTGAATCACAATAAATAATTATATAAACTTATGGTAGTATTCATTTTGTTTAGCTCCAGTAATTTAAATATTTACAATTACTGGGGACATCACATCACCCTCCCCCCACCCAAAATTAAGCGTTGTTCCCATGTTTCTCTACTGGAAATAGATTTGGAAAAGTCTTCCTTATAACCTATTCGTCTTCCCAAGTGGCCTCCTCTAGCCCAAAGTGTTGCCATTGCACTTTAACTTGGACGATAACTCATTTCCACAGCATTACTTTTCTCTGATCGAGTATACCCAGGGGTTTGACCAAGAACTCACCTTTCGATTCAAGCTATACAAACAAAAAAATAAGTTAGTCCTTTCCTTTGATAATCAGTCTTAAAACCTATTCATAACATATCACGTTCTTAAATAATTCTTCTAATTTACTTGTATATCCTACCAATTGATTATACAGTTAGGATATTATATGTATTTTTTTAATACATAAAGATGAAAGACATTATGCACACAAATATGGCTAGGCAAGGCAAGCTGAGAAGCCACCGACCAATTTGAGCCAGAATTTGGAAAGGAACATAGAATCGGGGTGCTAATTTAGTACATTCCTTCCATTGCAATGTACTCTTCCTGGCTCATACATGAACATAAACATGATCTCCAACTTGAAATTCCTGAACACTTCTCTTCCAATCAACAAACTTCTTTTGTTAGTCCTAAAAAGCCTTTAAATTGGAACATACTTTTTTAACCATATCCTCCATTTCTTTTAACATGTACGATCCTAACATCGATTTTTTCTCTATGCCGCCCCAACTCAAGGGTGTTCTGCACTTACATCCATATAATACTTCAAATGAACTCATCCATAGATATGTATGGTAAGCATTGTTGTAATCAAACTCTACCAAATGTATGTAATCCTCCCATTTAGATGGTTGTTTCATTATGTAAGTTCGGAGCATATATTCTACTATTTGATTTACTCGCTCAGTCTGCCCATCCGTTGGTGGATGGTAAGAAGTGCTGAAATGCAGCTGTGTGGCTAAACCTCAAAATAAGGCCTTCAAGAAAGATGATGTAAATTTTACATCATGGTCAAAAATTATAATCTTTAGTATTCCATGTAATCTAAGAATGTTTTTCATAAATATGTTAGCAATTTGCACAAACCTGTAGGTTGACTATACTAGCATGAAGTGAGCACATTTTCTTAATTTATCTATTACCACCATTATTGATTCATTCTTCTATTTAGACTTAGGTAGTGCTGTAATAAAATCGATGGAAATGGCTTCCCACTTCCATTCCAGAATAGGTAATGGGTGGATTAATCCAGCTCGGTGATGGTGTTTCTCTTTCACTTATTGGCATTACAGACAGCAAGCCAAGTACTTAGTTATTTCTTTCTTCATACTGGGCCAAAAAAATTCCTTTCTGAGTGCAGTAATTAACTTCTCGTAATCGGGGTGGCCTGCATACGAAATTTTATGATATTAATCTAAAATTAAATTTTTAATATTTTCTGATTAGGTACATATATTCTCCTTCTATAAATCAATATACCTTCTTGATTTACCTCATAACCTAGCTGTTGTTCATTGTTTTTTAAAATTGTAGGTTGTTGCCATAAAAATTTATATTCTGGATCCAGCATTTCTACCTCTCTAATCTGCTCATTAAATGTAGTTCGTAATTCACTGAAAGAGACCTCATATATACAATTTACTTTCCAACTCAAGGCATCCGTGACTCGGTTCTCCTTTCCTTTCGTCTTTGATTTCAAAATCGAATTCACATAGGAAGTCGACCCAACGAGCTTTCCTAATATTCAAAGTCAACTGCTTAAAATAGTTAGTTAAATAGAAATTTATTACCCATCAAATTAATATCTCCAAATCTTTAATGCATAAATGACTCCGGTTAGTTCTAAGTCATAGGCTGAATTATTTTTTTCATGTTCCTTAAGCTTCCTAGACTCATAGGAAATAACCCTATCCTCCTGTATTACTACGCCACCTACACCTTCATTGCCGACATTTGTGCAGATCACATAATCTTTATTCAAATCACTAATACTCAAAATGGGCGCGTTGGTGAGTAAATGTTTAATCTGATAAAAAATCCTTTGACAATCCATCGTGCACTTAATTTTTTTTCCTTTCTTTTGCAGAGAGGTAATGTGGTATGCCACCGTAGAAAAACCGTCAACAAATCACCTATAGTATCTAGCTATATCCATAAATGATCTTATATCAGCAACATATTTTGGTATTGGCCACCCCATTATAGTTTTTATTTTCTCTGGATCCACATTAATTCGATGCTTGGTAATGACATGTTCTAAATACTGGATTTGTTCTTTAAAGAAATCACATTCATTGTGCTTGGCATACAATTGATGTTATCTTAAAACTTGTAGAACACTACATAGATGTTCTTTATGTTCTTCTATATTCCGAGTGTATATCATCGATAAAAATCAACACAGATTTATCGAAATACTGACGAAATATATTGTTTATGAGGCACATGGAGGTCATAGGAGCATCAGTTAGTCGGAAGGGAAACACAACTAATTGATAATACCAATAACAAGTTCTAAAGGTTGTTTTTTCTATATCTTCTTCCTTTATTCTAATCTTATGGTAACCTGAACAAAGGCCGATCTTTGAGAACAGAGTCGCACCTTTCACCTGATCAAAAAAGTCATGTATACGAGGTAAAGGGTATTTATTCTTGATGGTCAATTTATTTAACTGATGGTGATCCATGCACATTTGCAAAGTTCCATCCTTCTTCTTAACAAAAAGCATCGGAGCTCCCTAAGGTGATATACTTGGGCGGATATATTTTTTATCAAGTTGTTCTTGTAGCTACATTTTTAATTTTGTTAACCTCGATATGCTCATGTGATAAGGGGCTCGGGATACTAGGGCAGCTCTTGGAATCAACTCAATGGTGAAATATATATTCTTCTTTAGAGGAAGTCCCAAAATTTCTCCAGGAAACACGTCTGGAATATTCTACACCACAGGTATATTTTTCTAAAGAAACAAATTTATCCTTTCAATTAGTATATCCTACCTTTATTTCATAAATTTTCAATCCTTTTCTGATACATTTTTCTAATTGAGTGGCTGTTACTGGTCTTAATTTCAGTGGCCTTAGTATTCCCTCAATTTCCTACCTCTTTCCCTGCTCGTCCATATAGTTAATAGTTTTGGTTTTACAGATAATGAGGGACCAATGTTTTTCCAACCAGTCCATGCATATTAGGATATCATATGATCCTATGGGTAACACATTCAAGTTTGCCATAATAGACTAACCTGCTAGATTTAGGAGGAAGTTGCTTACCTTGGCCATCACCCTTCTTTTTGCTCCCATGGCTAGTTCTACTAACCAAAGATTCTTAAACTTAACAAGTTGCAAACAACATTTTTCTACTACTTTGGGACTAATATAACTCAAAGTAGCTCATGTATCAATTAAAATAGATATAGTTCGGTTGAATACTTTACCTTCAAATTCTATCATGGTTGGTTGGTATTCTGCTTGATGGTCTTCAAGGCCATCATTGATTTTAGGAATACTTCTTTCCATTTCTCCCACTGTTGATGCTTCTTGAATATGTGAGATCTAATCAATTCCATTGTGGTATCAATATTGTTTGACATAATGTGGTCCTCCACATCTCCAACACTATATTGGAGGTCTAGCTTCTATTTCCAATTCAGTTCTACCCGACTACTCATTTGTTTTGGACTCACTTTGAAGTTTTAATATGGATTGATTTCTATTCATATTCCTATTTTCTTGTCCTTTATGGGGTCCCTTGTTGACTATGGCCTTATTTCTCTTGTTGTTAGAGGTAAACTTAATCCCCATTTTGTCAGCCCATCTCTTTCCCACATCTCCCTTTTGACTGTTTTGTTGATAACATATTCGAGCCTTTTGTATAGCTTTGTCCATGGTTTTCGAGTTGTAAAACTCAATACAATCTTTCATGAACAACGACAGACCGCTGATAAATCGTTGCACTTTCTATTTTTCTTCCCATATGTAAGGAACATACCGAAGCAAGGACGTAAATTTTTCTATGAACTCATCCATAGACAACTGACCTAATCAAAGATCGTGAAACTATTTCTTTTCAACATAAAATCATTCAGTTAAATATTTCTCCTTAAAATACTTTTGAAATTTTTCCCAAGTTATGTTATGCTCATTTACTCCATGTAGCATTTTTACTTCTTCCCACCACAGGGTGGTTGTTCCTTGCAGCTGAAAGATGGCCAAATGAGCCTTTAATTTTTTTTGTATTCATATAGTTGAAAATACTTGTCCATATTGATGAGCCAGGCTTCAACTGCCTCTTCCTGTTCACCATCAAAGAGGGAAGGTTTTATTTTCCAAAATTTTCCTTGTAGCTCTATTTTCTATATTATCTATGTTTTGTGTTCTGATACATTATTAGATTCTTCCTGATGATTCTCTTCGTTGCCTTCTATTTCTACATTCTTGGTTCGAAACTCTTTTTTTCCAGTCAGGTTTCCGTGCTCAGGACTGGGAATTGCTTGTTGTTGATTATATCTATCAGACAAACTCTTCATGATCTTTTCCTGCTCCTACATTAGCCTTTCATTATATGCCCATAACCGGGCCATCTCATCCTTCAGATCTTGTATAGTTTCCAAGATTTCAGTATTGGTATTATGCAACTCTTCCCCCAACTGTACCCATACCTCAGGATTGGCTTCTTGAAAAGATGCTAGTTATGTTGCTATCACGGGTCTGTGTGGTGTAATTATAGTCCTCCTCATGTTGGATGCTTTTATTTCCTTCTCTGTGCACATCACAAATTCTTTTATTCACTTATTTCTCAAAGGTCTCATCTTTGTAACCCGAGTGCTCTGACACCACATGTCACACACCCATGTATCACCATGTAAAAAAAAAATTAAAAGTGATTGAGAATTGAGATAGTAAAAACAAAACGTTACTTCTCGTACTAAGAATATTCATACTTGTCACATTATTTAGCGGTATCATTATGAAAACAAATAAATCTTGGTGTGTTACACCTATAATCCCATCACACTTTAAAGGGTTCAAATCTACATGTTTTCACCCATCTATTATTAAGCTACTACATAAACTAACACACAGATTAAAGCACCACCTTTCTATACTCAAGATATTTATGTTCCATGGTTTGAATATTAATTATTGCATTAATTCCTATTGGGCATTATGATGGCCCTAGGGTCCGCATTAATACATCTTTGGATTGTTAGGATACTATACAGCAGGCCCTGATGGCCTCAGGAGCTACTCCTCATCCACGATCACCTGGTGTTGTGTTGCATTGGATGGTGGATGATAATCTCTTGGATCTATGCATTTGTTGTCGCTTCATTGTCTTCACATTTCCTCCTTCCTGGTTTAGTGATTTTACATCAGGGCAAGGTGTTATCTCATTTCCACAGGTAAAATTAATGGTGATTTTCTCTGATAACCTTTGTTGGCATAATTCCATGGTTCTTAGGCTTCTTTGTTGGTCATACTTCCTTTTTGAGTGGTTAGCTCCATATAGGCTTATCGGTACTTATGTTCGACTCCCTACTACGAGAAGGGTATCCATACATTTTCATATCAAAGTAATGTTTATCTACTTAGTTCAATAGTTTTGTAACTTGTTTGATTATTTTCTTTAAAGAATATCATATTATAACCCTATTCTATTCTTGCCCAGGGAATCTGGAGGGTTTCGTCGTTGTTTGAGATTTGGAATGGACGTTAGAACTTAAGTCCTCTCCTCAGCTAACAAAGTCAGTTGGAGAATGGCCAAGTTTAACTGTCAGGTATTTGAGCTTCGCCCAACTATGTTTTCATCTGGGTTTAAGCATACTAGGGTTTTAGCTTCAAGAAATTAAAATTCGTTTGTGGACAAAATGTTAGTTCAACCTTGTACGTAGTATTTAGACTTGTTTTCTAGTTAAAAGAATTCTATTGAAGTAAAAGACCTCTGGTTTTTGGGTTAGCCTAGGTATTTATGGTTGTAATAATTTTTGAATGGAAGCCCTCAGTTGGCGACGAAAACCCTGGTCCAAACCTGCTTCTCGCCTTTCTTTTTGTAATGACTTTGTGCTCGGCTACTGCTTTTGATGAGAAGGCATGCTTTTAGTTCTTATGAGGCAGGCCTTCCTGGAACAATAGAATGATTCATGTTTAAATGTTATTGAAATTTTCAAGAATGTCTTTACTCTCGGTGTAATATTATTGGTGTGAGTTTTTGTGCTTAATTCTCTTAACCAGGGATTTAAAGGTCTGTGATACCTACAACTCACAATTGCAATAAATTTATGAGTATCTGGATATACATTAGCAGGATTGTTTGAATGTTTCTTGACTCTATTTCCTGAGTTTGTAAATAATGTTTCCAAAACAATGATTTCATTGGTTATCCTTCTTTTTAACTAGTTCAAACATAATACATGATTTTTCTATGTTCTATTTTAGTTTCGTATTTAGATACTCTACTTGGAATAGTGCTTGTGCGCCTGGAATTTCTACCCCTTGTTCTATATGAACTAGAGACGGAATAGTTTGTTTTTCTCTTTTGAATAAACGAATAAGCTTCTTATGTCAATTTTCCTACTTCAAAATTTAAATAGTTATTTTATAATTTGGGATCCATAGACCTACATATGTTTTTTTATACAGAGTAATGAAAACTATCCCTTTTATTTCTAGAGCAACTCCTCGTCAAAAGAAAATTAGAAATATTAATTCCTAATACCATATAGTAGACCTTCTACCTATATAGCAAGAGATTTTACTTATCTGAATTTGCACTAATTTTGAGTTGTTAATTTGTTACCAGACCTTAGATTACATGTTGCATTTTCTCCCAACCATGAGATCGGCTAATCAACTTGTGTCCCCCCGAGCTGCGTCTCACATGCAGGATTTCATCTTAAGACTAGTATTTTTGTTACAGATATATGGTCTTAACCAGACTTTGCTCTAGGAACCCACCTGACATCTAAGCACAGTAAAATGACTTCATTCTTTTTCCTTTTTTCTAAATCAGGGACAGTTACCCTCTTGATCTTTTTTTCTTGAAAATAAACCTCTAAGGAAATTAGTTAGGAATGGGTAACTACCAACCTAACCACCCAACATGTGAGAAATATGTAATTTTCATCATATCAACATTTTCATTGTATGCATAACTTAATCAAAATAAATAATTTTATAAACTTATGGTAGTATTTGGATTGTTTAGCATCAGTAACATAAATATTTACAATTACTGGGGACATCACAAAAATATTTTAATGTAAAAACATGTAAGTGAAGTAAAAAAAATTCAATTATTTCCTAATAAAAGTAATAAAATAAAGTTGTATAATTCATTCTCTAAAATTAATGTGGTATTTAAAACATATTAATAATTATAATGGAAAATAATTTAATATCTATATTAATTAAAATATTTCAATGTCAACTATATATGATTAATTAAACAAAAAATTATTTAAACATCATAAAATGAAAACCAAAAAATATATTATTTTAGGAGTCATTTACCAAGGGGAGGAATTGGCCGGAATCAGGGCAAAACAATTTCAAAAAATCTTGTAGAGACACTATTTGAATCGTGTTTTTGATGGTGGAAATGGATTCAACACCATCAAAAACGTCTAGGACACCTAAAATTTTGAACTTTAATAACTATAACTTGGATTTACAAAAATCCTTGCCGGATTTTCTCTGAATATGACCGAAATTTCCATAAATTTCTAGGCAATTCCTCCGGTTAGTTAGACCACAACATTATTTTATAGTTATAATATTCCAAATATTCTTGCTATTCTATATTCTACTTTTCTTTTTATTCCCTTTTTATTCCCTCTTTTCAGATAGATTCTTCTATTGTAAAAAATTCAACAAAAATTTAGAAACACAAATTTAAATTATATATTCTATGCAATTTAATTAGCCAAAACTATTTTCAATTAATTAAATCTATTTATACATATTTACGCAATGCAATTTAAACCGTAAAAAAGATAGTTCGTAATTGTTCGGATCACCATCTTTATTTATATATATTTCAATATAAATTTATATTAATCATAAATCTAGTACATCTAAAATATTTAGAATTCCAGAAATTTGATATAAATTTGTAGTTAAAATAAATATCTTCATCTTTCTCATTTTATATATTATAAACTTATACAATCGTGATCTCAACCATTAGGATCTAACTCTCTTCGAAGTTAGTGCCCCTCTTTTGAACCGTTGAATTTGGAGCTCGAGTTGGCACAACATATCTTCCTCACTGATCTCGAGTATACATCCAAACATGAATAGGAGTCCTCACGTTATTATATGTTCGTTTACATGTAAAAGTTAGCATATACAATCTTCCGTAGTGGCGTACATATAGTTGTAACTGAAAAACAAAATTTTTAGGCACTCTCCTCTTCTTCTAACTCCGAAAGATGGTGATAGACTAAGTGCTCATGTAGAGTGCACAGGTCATTGAAGCTAATGATATTTTATGGTTGATCATAATTAAGTATGGTTTATATGAATAATTATTATAAAATAAATATTAGATATGGTTAATTAAGGTATTTATAAATATATTTTATAAAAAAATATTTAGTGGTATTTAATTATTATTCAAAATAATATATTTTGATTATTTATATATATTTTTTAATTTATTATTATTTAATTAAAATTAATAATGTTTAAATATAATTAATTATAACAATTCAATGGTTAAACATAATCAATAATAGTGGATACCACCATTATTAAGAGTGAATAGTTACTCGTGATGAATTAAAATAAACTAAACTCGATGAAGCATAATTATGGGTAAACATTGCAATGCAAGAGAAGCATAAACAAAAATACTAATTTTACATAATTTTTCAATTATGAACATACTATAAACTATACATTATTATTATTTTATGTGTGATGTAATATTAGAATATCATTCATTAATAATATAAAAAAGTTCTAATAAGGAGAAGAGAAGAGAATGAAGTAAAGCTCTAATTTCATTCAAGGAGAGGAGAAGAGAATGAAAGAGAGGTTTTGTTTATGATTTCACTAGAGTTGCATAGTGGGGGGAACCTCCTTATGCATGATTCCATAACTCACACTTGTAGATCATTAAGTTTTTTTTAAATCCAAGGAAAAGAAATCATCATTTTTCCTCGAGAGAAATCAACATGTCATAGTCTTTCAATGCAGATTTGAGAGTTTCCTATCTTAGAGATTGTAGTCTTTATATATAGATTCAAAAAATATTTCTTTGTATGTTTACAATCGACATCACTTGTTTTAGGGGATTTCTGATCTCAAAAAACTATAGATGTGACAAATTGTTAGGTTTTATTCCCAAGCCTAGGTTCTACTATGACATCTTTCCATATTAGTATCTTGAAGGAGAGAGGATTAATAGATAAATGTATAAGTCTTTGGCCAAGTCCTAACACTATTTTTGAATGGATTGCCAAGAATTGGGGTGATTATGACTCTCTTGTATGTTTTAGTATGGTAAATGGTTTTTTATTGTTTTGTTTGAAATAAAAAGAGCTAAGGATATGATCTTCATATTAGATATTTACTTCATGCACTCATAACCTATTGGACCCATGATTTGAATATGATCATGAAAATTTATTCATCCCATAGGCTTCTAGATCAACTCATTTTCTCAAGGGGCGAAAAAACATTTAAATTGATTAGAAAAAAATCGGGTAAGTATATAACCCATGAAAAACATAAGGCTAGAATTCTCACTTGTGATATAATATGTATGGTAATATATTTTTATAATGGATTGTGTGAATAAATCCTTTTACAATTGGAGGGATGCGGTCGAGATTAAGCTATTGATTATTAGCAAGTTCCTTTTAAATAATACTTACCATGAGTATGAGAAATTGTAAAAATTTGTTCAATCTTTAAACATTATCTATCACTTTTTAAGCAAAATTCTACTCTTGAAAATAATGATTAGAAATAATTTAAGAAATTTCCAAGAAAGAAAAAGAACCAAGTTCCAAGGGGTCCCCATCTTAGCTATAAGCCTTATCCTTATTTCACGTCAACAATATATTTGAAGCTATGAAATCATAAGAGGAAGTAGAAGAGGTTCAAGATACCATGAAATCATCAATTCTGGTGCAATTAGAGAATACAAATTTTCCAAAAACATATAAACTTCTTATTCATTGTTCATCAAAAGGGAGAAAGATAAGGAAGAAAATAATTGTTGGGAATCATGATCGCCGTTAGACCAAAACCCGTAGGTGTTAGTCAATGATCACATCGCTCGAGATAAGGACCCATGAGAGCCAATTAGTCCATGTCGTGAAAGACATCGGGAGTGTTGGCTTATCCAATGTCCAACAATCTCTCTGCCAATGTGAGCTAGGCGTGTATCAAACTCGTGACCTAAGCTCTGATACCACTTGTTGTGAATCACGATTGTCGTTAGACCAAAAACCATAGGTGTTAGTCAACGATGACATTGCTAGAGATAAGGATCCACGAGAGGCAGTTAGTCCATGTCGCAAAACACAAGAGTGTTGATTTATCCAATGTACAACAATAATGCAGCCTCCTCTCCGTCTTTTTCAAAAGTGTTAAAGACGAACTCATTCCCTTATCATTCTCTCACAGATATAGGCAAGACCACAAAGAAAGAATTTCCACTTCGACCAGAAAACTCTAAACTCTTTTGCTTTTACTGGAGCATCAATTTTGATCCAACCTTCATTATGCTCTATTTTCATATCATTTAATGTAAGAAATTTGTAAAACATACTATTGTTAGAATAAAGTGGTAAGATTAAGTTTTGCAAGATTTAGAGTTGGATTTTTTTACTTTTCAAATTTTGTTATCTTTTCATAATAGATTTTATTTTTACTATGTTTTTCCTGATACATATTTTTTACATGCATTTAAATTATATATGGAGTAATGCTTATCCACTATTATCAACCTTTTAATTAAGATAATCTTTTATGATACTCATATTGAGCCTTATCAAGCTTTATATATTTATTCGCATAGGCATGTCTATTTTTGAATGGAGCTTCTATAATTTTATTTTAATTAACAATAATTATTAGATGGATGATAGGGATTTAACCTCTATAAGTATCCACAAAAGAAAGACTAAGATTAAAAATGCCATATAGATAAGTGTAAAAATGCCATATAGATAAGTGTCATATGAAATGAGTTATGGTTTTTTGGGCATGTGATATTGATAACCCATGGTATTGGCCTAGGGTATCATAAAAAAATCTATTTATACACTAAAAATATCTATAACAAAGTGTGGATGACTCTCTATGTTAAATAATCTTTCTTACATATATTTTCTTAAATTTATATATATTAAACTTATATATTATATTTTTTATCACTAGTAATAATAATTTTATTTTTAAATAAAGTTGTAATTTAGTTAAATCTTATGATTTTTAAATTTTTGCAATAATTTTAAAATGTGTGATGATGAAGTATTTAGATGTTATTAAGGATCAATTCCATTTAACATTTACTATTTATTTATTATATATGACTATGCTCATTAGATTATGAGGAGGTAATCAACAATTCTAATGATTAAGATAATCATCTTAATACTATTAATAATGAAAAATATATAATAATTACTGAACTTAATAATTATTTTTATTGTTTAATATTGTTAAATTAGCTATATGAGTGGTGTATGCGATGTACATCACCTATATTAAATTTACACAAGAAATCACAAATTCTTAATCATATATATATATATATATATATATATATATATATATATATATAATTAATGAAAAAAGTTCGGAACTTATATTTATAGGTAATAAATGAGGTTACTCTTGTGGCACATTGCCTTTCCAAGTTGTTCCTAGAAGTTTATACAAAAACCTTTTGTAATTTTTATGTAGCTGCATCCATTTTATCACTTTCGGATAAACCATAGATACAGTTTGTTCTTTCTATCACTGCATGAATCAGCAGAAGATAATCATCCATAAAAATCATAAAATCAATAAAATAAATAAAGAGTAGGTACTCAATATTTCAATATAGGTTTACGGTGTTGATTTCTAGTTTATTTATGTAGATCCCATTTATGAGAACAATAATGAAAGTTTTATGGCTAAGAACATTAATTTTCATTTTTATTTTTCCATGAGAGAAGTTATAAGATTTAGTGAAAGTTTCTACACGACTACCTTTTTACCAACAATACCTTGAAAACACCTGCATATGAACAAATAGTTGCTCGCCTGGGTAGTGTCAAGGAGCCACAAGCTAGGTAGCTGGAGCGAGCACTTGAGAGTTGCCATATATATGGAGAGATATTACATTCTTTGATTCTTCTACAAGATGATGATGTATAGAGGAAAGATTTTAGTACGGTTGTTGGTAGAAGGCCTATAATTTGTGCAAAAGGAGAGGGAATGTGAGTTTGACAAGTGAAGAATGCCCATTGCAACTCCAATTGAGGGAGTGTCTCGGGTAGCACCATCAAGAAAAGCCCATGGTGAGCCAATTTTCATGAGAATATGATTAAGGAGAGAGAAGTAGTAGACTGGAGTTAATGAAGAAGATAATGAGAGAATTGTTAGGTTTTGTGAATAAACTTTTAAAACGATTGTGGTTTTGTTCTTGAATATATCATTATTTCTTTCGACCCAAATTCCCGAATTATCACATAGAAGGATTCCTTTGATATTTTCTGAAAGGTGCCAAGAGAGCCAAGGTTTCATATGAAGAGTGATGTTTTTAGCTACTGAGTCCAATGTCTGAGGGAAAGAGTATTTAATGTACATCCATACTTGTTTGGAAAAGGGGAAGTTGATGAAGATATGATTTATGGATTTATCATCGGATTTGCAAAGTGGGCATATATTGGAACCTCAACAATACCTCTTTTGGAGTATATCCAAGCTAAGTACTTTCCCCTTTAACTTGAGCCGGATGAATAGGTTAGGTTATAATGGGCATCTTAATTTCCATAAGAAAAATCCTCACTAGGGATGGCTTTTAGCCTCCTACAATTGAGATATACATCATATGTCATAGCACAGTTCCCATGAAGGCTTCTAGTCCATATAAGCTAGTCTTCATTGTTAGAGATAGTGAAATTTGAGAGTTTTAAATATTTTATGTAATTCTCCTAAGCGGTCGCATCCTCTCCTTCATGATGTATGCCAATGGCGAACATCCAAGATTACAAATCCAAAGAGGAGTATGAGAGGGATATGTGTGCTAGAGAGAATTTCCTTTGAGTAGATAGGTGATGTGTCAGAAGTAAAATAAGGTTATACTAGTGCTAGATATAAATCCAAGGATCCATTCCCAAAAGATATATTTTCCCATTTCCCACCTTCCAGTATAGGTCATCATCAATGATAGGAAAGGCCTTTAAGATTCCCTTCCAAAAATAGATGCATTTTGAGAGGACTTGTGGGGAGTGTGAACCCAATCCATAATGGATAAGGGTATTACGTACTTTTGAACCGTGAAATGAGTCCATAAAACCATCCCTTAGATGAGACACCAGACACCTTTAGCTTCCAATATTGCGATGGTGTCTTATCCCATATCCACCAAAGAAAAGTTGTTGAGAAATAGATTTCCAAATAGTGAGAGAAAATGTATGATTTTTCTCCTTTCTAAGCCAAAGGAAACAAACAAGGAGCTACTTAATCTAATTCAAAATTCCTTAACGAATGTACGCCAAGGAATCCTAGTAGATAGGGATGGCTTAAGTTACAAAAATGTAGAGGAAAAGGCAACGAGGTATGGAGAGCCATATATTGCTTCAAATTTTGATCAATTTATAGCTTTTATCTAGTGACCAAGTTCAATATTTATTTTGATAGTTGCAAGACTTGAGGATAAATCCTATATATTTAAAATCTTAACCAATATTTTTCAACGGAGCTACTAGAATGACTTTCATGGATATTATTTCATTCTTTAGTATAGACCAGTGAGAGATGGATGATTTTATTAATTTTAATTTAATTCTTCCATATTTATGACAAGGTACAAGATGTATTTTAAATTCCTAATATGTGGAAACCCTCCATTCGAAAATATGACTACATCATCTACAAAAAAGAGATGTGAAAGAAAGTTGTTTTGAGAGATTTGTACGCCTTTGAAATTTCCATTGTGGACGATATCAGAAAGTAAGTTGTTGAGACATTTTAATATAGAAATAAAGATACGAGGGTAGAGAGGAAACCCGTGTAAAAAGGCCCACTCAGTATGGAAAAATGGGGAAGTATCCTCATTGATAAGTATGACAAAGGAAGAGGTGTTGATGCAGTTCATGACTCGAGTAACAAAGCAATGTGAGAAGTGTAGGTGGATCATGAGAAGACTTAAATTAAGCCAATTTACTTTTTCAAATGATTTTTAGAGGTAAATTTTGAGGAACAAAGAATTTTTCTTAAGGGAGTGGATTGATTGAAGGGCCTCGCGGGCTAGCCCAATTGCTTCATCTATTTGTCTATTATTTAGAAGCTTGAATTCTTCAGCAAATATGAAAATGGAGAGGGTATATTGTAAATAAAGGGAAAAAATATTAGTGATGATTTTTTATATAGAGTTTCAAAGGAAGATGGGCCTAAAGTGATCAAATGGATCAATATTTATATTCTTATGAATGAGGTCTGAAAACGTAGTATTGAAAGGAGCTAGAATCTGACTATATGTTTTGGAATATTCAATGAAACAGAGAATGTCATCTTGAATGAAATCCTACAATTAAATGTATAATTAAATTGGAAGTCCATCAAGACTGTTGCTTTTATCCTTTTTGAAACTGTGAAGAACATTTTCATCTTACTCTTAGTGACCACGGATATGAGAGCTTCATTTTCATCTTTGTTAGTGAATCGAGGAAAAATTCTTTCCACTGAGAGAATATACTTCATTGTGGCTCTCTCTTCTTGTTTAAATTTTCTTTGAGGCATTTGTATCCTTCATAGGTGATGTTAGAGAAGGAACTAGAAAGAGTCCTAGAGGGACCAATCACTCCCTTGGTGTCGATGGTATTTTTATGATTTTCCACCCTGTGGAAATATTTTTTGTTATCAGCACCAACTTGTAGCCAAAGGGATTGACTCTTTAGATTCCATTCCTCTTCATGCTCTAAGAGGATTCTTCCTTTATATTTCTCTATCTCAACAATTCTAGAAATAAAGTGCTCTAGAGAGATCCTAGTGGTAGATTGAATCCTTTGGGATTGCAATTGGGATTTAATATCAGCTAGGATATTAGTGTTCTCCTATTTCTTCCTTTTTCCAAGTCAATAATGATTCCTGTGGATTTTTTAAGACACCACTAAAATTAGATAGTGGGGAATTCCAAAAATTTAGGAGGAAATCTAGACCAACTCTCTTTTAGTAGGGAAACCAGAGAAGGATCATCCAACCAATAAGGATTGAGCTTGAAAGGACTTGGGGGATTTGTAGGGAAATGATCCAATTATATGAGAATAATGACATGATTCGAGTCTTCTCCCACTGAGGAACATTATTTATTTTTTAGGTAGGTGTCAAGGAGGGCATCCAAAATGAGGAAACAATCCAATAGCTTGGAAACTATAGGAAGTTTTGACCTATTGTTGGACAAAGTGGGGAATACATTTTGAGGGAGAATATCACATATGTTTGAATCATATACGAGGAAACTAAGAATTTGGATAAGGGATCAAATCTAGCTAAGAGCCATCAAAATCCAGATTTCCTCGGGGTGAAATTTAAATGTCGACCAATAAGAACATTGTCTAATGCGAAGATGTGCAATTGAGTAAAGTTTTTCCATAAACCTTGTCTTTCCACATATGGCCCATAAACATTGAATAAGAAGAAGGGCATATCCAATTCTAAAGATGTGAGGTAAAGAGCCAAAATAAATCTTATGGACCAAGTAGCTAATAGATGCATAAAACGAAGATTCCAACACGAAGCTAGCCCCCTTGATCTTCCATTGACATCAATTTCCAAGAAGTCCCAATTAGGAAGTATTGATTTTAAGATATTGACATCACTATCACCCTCCCACATCATCTCTCTCAAAAATAGAACATGGGGGTATTGTTTCGTGAAGAGCCTTCTAAATGCCAATATTTTAAAGCACTTGGATAATCCCTAATAGTTTAAGGGGAGAATCTTCAGGTCAAACCCAGAGAAGGACCTAAAGATCTAAGAACACTTATAATAGAGTTATGGCTTGAATATCGTAATTTGCTTGATGTTGTGATCTAGAGAGAAATTTTCTTCCTCTAGAAGAGGACGATTGAGAGGGGTCCTTGAAAAGACAAAGTCCTCCACCCAGAATGAGAAAGAGGGAAGAAGGGATCAAGAGTGTGGGGAGAGGTAGTAGGAAGAGTATCGTATATTTTAGTGTTGAAGGGTGGGGGTATGTGGGGAGGCTTAATAATTATAGGGAGGAATCGAGGGGAAATGCCTATAATGAGAGAGGGAGGGGGAAAGGACAAGAATTATGGGTGAGAGTGAATAACGAGGGGAGGGATGGCCAGAGTAAGACTTGAAAGAGGCTTGAGAGGGATCATAGGGGGGTGGAAGATGGATAACCCACAAAGAAAGCGAAAAAATCATTAATATAAGGAGGAATGGGCATGAGAAAGGAGGTATGCATACCTAAGATAAAAGGACACTCTAAAGTAGGAGACGAATATGCAGAGGCTATTGTTGATCCAAATGTAGAGAGAGGTAGATCCAAAACTCGAGGTGGTGGGGATGCAAGAGAAAATAACTATACCAGGCTCACCATTTCTAGTTTGAGAATTCAAAGGATATTTTTCATTCTCTGTTCCATGTGCTTCTTGAGATGTATTTTTAGGGGAAGTGGGAAGATTCATAGAGTATAGTGGGTTTTGATTGAACCATTTTTTTTCCCTTTTCTCTTACCCAACTCATGGTTTGAGCTAAGGTGGCTATATGCATGACATTGAGCACATTTGAAAGGTATACATTCACATTTTATATTTTTGTGATGAGATATTATTGGTGCTAATTGAGATGGATTTAGGTAAACTCATAGGTAGATTGATCCCCACCAATATGCAGTAAATATCCATGATTCCTTTTTTCTAAAAAGAGACATCAACATCATAGTAGAAACCAAGTGAATTTATGACTTCTCTGAATAATTTTTATAGCTAGAAAATAGGTGGTAATGTAGGAAGACAAACCCATATTGGTACTAGGTATAGGTTTTCAACTCAAGCATCAATCTATAATGACCATTTTTTTAGGTAGAGGGCATAAGAACCCCATGAGTATTTCCCAACCTTGATTTTCTCTAAGTTGCCTACACATATAGCCTTCCACCCCATCCATCCTTCGAAAAAGATCATACACTAGGGTGAGTTGCCAAGAAGTAACTTGATGTGTAGATCTATCAACCTCCACAAAAGAACCATCAACATTTTCTTGTTAAGGAAATCTTATACCTCCCCCGTCTCCTCCATATTGTGATTGTCATTTAATTGGATGTCCTTCCATAGTATTTAGGATTGCTACTTTCGCATACATATAATACATTTTCATCTTGTCTTTTGATGGCTACTAGTAGAGGAGGTGAGGTGAGGTTACTATTGTTGAGTTAAAAAATCTTCTTTGTGCATATCCAAAATTAGAAAGTTTCTTAGGAAACTGGAAGGAGTTGAGAAAGGGTGCTAATATGATAGTTCCCTAATGGGGAAATTCTTTAGAACAAGCAAGAGACTCGATAAGGAAATGTATAGTAGAGATTGCAGGGGCGGAGGGTCAGTCGAGTGGGAGGACCACAAATTTGAATGAAATTGTGAGGAGTTGTGGGGACCATAGGAATTTTTTTTAACTAAAAATATGAATTATTTAACTCAAGAGGGATGGTGTTTACCTTGGAGGATTCCTACAAATAAGGGCATGCAGGAGGGGTTTTCAAAGGCGCGTTTTCCTTATATTACCGAATTTTTGAGTAGTGAGGCAGATGTAGAGGGAGGAGAGGGCCTAGACATAGTGGTTGGATCCATTCAAATATTTTAACCTCCCCATGGGTCTAGAAAGTAGTTGACTAATTGATCATACAAATTGATTAGTATCTAAGGTGGTCACGTACAAACCAATCCAGATAACAAACATTAGAAAATTCATCGAAAAGGCAGATAGACACATCTATATATATATATATATATATATATATATATAGAGAGAGAGAGAGAGAGAGAGAGAGAGTAAAAATAATAATTATTTGAGAAAGGTATACGTTTTTATTGCAATATATGGTAGATGTCGAATTCCATGATACTTAAAAGGGAATCAACATATTACATTTAAGGAAAAATATTAACTGAAAAATATATTTTAATATCAATCATAAAATTATATTTCAGTGTCAAGTAATAGTCATGTATATATATAAAGCGAGAAATGTGTTATAGTTAAATTATTTACTAAGAGAAATGTTTAAAATGGAGTTCAAATGCTAGATTTAAAATGATTGATATAAAAGAATATTTTTATACGTATCTTAAATAAAATATTTAAGTTTTAGTTGTCAATGGAACATCTCAATATCGACACTCATAGATAAAATATTTCAATGGTGTTTGTATGAGGGAGGTGCAATACCCTTCACACTCATCATCATATAAATTGAGTATCATCTAAGGTGGCCATGTATAGACAAGTCCAAACAACAAACCATACCAAAACCATCTAAGGAATCTAGACACTTATATATATATATATATATATATATATATATATATATAGAGAGAGAGAGAGAGAGAGAGAGAGAGAGAGAGAGAGTTATATCTTTATAATGCAATATAAGGTAGATGTGTGATTGCATTGTACTTAAAAGGGAATCAACATATTACATTTAATGAAAATTATTAACTAAAGATATATATTTTAATATCAATCATAAAATTATATTTCAATGTCATAGTCATATATATATATATATATATATATATATATATATAAAGTAAGAAATGTGTTATAGTTAAATTATTTACTAAGATAAATGTTTAACATGGAGTTTATATGTGAGATTTAAAATGAATGATAATATAAGAATATTTTAACATGGACCTTAAATAAAATATTTAAGTATTAGATGTAAATGAAATATCTCAATATTAATACGCATAGATAAAATATTCCAATGGTGTTTGTATAAGGGAGATGTGTAATACCCTTCACACTCAACATGCGGTTAAGACATGATAGAGGTATCAAATATTTGCTAGCATGTCTAACATAAACAAAGGATCAAAAGATGAGGGATTTTGGATTTGATCTACAACCTAAGTTAAAATTCATTTGGACTTGTTTATATATAAACTCAAAATAATATTATGATATATAGGATTGCATGTTATTAAAACAAATTCTTAAAAGTGATATAAGAATAATTTGATATCTTAATATAATTAATGCATATCAATAAACAATGTAGAAATAACTTATAAAAGTTAATATTAATATAGTGTTAATTTCACATCATACTAAGGTCATGGGATACTTGAATGTGGAAAGCATGTGTAAATAATGCATTAAAAATTAACCGAACCTAATGCAACACAATTCTCAATGATCATTACAATGTGATAACAAACATTGAAGGTCGACGTAAGATAATGAATATAAATTATACATTACTATTTACTTTTTAGGGAATAATATAGATTTTTTATGAATATATTGTAAACCACATCACCGCAAATTTTTTGTAAAGATATAAAAATTAAAATAGTAACATTATCTTACATGATCACATATGTTTGCATAACAAAATATAAATAATGTTGGTAGGCGTGGAAGGGTATGGGGTTCAATGTTCCCGTTAGGAATTATTGGCTTATCGTACTCATGAATTGTGGGAAAGGACACTTACAACTAGGTGGAGGTATATCCTATCTTCTAAGAATTTTTCTTAGGTATTTCTCTCCACATCTAGAAGTTTATCAAAGTGTTGGACTCAAAAATCATCAATTGACATATTCATTTAGTCACCCATGAACTCACCCTCGCTCTCAATTCCCTCCTCAATTAAATTATAGGACATATAAAGGCATTAAAGGATTTCTCAATATAACATATTCTTATGAAAAGCAATGAAAAGATGGATTAATTAGAAAATAGGGAAAGTAAATATATAGTGTCCACCCTTCATGTGAATGACAGGGTGACTAACCATCCCATCCCTCATAGGTGATAGGTGGTGGAAACAAATTGTGGTGGCTAAGGTGTATTATTAATGGTATGAAATTTATGTTGTGTTATGTTCTAGGAGCGAGGACATAGTAATCACCTATACGGAATTGATACTAATTATGAGGAGTTAATATAATTAATGGGGACCCTCCCATATGGAATACGTCTTCAATCCTAGGTTTCCAAGATGAAATATTGTAATTTTTGTGTGGATTTATGGTGAAGGATGTATGCAAATGTTTTGCATCTATTGGTTGGCTTGGATTTTAGAATATGCTTGTGGGTGTCTATATTTTTCTTTGTTGGGCATAGTCTGGGGGATATGTTGAAAAGTACCATGACAGGATCTTGTAAGAACCTACTTGTTCATGTGCTTGCCTTTTCAATTGGCTTTATTTTCTTTAGATTTATCTCTCTTCATCCCACTACTAGGGGAGGCATTGCGAAGTGGTTAGAAAAATGAATTCCATCCACTAAAGTACAAGCTCTCCCCATTTCCAATAATATTTGAATACATATGTGGAATCTATCAAGGAATTTGGATACAATTATTAGGCACAATATCTTAATTATCCAATTATCCTTGATTTTTATAGGAATTATATCAACTAACCCTACACTTTCAATAAGATCGAGTATTTAATATGACATGGGGTCAGAGGAAGATAAAAGACCTATCATTTCACCTTAACTAAGTTTAAATTCAAATTAATTCTTATGATCATATTTTTAGATACAATTAAATTAGAAGTTAGATTATTTTCCCAAAAGTGTAGATTCCGAGAAACTAATTTATAAACATTGAATACCCTAAACTCTATATTCAACGACTTTGAAAACAGCTATAGGAGTCTCAATTTCACTAAAATTCATTCATATGGCTTTAAATCTCTCTCTAAACCCTATTGACCCCCTTTAGATGCCAATGGAGTTAGCACCAACAAAATACCAACCACCCAAAATTTGATCAAAATTCCACATAGACCATTACACTTCCCCATTTTTTTCAATTAAAAACAAATCAAGATCATTAGGAAAAAAATCTACTTGAGGCACAATCATTTTCCCTTATCCCTAGGCCATGAATGTTCATAGAAAGGAGCTTCATGGGGAACCATCAGAGGGGAAAGGTTTCTCTCAAAGTACCTTATGAATTTGATATTACTTTTCATGCTTTATTTCCCACTTAGCTTTAACTCGGGAATTTCTCAAGATGGATGGCCAACCTACTCATAGAGAAGGACGAGTTTAATCTAAATCATATCCAAAACCATTTTACTAGTAAAGTTCTAGGTTGGAATTATTATTTTGGTGTATAAGGTCATATGGATGTCTTCAATTTTTATCTATTCCAAAGCATGTGAATAATTACAAATCCTTTAATGTGTTATAAAAAAAAAACGATATTTCATTAATATGTATCTTTCAATCCACACAAATATTTTCAGCCACCAAAGTATCCCTTGAGCTTTTATGGACAATAGAAGTCATAGGTTCAACTAATCAAGAACCTAGAATGGGTTTATCACAATTAGGTTGTGAAGGCGAGACTAAAGAATTCGTCAGTAGAGAACAACCCACATCCCAATACCTAATGTTAGCAACAAAATCCCCATCCCCAACAACCTACAAAGTGTTGAGTAAGCTAGTTGATAACACAAGAACCCTCTTAAAGAAAAAACTAGAGGGAGGTAGTTCATTGTTGTCCATCACTAACTCAACGACCTACAAAGTGTTGAGTAAGCTAGTTGATAACACAAGAACCCTCTTAAAGACAAAACTAGAGGGAGGTAGTTCATGATTGTCCATCACTAACTAGGATTTTGAAGTATTAACCAAAATATGTAAATTCATATCTAGAGAAGCTTAAAGGGAAACATCCTGATTTAAAGCCTAAGCATTTTTTATATTATCAATAGTCTATACCAATTCATCCTAGATTTATATCAATTATGAAATTGCATTGTCCACTAATGGTTCCATATAGTCAAACCGGGTAACATCGGCTTGTGCTTTCTCACTCCCACTACAACTATAGAGAGCTTGACGAATATAGGTGGAGGGTTTATTAAATTTAATCTTTTATTCTACGTCATATTTAACGAAATATGAACCATATTTTTCTAATTTAGCACCCATTTCCAACTATATAATTCTCTAGAATGTGACGTAACTTTTGGCAACTTCCTTACCAAAATGGGAAGTTTAAATAGTCCAAAGGTTGTTTCCTTTAAAAATTTCCATAAACCAAGTAAATTTCCATATTTCATATACCACTATTTTTATATTTTTCATACATAGCTAGGGTTTCCCCTAGTGTGTGACCAATCACCTTTAAACCTCCCTTGGACCACCATTCAAGGGGGGACATCAAAGAGCCTAACCCGCAATAGTTTTTCCACTATTTTCCATATATTTAGGTTGACCAAGTGCATTTAATGATGAATAATTGAAAGCAATAACTCTTGGAACCATTTTCATTGTGCCAACATAAACTCTCTAGACCAATATAGAAGAGATGTTATAATTTCATGTCCTATCTTATCTTGTAAACATTTTGAGTTGATAAATTACATAAAAATAAAATGAAATAAAATCATAGTAAAAAATATTAATAAAACTACAGATGACTTGGACAGAGTACCTAATACAAATTGGTTTCTTGTAGGTCTACCAACTCTAATAGTATTTTTTCTTGTGAAGACACTGTACTCAATTAGGAATTACAAAATGAATTTCCAAGCTTTGTATGAAAATGTAATAACCCACACAAAATTTCTACTCCATGCAGAGTCCTCGTAGCAACGAAAACTCCTATATCCATCACGTTTATCACGTGGTTCGTAGTAATTTACTCCGACTCGGTGATTAGAAATATGACAACTATAACCTTAAATTGTAATTTTTTTGTAGCCAAGAGGATGAATGACTTGAGAAAGTGAAATGATGATACGTAAATTGAATGTGGTTGGAGATGAATGTATTTATATGCATCCAATTTCTGTCAAGTGAATATATCGTAGACAATGCTCTAGAAACTCAAGCCGGGGTCTTGGATGCAAGAAACTTTGTATACTCGTTATGCACACGTACTCTACACTATATAGAATTGATACATTATTAAAACCTATTAATATTATGTAAAATTTAACGATGTGTGTGAGTGGTTGGTTAAAATATTTCTAAATAGAAATAATCACAGGAAGTTACGCCTGGTGTTTTGGTTTTAAGTCATCATCGTCACGATGAAATCTCTGTAAATAAAAAAACAATTCCAAGATAGATAATAAAACTTGTAAATGAAAATATTAGCACATTAATTTATAGTTTTTAATTTACTTTCAAGGACAAATCAATGGTACTTTATAGAAAAGAATAATATTTCCTTAAACCTCCTTTTAAAGAAAAAATATTTATATTTTATTGGATGGCCTGAGATCTTTTTTCCATGTCATCTTTTAGGTCCCTACAATTGTAATATAGCCCTATATTGTCATTTTTGTGCTCATGTAACCGTTATATTATTATTTTCGTGCGCAATTGAAGTCCACTATTGTTATTTTTGAGTCATATTATTATTGCTATGCAGGCCTTGATTATCTTGTGACCCTTTAGACTCCTATATTTACCAAGAAGGTCTTGTCATTTGTATCATCCAATAATTGTTCATTTATGTTATGTATACGGAGGTTTACCCCTTTAAGAGGCTTATTTTCAAGTTGTTGATCTATATTTCCTTTTGTTTTATGATCTGGTTATATAACATTTGGTATCACACCTTTTGATCCTAAGGTTTTGTTGTTTTGAACAGGTCTTCTTCGAATTTTCAATATAAAAATTTTATAAGGGGCTTCAAAAGATGAAGTTTTTAATACGTGAGATGAAATTTTTGATGAAAATCATGTAAAAATTTGAGATCTTGATTCTTTATATTCTATATATATGCTTCATTAAAATTAGGGTTTTTATATGCACCATAATTCACTCTGAAACATGTAACTCGGGGAAAATCATCATAACTTTGGGATTTTGCATCCAAATTGCATTTTGTAAAAAATGGTTGAAATTTCACTTATTGTAGTTATTGAGGTTCCATTTTTAGGCCTAAGATTGAAACAGGGACAGGTGGCATTCTACATTTTTTTCTCTACTGAACCAATCCATAAGAAGGTTATCTTGGGAGATTTGGTATAGTTTTACATTGAAGAATTCAATATCAGTCTAATTAGTCGAGTTGGGAAGAGGATATAGATGCCTACCATAAGATAAAATCTCAACTCTTGGGATGCTGAAATGACAAAGATACAAAAAATTCAATTTTGGCCTTATCAACAAGCTCAAAATCAATCTCTAAATGTGATTATTTTTAAATTTGCATAGCATTTATTTCAAAAATAAATTTAAAGTTATTCAAAAGGCACAGTGAAGCATGGATATCATTGATTGGTTCCAAAATTCCTCTGAAACAAAAAACTTATGCACCCATTAAGATCTCAAAAATCTCTACTATGATGCATGAAGAGGAAGAAATGAAACATGATATATCAAAATTATGGGACCAAGTGCAACAAATTTTTCTCTCCCAAAGAGAAACAAAAGATGAACCAAAAGGGGATATGGATGGTTTAAAAGAAGAAATGAAAGGCAAAATGGACATGTTAAAAGAAGAAATGAAAGGAAAAATGGACATTTTAAAAGAAGAAATAAAATGTTATGTGAGTGTTCTAATGCAGACATGGAACGGTTGAAGGAAGGTTTGACAAAGTTGTTCCAATAAATACTTCCTAGTAGCGAAAAATAATTCCGTGAAAATAAGGATGAGGAAAAAATGAAAATGAATTATGATTTTAGAGACTCTAACTTAGGGTTAAAGATTAACCATATTCCAAATATTGATACGATGAAGTTTGATGACAAGGATCAAATAACATGGATACTACATATGAAACAATTCTTTGATCTACATATTGTGCCACATACACAAAAATATGCATTCCACATTTATATTTAAAACTCAAATAGTTTGTGTTGTATCGATGGCTTTGTTCTTGTAAATCAATTATCACTTGGACAATTTTCATGGAGTAATTGATAGCACATTATGTGAATACAAAGAGCAATACCTTATTTAGCCAATTTATAAATCTCAAGCAAAAGGATTCAATGGTGAAGCACATTGAGGACTTTCAAAGATTGAATATCAAGGTACCTAATATTCCAGAAGAACATATTATTGATGTTTTCATAGGGACTTTAAAGGATAAAATCCAACATGAAGTTCACCTTTGGGAACTTGATTCATTAGAAAATGCATTCAGCGTAGCAAGAAAATAAAGAAGAATTATGGAAAGAAGGAGATCTACCACAGAAAACTATAAAGATAGAGGTGTTGTTGCACCTAGCCTCGTAGAAAATACAAGGTTGACACCAAAATAACTAGAGGAATAAATAACAAAAGGGATTTGTTACATTTTTTATAAAAAATACACTAAAGGTCATAAGTATGTTGAGAAGAGAATATTTTACATAGGCTGTGAAGAGGAGGAAGAAAAGGAAAAATAAACATCAAAATAAGAGGACCAACACTAGGAACCAACCCTAGAGAAAGAAGAAATGAATCTGACATTATTTTGTAATGCATTGGTTCAAATTACCACTCCTCAAACAATCAAGGTAGAAGGATATATCAAGAAGAAAAAGGTAATAGTTTTCATTGACTCAGGTAGTACGCATAGTTTTATGCATTATAAGATAGCCAAGGAATTGAAATGATTTTTATATCCAACACTAGAATGTCAAGTGATGGTTGCACATAGAGGAACTATAAGTTTCTCATGAAAGTGCAATAATATCAAGCTAACCATGGGGGAATATATATTGAATATTCCAATTCTTTCCATTCTAGTGGGTGGTGTTGATGTTGCATTAGTAGTCCAATGCTTACAATCTTTGGGGACAACAACTTTTAATTTTCATGAATTTCTTTGGAAATATTTTTAGGAAGGGAAGGAAATTAAATGATGGGGTATCACAAAGAAACAAAGGAACATAATCAGTTGTAATGACATGAAAAATATTTTGAAGAAGAGACAACAAGGTATAATTACGAAATTATGCTCAGTCGGTGTTCAAACAATGAAATCATCCATTTCTCCAAATCTTCAAATAGTGTTAGACAATAATTCCAAGGTATTTGAGACTCCCAAAAGTATCCCACATATTTATGATCATGATCATGCTATTCACTTGATTCTAGTAAGTGTTCCACCAAACGTCAGACCTTACAAATATCCCTATTCCGAAAGGAGTGAAATTGAATGTATAGTTGCAAAAATGCTAGAGGCAAGTATAATTCAACCTAGCCAAAGTTCTTTCTCTTCTTCGGTAGTATTGGTGCACAATAAGGATGGATCATGGAATATGTGTACAGATTATAGAGAGCTAAATAAGCTCAGTACTAAACATAAATTCCCCATTCCTATCATTGGTGAGATGTTGGATGAATTATATGGAGAAATTTTCTTCATCAAGGCAAATCTTTGTTCTAGATATTATCAAATAAGAATGAAGAAAGAAGACATTCCAAAAATAACATTCATAGCTCATGAAGGTCATTATGAACTTTTGGTCATGTCTTTTGGCCTTACTAATGCACCTTCCACGTTTTAAGGTTTGATGATTTCCACTTTCAAAACCCTTTCTTAGAAAAATTGTGTTACTATTTTTTGATGATATACTAATTTATAGCAAGTCTTGGAAAGATCACGTTCAACATGTTGATAGGGTGCTTAAACTATTGGAGGAGAATCAATTGTATAAAAATCCCTCCAAATGTTTCTTTAGGGTATAGGAGGTGGAATATTTGGGTCATAATGTATCCCATCAGCGTGTTAAGTTGGACCCTAAAAAAATTAAGGCTAGCAAGGAATGGAAAAAAAACACAACCCTAAAGAATCTTCGAGGATTTTTTTGTTGACAAGGTATTATCACAATTTTGTTAATAATTACGGGAAAATAATTGCACCTCTAACAACATTACTCAAGCAAGATCCATTTTTTTACACCAAAATAAATTAAGGCCTTTGAACATCCTTAAAGAAGAAATGTGCAAATCTCCACATTCAACTACAAGAAAATTCACAAAAGTCTTTATTGTTGAATGTGATGCCTCAGGAAATGAAATTGGTGTTGTTTTAATTTGAGAAGACCCATTTTTTTTAAAATTCGTCCGATCAAGGGAATGTATTTACAACAGCCTATTTATGAGAAGGAAATGTTGGTAATAATAGCTACCCTAAAGCAAAGGTGCCCTTACCTTATGGGAAGAGACTTGAAGGGTGAAAACACATCATGATAGTCTTAACTAATTTTTGGAACAAATATTATCTTCAGAAGAGAAGAAAAATGGGCCACAAATATGTTTTTTATGACTTTGAAATCATCTACAAAAAAAGGGAGCAAAATTTGGTTGGAGATGCACTCTCAATAAGGGATGAGGATGTCGAAGCATTTCTCTGTTCCATTTCTATTATCCAATCTGATTGGATAACTGGAGCAAGGGATGAACAGAAGAATGATGAACAACTATGGAAAATCATTCAAAAGTTGTAGAAAGATCGCAAGACATCTCATGAATTTATCAGGAAAATTGATTCATTATGATACAAAGGTCACTTATATCTATGTAAGAACTCCCAACTCAAAAAAAAAATTCTTTTGGAACTACACATCTCTCTTTAAGGAGGACACTCAAGATTTTTAGAAACTTACCACATGGTCAAGAAGGAATTTTTTTGGGATGTGCTTAAATTTGATGTTCAAAAGTTTGTGGTAGAATGTTTGTTTTTTCAACAAAATAAAGTTGATATAATTAAAACCCTAGATTTGTTACAACCTTTAGCCATTCCAAGTCAGCGTTGGGAGCAGGTCTCAATGGATTTTATCATAGGTTTACCCAAGTCTAAAGGAAAGAGTGTAATCATGGTGGTAGTTGATAGACTTACCAAGTATGCAAAATTTTGTCCACTATCTCATCCTTTCAAAGCCAATATAGTCACCATTGCATTTATAGAAATATTTCAAAAGCTACATGGAAACCCAAAGATTATTGTATGTGACAAAGATCCCATTTTCATTGGAAATGTTTGGACATAATTATTTTCTTGTCAATACTCAATTAGCTCATATATCATCTTATCATCCTCAATCTGATGCGAAAACTGAGATAGTGAACAAATGGTAGGTAGGATATCTTCAATGCTTTGTATATGAAAAGAAAACACAATGGGTCAAGTCGTTACCTCTGGTAGAATGGTGGTATAATAATTCCTTACATAAAACAACCAAAATGATAGGATTTATGGTACATTATGGATATGTTCCACCAACTATCACATCGTCTTTAAGAGAAAATTCTAAGGTTCATGCAATGGAAGATCACATCGAGCATCCACAACAAGTTCTTCAAATCTTAAATAATAACCTGACACTCGAACAAAATTATTCATTTATGTCATGTGAAAGGAGGTTTCCCCCTTGAAAAGGCTTATTTTCAAGTCGTTGATCTATCTTTTCTTATGTTTTTAGATCTATTTATATAACATCATCTCTTTAAGTATTTACTTCAAGTTAAATCCTTAAGAAATTAGTTACTACAGTCAGTCTATAGTCCAATGAGAAAGATATTGTAGGGTTGTAAATAAATGTAAATATTTAAATGTCAAATAAATATGGAAGAGATTGTTTTTTTCGAGGAAATAAATCATTATATGCACATTACATTAAAAAAAATAATAATAATGATTCATATTTGTAACAAAGACAATTCAAAACCTAAAATTAATAAAATACCATCCTAGATCCATCTTAACTCTAAGTCTACCAAGTGTTGAGATATCAAATATCTCTTCACTCTAAAAGACGTTTGTGCCTGAAGAGAGTTGATCCCTCACAGTCCTTGGTAGATCTAGAGTTAAAATGGATATAGGTTAGTTGTAGAATATTCTCGATGTTTTTAGTAGAGTGTAAAAATACCTAAACACTAATTGCATAGGATATGGTGGTTAGAAGAATAGGAAAGCACCAATGACCCGTTCTCTTTTATCCACTAACTTATGCCTTGGGACCCAACTTTCCAACTAGAAACTTTTTCCATTGGGCTTTCACTATCTAGTTGCATTGTTGTATCCAAAACCAAATCCTTTTCCCATGCCTAATTCAATGACATCACTTCTTCCCATAAAAGGTTTTTATTTTTCTAGAATGCTACAACCCTACCATGGCTTAGAGAGGAGCCCTAGAAATATTTAATACCCCAAACACCACCTATAAACACTTTCTTTTATGTGTATTCAATTGCCAATGGCCAAACCTTTAGCCACTATAAAAAATCTCATATTATTACATGGGATAAATTTTCCTTGGAGTGCAATAACAGTAAAAAACATCTAAATACCATCCCTCTCAATTGAATCCCTAATAGTGATAATTGACTCCTAGCAACTTAGAGTGTGCAAGAGCTACAAATAACTCCCAAAAATATATTTTTTAGAGATGATTGCATCTGAATTATCCATTGGGTCTCTGAACTCCTCCCCCTTGTCTAGATCAATGCCCATAACGCTTAACACTTCCATGACCCTCATACATCTATGACACAGACATACACATGTGCGCGCACACACATATGCTCTACTACTAAGTCTAACTTGCTCTTACTATCATTCATATAAAACTTCTTTTTGATATCAAGTTGTAGAAGGTCGGTGAAGTTTAAGTTGCAAACCCAAGTGAATATCGTTGTTCAAGTGTTGAACAATTGACCACAACATTATGAAATTTATCATTTTTCAATACCTCATAGTTTTTCAAAGAATTTTTCATCAGAAAGTTGCCAAGATACATTCCCAAGTTTCAAAGTTTCTTCCATGCGATGGAAGGTCTTCATCCATCACTAGCTTCACCTTTTTGAGAAATAGATTAATATCTTCACTCCTACAATGCATTTTTTAACTCACCTTGGTTTCCTTGTATTGAAATGATGATATAAATGATAATATTTTTGTTTTTTGGTCATACATATAGGCTCTGCCCAAAGCCCTAGGGGTTAGCTTAAGGGATCTAGAGATAGACTTGAATTTCTTTGTTATTGTTGCTACTTGTTACTAATCATGAGTTCAAATCTCTTTGATTTTCTTGAAGAAAGGTACATCATCAAAGCTAATGGTTTACCTGATTTACCATCAACCATCCACAAAATGTAAAAAAATATTCTTGGATTTTCAATACCTTCATTACAAATAAAAAATAAATAAATACATATAAGCCTTTTCGAGCATGTTATCCATTTCAATTGTTATGTTAGCTTGCCTAGTTTTAATTTTTGTTTATAAACTATAGACAAGCTACTAACTTTTCATTCTCATGAGTGGTCATTGCTATTCTACTTAGTCAAAATTGAAATTTACTAATTCAATGTTTTCAAGAATCGTAAGCATCAAATGTTATTGCCTTATTAGTCCCTGCCTCTCGCATAGCAAGGACTATAGCATTCGATCGAGCATTGAATTCATATTAGTTGCCGTTGACCAAACAATATATCCCCGTACATTTCAGGTTTAACCAATGTTTTAAATCAAATATTCTGCTCAACAAACTTTTATCAAAAGTTTTTGTTTCGACCTCTTATTGCCGGCTCGACTGTATACTTTTCTCAAAACATAGGATAAAGAGTTTGGGGCTCAACTGTGTACTTTTGTTAAAACTTAGGATAAGTAGTTTTCATGTATTTTTCTTAAAACTTAGGATAAGTAGTTTGGCTCTTTGTGAATTTTAAGCAAAGTTTGCTTCCCACCGCAAAGCTAGCCACCTTCCAGCCACCTGCCATCTCTGGTTGCCATCGCAAAGCCAGCAACTCTAGCCACCTGCCACTACAAAGACTTTGGTTCATCTGTGAGTGAATAACCATAGAAGAAAGAACAATCGCAATCTGAGCATTTCAAACTCTGTCTACAGAACCACTCACCTCTCTGTGTAGAACCGCCATGAATATAGTTATCAGAAACACTGCCATGCTTGGCTGCTCGTAGTAGGAACTTCACCTTTGTGTGAAGAACTGCCATGAAAATACCAGCAACCATCATTGACACTTTGTGCCCTTCACCTCTGTGTGCAGAATTGCCATGAATATAGTTATCAAAAACACTGGCATGCTTGGCTGCTCGCAGTGGGCGCTTCACCTCTGTGTGCAGAACTGCCATGAAAATACTAGCAACCATCATTCACTCTTTGCGCCCTTCACCTCTGTGTGCAAAACTGCCATGAATATAACTGCGATGAATATAGTGTCAGAAACACTGCCATGTTTGGTTGCTCAGAACATACGCCTAGAAGAAGTAGTGGATTTCTACAGATGCACCTGTAGAAGAAGCGTCTCCACATCCACACCACCCTCATGATGACAAATATGTAAATTCTGCCTCAGCTGTCCCTGGCAAAGACTAGACTAAGGGCTCTCTCTTGATAATTGCCTCATTTCATGCCCCGGGAAGTGAGAAAAACAAGAGTTTTTTGTGGCAATATCATCACCTGAGACGATATAGCAGTCCTGGATAAGGACATGTGAGCAGGAATCTGCATATGAAAGGGAAAACATATCATTTATCTAAGAAGCAAGAAGTATGGCATCTTTCGATGCTCAATATGTCATAAAAAGTCTTGAAAAGGAGCCATTCTTCTCCTAATAAATATGTAAAATTCAACTTAACTCTTCTTGTTACTTGCAGCCATTTAAAATTGTTATAGGTTTACCTATGAAAGTAAGAAGTAATTGTTTTGTAGTATTTTTTACTTGTGAAAGTAAGAACAAGGACAGACTGATAGGTAATGTTAATTTCACTATATATTTTTGAAGGTTCCAGGTTCTTTCTCTTCCAACCCTGCAAAACTGCTATTTCCATTCCTAAATCCCCAAGTGAGTAGAGAAGTAAAGAAGTTGCTGGAGGCGTAGCTATGCCTTCAACCGAAATGCAAGGTACAAAGGCCCCAAATCCTAAACGAAAAGTGCTTAATGGTAAACCATATAAAATCATGTAAAAGATAAAAAAAAGAAAACCATTTAAAATCTGTACAATGAATCGTAGTCCCAAAGGCCGCTTTGCCAATATTCATGATAGAGTGATTTTTTTCATATTTTTTCAATTTGCCAATCTTCATGATACACTGAGATTTTTTCATAGTTTTTCAATTTCAGACAGGTTTCGTATTTGGGGATTCCATCACTATTAGGAATAAGAAAATAGGGTAGGCAAGCACTTGTGCATGTGAACCTGTAGACAGTTCTTTAAGTGTGGCAGAGGCACGATAGAATTCAGGTTCTTATGCCTTGCACCGAGATTTTCTCCTGGCTTATTAGTCACACTAATGTAGAAAACAGGCTAATCAAGGACGAAAGCGAAACGCCATCGCATGCTTTCAGCCATCAAGCTTGGAACTGTACTACAAGTTCCCGAAGCATGAAACCAGTCCAACCGATGGCCGGGTTCTAAACTCAAACGGAACACTTTGGGCTTCCAACTGGCTTTGCAGTCCCAAAGGATTTATCTCACTGAATCTGGCATTATCTCGGCTTTATCTTCGCAGGTCTGTAGCAAGCTCTGTAACAGACTCATTCTTAGCTCATTCTGCAACTAAACAAGCCACTAGCGTTGAAAGTCGACATAACATTTCCAAAGGGTGCAGCTATTCAGCATGAAAGCCCATTCAAGCCGTCGTGCCAATCGACTCGTCGCGTTTAGGAGATGAACACTAGAGTGGCTTACCAGAAATAGCATGCATACAAGACACATATATCATACATGTTAATCTTGAACGTCACTTCTCCATTTGAAAAAAGGGATTTATTTAGTGTTGTATATAATTTGAAGTTAATACCACGTATATTATGCATGCTAATCTTGAATGTCACTTCTTCCTTTGAAAAAAGGGATTTATTTAGTCTCACTTCTTGATTTAATATTTGTTGAATGCATGCAATTTTAATGGCCGTTTAAATTTTCCTGCTGTGTAGTATGGGTAGTAGAAGCATACTTATTATTACTTCTGACACAACAGATTTGCCAAAGATACGGATAACATGCACGCAAGACACGTATAGCGTGCATGCAGATGCTATTGATGTTAATTTTTATTGTAGAATTTGTGTATTCATAGCATTACAATGATGGAATTTCTTGGAATGATTTGCATAACAACATATATCGATCAATCTTCCAGGGCTCTTAGATCAATCATATTTTAGACAGAGCATCTCGCAAATGTAATTCAAGATGACGATTATTTTACAAGGTGAGCGCCTCTGCATGGAATTTTCTCCCCGTCAGTAGCCCTTTGCACTTGCTAAAAATTTCAGGGGCTTTATTTTTTTTTTTTAATTTTGTTTTCTGATAATTTTGCAGAGCCCCTCCTCCGACATGAGGTTAACCAAACTCAAACCGTCACCGACCACTCTGGAATGAGCAAGTTTTATGCTGGATGGGTGTTTTACTGAAACCTGATCAAATTCTCTAGTGTAAGCCACTGCTTTTTTTTCCGCCTCTATTGCTCTCGCTGATCACTGGCTTCACTCATACCTGAGTTACTTGAATCGGTTGATGCGGAGAACACAAAAAAATTATTATATGACCGCCCAAGCAAGATAGAGAACCAACCCGCTGCTACTAAGAAGGCTATGAAAGAGGGAAAGACTACAAAAGAATCATATTCTGGTCGCTAATATTCCACTTATTCCTGTTCTGCTTACTTTCCCACTGACTTTCGATTTGGATTTCTAGTGGCTGACGGGCAAGGGATCCAATAGCCTGGTCCTTTTTCTGTTGCGATTAATGTTATGGTTGTAGTTGCGGTATTCCTATTATGACTATCTCTGGCTATTCCTATTTATATATATATTACTATTCAAGATCTTGTTTCAGTTTCGAAGCTCGAGAAGGTAAGGCGCTAGCAAGCTCGCCCCTTATGGCATCTTGGCTACCCGTGTGTCCACGAGAACCAGTTCCAATGGCAAATCTAATTAGCTGGTGTCATTAAATTGCACTTGTTTTAAACCACAATATAACCACTCCTTATATTATCATAATAAATAATAAATAGCAGTAAAATCTAAAAAATTAGAGAAGAATGCAACAACAGTGGCATATAAGCACACAATTAAACCACCAAATTGTAGTATAATCAGTGGCAGATCTAAAACCACCATGTTAAAATTTACTGTCAATCAAAGAACTCGAGTTTCTAAACCCTAGCAGGGACTACCTCTACGACAACGACTCCCTTGTTTATATTTTGATATCATTTCAATCCTACAAAAAAATTATGTGTTTCCTATTATGTCATGTCTAGTTAGAAAATAAACTTTCAAAAATTTCAAATATCTCGATTTTTTTATAGATTTTAATAGCGACATGTTTACATATTTGCATTAGTATTTAAATGTATTCTTCACTGTAATTTCTCATCCTTTAAAATATTTTAAAGGTGTTCTTTACTAAAATTTCTTATCCTGTTTTAGCAAGTTTCAGAGTTGTCTTTGTTGGAAAGGAAAATATACAAGTTTTTCTTACATCACCATTGATTTTCTTCTTCCATCTTCTTCCCTTTAGTATTCATGTACTTTAGTCCAAGAGAGACGGTAGACAAAAATATATATAGATATTTTTAAAACAGATTATTCATTTGTTAACCTGTCTTTTTCAAATGACAATTCCATTGCCACTAAATTTCGAGTGTTTTTTGAAAATCTCACTTTCTTATATATAGTCTTGTCATTTACATCTAGGAGATCGTTGTTGAACAAATTTGCACTTTCACTCTATTTGTTAGATTCCATGCATCTGTAGTTGCCTTTAATGTTAGTAGCGGTGGGTAGACATATTAATTACAGAGCTGATGTAAAGTTCCTAACTAAGGGTCGCACATCTTGGGTAGTATTATAGTTATTATTTTTAATAATATATTTTTTCGGTAGGGGCGTCCATTAATTTTGTTGATCTTTGTATGCATTTATGGATTGTATAATTATTTTTCCCTGAAGAGTATGTATATCTGAAGTAAATATCACGATATCAGTTAATTTTAATAATGAGTTGAATGGTGGGAAGATGTATATGTTTTTTATTAAATATTATATTTGTCAATTAATTTGATAAGGACTTATATCAATAGTTAGAGGATGTCTGAATTATGAAGTTGTTAATGTCATGCATTAAGTTAATTAATGCATTTTGAAAAAATTGTGAAAACAGAAATCTCATCATTTAAAATTTATTAAATGTGTTTTTTTAACTGGTAACGTTAAATTTCAGCATGTTAGGGTTATTTGATTTCTAGCTTCCCTTATAAGCTCTGCTACTTTATCCATAAGCCTCATTTTTCCACAAGCAGGATTAGGCATCCTTTCTCCACAAGCAAGATATATTTCTTAGAACTTACAACATATTTAATATCTTATATTATTGAGATTACTCTTTTGATAAATAGTTCGCAAGTGTTGGTTAGGAAAGGAAAAAAAGGCCAATTCATAACCAATGTTCAATATTCAAGGATATTATTATTTTGAGAAATAGTTCACAGTTGTTGGTTATGAGAGGAAACAAAAGGTCATTCATAACCAACGTTCAATATTGAAGGACTATAACGGTTGAATTTTATTAGGAATAATGTGATAGTTATAAGAATGGTGTTGATATTTGGTAGGAAAATGGAGGACTTGAGTAGGAATGGTGCTTTCACGAGATATACCATCAACATGTAGTTTATGAATGGATCTATTTCACATGTACTATTGAAGGAAAATAATCTTATTAATAAAAGAGGAATATTAATCAAATCTATTATAGTTTAAATGCAACCCCAAAGAGCATTTACGAATAAAATTTCTTATTTTTTACAACTATTGAAAATGGAAGGGAAAACAAGGAGCTCATCCAGGAAGGTCAAAATATATGGGCGGGTCATTGGGTTGAGTAGCATGATGTTGGGGTGAAGAAATGAGAGTAAGGTAGAGAACATTATATGAAGAGTTTTTTGTAGTTGTATAAGAAAAAATAGAAATATTTTACATAGTGATTTATTATTGAAAAACTATAGGTGATTTTGACACTTTTTAGAAAAATATTGTGAGAGAGAAATGTTTTGGTATGTTTTCTAACAAATTTGAGTCATGAAATTATTAAAATATATTGTCAAGGTGGAGGTGACGATTAAACTAAAAATTATTATGGCTTTAGAAAATATTGAAGATATCAAGGTAGAGATGAAAACCTCAAAATAAAACTTAGTTGGTAAAAATGAAAGTAATGTTGTGTTGAAGAAAGTAGTTATAGTCGACCTTCATAATCCTTGATGTATTTATAATACTATGTAAGAACATATAAGAAAAATAAATTTTAAAGTAGAAGAAATAAAAATGATAAGAAATGAAATAAACCAAAACATATAAGATTAATATCCTTGAAAATAGCTCATACTCATATAAATAACATATTTACCATTAGTTAATACCCACCATATTTTAAGTAATTGTTTACATAAAAGGAGAAATAGGAACAAGAAGTACATAATTATACTTATTAGGAGTTATTTCCCACCATTATTTATGTGACCTTAGCCAATTTAACAAATATGAGTAAAAAAGTTAAAAAAAATAAGAAATGCCAAAGGTAGGGATTCAATTCCAAGAGAGAGAAGAACAGAGGTATGCTAAAGGCAAAATCTAGTTTCAAAACTTTTTTCATCTTCCATTCAATATTTTTCTAAAGGATTGAACAACCTCTGTTGATAACAAGATCTCCTCCAAGGGTGTAATGAATGTGAGGGTTTTAGTATTTTGGCCTATTGTATCAAATTTTTTCTTGTAGTCCTTTCTTGGTAGTTATTTGTTTGGGTCAAATTGAGCATTAATATTCAAACAATTTGTAGGGGCAATGACACTTTCAGAGAAAGTGTATGATCCCTCTAAAGCAAAGAGTCTTTGTTCTTACTTTTGCTTCTTTTTTTAATTCCAAAAATATATGCAAGAAAACTCTAACTCCATAGATTGTAATATGTTTAAGGAGTACACTAACACGTTTAATTACCCTTTCCTACAGGTAGGATCTATTGGAATAATGTATAAATGATATGTCCATATAGAGTTGATGAGTTGTGTTCTCATAGTTAGTGTTTGATTCTATCTATCATGAGTTGTGTCTTCATAGTTTGTGTTTTGAGTTGGTGATCCAAATTATTTGGATCTAGATTATCCTAGAGATTGTCTATCTGTGCCTATATAATCTACTAGTTGCCCAAGTAGTTTTATCAATGAGATTTGATTTCATTTTTCTGTATCTCTCTTATTCTCTAACTTGGTATCAGAGCCAGAGAGGGACATCTAGTGAGGCTTCAGATCCGAGAGCAAGAGTGATCCTAAATTTTTTTACTTACAAATTCATTATAATTACATATCAAAGAGCACTTAAAAACCATAGAACACAAGCATATAGAATGAAGATAAAAGAGATATAATCACACATGAGATCAAGACATAGAGATTTGATTATGGACTTCGTCCAATTTAGACTACATCTAGGCCTTGCTCAATAGTGGGGAGGCCTTCTTTTATTAAGTGGCATGAAAAGAGAGAAGTACAAGAAGATTTCTACATAAACATCCTTATAAGCAGTTTGGTAGGCTCGTGTACTTTTCTTAAAAATTAGGATAAGCAGTTTGGCTCTTTGTGAATTTTAAGCAAAGTTTTCTTTCCACCGCAAAGCTAGCCACTTGCCATCTCTGGTTGCCACCGCAAAGCCAGCAACTCTATCCACCTGCCACCACAAAGACTTTGTTCATGTGTGAGTGAATAACCATAGAAGAAAGAACAATCGCGCTCTGAGCATTTCAACCTCTGTGTGCAGAACCACTGCTTGTGTGCAGAACCGTCATGAATATAGTTATCAAAAATGATGCCATGCTTGGCTGCTCGCAGTAGGTGCTTCACCTCTGTGTGCAGAACCGCCATGAAACTACCAGCAACATTCATTGACGCTTTGTGCTCTTCACCTCTGTGTGCAGAACTGCCATGAATGTAGTTATCAAAAACGCTACCATGCTTGGCTGCTCACAGTAGGCGCTTCACCTCTGTGTGCAGAACCGCCATGAATATAATTTCCATGAATATAGTGTCAGAAACGCTACCATGCTTGGTTGCTCGCAGCATACTCCTAGAAGAAGTAGTGGATTTCTATAGATGCACCTGTAGAAGAAGCGTCTCCACATCCACACCACCCTCATGATGACAAATATGTAAAGTTTGCCTCAGTTGTCCCTGGAAAAGTCTGGACTAAGGGCTCTCTCTTGATAATTGCCTCATTTCACGCCCCAAGAAGAGAGAAAAACGGGAGTTTTTTGTGGCAATATCATCACCTGAGACGATATAGCAGTCCTGGATAAGGACATGTGAGCAGGAATGTGCATATGAAAGGGAAAACATATCATTTATCTAAGCAGCAACAAGTACGACATCTTTCGATGCTCAATATGTCATAAAAAGTCTTGAAAAGGAACCATTCTTCTGCTAATAAATATGTAAAATTCAAATTAACTCTTCTTGTTGCTTGCAGCCATTTAAAATTGTTATAGGTTTACCTATGAAAGTAAGAAGTAATTGTTCTGTAGTATTTTTTACGTGTGAAAGTAAGAACAAGGACAGACTGATAGGTAATGTTTATTCCACTATATATTTTTTAGCGTTCCAGGTTCTTTCCCTTCCAACCCTGCAAAATTGCTATTTCCATTCCTAAATCCCCAAGCTAGTAGAGTATTTGTTGTAGGCGTAGCTATGCATTCAACAAATATGCAAGGTACAAAGGCCCCAAATCTTGAACGAAAAGTGCTTAATGGTAATCCATATAAAATCATGTAAAATATAAAAAAAGAAAACCATTTAAAATCTGTACAATGAATCGTAGTCCCAAGGCCGCTTTGCCAATATTCATGATGCGGTGATTTTTTTCATATTTTTTCAATTTGCCAATGTTCATGATGCAGTGATATTTTTTCATATTTTTTCAATTTCAGACAGATTTCGCTTTTGGGGATTCAATCACTATTAGGAAATATGAAAAGAAAATAGGGTTGGCAAGCACTTGTGCATGTGAACCTGCAGACAGTTCTTTAAGCGTGGCAGAGGCAGGATAGAATTCAGGTTCTTATGCCTTGCACCAAGATTCTCTCTTGGCTTATTAGTCAAGCTAATGTAGAAAACAAGCTAATTAAGGGCAAAAACGGAAATTCCATCGCATGCTTTCAGCCATCAAGACTGGAACTGTACTAGAAGATCCCGAAGCCTGAAACCAGTCTAACCGATGGTCGGGTTCTAAACTCCAACGGAACGCTTTGGGCTTCCAACCAGCTCTACTGTCCCAATGGATTTATCTCACTGAATCTGGCATTATATCGGCTTTATCTTCGCAGGTCTATAGCAAGCTCTGTAACAAACTCATTCTGTAACTAAACAAGCCACTAGCTTTGAAAGTCGACATAACATTTCCAGAGGGTGCACCTGTTCAACATGCAATCCCATGCAAGCCCTCGTGCCAATCGACTCATCGCGTTTAGGAGAGGAACACTGGAGTGGCATGCCAGAAATAGCATGCATGCAAGGCACGTATATCATGCATGTCAATCTTGAACGTCACTTCTCCATTTGAAAAAAGGGATTTATTTAGCGTTGTATATAATTTGAAGTTAATACGATGTATATCTGAATGCTAATCTTGAACGTCACTTATTCCTTTGAAAAAAGGGATTTATTTAGTGTCACTTCTCGATTTAATATGTGTTGAATGCATGCAATTTTAATGGCCGTTCAAATTTTCCTGCTGTGTAGTATGGGTAGTAGAAGCATACTTATTATTACTTCTGACACAACAGATTTGCCAAAGATACGTATAACATGCACGCAAGACACGTATAGCGTGCATGCACATGCTATTGATGTTTATTTTTATTGTAGAATCTATGTGTATTCATAGCATTAAAATGATGGAATTTCTTGGAATGATTTGCATAAAAACATATATCGATCTATCTTCTAGGACTCTTAGATCAATCATAGTTTAGACAGAGCATCTCGCAAATGTAATTCATGATGATGATTATTTTACAAGGTGAGCACCTTTGCATGGAATTTTCTCCCCATCAGTAGCCCTCTGCGCTTGCTAAAAATTTCAGGGGCTTTATTTATTTTTTTAATTTTGTTTTCTGATAATTTTACAGAGCCCCTCCTCCGACATGAGGTTAACCAAACTCAAATCGTCACCAACCCCTCTGGAATAAGCAAGTTTTATGCTGGATGGGTGTTTTACTGAAACCTGGTCAAATTCTTTGGTGTAAGCCACTTCTTTTTTTGCATCCTCTATTGCTCTCCCTGATCACTAGCTTCACTCATACCTGAGTTACTTGAATTGGTTGATGCGGAGAACACAAAACAATTGTTATATGATCGCTAGAGCAAGATAGAGAACCAACCCGTTGCTACTAAGAAGGCTATGAAAGGGGAAAGACGGCCTGCCTACTTTCTTGCTGACTTTAGATTTGGATTTCTATTGGCTGGCAGGCGAGGAGATCCAATAGCCTGGTCCTTTTTCTGTTGTGGCTACTGTTATGGTTGCAGTTGCGGTATTCCTATTATGACTATTTCTGGCTATTCCTATTTTCTATATATTACTATTCAAGTTCCTATTTCGGTTTCGAAGCTCGAGAAGGTAAGGCGCTAGCAAGCTCGCCCCTTACGGCATCTTGGCTACCCATGTGTCCACAAGAACAAGTTCCAGTGGAAAATCTGATTAGCTGGTGTCATTAAATTGCACTGGTTTTAAACCACAATATAACTACTCCTTATATTATCATAATAAATAATAAATAGCTCTAAAATCTAAAAAATTAGAGAAGAATGCAACTACAGTGGCATATAAGCACACAATTAAACCACCAAATTGTAGTATAATCAGTGGAAGATCTAAAACCACCATGTTAAAATTACTGCCAATCAAAGAGCTTGAGTTTCTAAACCCTGCCAGGGACTACCTCTACGACAACGGCTCCCTTATTTATATTTTGATATCATTTCAATCCTACAAAAAAAATATGTGTTTCTTATTATGTCATGCCTAGTTGGAAAATAAACTTTCAAAAATTTCAAATATCTCGATTTTTTTTTATAGATTTTAATAGCGACATGTTTACATATTTGCATTAGTATTTTATTCTTCACTATAATTTTTCAACCTTTAAAATATTTTAAAGGTGTTCTTTACTAAAAATTTCTGTGCATTAGTATTTAAATGTATTCTTCACTATAATTTCTCATGGTATTCTTTACTAAAATTTCTCATCCTGTTTTAGCAAGTTTCAGAGTTGCCTTTGTTGGAAAGGAAAATATACAAGTTTTTCTTGCATCACCATTGATTTTCTTCCTCCATTTAGCATTCATGTACTTTAGTCAAAGAGAGACAGTAGACAAATAAATAAATATATATATATATATATATATATATATATATATATATATATATATATATATAAACTGATTATTCATCTGTTAACATGTCTTTTTCAAATGACAATTCCATTGCCACTAATTTCGTGTTTTTTGAAAATCTCACTTACATATATATAGTCTTGTCATTTACATCTAGGAGATCGTTGTTGAACAAATTTTCACTTTCACTCTATTTGTTAGATTACATGCATCTGTAGTTGCCTTTAATGTTAGTAACGGTGGGTAGACATATTAATTACAGAGCTGATGTAAAGTTCCTAACTAAGGGTCGCACATCTTGGGTAGTATTATAGTTATTATTTTTAATAATATATTTTTTCGGTAGGGGCGTCCATTAATTTGGTTGATCTTTGTATGCATTTATGGATTGTATAATTATTTTTCCCTGAAGAGTATGTATATCTGAAGTAAATATTACGATATCAGTTAGTTTTAATAATGAGTTGAATGGTGAGAAGATGTATATGTTTTTTATTAAATATTATATTTGTCAATAAATTTGATAAGGAATTATATCAATAGTTAGAGGATGTCTGAATTATGAAGTTGTTAATGTCATGCATTAAGTTAATTAATGGATTTTGAGAAAATTGTGAAAACAGAAATCTCATCATGTAAAATTTATTAAATGTTTTTTTTAACTGGTAACGTTAAATTTCAGCATGTTAGGGTTATTTGATTTCTAGCTTCTCTTATAAGCTCTGCTACTTTATCCATAAGCCTCATTTTTCCACAAGCGGGATTAGGCATCCTTTGTCCACAAGCAGGATATATTTCTTAGAACTTACAATATATTTAATATCTTATATTATTGAGATTACTCTTTTTATAAATAGTTCACAAGTGTTGGTTAGGAAAGGAAAAAAGGCCAATTCATAACCAATGTTCAATATTCAAGGATATTATTATTTTGAGAAATAGTTCACAGGTGTTGGTTATGAGAGGGAACAAAAGGTCATTCATAACCAAGGTTCAATATTGAAGGACTGTAACGGGTGAATTTTATTAGGAATAATGTGATAGTTATAAGAATGGTGTTGATATTTGGTAGGAAAATGGATGACTTGAGTAGGAATGGTGCTTTCATGAGATATACCATCAACATGTAGTTTATGAATGGATCTATTTCACATGCACTAGGAAAATAATTTTATTAATAAAAGAGGAATATTAATCAAATGTATTATAGTTTAAATGCAACCCAAAGAGAATTTACGAGTGAAATTTATTATTTTTTAGAACTACCGAAAATGGAATGGAAAACGAGGAAATCATCACGGAAGGTCAAAATATATGGGTGGGTCATTGGGTTGAGTAGCATGATGTTGGGGGTGAGGAAATGAGAGTAAGGAAGAGAACATGGTATGAAGAGTTTTTTGTAGTTGTATAAGAAAAAATAGAAATATTTTACATGGTGATTTATTATTGAAAAATTATAGGTGATTTTGAGACCTTTTTAGAAAAATATTGTGAGAGAGAAATGTTTTGCTATGTTTTCTAACAAATTTGAGTCATGAAGTTATTAAAATATATTGTCAAGGTGGAGGTGAGGACTAAACTAAAAATTATTATGGCTTTAGAAAATATTGAAGAATGTCAAGGTAGAGATGAAAACCTCAAAATAAAACTTAGTTGGTAAAAATGAAAGTAATGTTGTGTTGAAGAAAGTAGTTGTAGGCGGCCTTCATAATCCTTGATGTATTTATAATACTATGTAACAACATATAATAAAATTAAATTTTAAAGTAGAAGAAAGAAAAATGATAAGAAATGAAATAAACCAAAACATATAAGATTAATATCCTTGAAAATAGCTCATACTCATATAAATAACATATTTACCATTAATTACTACCCACCATAATTTAAGTAATTGTTTTCATAAAAGGAGAAATAGGAACAAGAAGTACATAATTATACTTATCTGGAGTTATTTCCCACCATTATTTAGGTGACCTTAGCCAATTTAACAAATATGAGTAAAAATGTAAAAAAAAATAAGAAATGCCAAAAGGTAGGGATTCAATTCCAAGAGAGAGAAGAACAGAGGTATGCTAAAGCCAAAATCTAGTTTCAACACTTTTTTCATCTTCCATTCAATATTTTTATGAAGGATTGAACAACCTCTGTTGATAACAAGATCTCCTCCAAGGGTGTAATGAATGTGAGGGTTTTAGTATTTTGGCCTATTGTATCGAATTTTTTCTTGTAGTCCTTTCTTGGTAGTTATTTGTTTGGGTCAAATTGAGCATTAATATTGAAACAATTTGCAGGGGCAATGCCACTTTCAAAGAAAGTGTATGATCCCTATAAAGCAAAGAGTCTTTGTTCCTACTTCTGCTTCTTTCTTTTAATTCCAAAAATATATGCAAGAACAGTCTAACTCCATAGATTGTAATAGGTTTAAGGAATACACTAACACGTTTAATTACCCTTTCCTACTGGTAGGATCTATTGGAATAATGTATAAATGATATGTCCATATAGAGTTGATGAGTTGTGTTCTCATAGTTAGTGTTTGATTCTGTCTATCATGAGTTGTGTCTTCGTAGTTTGTGTTTTGAGTTGGTGATCCGAATTATTTGGATCTAGACTATCCTAGAGGTTGTCTATCTGTGCCTATATAATGTATTGGTTTCCCAAGTAGTTTTATCAATGAGATTTGATTTCATTCTTCTGTATCTCTCTTATTCTCTAATTTGGTATCAGAGCCAGAGAGGGACATCTAGTGAGGCTTCAGATCTGAGAGCAAGAGTGATCCTAAATTTTTTTACTTACAAATTCATTGTAATTACATATCAAAGAGCACTTAAAAACCATAGAACACAAGCATATAGAATGAAGATAAAAGAGACATAATCACACATGAGATCAAGACATAGAGATTTGATTATGGGCTTCGTCCAATTTCGACTACATCTCTAGGCCTTGCTCAATAGTGGGGAGGCCTTCTTTTATTAAGTGGCATCAAAAGAGAGAAGTACAAGAAGATTTCTACATAAACATCCTTATAAGCAGTTTGGCAGGCTCGTGTACTTTTCTTAAGACATAGGATAAGCAGTTTGGCTCTTTGTGAATTTTAAGCAAAGTTTGCTTCCCACTGCAAAGCTAGCCACCTGCCAGCCACTTGCCATCTCTGGCTGCCACCGCAAAGCCAACAACTCCCACAACATTGCATGCTAGTGTCTAGGGACTATTTTGCTCAAATGTTGTGCTAGGGTACCTAGGATTTGAGCCACTTTTTTAGGCCCAGAGCCCGAGTCATTGCCCCAAACTAAATGAAACCTTTAGAACATAAATATAACAATTGAATCATGATATAAATGCAATTACATAAAAAATCCCTTGCCTGGACCCCTACTAGCCATGATAGGGATTTCGTCAAACATGTCACAAATATGTAATCTACAGGTGTAAACAAGTCTAAGCATAGGGGTCTCATACTTATCTGAGAATTGCTAAAAGCATTGTTCCCTTATATCATTAGCTACATTATCATCTATTAGGTCATAGATACATTGTTCATTCATTTACAAATCAAAACATGAGGAGATCCATACATCATCATTGTTGTATTACAAGCTTATAACCACCATAATAACAACATAAATATCAAGGATACATTAGCCACCAAATCCACATATAAACCCATACATTTATACATAAGATATCAAGGAGAGAGACTCTTATTAATGAATGCAAAATTCAACCTAGGAATGGGACTACCATGTTCCACCCAACCATAAAATGGCTAAGCCAAATCTCTCTTCAACCATTCACCCTCTTGCCATATTCCAAGCATGAATGTGGGACTCAAACCAAAAGAATTAACCAGGGCATCTTGACACCAAACCACCTCACCCTCCTAAATAGAAACCAAGATTTACCATAATCCATCCCAAATCACTAGGCCAATGCAATAAACATGTGATAATAGGATTTACCATGATAGCCACCAAGTCACAAGGCAAAAACAATCATGGATGCCACCAGATCTATCCACCTACATCGTGATGAATTTTCTTGTCTCCTAGTCTCTCAAGCTTTCCCACAATCCACAGTCTGATCTAGGGATCACTAGGCCCTAAAATGAGACACCACCCTCTATGATATATCGTATATCCTGCCATTCACTGGTAGGGATTCTTAGGCCTAATCAAGAGCAACCCCCTCTAGGAATTACCATATATCCTACCATTCACTAGAAAGGATTCCTAGGCCCACCAAGGCAACACAAAATATGGCTTTACCGCATCCCACAGTCCAGTTCAGGGTTTACTATGACATGTGTTCTATCATTCGGAAATCCACTTCACTAATCTTCGAATCCATCTGACAATCAAACTCATCCAAAACATGAGAACCCCATCACACCATGGCTCTCTAGAAATGGAAAATATATGCTGAAAACACTATCACACCCTGCAAAACCCATGCCATAATAGCAAAAGAACCGCATGCAATACCACGCATGCCAAATATAGCAAGAAAATCACACATGAAAATTGATACCTGCGAAGAATCCTGGTGTAGTTTCTTGATCCTGCTCTTCCTTTCTCAATCTCTGGTTCCTCTTTGCCTTTTTTTCCTTTCTTGATCCAGTGTTCATCAAAAGCTTGCCAACTGATCCTCATAAGCCTTTTTATCAACGAGACCTCTATTTTCTTCATTTTCCATTATTTTTCTTCATTTTCTTCCTCCCATGCAACCTGTGACCTTTCACATTCCTTTTCTCCTAATTTCCATTATTTTCATAAATAAATGTGCGAAAAATGTCATTTTTCATTTCCAAAGCCTTTTCCATTAACTTTTCCAATCTCCTTGAGTCAGAATAACCGAAATGAACAGCCATTAGGATTTTTTCCCCAACATTCAACTTGAAATATGTGTCCATGGTCGTGGTCTTATACTTTTTTACATGAATTTTTAACCAGGGTTGTTACAGAAACCTCCCCCTTCTGGGAACAGCTCCCTCAGTGTTCAATGACACCTATAACTAGCAAAACCGTAGAAAACAAAACATACTACCAATGGAGCTTTATAACATAGCTAGTTGTAGTATTTACAATGACGATCTTCTAAAACATGACAAACATATTATTTACTGGAGCTTTATAACGTAGCTCATTACAACATTTACAATAATAACCACAACTAATCATGAAAATTTTCTTCAACTAGAAAATAACCATACTTTCTATGGAGCTTTATAAATCAAGCTCGATAAAGTATTTACAATAATACACAGATATACACATATCCACATTTTCTCAACCAACAAATAAAAGGATATGATTCTTGCATCTGCAACAAGGGAATCCATAGGCTCACACCTCCACCCTTAAAGTAATACCAGGGTTCACCTCCTTCCTAGGAAGTCTAGAATCCACTATCAAAGTCGAAGCTGCATCCAATTTCCAACGCTACAATCCTATGCCACATGTCTTATCAGTGAACAATTACCAGCTCATTGTTCCAGGGCACACTCCTAATGTACATTTGATTCCATCTGGAAATAGTAATAATCAAAACAAATATATCCCCGACCTTCCCTTCTATGCTACATAGTTTCTTGAGAAATCCAGTGACCTCTTCCATGTAGTCACTCACTTTCCAAGATCATCGGCATACCCTATCCCAGGTGATCCATCCCTTGGCAAGGCTTACTCACATCGAAAAGTCAAACAACCAAGGCATATAACTACCTGAAACCATCATATCGGTCAGAGCATGTTGATTGAAATAAATGGACAATATTGGGTACCAGTATCCCACAATGGTCCTGCTCCTGAATGCTTTACCAGCATACTGTTGCATGTTCCAATTCCTTTTATTATTTCCGGTAATTCTTGTCCTTAGTTTTGACCACCCAGCTAGGAATTTCATGCTTTCTTGTACCAAGCACATAATTTCGTTTAGATTCAAAATAAATTGAAACAACTTCAAATCATACCTAATTGGTGGCCTGTCAATAAGGTATACATGCAATTATTTTTTCTTCCTATCACAACAAGTCAAACTAGTATATTTGACCAAATCATCATGTATAAACATATCACATCAGGTTGGCTGTAAACACAACCCACATAGATCAAAATCATAAATCACGTGTAACCATCATAAGCCTGAATCATAAATCACATGCATAATACACATATAATAAAATATTGATACTTATCCTTTAGTCAATCCTTAGCTTCTACTTTTTTCCTTATTTCGTACACACTCTGGATTCATTTCCACACCCAGAAAAACACCCAGTGCCTTCTCCTCAACCATGTTGACATACACATAGTGTGCATCACACACATACAACCACACATGAAATACAACACCATGAAATACATGCACTTACACCTAAAATACAACCCATACACCTACACCCAGTGTACAACATAACACAATACATAATCCTACATTTGGTGCACACCACAATAGAATATATACACCTACACCCAATGTACAACACAATACATAAACGTACAACATAGCGAATACACATGTCACGATACAACAACTACACAATTCATATACATAGTATCAGATGCCTACACTAAAACATGTATGACATGTACACAATACCACCTATACACAACACCACCTACATGTCATGTAAGCAATACGACACCACTTGCATAACGTGTACACAACACAACATGTACATTGTACCACCCTATACAATGTGTATACAATGCCAGGCATACATAGCACCACATGCACGACATGTACATGAAACTATATGTACACAACACCATATCCATGACATGTACACAACATGTTGGGTCCCTATAATACTAGTGATTACCCCATTACTATTGTAGTTATACCCCTTATTTATATTGTTGTGCCCCTATTACCCCCATATTGTTATTTCTGTGCCCCATAGAATCCCTCTATTGTGATTTTTGTGGCTTTATATTATTATTGTTAGGTCGGCTGGATTATATTGTGACTCCTTAGACTCCTATATATAGAGAGGAGGTTTTGTCATTTGTATCATACAAGAATTGTTCATTTATGTAATGTAAAGGAGGTTGCCCCGTCGAAGAGGCTGAATTCTAAGGCGTGGATCTCTCTTTTCTTCCTTTTTGTGAGCTAGTTTCATAACATTTGGTATCAGAGCTTTGGATTCTAGGGTTTCGCTGCTCCAAAAAGGTCATCATGGCATTTTCGCTATAACGTTTCTTCTGTGACGTTTCAGAAGTCGCAAAAAAAACCCATTTGAGAAGAATTGGAGCTGAACCTTGGGTCCGAATTTCATAGCTTTTTGCGTGATATTTTCGGAGGTATGATCTGAGGAAATTGGCCTTTTTGCAGACTCCTGAATTACATTCAAAACAGGTGACCTGGGGAAAATCGTCATAACTCTCTCTCTGAGGATCGGATTGAAATTTCGTAAAAAGGTACAGAAAGAGGACAGACTTTAGTTTCTTGTGTGTGTTTTTCAGATTCAAAGGTTGAAACAGTGACTCGTGGCATGTCGTACAAGTTCGCTCTACTGAACCAGTCTAAAAGCAAGTCACTGTGGGAGATTTCACATAACTCTTCCTTGGAGAATCCAATTTGGCTTAGACTTGTGGCATTGGAAAGGGGAAGCAGAAGGCTACTACGGGTAGCAATTTCAGAACTAGATGATCCGAAATTACAGAGATACATCAGATTCAATATCAGGCTTCTATAAAGTGAAAAAAGGTGTGTAGTTTTTTTTTAAATTTTTGTGTAAGCTTGGTTTAACGGAATTCAAAGGGCATAGTAAAGCATTATTATCGGTAACTGATGCCCCGAGGAAAGAAAATGCAAAAACCTAGTAAGAAACCTGAAAGCTCTAGCATGACTCATGAAGAAGAAGAAGAAATGCTACATGATATATCAAAATTACAAGAACAAGTGCAACAAATGTCACGCTCACAAAAGCTAACAGAAGCTAAGATAAGTGGCGTGGAATCTAAAATAAAGGGCATGGAAGCTAATATGGATGATTCGAAGACAGATTTGAAGAGAGACATGGCAGATTTGAAGATAGATTTGAAGACAGATATGGAAGAATTGAAGAAGTGGCTACAAGAAAGGGTCACTAATGGTGAAAAGGTAGTAAAGGAAACTCATGATGAGAACAAACGAAATGTTAATCATGATACCATAGAAGCTAATGTTGGATTGAAGAATCACCATATTCCAAAAATCGATATGAGGAATTTTGATGGCAAGGATCCCGCTACATGGATATTACAGATGGAGCAATTCTTCGATCTCAATAATGTGCAAATTGCACAAAAGGTACGTATGGCAACTGTATATTTGGAACCAAATCAGTTTGTATGGTATCAATGGCTTTGCTCTCGTAAACAATTTATCACTTGGGCAATTTTTATGGAAGAATTGATAGCACATTATGAAGATACAAAAAGCAACACTTTTTTTAGCCAATTGATAAGTCTCAAACAAAAGGGTTCAGTAATGGAGCACATTGAGGAGTTCCAAAAATTGAACATAAGGGTAAAATATATTCCAGAGGAGCATAGGATTGATGTGTTCATAGGGTCTTTAAAGGATAATATCCAACATGATGTTCGCCTTTGGGAACCTGATTCATTAGAGAAGGCATTCAGGTTAGCAAGAAAAATGGAAAGAAAAATTATGGCAACCAGGAAGCATACCACTCACAACTATAAAGACGGAAGTGTTGTTGCCCCTAGTCTTCCACAACCTATAAGGTTGACACCACAACAATTGGAAGAAAAAAGAGCAAAAGGGCTTTGTTACAGTTGTGATAGCAAATACACTAAAGGTCATAAGTGTGCTGAGAAGAAATTATTCTACATAGATTGTGAAGAGGAAGAAGAAAAGGAGCAAGAAAGGTCAAAAGAAGAAGATATACTCCAGGAACAAAGCCTAGATGAAGAACAAATAAATCCGACCATATCTTGTAATGCATTGGCAGGAATTACCACTCCTCAAACCATCAAGATAGAAGGACAAATCAAGAAGAAAAAGGTAATAGTGTTGATTGATTCAGGAAGCACCCACAATTTTATTCATTGTAGGGTAGCAAAAGAATTGAATTGCTTCCTATATCCAGCACCAGAGTGTCAAGTGATGATTGCAAATGGAGGAACAATAAATTGCTCTGGAAAGTGCCATAATATCAAGCTATCCATGGGAGAATATGTATTGACTAGCCCAATGCTTTCCATTCCAATGGGAGGTGCGGATGTTGTACTAGGAGTCCAATGGCTACAATCCTTGGGTACAATAGCTTTTAATTTTCAAGAACTTTTCATCAAATTTTCTTCGGAAGGAAAGGAAGTTGAATTAAGGGGTATTGCAGGGAAACCAGGAAAGATAATCAGCTCTCATGGTATGACAAAGCTTCTAAGAAAGGAGCAAAGAGGTGTAATTGCACAATTATGCTCACTAGATGTTTCCACATTGGAATCATCCATTTCTCCAGATCTCCAAAAAGTTGTGGACAATCATTCCAAGGTATTTGAGACTCCCAAGGGTCTCCCACCTATGCGTGATCATGATCATGCTATTCATCTGATTCCAGGAAGTGTTCCTCCAAACATCAGGCCGTACAGATATCCCTATGTCAAAAAAAGTGAAATTGAACGTATGGTTGCAGAAATGCTAGAGGCTGGTATAATTCAACCGAGTCAAAGTTCTTTCTCAGCTCCAGTAGTATTGGTGCACAAGAAGGATGGATCATGGCGCATGTGTCCAGATTATAGGGAGCTCAACAAGCTCACTATTAAAGATAAGTTCCCCATTCCTGTTATTGATGAATTACTGGATGAATTGCATGGATCAATTTACTTCACCAAGTTGGATCTTCGTTCGGGATATCATCAAATCAGAATGAAGATTGAAGACATTCCAAAAACAGCATTTAGAACTCATGAGGGTCATTATGAATTTTTGGTCATGCCTTTTGGCCTTACCAATGCACCTTCAACATTTCAAGGTTTGATGAATTCAATTTTCAAACCATTCCTTAGAAAATTTGTGTTAGTATTTTTTGATGATATACTAATCTACAACAAGTCTTGGAAGGATCATGTTGAACATGTTGACAAGGTGCTACAACTATTGGAGGAGAAACAATTATATGCAAAAAGATCCAAATGTTTCTTTGGAGTCCAGGAGGTGGAATATTTGGGTCATATTGTATCTCATGAAGGAGTTAAGGTAGACCCTAGCAAAATTAAAGCCATTAAGGAATGGAAAATCCCCACATCCATAAAGCATCTGCGAGGATTTCTTGGGTTGACAGGGTATTATCGCAAGTTTGTTAAGAATTATGGGAGAATAGCAGCACCTCTAACAACATTATTGAAGAAAGATTCATTTTCATGGACTCCGGAAGCAACAAAGGCCTTTGAACATCTTAAAGAGGCAATGTGCCAAGCACCGGTCTTAGCTACACCAGACTTCACAAAAACCTTTATTGTGGAATGTGATGCTTCAGGAAATGGAATTGGTGCTGTTCTAATGCAAGATGAAAGACCCATTGCTTTTGAAAGTCGTCCAATCAAGGGAAAGTTTTTAAGCAAAGCTATTTATGAGAAGGAAATGTTGGCAATACTCCATGCACTTAAGAAATGGCGACCCTACCTAATGGGAAGACACTTCAAGGTAAAAACGGATCATGATAGCCTTAAATACTTTTTAGAACAAAGATTATCCTCTGAAGAGCAACAAAAGTGGGTCACAAAGATGTTGGGTTATGACTTTGAAATCATCTACAAAAAAGGGAAGCAAAATGTGGTGGCAGATGCACTCTCAAGAAAGGATGAGGATGTGGAAGCATTGTTGTTTGCCATTTCTATTATCCAACCAGATTGGATAAACGAAGCAAGGGAGGAATGGAAGAATGACGAAGAAGTGTGGGCACTTATTCGAAAGCTACAACAAGATTCCAGTACTTCTGATACATTTAGCTGGCAAAATGATTCGTTATGGTACAAAGATCGCTTATACCTCTGTAAGAATTCCCAGCTAAAACAAAAGATTCTTATGGAATTGCACACTTCTCCCTTAGGAGGGCACTCAGGATTTTTAAAAACTTACCACAGGGTTAAGAAGGAATTTTTTTGGGATGGCCTTAAATCAGATATTCAAAAGTTTGTGGCGGAATGTTTGGTTTGCCAGCAAAATAAAGTTGAAACAATTAAGACACCGGGTCTATTACAACCTTTATCCATTCCAAGCCAACGTTGGGAGGAGGTTTCAATGGATTTTATCACAGGTTTACCCAAGTCTGAGGGAAAGAGTGTCATCATGGTGGTAGTTGACAGACTTACCAAGTATGCACACTTTTGTGCATTATCACATCCATTTAAAGCCAGTACAGTTTCTACTGCATTTATGGAAACAGTTCAAAAGCTACATGGAAACCCAAAGATTATTGTAAGTGACAGAGATCCCATTTTCACTGGAAATTTTTGGACAGAATTATTTTCTTGTCTTGGTACTCAGTTAGCTCATAGCTCATCTTATCATCCTCAATCTGATGGGCAAACTGAGATAGTAAACAAATGTTTGGAAGGATATCTTCGTTGCTTTGTATCTGATAAACAGACACAATGGGTCAAATGGTTGCCTCTGGCTGAATGGTGGTATAACACTTCCTTCCATACAGCAACAAAAATGACCCCATTTATGGCACTTTATGGGTATCAACCACCATCCATCACATCATATTTAAGAGAAAATTCTAAGGTTCAGGCAGTGGAACATCACATCGAACATCAACAACAAGTCCTCCAACTCTTAAAGGATAACCTCGTGTTGGCACAAAATAGAATGAAACAACAGGCAGATCAACATCGCAGTGAAAGAAGTTTTGATGTAGGTGATTGGGTATTCCTACGGCTACAACCATATAAGCAAATGTCCCTAAAGCAAGCTAAGAAGGATAATAAATTATCACCAAAGTATTATGGTCCGTACAAGGTGTTGCAAAAGATTGGTACTATGGCATACAAATTGGAGCTTCCTACAGCTTCTCGATTGCACCCAGTCTTCCATGTTTCATGTTTAAAGAAGGTTATAGGTGACAAGCTCCCAATTCAAACAATATTGCCAGAACTTGATGAGGAAGGAAAAATTATATTGGAACCGGAAGCAGTCACAGAAACAAGAACTCGAAAGCTACGAAATCGATCAATTTCAGAGTATCTTATCAAGTGGAAGAACTTATCCGTTGAAGATTCCACATGGGAGGATGAGAATTTTATGCAGAAGTATCCAAAACTACTCAAGCGTTGAGGACAAAACTTTTTTGAAGGAGAGGGGCATGTTGGGTCCCTATAATACTAGTGATTACCCCATTACTATTGTAGGTATACCCCTTATTTATATTGTTGTTCCCCTATTACCCCCATATTGTTATTTCTGTGCCCCATAGAATCCCTCTATTGTTATTTTTGTGGCTTTATATTATTATTGTTAGGTCGGTTGGATTATATTGTGACTCCTTAGACTCCTATATATAGAAAGGAGGTTTTTTCATTTGTATCATACAAGAATTGTTCATTTATGTAATGTAAAGGAGGTTGCCCCCTCGAAGAGGCTGAATTCTAAGGCGTGGATCTCTCTTTTCTTCCTTTTTGTGAGCTGGTTTCATAACACAACACCACATATCCATCATGCACACATTACAATATGTGCACAACACTGCATGTGCACAACATCATAGATGAAAAATGTACAACATATACAACATATGCACAACAATAGTACCACACTATCTCTACCAAAAAAACTTGCTTCCAATGTCTTACCCATGCTTGTCCCAGCATACTGTGAACCACACTACCTCCATTTCGCTGTTTTATCCCTCGGTATAGCTTGTCCATAACATAGAAAAAATATAATCACATAATATAAACTCATTACCACGTGATACTGGCATCTTAGATTTTTCAGGACTACTCTCCCACTTGATTCCTTATAAACCAGGAACCTCTTCATGTTATTCACCTACGTATGCAATCATTCCTCCACAAGAATGATTCATAACGATCCTATGCGTACATACATACATACATATATATATATATATATATATATATATATATATATATATATATATATATATATATATATATATATACATACATATAAATATTAGCATTAAACAATCATGATCCATGATGACCCTGTCAGGCATGACATACATACATATATAAACATCAACATAATCATGATCATAACATTATTACTAGATCTCGTAAGGCCAAGGTTTAGAGAACTCCCTTTATATATGCACATGAGGAACAACATTGAGGACAATCGTTCCCAACATAATCAAGGCATCTGACACCTAAGATCCATTTACTTCACCTTTCCTATTACCTTTCTCATGATTGTTCCTCCATCTTTCATTTATCCCAATGGACCAAACCGATCCAAATTTTTGTCGGATTCTTTCCTTCAACTTCCCTTATAGATGCATCTAGGTTCATCCGAGTATTACATTACTTGTTGGATTCCATTCAAATCTCGCTGAGATCCACTAAATTTCCTCTTTCTTAACCAATTACCAAGACTCAAAACTTAAAAGGCAAGAACAAGTAACAAACAAGAAGAAAAATCTAAAAACTAATAACAACACAGCTCTGTAAAAAAACCAGTATGGAAATACACTAGACATAAACAAAGCTACAAATCAAGCATAAGGAAGCACTAAGAATTGAAATCGGAAGACTCTTAAAGAACATAATGACTCAACCCCCATGGTTCCTAGTGCTTCCAAAGGAAAGCTCAACATGAGCCTTCTTTAGAATTTCATGGCGTTCTTGCCATGTAATCCCTTGCATCATACCGCCATAAACACATAACTGTCAGTACATAAATAAACATAAAAATACACCATTTACCTTATCTTTTTGTGCCAAGAACATTACTTGAAACTGAACACATCCAATCCATCTCCCAAGGGACTCCAATCCTTTGACGGATCCAGCTATAACTAGCAACTAGTTGATGTACCTGTCAAATACATGTTCATAACTATAGCACGTATCTGCATAATGTCAAACAAAATCAATGTTAAGAAGGATTTCTGTATGCAAGAGAATTCATTCATTTTGAATTCAGGTTTCAAACCTAGCCAAAGGAATTATCACCCAATCCCTTTCTTTTACCTTTACCTTGTTGCAACTGAGCCTTACTATGTACTATCACATCATGCAATGGATAGTTATATAAACAAACAAACTATTACATTATCATACTAATGTCGTGCATATTACCCTGCAATTTATCACACATGTCAACCACATGTTCCAAATATCAAGACAATCATATCCATCAATTTGAAGTCAACCTTTACCAAGACTAACAATCACCTCATAATCCATAGTCAACTCATAGTCATTAGACATAATGATACAACTATCAATTATTACACTCAAGTACATGTCAGCTATCTCAACACATATCCGTAAGTAAAATCATATTAAAACAATTCCATTTCTTTATGCAACCTTATACACAAATACTCATATCATGTGATTAATCAAACATTCAACAACATATGGACAACATAATCAAACATTCAAGAACAAGGTGGATGACATAAGCAAGCCCATACCTTAATGTATCTCAAGGGAGGCTATATTGTCTTCACAATCAATCTAGTTAGCACGATATAACTTCACAACACATCATCTCCAACACAAACAAGATCATGATATCCATAATATTCACTGACTAACACATTCACATCATAAAATCATAAACAAATACGATTCATACATAATAATCACATATGCACAGCCAGTTTAGATTAGTATGACATAATATCACAACATATTAACTTATACCTGAATTTCATAGGCCTAACCATTTGCACCGACCAATCCAAATTAGTATGATACATATAAAATCAATATCTTAATGTAATAACCCTAATCATCAAGCTAAATATGATATAACAACAACAAGTTAACGTATACATACTCATCAACAACATATAGCATAAGCATCAACTTATCTAACATAAAACAACAATAACGATGTATACAACCACAGGTCACTATCATTCATGGCAATATAACACATGTGCATATGACTACACTAATCAACTAGCATATGTCGTGTATGTAACCATAACATCAATAAAATGAGAGGCATACATGTGACCATAATGCATATAGCAATCCTTAACCTACGTAAATGCATGTCCAACATACAACCTGTAGGATGACGTGCTCTTGCCTCGAGGTCCAATGGTCCAATATCATCATTATGACCTAATTTCATACAATGACCTCATAATGAAATCCTAACATACCATACATGCATAACCATAACCATGACAATGCATGGATATAAACACCGACATGCATAACAATGCATATACACCCATACACTCATTACGACATAGCCCAAAACAACACCATCAACCTTCAAATGGTGACATCACTACAACCATGATTACCATCATGTAAATGTAGCAAGCACATGGACTATAAGAATAAGGAACACATATGCAACCGACATGAATGCATGACCAACACAATGCCCATCTAGCCTGAGGGGTGAACCATGCTCTCGTAACACTCCGTAACACCCTCCTCCCACATCTACCCAAGTAACTATCCAACTAGGGTAAACATGTGATGAGAGGTTACTATGATGGGATCCAAGCTCCTATGTGACCTTAAGGAAGTGGAATTGACAGAAACACAACATACAGACCTTCCACACAAGCATGAGGACTCCAGGAACCATCCCAACCTTTCCGACAACCAACCCCTGGGTCTCACAAAGTTTTTAGATCTATTAACTCATAGAATCTCCTATGTTATGGGTATGCTAGTGTCTAGAGGCTCTTGATGCTCCCACAGCATGACATGCCAACATCCAGGGACTATTTTCCTCAATGTTGTGCCAACGTCCCTGGGATTTGAGAAACCTTTTTAGGCCCATAACTAAATGACACCTTCAAAACAAAAATATAAGAATGGAATGATGATACAAATGTAATTACATGAACAAGCCCTTGACTAGACCCCTACTAGCCATGACAGGCATTTTGTCAAACATGTCACAAATATGTAATCTACTAGTGTAAACAATACATCTAAGCATACGGGTCTCATACTTATATGAGAATCGCTAAGAAGAATTTTTCCCTTATATCATTAGTTGCATTATCATCTATTAGGTCATAGATACATTGTTCATTCCTTTACAAATCAAAACATGAAGAGAGCCATACATCATCATTGTCATATTACATGCTTATAACCAACATACTAACAAAAGAAATATCAAGGATACATCAGCCATAAAATCCACATATCATCCAGTATATTTTTACATAAGATATCAAGGAGAGAACCACTTATTAATTAATGCAAAATCCAACCCAAGATGGGACTACCACATTCCACCTGATAATAGAATAGTTAAGCCAAATATCTCTTCAGCCATTCACCCCCGTGCCATATTCCCGGCATGAATGTGGGCTCAAACTGAAAGAACCAACCAGGGCCGCCCAACACCAAACCACCTCACCCTTATCAATATAAACTATGTTTTACCCTAATCCATCTCGAATCACTAGGCCAACACAATAATCATGTGATAATAGGCTTTACCATGATCTCCACAAGATCACTAGGCCAAACCAAACACGGATGCCACCAGATTTCTCCACCTACACCTTGAGGAGTTTTCCTGTCTCCTAGTCTCTCATGACTTACCTCAATCCATAGTTTGATCCATGGATGACTAGTCCCTAAACCGAGACACCAGCCTCTAGGCTTTACTGCATATGCCTCCATTCACCGGGAAGAATTCCTAGGCCTAATCAAGGGTAACCACCTCTAGGATTTACCACATATCATGCCATTCACCGGGAAGTATTCTTAGGCCCATTGAGGCAACACAAAATATGGCTTTATCACAACCCGCAATCTGGTTCAGGGGTTACTAGGCCATGATTTCTTTCATTCTGAGATCAGCCTCAGTCATCCTCGAATCCATCTAGCAATCTAGCTCAACCAAAATATGAGAACCCCGTCACACCATGGCTATCCAAAAATGGAAAGGCTAAGCTAAAAACACTATCACACCTGGAAAAACCCATGCCATAACAGCAAAAGAACCACATTCAATACCATGCATGCCAAATCTATCAGGTAAATCACAAATTCAAATCCATACCTGCAAAGAATCCTATTGTAGCTACTTGATCCTTCACTTCCTTTCTTGATCTCTGCTTTCTCTTTGCCTTCTTTTCCTTTATTGATCCAATGTCGAGCACAAGCTTTCCAATTGATCCCTAGAAGCCTTTTATCAATGAGGCTTCTATTTTCTTCATTTTCCATTCTTTTCCTTCATTTTCGTCTTCACATGCAGCGTGTGACCCTTCACGTTCCTTTTCTCCTAATTTCCATTATTTTCATAAATAAATGTGCCAAAAATTCCATTTTTCCTTTCCAAATCCTTTTCCATTGCCTTTGCCAATTTCCTTTTGCCATAATAACCAAAATGAACATCCACTAGGATGTTTTCCCCAATATTTAGCTTGGAATACGTGTCCCATGACTGTGGTATTATATTTTTTTACATGAATTTTCAACCAGTGCTATTAGAGAACCCTCCCCCTTGGGAGAACACCATCATCAGTGTTTAATGACACCTATAACCAACAAAACTATTGAAACAAAACATACCTCCCATGGAGCTTTATAACATAGCTTGTTGTAGTATTTATAATGACCATCTTCTAAAACATGAGAAACATACCATTTACTAGAGCTTTATAACACAATTCATTACGATATTTACAATAATAACCACAACTATTCATGCACATTTTCTTCAATGAGAAAATAACCATATTGTCTTTGGAGCTTTATAAATCCAACTCGATCAAGTATCTACAATAATACATAGATATAAACATATGCACATTTTCTCACCAAGGAAATAAAAGGATACGACGGCAACATTCACAATAAGGGAATCTAGAGGCTTACACCTCCACCCTCAAAGTAGCACCAGGATTCACATCCTTCCCAAGAAGTCTAGAATCCACTATGAAAGTCAAAGTTACATCCAATGTCCAACACTACAATCCTGTGCCACATGTCCTCTTAGTGCATAATTACTAGCTCATTATTCCTGGCCATGCTCCCAATGTGCATTTGATTCCATTTGGAAATGATAATGACCAAAATAAGTATATCCCTGACCTTCCCATCTCTGCTACATAGTTCCTCTGGCAATCGGGTCACCCCTTCTGTGAAGTCACTCACCTTCCAAGTTCCCTGACATCCCTTATCCTAGGAGATCCATCCGATGGCAAGGATTCCTCGAATTGGAAGGTCAAACAAACAAGGCATATACATGCCTCAAACTATCATACTGGTCATAGTATGCTCATGGAAATCAATGGACACTATTGGATACTAGTGTCCCACAATAACCCTGCTCCTGAATGATTTACACTCATACTGATGCCTTTCCCAATTCCTTTTGTTATTTCTACTAATTCTTGTCGTTAATTTCGACCACCCAAATAGGAATTTCATGCTTTCTTGTACCAAGCACATAATTTCCTTTAGATTCAAAATAAATTAAAATGACTTCAATAAGGTATACTTGCAATTATGTTTGCTTCCTATCACAACAAGTCAAACTAGTATATTTGACCAAATCATCATGTATAAACATATCACATTAGGTTAGCTGTAAACACAACCATCATAGATAAAAATAATAAATTACATGTAACCATCATAAAGCATAATCATAAATCACATGCATAATAAAACTGAAATAAAATACTAATACTAATACTTATCCTTTTATTAATCCTTAACTTCTACCATTGTCCTTATTCCATACGCACTTTGGACCAGTTGTCACACCCGAGAAATACCCAATTCCTTCTCCTCAACCATGTGCACATACACTTAGTGTGCATCACACACATAGAACCACACACAACATAAAACACGATGAAATACATGCACCGACACCTAACATACAACCCATATACCTACACCCAGTGTGCAACACAATACAATTAAGGGGTTTTAAATTTTTAGTGGGCAAATATTTTGTATCATAGTACATTTTTACAAATCACCTCAAATAGCCCACCTTATTTTAAGGGAGAGAGTAAAAAAGGTAAATTTAGACCTTGAAATTAGGAGTTACAACCTTCCATTCACCCTAATTTTTAAGAATAAGTTTTATTTAAGTGAATCCTATGGGCCAAATACCATATTTATAAAAGAGGTATGGTAAATTAATAAAAATATAAATAAATGAGAGGTATGGTAAATAAATAAAACATTTTTTATATTTACTCCATAAGTCACCTTATATACATGCAAGGGTGTAAACAAATAAAAATACAAGTAAAGTGGAGGTATCGTAAATAAATAAAACGTCTTTTTATACTTACTCAAAAGGTATGGTAAATAAATAAAAATATAAATAAACTAGACGTATGGTCAATAAATAAAACCTCTTTTTATATTTAGTCCATAACCCTTGTTCTATTTATGAAGTATCAAAAAAGAGGTTTTATTTAAGTGAATCGTATGGGCCAAATACGATATTTGTAAAAGAGGTATGGCAAATTAATAAAAATAGAAATAAACGAGAGGTATGGTAAACAAATAAAACATTTTTTTATATTTACTCCATAAGTAACCTTATATTTAAGAACACTCAAAAAATGTGCTATATTTAGGTGAAACCTATGGGAAAAATACTATGGGACAAATACCATGGGCTAGATTATTATTAATACCATGCAAAAAAACATTATTAACCCTAATATTAGTATTAATAAAAATAAAAATCGCACATGGTATTGACCCATGGTATTCACGAAAATGGCACATGGTATTGACCCATGGTATTCACCTGGAATGTAGCCTATTTAAATGGGGGAATTAAATCAGGATAGATTCATCTTTACTCTGGATCTACTAACCCCCGAGAGGTATCAAATATCGTGATATGCAAACTAGCATAGAGTGAAAAAATATTTGATCCCTCTGGGGGCTTGATGGATCAAGAGTAAAAATGGACATTGTAATTTACTGTATTTTAAACATTTTAACTTGGTTAAAATAAAAATCAACTATTAATTTTATTAATTTTTATAAATTACTGATAGTAATTTTTAAGCTCCACGTTTATGATAAGCCATGGTATTGACCCATGGTAATACCATGGTATTCATGTGAGAGTAGACTATTTAAAGGGGAAATTCTATCATCTTAGATCCATCTTAATTCTGGGTCTACCAAGTGCTCAGAGCGATAAATAGATTTCATCCCCCTAAGAGTGGTAGATGTGGAGTTTAGATGGATATAGGTTGGTTTTTATGATAATGAAGATATTAAATAGACTTAGGAAATTATATTGTAAAAATATCTTAAGGTGAATGGTTAAAGCATAGACATTGGACAAGTATATTTGTATACTTCTGTTTTAAACTGAAACAAATCCATGGCTAAAGGAATGAATTGATTGCACTAGTCATCCTTCTATAACTTTCCAACGTATTCTGGAGTAAACAGATTGTAATTTGGGTAATTTTTCTAACTGCAAAGAGGAGCATGGTGGTTACGAGGTCCCTAGAAGTGATGAATTTGAATTTTTCTTGGTTTTATATATAGTATTAGGTTTTTTCTCATGCTTTTTGTGAATGACACGGGTGAATTTTATCCTACACCCACTAGGTTATCGATATGTAATTTCAGTAATTTTGATTTCAAAAGATATTTTAAAGAAATGCAATGATTTCATTTGTGTATTCAATAAACACAATATTCTAATGGAATTCTACATTTGTGGTTTACCTATACAGAGTCCATGGAGAAGTATTAGTGGTGTCACATCAATTTTCCTCAAGCAGAGGCTTTAATTTTACTCTTTTCTGGAAGAAAATACTTTCTTCCAACATTTTTGAGTTCCATGAAAAATTTGAAAGTCCTAATAGTATTCAATTATGGGTTAAAGAGATCCACACTGAATGATCTATCGGCCTTATCTTCACCTAGTTTAAGACTATTCACTTGGAGAGGCTACATGTGCCCCCACTTCAAGAGCATAGTAAAGTCATGTAGAACTTAGAGAAGCTATATTTAAGCTTTTAGTGAAGATTGGAAAAAATTCTGGGTTAAATAACACCCAGTCGAGCATTAAGCTTCCAATAATGCTAGATTTTAAACTGGAGCACTTTTGTGATTTGGAGGAGACGCCCCCTCGTATTTGTGACACATCTTCAGTTGTGAATTGGACTATTACTAACTGTCATTTCTTTCGAAAGTTACCTGATGACTTAGGGAACCTCAACTCTTTAAGAATGTTAAGGAAGGAAAGAAAGTACATTATGCTACGTTCTCTTATGCTTTTCAAATATTTCCTGGATATCTACAATGTTTCAGGTAGGAAAGTACATTCTGTTAATGAAAATTTGTCTTGATAGAAAGGCCCAATTTCAAATTCTAATGCTTTCAAAAAACATTGTATAACTGTAATGTTTCTAAAAGGAAAGTATATTTTTTCAATTTAAGTATCATGATCCCATATTCCAACTTATTTTTCAGTAACCCATTAGTCTTTGTAGCTTTCAATAAATCCATGTCTTTTAATAAGATCCTCTTCCAAATTAGAACGCAGTTTCCTTTTGGCAATAACCACATACAATGTCTTTATTTTGTTATTGACAAAATATAGGTTGTGAAAAAAGCTTGTGCCATAAAAGGACTTGATTCATTGATTATGTATCAATTATGGCTCTTGATGTAACAATGTCTTGATTTTGTTGCTTGAAAATAGAGGTTATTCTTTACTATTTCACATAATTTCTTACAATCTTTCCATAAGTATTGATTTGTAATCTCAGTCACTGAGGGATGACAGTAATGACAAAGGTAATATTCCATGGTTTGAAGTTCCCCTCTCACTAAATATTTAAATATATCACCACAATTTAATTGTTAGTTAAAGGAATTGTATTTGATTTGTAAACAATTCATTGGTTAATTTATAGATTTTGATTTTTTCCCTTTTTTATTTTTTTCTTAGATTTGGTATGAGATATCTTCCAAGATTTGGGTTCCCTAGTTTCCCCACCATAGCTACGAGGTTTAGATGCTATCATTAAATATTCTCGGAATGTTAAAAATTTTCTAGTAAGTGTGCTTTGAAACATTGTTGTTGCTTTTCCATGGTGTTAATGCAAATAAGCACTGCAACTAGTGCCATTATTTAGATTAAGTGCCGAAATATAGGTGGTCTTGTAATGATGGAGTGATTGTTTTCTACCTACTAAGGCCATATGCATTTTTATCTCTTATGTTGTCCTGAGATATTCAAATTCAAAATAAGAATTGAGGTTTCGTTTCCACAGTAGATTGTAGACAGTTTCTTGAACATAATATATAGTAGATTATGTTTTACTAATCAACTGTGGATGTGATCCCTCACAGAAAAGGAAATTCAAAGTGACTTTGATTTCACATTGATTTGTTAAAACATCCACACAGGAAAGGAGATTCAAAGTGACACTAATTTCACACTGATTTTATCAAAATGGAGGCAAGAGAAAAGGAAACTTTGTATTCAACAATGCTCTTAATTTCATATGTACATGCATAGACATATTAGTAGAAAATATTGAAGGGTTGCCTATGTAATATTTTCCATTCCACTACATTCTTACCGCTTGTAAATAAATAACTCGGAACAATTCATTACACTACTTGTTATTCTTTATTAATCAGTGGTTAAGATTTTGATATTGAACTGGCTAAGATTTTTCTTCCTTCTGTGAAATTGTGTATTCTATAATGCTTCTTTTCCATTCACAATGTATAGCATATAAAGTGTGTCTAATGGAGTAGGAAGATTGTAAAGTCTTGTGATCCTTGAACTATGTTACAAGGCAGAAACCCAATGAGGCAAGGTAGGTGTATCCCCACAAAGGGGTCACAAATACCAAAGTTGGTATTGGCTAGTGCCTTGAGCTAGAAAACTTCCTTTACCCTTGTATTAACAGTGAATCTGGAGAGGATTCTAATATGATCCTTATAAGATTTATATCAGTTAAGATTGATGAATAAAATTCATGAGACATGAGCTAGGATGTCCTTGCAAGGTGGTTGTTGATTATTGGAAGCTATGATGGCCATTATGTCAGGCCAGGTGGTCACACTCCCTTGATCGTGAGCACAATTGTGATCAAGATGGAAGACTTCATAGTCTAGCTTGATTGTTTAGCAGTGATAGTTAGTGGGCTATTTCACAAAAGCTTCTATTTCACTAATCATTTTTATAGAGTTGTCAGATTCAATTTCCAAAGGTTTTAATTACACTATAGAGTTGAGTTCTGAGAGAGTTGTGATTCACAGTGTTAAGTATAGCAGCTCTGACACTTGAATGAAGTCAAGCATAGTAGAGGTATCAGACTCTATATAAGCTTACTTGCATATTATAAGGGACTTGGTTGGCTTTTTTATAATTTTATAAAAAAGTTCCATGCCGTGGAAATGTGAAAAAAAATAATGATATTTCCACCATGTGACTGTTGTCATACATGGTTTTATACTTTTTCAAAAAATTCTCTAAGAGTTCACAATGCTAGGATTCACTAGGACTTTACAAAGTTTTATTATTTAGTGAAAGACTCACCAAGATCTTACAAGATTTTATAATTGAGTAAAATATTCGCCATGCCTGGTGAGAGATTCGCCAAAAAATATGTATATACATATTATATTATTGATAAAATCGCCTTCCAGTTTTCCTATATACCATGGGCATTTGCCCATTTATTATACATATAAATTTAGGGGGGTTCTTCAAATTTTCCCTGTACATCACTACACAATACATACACCTACACCCGATGTAGAACACAATACATATACGTACACAAAGTACAACACAATGAATATACATGTCACGATACCACGGCTACATAATGTGCATACATAGTACTACATGCCCGTAACACAACATGTATGAGATGTACACAATACTAGATGAACACTAGTACTATATGTATAACATGTACATAGTACCACATGTGCACAACAACACCTACACGACATGTACACATCCCATGTACACATCACCACTTGCACAATGTGTACACAACACCACATGTACATTGTACCACCTGTACAATGTGTACAAAATGCTAGAATTACATAGAACCATATTCACGACATGTACCCGACACCACATGTACACAGTACCATATGCACGAAATGTACACAACACCACCTGCACACAACACCACATGTACAAAATTTACACGACACCACAAGCTCACAACACCACTTGTACAATCACGCACACAACACCATCAGTACATAGCACCACAGGTACAACATGCACACAATACCATATGTACATGGCACTGCATATAAAACATGTACATAGCACCCTATGTACACAACACTACATATCGAGTCTGAGTGGTGAACCATGCTCTGATACCACTTTGTAAAACCCTTCTCCCACATCTACCGAAGTAACCAGACAAACAGGGTAAACATGTCATGAGAGGCTACTATTATGGGATTCAACCTCCTATGTGGCCTTCAGGAAGTGGAATAGATGGAAACATAACATGAAAACCTTCCACACAAGCATGAGGACTCCCATGAACCATCCCAGCCTTTCCAACAACCATCCCCTGCGTCCCACTGAGTTTTTATACAAATTAACTCTTGGAATCTCCCATGCTATGGGCATGAAAGTGTCCAAAGGGCTCTAGACCCTCCCAAAGCATGGCATGCCAGCATCTAGGGACTATTTAGCTCAGTGTTGAGTTAGTGCCCCTATAATTTGAGCCACTTTTTCAAGCCCACAGCCCAAGTCACTTCCCAGAACTAAATGACACCTTTAGAATATAAAGATAATAATGCGATGATGATACAAATTTAATTACTTGAACAAGCCCTTTAGTGGACTCCTACTAGCCATGATATCCATTTCATCAAACATGTCACAAATATGTAATCTACAAGTGTAAAAAATAGATCTAAGCATAAGGGTCTCATACTTATCTGTGAATTGCTAAGAATCATTGTTCCCTTATATCATTAGCTGCATTATCATCTATTAGGTCATAAATACATTGTTCATTAATTTGCAAATCAAAACATGAGGAGAGCCATACATCATCAATCTCATATTACATGATTACAACCAGGAAAATAACAACATAAATATAAAGGATATATCATCCATAAAATCAACATATAAATGAGTACATTTATACATAAGATATCAAGGAGAGAACCTCCTATTAATGAATGCGAAATAAAACCTGAGATGGGACTACCACGTTCCACCTGCCCATAGAATGGCTAAGCCAAATATTTTTTCAACCATTCACCCCTATGTCATATTCCAAGCATGAATGTGGGACTCAAACCAAAAGAACCAACTAGGGCATCCCGTGGCCAAACCACCTCAACCCCATCAATATAAACCAAGATTTACCATAATCCATCTCAGATCACTAAGAAAACACAATAAACATGTGATAACGGGATTTACCATGATCTCCACTAGATCACTAGGCAAAAACAAGCATGGATTCCATTATATTTCTCCACCTACACTGTGAAGAATCTTCTTGTCTCCTAGTCTCTCACGATTTAGCGTAATCCATAGTTTGATCTAGGGATTAGTATGCCCTAAACCAAGACACCACCCTCTAGGCTTTACTTTATATCCTTTCATTCACTTGCAAGGATTCTTAGGCCTAATCAAGGGAAACAACCCCTAGGCTTTACTGTATATCCCTCGATTCATCGACAAGGATTCCTAGGCCAACCGAGGCGACAAAAAATCTGGCTTTACCACAATCCACAGTCCAAGTTAGGAGTTACTAGGCCATGTGTTCTATCATTCGTAGATACACCTCACTCAACTTCTAAGCCATCCAGAAATCCAACTCAACCAAAACATGAGAACCCCATCATACCATGACTATCCGAAAATGGAAAGGAAAAACTGAAAACACTATCACACCTGGAAAAACCCATGCCATAACAACAAAAGAATTACATGCAATACCACGCATGCCAAATATAGCAAGGAAATCACACATGAAAATCAATACTTGCAAAATATCATGTTGTAACTACTTGATGTTGCTCTTCCTTGCTTGATCTTTGTTTCCTCTTTGCCTTCTTTGCCTTTATTGATCCTATGCTCAAAAAAATCTTGCCAATTGATTCTCATTTGCATTTTTATAAATGAGGCCTCTTTTTTCTTCATTTTCCATTATTTTCCTTCATTTTCCTCCTCACATGCAACCTATCACCTTTCACCTTCATTTTCTCTTAATTTCCATTATTTTCATAAATAAATGTACCAAAAATGCCATTTTTCCTTTCCAAAGGGCTTTCCATTGCCTTTTGTAATTTCCTTTAGCCATAATACCTGAAATGAACATCGACTAGGATGTTTTTCCCAACATCCAACTTGGAATACGCATCCCATGACTGTGGTTTTATAATTTTTTAACATGAACTTTTAACCAAGGCTGTTACAATCTCACTTGCCTAGCATTCAGATTTGGTGGGTCAAACAAGTACCTAAACCCACTGTGATCACTCATCCATACTAATCTCCTGCCAAGAAGATAGTGCCTCCACATCTTCAATGCATAAATTATCATTGCCAAGTCAAGGTCATGAGTCACATTGTTCTTCTCGTGCTCATTTAGTTTTTGTGACCCATAACACACTATCGGTCCTTCCTACATCATAACTCCACCATGTCCCCTCTTGAAAGCATATGTTCACACCACAAACTTTTTATCCAGACATGTGATCTTGAGAACTGGACCATTTGTTAACAGCTTCTTTAACTGTTCAAAACTTCTTGCACATTCCTCTGTCAATTCAAATTTATTTCCTTTTCTCTTCAACGATGTAATAGGATATGAAATCTATGAGAATTTCGTGATGAACCTCCTGTAGTAACCTGCTAATTGCATGAACGATCTGACCTCATCCACATTCTTAGTAGCTCCCCATTCCATGATAGCTCTTATATTTTTTGGATCCACTTCTCTGCCTTCCTTGGAAACCACATGTCACAAGTAATGTACCTCTATCTAAAAGAAACTGCATTTTCTAAGCTTGGCATACAATTGATTCTCTCTTAGCAATCTCAATAATATTTCTAAGTGTTAGACATGCTCTTCCTCAATCATATAATATATCAATATGTCATTAATTAATATAATATCAAACTTGTCTAGATAAGAACACAACACACTATTCATTAAGCACATAAAAGTAGCTAGACAATTAGTTAGACCAAAAGGAACTAAAACAAGCTTATAATTCCCATTCCTAGTTTGGAAAGAAGTCTTGTATATGTCCTCTTCTTTAATTCTTACCAGATGATATCATGATCTCAAATCAATATTTGATAACATTATTACTCCCTTCAACTAGTCAAACAAGTCATTAATCCTGGACAATGGGTACATGTTCTTGATGGTTACCTTGTATAGCTACCTATAGTCAATGCATAACCTAAGAGTACCATCATTATTCTTCACAAACAACCTTAGTGCACCCTAAGGTGATACAATTGGCTTAGTGTAACCCTTTCCAAACATTTCCTTCAAGTGCAAATTTAATTCTACCAACTCTGGAGTGCTCATCTTGGAAGGTGTCTTCGATGCTGGTGTTGGCCCTAGTACCAACTTAGTAGAATATTCCATTTCCATATGAGGAAGAAACTCTAAAACCTCTACGCAAAACACATCCTAAAACTATTGCAATATAGGGAACCTCCTGAATATTTCTGCATCCTCAACATTGTTAACCTTTTCACTAGAAATATGGACTACAAATAGTACACACCCCTTCCTACGACTATTCTTAGCTTGCATATATGTAATCATCCTTATTGGTGTAAGCTTCTTTTTACCCTGCAAGATCCTTTTTTCTCCATTATCATCTAGGAGCTCAATAGCCTTGTCATAGAAATATACTTTGGTTTTTTGGAGGTACAACCAATCCATACAAAAAATTATACTATATTATCCCAATGGAAGCACATTTAGATGCACTGATGTAGGCATACCATTTAGCTAAATGCACAAGATCTTACCCAGTGATGAACTCTCTTCTTAGTACATGTAGCCAGTTGCACCAACCAAGACTTTACATGCACTTATTTTTTCAAACCACATTTATCCACCAGGTTGGGATTAACATAAATATAATTAGATCCAGGGCCAATCATGATAGAAATAAATTTACCACAAATATTACCTTTCATCTCAATAATGGATGTCTAGTGGTCATTTTGCTTGTTGCACATAGCTCCATAAATTCAAGGAATGTTATGGTCCGCATCCATCGCTGTTTGTGCCTCTTGAGCACTATAGATCTAAGGATTGCGACAATAGTATAATGGAAAATCCTTCTTGCAATGATATTTTCCACATATCCAACACTACAATGGTCCCCTACCATCACCTCTATTCTATTTCTCTCCAGGATGCAACCCATGTCCCTTCTCAACTGCATTGAACTTATTGTAAGGAGCAACATTTTATTTCTCACCTGAATCCTAAGGTATTCCATGCTTCGGTGGAAATTTCCCTTCAAATCATGATTAGGATCAACTTTACAATTCGACTCCTGTAGGTTTTAACCCCATAAAGATATTACCTGCATATGAATTCTAAAACACACAAAATAAACAATGTGAGAGAATAACACATAAAACACATAGATTTTCCCCTGGATCCCAAAACCGGGACTACCAGCTTGATTTTTCATTATGTACATTTCAATGTTATAATACATATTTATACATGATGAAGCATCCAATACCATGGACCAAAAACCATCACGTCCAATACCATGGACCGAAAACCATCACATCCAAAAACATGTGCGAAAATCATGCACAAAACCATAGGTGGGTCTGCCCATTCTAGCATAGGGTCCAAAACCAAAATTATCCAGGATGCTGCCCTAGACCCCATAAAGTGGGGTTATGGGTACACCTTAAACCCCCTATGACCCCCCCACGCTACACTATCGGCGCAATGAAAGGGGGCTTTGCCACCCCTCTAACCCCTCAGTTAACTACATGGGCTAGTCATGGAAAGAATATAATACAACCCAACATTCTCCCACTTGTTGTTTTCTTTCCATAGGCAGCCACAAGAGAGCTTAGTCATTTTTCCAGCCCTGAAATGCCCATTATCTCTGTACACCAAGAGAACTTCTCAGAGCTCACAGATTTTTTCAATGCATCTGCAGTATTCTTCAAAGTGTGCACCTTTACCAACAACACCTTTTTGTCTTCTATCATATCCCTCACAAAGTGATATTTAACATCAATGTGCTTTGTCTTTGAATGATATGCGGGGTTCTTTGCTAAGAAAATTGCACTATGGCTGTCACAGTCTATCCTTATAGCTCCCTGTACTAACCCCATACTTGAACACAATCTCTGCAACCAAACTAATTCCTTGCTTGCATGAGTGGCTGCCATGTATTCTACCTCTGTAGTTGATAGTTCCACTACAGATTGTTTCTTACTCATCCAACTGACTGCACCTCCAAATAGGTTAAACACATACCCACTTGTAGATCTTCTCTGATCCAGATCTCCAGCCCAATCTGCATCAACAAAGCCACGAATATCCTAAATTCTATCTAATCCTTATCTTCCTTGGTAGCACAAACCATAATCACTTGTGCCACACAAATACCCAAAAACCCACTTCACTACTGTCTAGTGCTCCTTCCCTGGTTTTGACATAAACTTGCTCAATACTCCCACTGCATGTGCAATGTCTGGTCTATTATAGACCATTGCATACATCAGGCTATCAACTGCATTTGCATATGGAACACGGGACATGTCCTCTTCCTCTTCCTGTGTCCTGGGACACTGTTCAACAGATAACCTCACACCTACAGGAATAGGAACTTTCACTGGTTTACTATCTTGCATATTAAAACTCTGTAGTATTGTTTCGACATACCTCCTCTGGTTTAACCAGAGCTTCCTCTTTGCTCGATCTCTTTTAATTTCCATGCCCAAAATATAGTTTGCAGCACCAAGATCATTCATGTCAAATCTGGAGGACAATTGGGTCTTCAAATCCTAGGCAATTTCTTTCTCATTTCCAGCTAGCAACATATCATCCACATACAAGTCCAGATAAATAACATCGTCACCAATTAGTTTAAAATACACACAGTGATGTACTTTGCTTCTAGTGAGGCCAAGTCCCCGTATAAATGTATCAAATTTCTGATAGCATATTCTTGGTGATTGTTTTAACCCATACCAAGACTTCCTTAACTTGCATACCGGTTCTTTCTTACCCTTCACTGCAAAGCCTTTAGGTTGCTTCATGTATATTTCCTCTTCCAGATCCCCATGAAGAAATGTTGTCTTCACATCCATCTGTTCTACCTCAAAATCAAAAGCAGCAGCAACAGATAAAAGTAATCTAATAGAAGTTACCTTGGCAACAGGAGAAAAAATATCACCAAAATCAATTCCCAACACCTGGGAGTAACCTTTTGCTACCAACCAAGCTTTGTATTTCTCCAGATTTCCTTCTGCATTTGTCTTCTTCTTGAACACCAATTTGATACCAATGGGTTTCCTTCCAGCCAACAATTCCACCAGATCCCAAGCCTCATTTTTGTGCAAAGATGCCATTTCATCAACCATGGCCTCTTTCCAGAGTTTTCCATCCTCTAAACTGCTACTTCCTTCACAGTTCTGGGATCATCGTCAATAATAGATAAAGAAAAATTTGAACAGAAAGTAGATGGACTATACCTTTTTGGCTTCCTTCTTTCTCGAACTGATCTTCTCACACCCGGAGTTTGTGGCTCTTCATCTTCTTATTCCTCCTCTGTTGTAGAGTCTGATTCTTTCTCCTTATGCTCAAACTCTATCTTCTCATGTTCCTTTGGTTGGACTTCATGTTTAATAACATCTTTTACGTCTCTAAACACCACATCTTGGTTGTACACAACCTTCCATGTGACTAGGTTCCAAAGCTTATAACCCTTTAAACCATCCTTATACTGAATAAAGATGCACTTTTCAGATTTACTATCCAACTTGGTTCATTTCTCCTTCGGAACATGTACATATGCATCACATACAAATACTCTCAGATGTGAAAGAAAGGGTTTCTTACCAGTCTGTACCTCTTGTGGATTCTTATCCTCCAACGCTGATGAAGGTGACATGTCGTCTAGGTAACATGCAGTATCCACCAACTCTGCCCAGAATTCATATCCTAACCCATAACAACTAAGCATGCTTCTTGGCCTTTCCATCAACGTCTTATTCATTCTTTTTGCAACTCCATTTTGCTAAGGTGTATATGGAGTTTCCTTCTGTCGTGCTATACCACACTTCTTGTAGAATTCTTCAAATTCCTTGCTGTAAAACACTCCACCATTATCTATCCTCAGCACCTTTATCTTCTTCTCTGTCTGATTTTCCACGAGAGCCTTAAATTCTTTAAACCTATCAAAGGCTTCAGATTTCTTCTTAAGGAAATATATCTATGTATTCCTTGAGAAGTCATATATAAATGATACATAGTACATAGACTTACCTAGTGATGGAACCTTCACAGGTCCAAACACATCACTGTGCACAAGTTCTAATATCTATTTCGCCCTCTGACTACCAGAGGGTAAACTCACCCAATTCTGCTTCCCATATACACAATTTTCACAGAAATCAAAATCCAAAGAGCTATTACTCATACCTTCTACCATACGTTTACCATGAAGTATTCGAAGGCCCTTCTCTCCAATATGTCCAAGCCTTTGATGCCACAACATGGTCTTCTCTCCAGAGACCACTAGATTTTCTGCTCCACTTTCAGGAACCACAGAACTGTTACACCCATCAATAACAGTGCTACCTTACAGCTTGTACAGAGTTCAAATTTGAACTCCCTATATCAATACCAGTGCTCCCCGAACCATTTTGCAGGTATCCTTCTCGAACACTGTTTTTACACCTGCATCATCCAGCTTGCTTACAGAAATTAGATTTCTAGCCAATGTAGGAATATGCAGAACAGCCGGAAGTGTTCTAACCCTTCCACCTTGCAACTTCAACTTTACTTTTCCGCGACCAATGATTCCAGCCTTCCTATCATCCTCTAAGAAGACATGACCACCACTGTATTTCTCATACTAGCAGAACCAATCTCTATGGGGAGTGAAGTGAAAGGATGCACCTGAGTCAATCAACCATGCCTCATGATCTACATGTGTACTTGAAGAATCCAAGTACACATTGCCACCTTCATCTGAGGTGGTTTTTGCCTCTGTAGAATGAGCATCATCAGATCCCTTTCCTTTATCAGGAGCTTTAGATTTACAATCCGTTTTGTAGTGCCCTTCCTTTCCGCATTTCCAACACACCACCTTTACAGGTTTTCCTAGAGATTTACATCTCCCACTCGATGACTTATTTTTGTTTCTGTCCTAGGACCATCCTCATACAGACAAGGCATCACCATTCTGGCTCTCCATATCTTTCCGTCTCATCTCCTCCGTTAACAAGGATGAGACTATTTCATCAAACTGCAAGGCAGTTGCATTGCTACCTATTGCAATAACCAGACTATCTCACGAATCTGGTAGAGAACACAACAAATTAATGCCCTTATCTTCATCTGAAATTTTATTATCAACAGATGCTAACTGACTTACCATAGTATTAAATGTGTTCATATGCTCTGTCACTGAGTCTCCATCTTTCATCCTCAAGTTATACAACTTTTTCCACAGGAATAGTTTATTCACGAGAGACTTAGATTGGTACAAAGTCCCTAACTTGTCCCACAAGGACTTCGCTGTAGCTTCCCCTGATACATTTAGCAATACTGAATCTGAGACACAGAATCGTATTGTGCTCTTTGATTTCCGATCCAACTTCTTCCATTCTTCATCGGACACTCTCGTTGGTTTAGTACACGGATCTACCATGATCCACTGATCTTTATCCACCAACAAATCCTCCATCTTGAGTTTTCACAACTCAAAACTCTGACCATTAAATTTCTCGATCTACATCTTTCCACTGCTCGCCATATTCTTTCACCACCAAAATTGATCTTGCAGATCTCCCACTGAACAGGGTCTACCATAGGCTCGAGCGAAACCCCTCAGCAACAAAGGCGTCCCCTTGAAGCCAAAACTGCTTTGATAACAAATGTAGGTTTTAACCCCATACAGAAATTACCTACATACGAATTCTAAAACACAGAAAATAAACAATGCAAGAGCATAACACATAAAACATAGAGATTTTCCCCTGGATCCCAAAACTGGGACTACCAGCTTGATTTTTCATTATGTTCCTTTCAATGTTATAATACATATTTATACATGGCGAAGCATCCAATACCATGGACCGAAAACCATCGCCTCCAAAAACATGTGCAAAAATCATGCAGAAAACCATAGGTGGGTCTGCCCATCTTAACATAGGGTCCAAAACCAAAATTTTCTAGGGCGCTGCCCTGGATCCCATAAAGTCAGGTTACAGGTACAACTCAAACCCCACGTGACCCCCCCCCCCCCCCCCCGTTACACAACCGGTGCAATGAAAGGGGGCTCTGGCCCCCTCTAACCCCCTGATTAACTACGTGGGCTAGTCGTGAAAAGAATATAACACAACCCAATGACTCCTCATAACAATGTTTTAGTTTTCTGATAGATTACTCCAGCGAATGTGGCTCATCAAACTCAATCTGGTCTCTATATGTTGTTGGAAACCTATTGATGAACATTTGAATATTTGATTTCTCATCCTTGAGGTAAGGCACATACCTCAATAGCTCCAGGAACATGCTAGTTGACTCATCATATGTCATAGATCCCACATGCAATTCATAAAACTACTTAGCTTTGTCATCATAACATCTATCAAATAGGTACTTATTCTTGAAGAGTCCCTCAAACTCATCCCAAACCAACTCTTCTTCTCAAATTCCCTTGTCGTTCTTCACATATGCCCACCATATATACCTTTTCCCATTAAGACTAAAGAAGGCTATTTTGGATTTCATATTCTCTAGATAATTATACATTTTGAAGAAGTTCTTCATCCCAAGTAACCATGCCTCTGCATCATTTGACTTCTTCATCTCTCCATCAATTGTAGGTAGCTTGACTTTCTTGAATTCATCAAGAAAGTACTCACTCCTCCTATAAGTATTATGGTAGTGACAATGATGATGTCTCCTTGAAGAGGAACTAGAATGAAACCCATACATACTAGTCCTCTTATCAAATGTACCTAATGATCTGCCACCACTAAGTCTATCCCCTTTATCCAACTTGTATTATGATCTATAAATTCTACCATAAGCTCCATTAGTCTTCTCTTCCTACTTTTGACTCATCTTAAATTTTCCATGTCTCTACAAGTCCGACAAGCTCTGAAGGGTAACCGCATTAACCTCTAACTACTTTTTCTAGGCCCTTTGAAGTCTTTCTTGATCCTCAACCAACCTATCATTTTTTTTGTTGTAATTTCTGATCTCTACCCTCAAACTCCTCGATGTTTCTTCTCTATTAGGAGAATACTCATCTCCTTGCTTCCCAACTGATCTGTAGGGAGAGTCACGTAAACTATAGTCTACAATTTTTATTATCATCTTTGATTCTATTCTTACTATAAGTATGCCATGTGAGGTAAACCAAATAGATGCCATAACTCAAATCAAACCTCAATGATGTTTAGGGGAGGCTTATCTCATCACCCATTAGGGGAATTTTGAGGTCAAAAATGAGACTCCTAAGAAAAAAGTACAACCAAAATAAACTTTATAAGAAACAATAGGATTCAAGATGATGATTTACCCCATGGGGATGATTCACCATTTTTGGAGTAAAAAAATAGAAAGATAATAAAATAATAAACTACTTTTTGAACTCATATTTTCAACTTATCTCCCTAATGTTTTACTCAAATTTTGAGTGGGAGTACTTGTTGGATGAAAAATTTAATTCCCCATCCAAGGAATACCCATGTTGCATACTTTCCATGGACCCGGCTACATGAAAAATGATAAATACATCAAAAACATGGTTGCAATCACATTTTTCATGTAGTAGGGTCCACTAAATATATGCAACATGGGTACTCCTTGGATTAGGAATCAATTTTTTCATCCAACGAGTGTCACCTCCTCAAAATTTGAGTAAACCCATAGGAAGATAAGTTGAGAAAATAGCTTCTTCTTTTTTTTCCCCCTAAAATTTGATGATGTAAAATAATTTTATTTTATTATTTCCACTATTATTTTCTAATTTCCCGAGGAGGCCCATTTTAGACCTCAAAATCCCCCTAACGAAAATCAATCCACACTAGCATGATACATGTATAATCATAATCATATCAATATATCAACATCATGCATGACCACACCAACGACATATCATTTCCTCATGCATGAAAACCATAACCATGACAATGCATGCATCTATCCCATCAAGTCTAATTGTTTGAACCATGCTCTACTACCACTTTGTAACACACCTTCTCTCATATCTATCCACTTTCACCGACTTTCCCTAGGAAAACGCGAGCTAAGGGGCTAGTATGAAATGACTCAACCTCCTAGATGACCTTAAGGAAATGGAGCCAACATAAAAATACCTTATTAACTTCCCTCAAGTGCTACACGACCCCGAGGAACTAACCATCCATTCCAAGTGAGCAACCCCTGAGATAACTTTCTTTCTCAGTGAGTTATACCCCCAATCTATTGGGGCCCAACCCTAACCCCTTTATTTATGTAATAATCCCAATGGGCTGAGTCATAGTCATAGTTAGTTACAGATTCAATAAATCCTGTATTAATAATTGTAAGTGGTTAACCCTCATTTAAGAAAGGGAGCACATTTAGTTGAAAACGTGCCATAGTTAATAAATAAAGTGGTTAACCCATGTTATGCAAAGGACGACAAGTCGTTAGGTTTTTGGAGGTCATTTAGCTATAAATAGTCATAGTTATTAAGGGAACTATCATTGAGTCTTACTGTAATCAAGATCTTCTGTGCTGGAGGTTTCCCCCTCGAAGAGGCAAGTGAACATTGAATCTATTTCTTAATAATAAAATACTTGTTTTTTTTCTAATTTTATGTTGTGTTATGGGTTATATTTCTTTCCATTTTTGGTATTCTGGAATTTCTCGTAGGGAAAGAGCATAACAAGTGGTATTAGAGCACTTTCCAAGGCTGGTTGTACCTCCAATTTTCACAGATATTTTTTTTAGGCTAGAGACATATTCCGGCATCTTTAAACAACAGGATCTATCATTGAGCGCATATACATGTGGATTTGGTGAGGCGTGCACGCAAGAAATACTAGAGGTGTTCACGCTTGTTGGACTCCCTTGTAACCCCTATGGGTACCCCTTCGAGTAGTAGCACATTAGACAAAACCGTGCACTGATTGAACTTCCACATACCCTTGGGTATATCAGAAACCCCCTAGGCTCACCTAAAACCTAGCCTTAGATAATTCGTTGGCTGTCTTGCTACTACAGTACATTGAGAACAATACTTGGGGAGATTACTCATGCGTATGATAGGGTATTCGGGTAGTACAACTAAGGGTACGGTCGATCCTCCTTAGTTAGTGCCCTGAAATATTGGGCCAAGTACTATTATTGGACCCTTATGTATATTACAATCTGTAGCACCTAACACTCCTTTGTGACCATAGTTCCCTCTGATCTATGAAGATCACCCAGTATACTATCTTCTACATCAAATACAACAGTTGGGGTTTTTCTGCTGCAGTGAAAATTAGATGCAGTAGTTGGGGTTCTGCCACCATCACTGCCTTTCTAGGATACTTGCAAGGGACTTAACCCATAGGATTTAGGATGAAGATTTGATCGTAGTGGTACCATTCACCTGTTAGCCTCAATTTTCCGGTGGTCACAAATTTTTTTGAAGGGACTCCAATTAACCCCCTCCAATAGATTCCTGAGCTCACTTTATTTCCAAGAGGACTACTCTTAAGTAATTGACCAGGGTTTGTGTATGGTAGGTACCAGATCTCAAGTCATGGCCTATGAGAATATTGAAAGAATTGAAAAAATGTGGGATGAGCTCCAGGGCAATATGGATTGAATTGCCACAACCCTTTCATAGCTCACCAATATGAAGTAGAGATCTCATCGGGAGGAGCATAGTGTTGATGAGAACCTCGAAGGAGAATCTATCCATCACATTCACTTCCATGGAAATCACCAACATTCCCACCCTCGGCCACCCAAAATAGACATGTAAAAATTTTATGGCTCTAATCCTACAGTATGGGTGGCACAAATGGAACAATATTTATCCCTTAATGATACCTACGAAGATCAGACTAAACTATGTGTGGGAGCCCTTTACTTGTACCAAGAGAGATGGAAATGGTGGTAGTGGCATCAAAAATGTTATCTCAAGAGCATAACTTGGCGCTTGTGTCTAGTCAATTTAACGTCTTAAATTGCTCTACATAAATTAGCAATCCAGGTATCGTAATGTGATGAAGTGTGGTGCACCATATGTGCTTAGTTAACATTTTTCTTACTTCGTTGTTTTATAGTTTATGTTGTTTTTGGGGTTTTGTTCTTGTTGGTTTCCTAAAGTGTTTAACACAAATGGAAATCCTATTCTAAGATCTTAAGAATACTTTTAAAGGTCAAATATGGATGTGGATTTCAAGACAAGGTTTATGTCCCTTATGGTAACTTCCAAAACTTAGCACTTCAAAAGATCTCAAAACATGCTATTAATACTTGAACATGAATGTAAATATGCAGCTACTTAAATCAAACAAAAGATGAAATACTGATCATGAAATCACTGTCTCTGCTGCCCATCTAATTATAGAAATAAAATCTAAACTATTGCACTTAAACAAACCAAAAATAGCAGACTAACGAAAGCAAGATCAATTTACTTCACTTATAATCTGATAGCTCGCCAAGTATCTTTTCTGGGTTAAGCCATGGCTCCAGAAATAACGTCAATAACATGAAGAATTGATATCTAAATTAACTACTTGCAAATGAAAGTAAAATCAAATCACTTCACTCATAATCTGATAGCTTGCCAAGTAGCTTTTCGGGGTTAAGCCATGGCTCTAGAGATAACGTCAAATGACGTGAAGAATTTGATATCTAAACTAACTAACAACAACAAATAAATAAGACTGAAATCAAAGCATAACTAAAATTGAAAAGCTTAAGAAAAAGTTCAGCAGAGAGGCAAATCTCATGTCACTATTTGATGCAAAAACATGTAAAGGAAAAGTAATCTACAATCAACCAGTTGAACAAACTTGCATGAATTAAAATTTCATGAATGGAAAATCTAGACTATCAAACTTGAAAGCAATAAAATGACATACATGAATAAAATCAAAGCAAAATTACAAAATGAAATCTACTCTACATTACATTCTAATATGCTCTATGACATCTACTTCACATCTTCTTCCATGTTGAAAACATCAAAGCCTTATTCAAATTCTTCAAAATTACAAAGTACAACAAAGCTCTCCAAAGCTTTCCAAATCCATCAAGGAATAAATACAAAGCCAAGCTAAGCTAAGACTAACAAGCTAACAAATGAAGGAGAGAGATCTCCTATTTATACAAAAAGATGAGAAGCCATATCATTAATGAGAGTTCATGAATCTCTCTTTCTACTTCTAGAGTCCTAATCAAAATAGGAACTGATAAGACACATGTCTTCTTAGATTTTCAATACAATTAGGAGATGTGACACATATCCTCATGATCCCATGTGTCAGGCCAGGCAGTAACTCCATTTGGAAAAAAAGATGATTCATTTTTCATTCAATTAGGTAGGTCTATTATATACATGAGGGAGAGACTGTTCAGTTCATCTCCCGATGACTATTCACATTTCTTATTTATTTATTTACATAAAATTCACCCAATCATGAAGATTAGGTGTCAACATTCCCCCCCTTAATCTGAAGGAATGTTGGTGAGTCCAAGCATCATTCTGAATCGTTCAAGCTTTTCCTTTCCAAGTGTTTTGGTGAAGATGTCTGCAATTTTCTCATTTGTGGAACAATGATGGAGATGAATTGTTTTGGCCTCAACATGATGTTGAATCAGATGATATTTAGTATTGATGTGCTTTGTTCAATCATGGAACTTTGGTTTCTTGGCCAACTTTATTGCAGAGGTATTGTCAATCATGAGTGGGGTTGATTGTACTTGTTTTACCTGCAAATCTTCAAGAATTTTCCTGAGCCACACAATTTCTTTTGTTGCTTCAGCTGTTGCCACGTATTCTGCTTCTGTTGTGGAATCTGCTGGAACTAATTGTTTGCATGATCTCCAGGAGACAACGCCTGATCCAAGAATCATAGTATATCCTGAAGTAGATACCCCAGTTTCTTTGTCTCCATCGAAGTCTGAATCAGAGTATCCAATCAAGTTGAAGTCGTCCACCTGTGTATACTTGATTCCAAGGTCTTGAGTTCCCTTCAAGTACCTTAGAACTCTTTTTGCAGCAGACCAATGTCCCTCACAAGGCTTTTACATAAACTTGGAGAGGATTCCAACAGCAAATGAAATGTTTGGTCTGGTAGTAGTGAGGTAGATGAGACTTCCTACAAGCTGTCTATACTTTGTTGCATCCTCAAATTCTTTTCCTTCAATAGATGTGAGGTTTAAGTTTTGTTCCATTGGAGTAGTGAGAGGATTGCACTCTGTCATGCCAAACCTGTTCAACAAATCTCCAATGTATTTCTTTTGAGAAAAAAATATGGAATTTGGATGTTGGGTTACTTCAATGCCAAGATAGTAATGAACATAGCCCAAATCAGTCATTTCAAAACTTTTCTCCAATTCCTTCTTTATGGATGCAATGTAGCTTTCATTGTTACCTGTCATTAAAATATCATCTACATATACCACAAGATATACAACTGTTTTGCAAACTTTCTTGACAAATAAAGTTGCATCATCAAGATCAAAATGATTGAAATTGAGTTTTAGAAGATGCTCAGTTAGTTTTTCATACCAGGCTCGCGGTGCTTGTTTGAGGCCATACAAGGACTTCACAAGTTTGCATACTTTATGTTCATGTACTTTCACAGCAAATCCTTCGGGCTGGGACATAAAAACATTCTCTTTTAGATCTCCATTCAAGAAGGAAATTTTTACATCCATTTGATGGACTTTCCAACCGTTCTGAGCTGCTAGTGCAAAGAGTGTCTGGATGGTGGCCTATTTTGCTGTGGGGGCAAAAGTTTCCTCATAATTGACCCCTTCCTTCTGTGCAAAACCTTTTGCCACAAGCCTAGCTTTGTGCTTGTCAAGTGAGCCATCAGCTTTGTACTTGTTCTTGTAGACCCACTCGCAGCCAATTGGTTTGGTTCCAAATGGAGGATCAACCAGCTTCCAAGTGTCGTTCTTTATGAGGGCATCATACTCCTTTTGCATCGCTTCCTTAATTCATCATGAGAAGCAGCTTCTTTAAAGGAAGTTGGTTCAAAATCTGTAGACAAGTTCAATTCACAATCATAAGAAACATCCATATCAACAGGTGAATTAGAGTCATCTACATCACCTCCATTTTGTCGGTTTGAATTTCTGGTTCCTGTTTTTCCAATTTCATTAGGATGAACACTTTCAAGTGTATTTGTCAGCCACTTTGGGGGACCTTTCTGAGATGGTCCGGGTTGTTCTGTTGATTGAGTTGGGACTGAATCAAGATTGAGTCTCCCAATTCTATCAATTACATCACTTAAAGCATCATCTGTTGTTGGAGTTTCATTCGAGGGAGAGTGTTCTTCAGAAGAAGATTCCACATGTTGATCTAGAATAGGAATCCCCCCTTCAAGATGTGGAATCTGATTATCAAATTCTTGAAATGATTTCATTTTTGTGAATCTATCCAGGCGATCAAGTTTCCGCTCAACAACATTGTCAGATTTGGATGATTCAAGAAAAATTACATCTCTAGATACAACAAACTTTTTATTACTTCATCATATAGGCGGTATGCTTTGGAGGTGTTTGAATACCCCAGGAAGATACACTTACGACTTCTAGCACCAAGTTTGTTTCTATGTACCTTTGGCATCAAAGCATAACAGATGGAACCAAAGACCCTGAGATGTTTTACCGAAGGAACATGTCTATACCACAATTCATAAGGAGTCTTGTTTCTTATAGCATTAGATGGACATCTATTTTTTATATATGCAGCACATAGAACATCATCAGCCCAAAACATTATCTTAACATTTTTGAAGAAAAGCATGGATCGTACCATATTCAAGATTGTTCTATTCATTCTTTCAGCAAACCATTCTGTTGGGGATTATAAGGCACAGTTGTTTGATGTTTGATCCCATGTTGGCGAAGATAGTTTTCAAATTCATTTGATGTATATTCTTTTCCATTATCAGTGAGAATAGATCCAATATTAGATTGTGCATCATTTTCAATCCATTTATGAAAATTCTTGAATGTTTGGAAAACATCAATTTTTTTCTTCAATAAATAAACCCAACACATTCTAGTGTAGTCATCAATAAATGTCATGATATATTTATTTCCATTTGCAGAAGGAATAGGCATTGGACCACATAAATCTGAATGAATAAGTTCAAGCTTCCTATGTGCTCTTGAATGTGAATTATTGAAAGACTGTTTGCTATGCTTTCCTAGAATGCAAGCATCACATTGCTTAAGTTTTCTAGGAATTGTAGGCAAATCAGCAACACCATTTTTCTTCAATAAGCGGAGACTGTCATATTTTAAATGTCCAAAGCTAGCATGCCATAATAAACTTGATGGAAGTGTACCTTCTTCATGATGAGAAATATATGAGAAATGTTGTGCATGAGCAGAGGTTCCTTGTAGTTTGAGAAGCCTTTCTTCTTCTATTCCCCTCATGACAAGTGAGTGGTCAGATGCTTTTCTTACCTCAAGTTTGCCATCAAAAATATGAATGGAGTGACCTTGCTGGCGGATGTGGACCAAGGACAACAAGTTTCTTTTGAGTTGTGGGAGATATAGAACATGATCTAGAAGAAAGTCTGGAAGACCAGGCAGTTTAAGCCTGATTGTGCCAAGCCCTGATGGCTTGATTTTTGATTGATCTGCAAAGTATACTGCTCCATCAACATTGTCAGTGAAATCTTCAAAAAAATCTTTTCTATGAGTCATGTGACAGGTTGCTCCTGAATCAAGCAACCAATCATTTTTCCAAGAAGCAAGTGAAGCATTAAACAAATCTTCATTTACTCCAATGTTACATTGTGCCTCAATATAGTGAGCGGATTCAGGTGATTTACCTTTTTCTGTATCATTAGTTTTACCTTTCTGTTGGTTTCTTTTCTGCTCAATTTTGTCCCATGGTAGCTTTCATGTAGAGGCATCATGTGATCCATTTCTTTTGCAGCGAATACAGTGTAAATCTACCTTTTCTCCTTGAGAATGTCTGCCCCCCCTACCTCTGAAATATCTTCCTCTTCCTCTTCGTCCACCTCTTCCTCTTGTAGAATCTTGAGCAGGATGCTTTTCTTTATGAGCAAGGCACATAGTCTCTTCAAAAGACTCAGGGTTTGTCTTCTTTCCAAAAGCTTTCTCTCTTTCAGCAAACATTTTCACAAGAGAGTCAAAGGTTATGTCGTTGAGATTTCCATTTGCTTGCAAAGACTCAAGATAATTGGAGTAAGTAGGATAAAGTGCCTTGAGAAAAGCAACAAGAGGAATATCCAATTCAACCTTAGTAGATTTGATATCATGCATTATAGACTTTACTTCAAATGCAAGAGCAAGAGGATCATTATTTTGGAGTTCAAGAGTGAAGAGTGTAATCATGAGTTGAACAACTTCAAGTGCAGAATGTGAGTCATAGAGTTCTTTCAGCTTTTGTAAAGCTTCAAAGGCAGTTGAATATGACGAAATATGGCAACTCACCTCTTCATTTACAGATGCTGCGATTAATGCATAAGCTTTACTATTCTTGTTTTCCCAATTGATGAGTTCTTTCTCTGAGGTAGGCTGTACTGGGTCATTGTCTCCTTCTCCGACACACACTCCTTTCCACAACTCATTGTAGATGAGGGTGTGCTTTACCATTCGGGACCATTCAGGATAGTTCTCCTTGCCAGTGAGAATTATTCCTACCATAGATATGATTGAATGCATTGTAAAATCCAAGATCTGTAAAAATACTTTTGCTGGCAAAAATGTGCTTTTGTGGAGAAAAAAAAACTTCTATTGCTAAAAGAAAATTAATTCTGATATCAAAATGTATTTTGGCTTCAAACAATATATTAAACACAGTCAAATGCAAGAGCGTTAACTATGTTAGTCACTTTGAAAACAACTTTATGAAAACAATACTATGGTAGCCAAGCTACAGATTCACAATAATCCTGAAGAAAAATTTGATGTGTTCTCTTCAAAGGAATCATTTTTTTTTTCTCGCACAATAGCATTTGCCACTGACCGGTGCATGGAGTTGACTGAAGGAAGGTGAGGGGATAAACTACCAGCACATTTCGAACTCGCTTTCCATCTAAAATTTGGGGGCTTCGAGGAAGAATTTGAAACAAAATAATAAAATGTAAAGAAGCGATGATTCTGCTTGGCTCCTGGAACTCTGATTAAAAAATAAGAGATGCTCACAGGGAACTGAAGAAGCCCCAAGAAGATCCGACGATTAAATAATTGACAAGAAATACACACACACACATACTGTCATAACTTAAATTTCAATACTATTCAAGAGTACTCGTCTGGGCGACGCCACCACTTAGAACGAGGTCTCGGTTCTGTGTGTGACCACCTAAATGACCTCAACGCAGTCATAAAAACACCGATAGACAATTTGATTACAGTAGAATCATCAAAATATAAATAGAGTAAGTAATATTTATTGTCCAGTATTCCTTACGCATAGTAGCCATCGTGCCATTCAGTTGGTGAGGAAGAAGGGCCGCTACCAAATTCACAATTAACATTGGTTAATTATCACCATTAATCTCTGTGTTATGATAGTCCTGAGCCTCGAAACCGCTCAACAAAGAATGGATCAATGTTATGCGAAAGTGTTAAATTTGAATAAGAAATAAATCATGCAAACGTTCGAAGGTGGCCTTTACTGATGGATAGAAGGGTAGCAATGGTATACACCGTTTCAATGGAATGAAAAGAGCAACGTTCACGTTTGAGACAAAATGTTTACGTTAATGTCAAAACAACATTCAATAACGGTGCGACTGACGGACAGGAGGGGGCAGCGCGTTATGGACAGAGCAGCGTTGGAAGGGAATATGGCAGAGGCAACGCATTATGGACATAGCAGCGCTGGAAGGGAATATGGCAGAGGCAGCACATTATGGACAAAGCAGAGAGCATAGGTAACTCAGGATTGTACCATGTCAGGACAGGACAGAGGAGTTACAGGAGCATAAGAGGTAAAACAAGGAGCTGGCTCTGATACCACTTGTTGGGATCACGATTGCCGTTACACCAAAACTCGCAGGTGTTAGTAAACGGATGCATCGCCAGAGTTAACGGATCCTCGAGAGGCGGTTAGTCCATGTCACGAAACACACGGGGAGCACTGGATTATCCAATGCCCAACAATCTCCCCCCAGTGCGAGCCGGGTGTGATTCAAACTCGAGACCTTTGGCTCTGATACCATGTCAAGCCAGGCAGTAACTCCATTTGGCAAAAAAGTTGATTCATTTTTCATTCAATCAGGTAGGTCTATTATATACATGAGGGAGAGACTGTTCAGTTCATCTCCCAATGACTATTCACATTTCTTATTTATTTATTTACATAAAATTCACCCAATCATGAAGATTAGGTGTCAACAACATGATTCTTTCCACTCAAATTCGAATTTGGCCTTAGAGTGCCACATAAAGGTCTTCTAGAAGCCTCCTTTTGACCTACACATGCCAACAATATCAACCCACTTGTTAGGTATAAGCATATGCACATTATTTCCTAATTTTTAACCACAAATTCATTTAAAAAGGCTAAGAATTAATAAATTTTGGAAAAACATAAATGTGGCCCAATGATAATAAAAGTGGGATGAATGTAGTGACATATTAGTGAAATGGAGGTGATATAATGGACATAATAGTGAAAGTGTAATGGAAATGAATGACATTTTCAAGACCCAACATATCCCCCAACTGAAGTTATTGCATGTCCTCATGCAATATATATTACATTAACTTTTTTTTTATCGTTGACCTTTGGCTTAACTTTGCATGATATCATTTGATAACTTCATATTTTTGCAAAGTGTTTTACTTGAATTGCAACATGGTTGGCTCTTGTGTTACAACCAATTTTTTTTTTTTTTTTTTGCATTCTATTTTGATCTTTGAACTTTGCATAATGATATTTTGATTATTGTTTGCAAAGTATATCTTTATTGGCTTGCATGATGGTTGGTTCTTGTGTGACAACCATGATTTTGTTTGTATCCAGTTAATCATTTAAGTACTTTTTGAAAAGCCATTGTATGCTCATAATAACAATGTAATAGTTAATATATTTTGGAAGTATGTGGGCTCCTGAATATGATATGGACATGGAAAGATATGAATATGGATGTATTTCCCACCCCAACTGATGGTATTGGCAATTTTATGAAATGAGGAAGAGAAATGTTTTTCCAAAAATTATCATTCTAATTTTTTATGGAATTCTATGGTCAAAAGTTAGAAAATGATGTACCTTAACTTACCCTTTGGAATGGATGAGTTATATGTGTGATGGCTACAAAATTCTGATCATATTCTTCTTCAAGTGGCTGAACAAGAGGAGTCATGGATAAAGAGTTAAGATGACTTTTTATTGCTTCTACTAAAACTTGTTGAATCTACTCCAAAATGCTGAAAATAATAGTCTTCATGTCATCAAAACTCATTGGCACAATCCCTACTATGTGAAAAAAATGTTTTGATGTCAATCATAGCAGGAAATTGTTGACTTAGTGGTCATTAATGGATGCCACTAGTCAGCATGAGAACTCTCACCATTGATGACAACGAGAGTCAAGATGCCCAAACACATCTTGCTAGGTACGAATGAATTTGCCGATGTCGAGTCACCTAGAAGATTTGATGAACAAGGGACATTAATGTATTCCCATTGTTTGTCAGCATGAGGACTTGCCATTAAGGCATGCAAGTCTTAAGGTTTTTTTACAAAGAATTTAGACTCAAAGGACTATGGAATCAATAATTTGCATTGAAGTAGGGCTTATTTGCGAAATGAAAATGGTAGGAAATGAAAGATGAAAATGGAAGATGGCAATGGAGAGTAGAAATGTCAATGGGAAATAAGCATGTGAATGAGCCTCTTGCTTTTACTTGTGGGTTATGAATGGACAAAAATAGATGGAAAGTGTATGTGAATGTAAATGGAAAATATGGAGTGAAATGAGGTGAATGGTTTATTATGAAGTATGAATGTGATGGATGGATGTGATGGAGACAATAGTATCTGAAGGTTTTTCAAGTGTTTGGATCTGATTTTGCATCAACAAATTTCCTCTTTGTTGTTGATCATCCTCTTATGAAACAAATTGGTCTCTTAGAGAGACACCATTCTCTTGTAGTCATTTGTCCTTCGTCTTGGAACCTGCAAAAAAATTAATACTTCTTCTGCAATGGAATGTAAGATTATCAAAGAAGAGAGGTGATCAATCTCTCTAGTTATGATATTTACACACAAAACTAAGAATTTGTATTAATGAAACACGTTCTCAAAGGAAAAATCAAAAGAATTTATACCTACTTTGGAATTGGTGCCCCAGTTGAATGTTGCTTCTTTTCAGCAATTTGTTTCATTATTTTCCATTTCAAACTCTAACGATGGATTTATAATTATGTAGATCCTGTTTAGGTCTTTCCAACGATACTTGAATCATCAAAATATGATTTTGCATGAGGAAGTTAGGCTAATTTGAACAATGGGGTTTTTCAGCTGCAGAATTGTAGAACAGTTGTGGAATTGGACTTTAGCTGTAGAATGTCGACGGTTTCTGTAGCTAAAAATATTGAATAAAAAGTTAGCCATTCATCTTTCATCATCATTCCAAAATTAATCAATACCTTCAGAAAAGTGAGCAAATAACTTATTCATTTCATTGATTCAAAATTATTATTTTTTCTTGATATGTGGCGACTTAGTGATAACACGCAACTTGACTTCCCTTTGACCGGGGTCTTTTTCATCGAATTGGATCAAATGAATAGGACACCATCTATGTACTGACATTTTCCCAGCTACTTATGTGGTTCGTTTCATCTCTTGACACCTATAACCTATAGAAGTAATAAAATAGCTGCAGAATTGCCAGTTAGCTACGGAATCAGCCTACATTCCATAGCTAAAAGAAAGTCAACCATTAGTTTTCTAATTTAAGTTATTGGAAAAGAGATTTTATGCAATCAAGTACTAGGGAGAAAGAGCCTAAGATCACAGCTAGCGCACAAGACCAATTATTCATGAGCTTCTCTGCTATTTTAAAAAAAAAAAAAAATCCTCACTGTTTTGCTTAATAAATTTTTTATAAATGGAATATGAAGAAAAACAGTTTTAATAATGAAAATATTTCAGAGTAATGGAACTGTATGATTTTTTCAACAGCTTTAACGACTCCTACAGCAACCGTTTAACACATATCCCTGACTTCCCATTTGATCTAGCTAAATAAAGTCCAAGTCCAAGTGTGTTCAACTGATTTAGCTCTCCCAATGAGCCCCAACATTTTTGTTCTCGGATACTCTTCAGAATTCCCCTTACTGTCAAAGAAATGGAGTGACTGCATGGATAGAAATTAGACATATATGGATATGGAAATGGAATGAAAATGTATATGGAAGCAAATGACTATGTCTAAAACAATTATATGTACCTCCTCACCATTTGACCACCGTTGACCACGACTTTCCTTAATGAATCCGGCTAAACCAATAGGACCTGATCCATGTCCTAGTCATTTCTAACTTGCCCACGTGCCTTGTTTTGTCTGATGACACCTACAACCTAGATTTTAACAAAAACAGCTGCGGAAAGTGGCTGGATTCCGCAGCTAATGAATATATGTGAAGACAGAGTGAATATATGCATAGGCTATGTGAAAACAAGGTGACTGAGTATGCAAAGAGGCTGCGTTAAGAAGGGTTTACAAAGTAAGAAGATTCATATGAAAGGAAAGATTGCGTGGAGGCAAAGTATCCCTCATGAATAGAACCACAAGACTGAATGGAGTCCGAGTGGTTCGAGCTCATGAAAAAAAAATTGCGGGAGTAGAAAACGAGAATTTTGGTGAGAGAGAGACGTATTCAATTAGGTTACGATTCACAAGAATCCAATCCTTGACTTGTGCAAAGCTTGGTTCACGTAATGGAGTTAAAACAGAGCCGTATGATTTTTGGATACGTCTTTGTTGTCGGTCGTGAAACTGAAGCACAGTCACGGAGGTTGCATGGAACTGTTAGTCATTAAAGATGTGTAATTAAGATTGAATACCAACACATAGTTGATTCCTAATTAGAATCCTCTTCCTCAGGCACGCCGAATTAAATCACAGCCCGTTCATTAATTAAAATTCGTTTTTTTTTTCACGCGGCAGGCAAAAAGAGGCTTCAGAGAACCGAGAAAATCTCTCAAACCACCACGAATTTGTAAAAACCAATTTTGGGTTATCTAATTGGCCCTACTGGTGAAAAAACGCATGTTTTATTTTTTCCAAATTCGCCTCCGTTTGGTCAAATCGTGCATTCAAAGTTTAACGTTTTTCCCTGTTTTGCGTTTTTCCTGAATTATTGCATTCGGTTGTAAAGTTTCGAATGAGAGGTAAGACAATAGGCCTTTGTTTGATAGTGGTGGTGTGCACACTATTGATCCTTATTGGAAATCTATGTGGGAGACAATAAATTCCCAATCCAACCATAGGAAAGGCACACTAATGAAGAACACACTATTTGAAGAGTCGTGAAGCCATTTCATAAAGAAAAGTGGGGAATCACTGAACAAAACCACGACCGAGAGATTACACATGGGGTTTGTAATGTTGAACTGAAGTCGTTGGATTGGGAACAATTGACATGTTGAAGCCATGGAAATCATATTGCAGGGTCAGCGATGCATTGGTTTGACTTATTGGCAGCATGAGGGATCCATACAAAGTGGACGTGAAACTATTGTGGAGTGTATTACAGGGTGAATATATCATCAATAAAGACCACAGGTGTCATGCCATTGAATTGCTTTTTTTTTATTTTCTTTTTTTCTCTGAAATTGTAAAATTTATGAAAATGATTAATGGTTTTCAATTTCAGGCAGCAAAGACTTCAAGGTAAACATGCTAAAAACAGGGCTTTGACTGAGATTTTAAGCTGATTTTTTTATCAATCTGGGCTAGGTGACTAGGATAGGATCCATGTCGGGACAATTCCGGAGATGCCCATGTGGTCAGTTTCTTCATTGGATGCCTGTAACCTGCTAAACCTTGAAATGAGCTGCGGAATCAGGCCACATTCCGCAGCTAAGTTGCAAAATCTTATTAAAACAAGATACAGTGTTTTGAGGACCACTATAAACCATAACCAATCAATCTCGGTCAGCTGAATCTATCAAAACAGTTGGGTTTTTATTTTTTTCTCTTTCTTTTTTTTGAATCAAATGAAATGATGAAGTTTATTTTGTCCCCTTTTTTTTTAACATAACAATTATTTTTCTGATCCTCTAGATCACACAAAGCGCAGGAGGAGAGCATACTCAAGAATTATTAATTTTTTTTTTTTTTTTACATAACAATCCTTTTTCTAATCCTCCAGATCACACAAAGTGCAGGAAGAGAGCATACTCAAGAATTATTAATTTTTTTTAGATGTAAGAAATAAGGTCTCCTAATTACACTTCCCCAGCAACAACACTAAAATGTCTAATCAATTTAACGTCTTAAATTTCTCTACATAAATTATCAATCCGGGTATCATAAACTGATGAAGTTTGGTGCACCATATGTGCTTAGTTAACATTTTTCTTACTTCATTGTTTTATAGTTTATGTTGTTTTTGGTTTTTATTCTTATTGGTCTCCTAAAGTGTTTAACGCAAATGGAAATCCTATTCTAAGGTCTTAAGAATACTTTTAAAGGTCAAGTATGGATGTAGATTTCAAGAAAAGGTTTATGTCCCTTATGGTAACTTCCAAAACTTAGCACTTCAAAAGATCTCAAAAAATGTTATTAATACTTGAAAAGGAATGTAAATATGCAGCTACTTAAATCAAACAAAAGATGAAATATTGATCATGAAATCACTGTCTCTGTTGCCCATCTAATTACAGAAATAAAATCTAAACTATTACACTTAAACAAACCAAAAATTGTAGACTAATGAAAGCAAGATAAATTTACTTCACTTATAATCTGATAGCTCGCCAAGTAGCTTTTCTGGGTTAAGCCATGGCTCTAGAGATAACGTCAATAATATGAAGAATTGATATCTAAATTACCTACTTGCAAATGAAAGTAAAATCAAATCACTTCACTCATAATCCAATAGCTCGCCAAGTAGCTTTTCGGGGTTAAGCCATGGCTCTGGAGATAATGTCAAATGACATGAAGAATTTGATATCTAAACTAACTAACAACAGCAAATAAATAAGACTGAAATCAAACCATAACTAAAATTGAAAAGCTTAAGAAAAAGTTGAGCAAAGAGGCAAATCTCATGTCACTATTTGATGCAAAAACATGTAAAGAAAAACTAATCTACAATCAACCGGTTGAACACACTTGCATGAATTAAAATTGCATGAATGGAAAATCTAGACTATCAAACTTGAAAGCAATAAAATGACATACATGAACGAAATCAAAGCAAAATTACAAAATGAAATCAACTCTACCTTACATTCTAATATGCTCCATGACATCTACTTCACATCTCCTTCCATGTCAAGAACATCAAAGCTTTATTCAAATTCTTCAAAATTACAAAGTACAACAAAACTCTCCAAAGCTTTCCAAAGCCATCAAGGACGAAATACAAAGCCAAGCTAAGCTAAGACTAACAAGCTAACAAATGAAGGAGAGAGATCTCCTATTTATACAAAAAGATGAGAAGCCATCTCATTAATGAGAGTCCATGAATATCTCCCTCTACCTGTAGAATCCTAATCAAAATAGGAACTGATAAGACACATGTCTTCTTAGAGTTTCAATACAATTAGGAGATGTGACACATATCCTCATAATCCCATGATTCTTTCCACTCAAATTCGAATTTGGCCTTAGAGTGCCACATAAAGGTCTTTTAGAAGCCTCATTTTGACCTACATATGTCAACAATCTCAACCCACTTGTTAGGTATTAGCATATGCACATTATTTCCTAATTTTTAACCACAAATTCATTTAAAAATGTTAAGAATTAATAAAGTTTGGAAAACCATAAATGTGGCCCAATGATAATAAAAGTGGGATGAATGTAGTGACATAGTAGTGAAATAGAGGTGATATAATGGACATAATAGTGAAAGTGTAATGGAAATGAATGACATTTTCAAGATCCAACAACTTGTCCTCAAAATACCTGTGTCTGCTTTGACAGGGAATCTAATTTTTTGGGTTGTCTCATTAATCTCCAATAGAGAGGCATAGTAAAATACTACATTATAGGGTTTGAGACATTGGCCATGATAACTAACGGTCTGGGAGATGACTTCTACTTAGAGTTTTTCATTAGTGGTCTCAAAGAAGCCATCCAAGCCCATGTCTAGATGCACCACCCAACTATGTGGATGCACGGTTGCAAAAACGATATCGAGGTCGAACTCGCCTTAATTTCTAAGTCCACTTGTCTAAATTTCATAGCCAATGGGAATCCCACCTAGGCTTAAGGCCCTACCCAACACTTAAGGTTTAAGGTGTCTCCAGCAGAAATGGCTGAAAGAAGAAAACTATTGTGATCACAAATACTACCCGTGTCATAAATGATAGGAACCAAAATTATTTTAAATTGATGCTACTGATAATAGCTCATCTAAGGAAGCCCCACCACTTGCGGGGCCTGAAAACGCAGCTGAGGGAACCTAGTCACACAATGATCTCGCAGCTATGCCAGATGAACCAGTAATCTCATTACATGCTTTGGCAAGCATTTATTCACCTCAAACTCAAAAAATCCAAGGCTTTCTTGAACATCAACTAGTAGTGGTATTGATTGATAGTGGAAGAACTCATAACTTTATCCATAAGAAAGTCAATGAACTTGTTCATTGTTTTGTATGGGTAGTCTCTAATTTCTAATTCCTTATCGCTGATAGGTGGACCATGAAATGTGAAGGCCACTATGAAAATATTAAACTTCAGATCAGAGACTACCACCTAAAGAACCACACGTTTTCTATTGAAATGGGTGGTTGTGATATTTTCTTGGGTGTGGAATCGCTTTGCACACTGGGCCTGATCACAATGGATTTCCAGCAGTTATATATAAGCTTTAAGCAAAACGACCATGTTTATACATTACATGGACTCCATTCAGGTGCTCCTACTATCATCAACTCACATCGATTGGTAAATCGTTTGAAAAAGGGCCATCACAAAGTCATCTCCCATTTTAATTCCATCAAGGACATTGAATCTACTACTCCTCATATTCATCCTAAGATGCAACAGGTCTTAGACCGTGACCAATAGGTATTTGACAAACCTAAAGATCTTTCACCCTCTATGGGTGAACATGATCATAACATCACTTTGGTCCCAGGGTCCCAACTGACTAATGTGTGCCCATACCAAATCCTTTCTCCCAAAAGAATGAAATTGAAAAAATGATCAGGGAAATCCTCGAAGTGGGTGCTATTCGTCCCAACATCAGTATGCATTCATCACCAGTGATCATGGTGTTAAAAAAAGATGGAGAATGGCACGTGTGTCTAGAGTTTTGAGCCCTCAACAAGCTCACTGTCAAAGACAAATTTCCTATTCTGGTTGTTGATGATCTTCTTGATGAACTACATGGTGCTCAATTCATTACCAAACTAGATCTTTGATCTGGCTATCACCAAATATGCATGAAGGAAGTAGATATTCTGAAGACTACCTTTTGAACTCATAAAGGCCATTATGAATTCATGGTCATGCCATGTGGTCTTTGTAATTCTCCATCTACTTTTAAAATCCTCATCAACCACTTGTTGAAACCATATCTCTGAAAATTTGTCCTCGTCTTCTTTGATGACATTCTCATCTAAAGCCTAACCTCGGACAAACATATTCAACATGTAGACCTAATCTTGCAACTACTTCATAATCACAAATTATTTGTTAAATTTTCCAAGTGCTCTTTTGGGGTGGAAGAAGTTGAGTATTTGGGACGCATTGTGGGTCGTGAAGGAGTGAGGGTTGATCCATAAAGGATACATGTAGTTCAAGATTAGCCCCAATCAAAAACCTTGAAGAGTTTGAGGGGATTCTTGGGTCTCGCTGGCTACTATCACAAATTTGTTCGTAATTATTGTCATATTGATAGACCCCTCACTAATTGTCTCAAGAAAAAATCATTTCTCTAGATTGATGCAGCTCAATAGGTGTTCATGGCTCTCAAACAAGCCATGTGCTCCACTCCAGAATTGGCCCTACCAGACTTCACCAAATATTTTGTGATTGAATATGATGCTTCCAGTATTGTATTGGTGTTGTGTTAATCCAGGAAGGTTGGCCATTGGCCTTGACCAACCAACAAATGAGTTGAAAACATCTCGATCAATCTACCTATGAGAAAGAAATGGTGGCCATCTTACATGCAATAGACACCTAGAAACCATACTTGTTGGGGCAACATTTCCAAATTCGCATGGACAATCAAAGCCTAAATATTTTTTGGAGCAATGTTTATCATCACTAGAGAAAAACACATGGCTAGCCAAAATGTTGGGATATGATTATGAGATAATTTACAAGAAAGGGTGTGACAATGTAGTAGCTGATACCTTATCGCACCGATTTCAGGATGAAAGCACCCTTCTATCAATCTCTCTTCCCATACTAGACTAGATTGAAGAGGCCACAAGGAATGGTTCTTACACCCCTCTCTCTTCCAACTTGTTAATAAATTGAGAGAAGATCCTAATTCCTCAACTAACTACTCTTGGAAGGATGATATTCTTTGCTAAAAGGATCGAGTAGTTATATTGCAAACATCCACCCTCAAAACCCACATTTTGGAAGAGTTTCACTCATCTCCAAGTGTAGGGAATTCAGGCTTTCAGGAGACTTATGCTCGTTCTCATCATTCCTTCGTTTGGACGAACATGAAAAATGACATTCTTATGTTTGTAGCTAAATTTGATGTGTGTCAATTCAACAAAGGAGAAACAGTCAAGTTACTAGGAACCTTACAGCCATTGCCACTCCCTGCCTCTATCTGGATGGATGTTTCCAGGGATTTCATCACTCGTCTCCAAAAGTTAGGCAACAAATCCATCATCACGGTGGTTGTGGACAGCCTTTCTAAATATGCTCATTTTGCGCTCTACCCCACCCATTTACCCCCACTTTGGCGGCTCAAGCTTTCCTGGACCAAATCTTCAAACTGCATGGCATGCTGATTTCCATTGTGTTTGGTCGTGACCCCACTTTCACTAGAAAATTTTGGCAAGAACTTTTCAAGCAGCAAGGCACGAAACTCCGACTAAGTATCGCTTATCATCCCCAAACTTATGCTCAAACAGAAGGAGTCAACAAATATTTGGAGACATATCTAAGGTGCTTCACTTCAAAAAAGAAACATCAATGGGTATAGTGGCTACCTTTGGCTGAATGGATGTATAATACTAACTATCATGAAGCCGACAATATGACTCCATACGAGGCAATATATGGCCAACTCCCACCTTCACCTATTTCTTATATCCCTGGATTTTCTAAGGTGTAGGAATTCGATCAACTACTACACAACCATGCTACCATGATAGCTCATCTCAAAGATACTCTACGTCAACCTAAAAATTGAATGAAGCAACAAGCATACTAGCATCGTTCTGAGTGCACATTTCAAGAAGGGGATCAAGTATTCCTATGACTACAACCATATAAGATACATCTCTCAAAGAAAAGGGTTGCTAGAAACCAGCACCAAAATTCTATGGACCTTATTAGATACTTCAACGCATTGGAGCAGTCACCTACAAACTGGCCTTGCCACCAACTTCAAAAATCCATCCAGTCTTCCATCTATCATGCCTCAAGAAAGTGGTGGGGAACAATTCCATAATTCAAACAAGTCTACTCAAATTGGATGAAGAAGGCTGACTATGGCTCCTACCAGAATAGGTCCTCGATACTCGTGAAAGACATCTACGCAACCATAAGATCAAGGAAGTTCTCATTAAGTGGAAAGACACCTCTCCAAAAGATGCAACTTGAGTGTTAGGTCCCTATAATACTAGTGATTTCCCCATTACTATTGTTGTTGTATCCCTTATTATTATTGTTGTGCCCCTACTGTCCCCATATTGTTATTATTGTGCCCCATAGAATCCCTATATTGTTATTTTTGTGTCTTAATATCATTATTGTTAGGTTGGCTTGGTTATATTATGACCCCTTAGACTCCTATATATAGAAAGGAGGTTTTGTCATTTGAATCATCCAAGAATTGTTCATTTTTGTAATGTAAATGAGGTTTCCCCCTCGAAGAGACTTATTTCTAAAGCGTTGATCTATCTTTTCTATCTTTTTGTGAACTGGTTTCATAACATTTGGTCTCAGAGCTTTGGATTCTAGGGTTTCGCTGCTCCAAACAGGTCATTGTGGACGTTTCACTATAACTTTTTTCTGTGATGTTTCTGAAGCTAAAAACGAAACCCATTTCAGAAGCAATCTCGCTGAACCTCAGGTCCAAATTTTATATCTTGTCTCGCTATAATTTCAAAGATATGATCTAAGGAATTTAGGGCTTTTACAAGCTCGAGAATTTCATCTAAAACAGGTCATCATAGAATTTTTGCTATAACTCTTTTACTACAAAGTTTCAGAAGCTAAAAAAAAAACCCATTTGAGAAGAAATCAGTTTGAACCATGTCTATGAATTCCAAATCCTGTATCCCTATATTTTCTGAGATATAATCTGAGGAACTTAGGGTTTTTGGAGACCCTAGAATTACATTCCAAATAGGTCACCTTGGAAAAATTGTCATAACTTTCTCGTTGATTGTCAGATTGAATTTTCGTAAGAGTATACAGAAAGAGGATGGACTGTAGTTTTTTGGGTACCATTTTCAGATCTTAAGGTTGAAATAGTGACCCATACCACGTCGTACAAGTTTTCTTTACTGAACAAGTCTATACTCAGGTCATCATGGGAGATTTGGCATAACTCTTCATTTGATAATCCAATCTTGATTAGACATCCGAAGTTAGAAGTATTACTCAAAGGGTTACTGTAGGAAGAAATTTCAAACCTTGGAGATCTAAAATTACAGAAATACATCAGATTCAATATCAAGCTCCTACAAAGTGAAAAAATACGTGTGTAGTTTTTTTTTTTTTTGGCATAAGATTGGTTTGAAAAATTATTTTTAAGGAATTCAAAGGGCATAGTGAAGCATTATTATCGGTAATTGATGCCCCAAAGAAAGAAAATGGAAACACCTAGTAAGCAACCTAAAAGCTCTAGCATGATTCATAACAAAATGATAATTAATTTAATAAGTAATCCATTACCAATTTAAATTACCCTTATAATTTATTTAAAAAAATTAACTTTAAATAAAATTTTTATCTTATATTCAAACTTATTATAAGATAAATTTATAAAATCTATACAAAGGCTCCATTTATTTCCTCAAACACTTAACTCAATCAACCCATTTGAATCCATTATCTTACAAATCAACATGGACCACTTAACACCACTCCATCTTTATATGCAACATGATCACTTTCAATGTCATTAATTTTCTCTATTTATAATTTATAAATGGTATAAAATATTTCTCAAAAATGTTTTTGCTAAATTTAATTAGTATTGATAATAAATTTTAATTTTATTTTCATATACATAAACAAGGGCTGCAAAGCAGTGGTAGTCCCTGCCGCATATGCACTTCATAGAATAGATATGCATGTCTTCACATGTTTTCATAGAATAGATATTCATTTCTAAATAAAACTCTTGGACGGGGTGGACATCGAATGTGCTATCGGCTCAACGGGGTGGGTGGGCAATGATTCAAACTACAATACACAATGCAATTCTCAAATCAATCGTTAAATACCCCCATTGCATTCTTTAGTACAAATAAAATTGAAGTATAGTTGGAAATTGCCACGTATAAAATAGACACACATTTAAATACTCCACTGTGTCATTTGACAAAGCAATGGCAATCTAGTGAGTGCTTTGAGCAAGTGGCGATGGAGGCATCGAAGGAGAAGGAAAATGGCCGAACAAAAATATGGTAGTTTTTTTTACGCATTCAAATATATCACTGAAAATTCAGAAACCTCAACGCGAGGAAAAACGTACAGGAGTTACTAATGAAGCACCTCATCATTATTTTAAAAATGCATATATATTCCATTACTTAATGACTAGGATTAGGCAGAATTACCAACATCTAAAAAACAGGAAGAAATTAAATTGGCACAATGGCCCATACAAAATTATAACTAGGGACAAACTAGCAATTAGATGCCCTGATCAATAATATAGTCACCAAGCCTCTCGATAATCATAGTACATTCACATGGAGTCACTGGTTCATCCTAAAGGCCAAAGATAAGGGCACAGGTTGTCTTCCTAATGGTGACACCTGCAGATCTTTTCTTCAGTCTGATGACAACTCCAAGATCACTTTCGATGAAAGTATACTTTGTTCCTCCAATATACAGGCCAGTTGGTGCAAGGGATCTAGGCTCAACAAAATCGTACTGTGATGACCTCGTAAAACTTGTAATTATGAAAAGTTACTATGGTAAGAAACTAGTGTGAACTGTTAATTACTGTTGTTAAATGATATCATTTTATTTATGAAATGGAAGATATTTTGGAAAATGCTGGTAGTCTCCTAAGGGAGGATTTCTAAAGAAAAAGAAACAGTTATAAAACTGAAAAAGAAACTAACCCTTCAGCCAGGAAAAGTCCTGGGAGGGAAAACCCCTGGTCTGTTGTGACAGAGAGGGAGAGAATTCAGAGGAAAAAAAAAAGAAAAGAGAAAGAAAGGAGGGTTAAGTCTGGTAAGGACCAGATAACCCTAGCACAACAGTGCATGAGTCTTGTTGAGGGCTGCAGGCCTGCAAGACAGCTCGGGGGGAGATTCCAACGTATCGATGGATCTCATGGTTGGGTGGATAAGAGCAAGCATGTAAGATGCAGGTGAACTTCTGGAGCGTTAATTCTTGTGTCTGACAGACCAGGTATGGGTTATTCACCAGACTCAAACTTCTGTATTCCGTTATTCTGTTGCTAACTACATAAAAAGTTTACCTGAAATATTATAAACAGTTCTATGAGCATATATTACTGACTGTTCAAGTCAAACAAACAGAAATCTAGTTGCTATATAAATGCATGTTAACTGTGAGATAAATGCATGTTAACTGTGAGATAAATGCATGTTAACTGTGAGAGCCGAAGCTTGTTAACTGTACAAATCGATACATGATAGCTGTAAAAATCAATGCATAAGTAACTGTAGGAGTCGATGCATGTGAACTGTAAGAAGGTGATGCATGGTAGTTGCATAGAAATAACTAGCTACTTAAAGCCGAGGTATATCTGTATAAAAACCTCACGAAGGTCTTCAGTACCATAACAGTAGATGCATGGCGACATATGCATGAATGATTCACTGGCGAAAAGATTCATTAACAATCTATAACCGTAGAAAGATTTATGGGAAACAACAGATCAAACATTGAATAGTCGTATTACTGCAACAGTCATGAAACACATTGAACACTAAGTGCCATTTATAGAATACGGTGAGGTCGTTCCAAGAAAGCTCATCGAACCCTGTACCTAGGGTTTAGTTCACTATACATGTAAACAAGTGAAAGACGACTGTATCAATGTAGAATACAAACGAATAACATCATTTAACAAGTAAAGGCACTATGATGGCACAGGACCGCTAAGGTAAGCGGCCATTTAACTGCCGTATACAGTCACGAATCGTCGAGTGAACGGAGGGTTATTATAAACAAACCCTCGTTATTATAAACAAACCCTCGAAAGGGATATGCCGACTCTGTTAAATAGAGAAACAACAATAACATTAAATGTAACAGACTCCATACATTCTGGAAAAGCAATTTCTTATGTATATAGACAAGCAAGTTATTGTTGTAATATAAGCTAACGAAAACATATTCATCGTATCCAAGAGGAAGAAGAAATACACATATGTTAGCATGCGATAAATAAAACCCCGACGGGTATGGCAACAGCCTGTTCATAAATGTCCAGAGGGCCGAGGAAAAACCCTGGCCTCTTCATACACAGATACACCTTAAGAGATCACAATGAATACCCAAAACAGTAAGAGAACTGAGATAAACAATTATTCCGACTTAAACCGAGTCCATTTGGTTCGGGCGAGGAAGGCCGTGAACTCTTAAAACAAAATATACAAATTCTGGGCGAGGTACCAAAAAAATACATTTATCATAAGACTTTATAACCCGATTGGACGCGGGTGTCGGCATGGAAAGGCCGACCGCTAATCTCAATCAGGGTTTGGGGCCGAACAGAGGAACCCTGAGACAACAAAAGAGTTGCCATGAGGAACCCTCAGGCCAAGAAACGATACAAGTAAACCCTTAATCATCTGAGCTAACCAAAGCTCTGCATCAACTCGTGGAGAACAATTACCTGTGCATATTCGGTGGCATGACCTATCCTTGAGCAGTGGGAGGATCGAGAGGCAACCCCTGCAATAACAAACGCTTCAAGTGAGCCGTGAATGTATTAAACGAAGCGATAAACCCTGTGTATTAAGGCACCGAGTATATAACTATTCAACAAACTGTGATAAAACTCTGAAATCGGCGGTCAGTTACCTGTAATAGCTGTGCAGAACTTGGCATAAGGTGTAGACAAGGAGTCGCTGAGCTGAATGAACATTCGACCAAACCAACAGGTGCAAATGAACCCGAATCATGCGGCTTATGGAATATAAACCCGCTAAACCCTGGAATAATTGTGAACCCTCCGATCTCCTTAGATAATCTTCACCATTCATCCAAGCGAAGGATTGGCCCGTAAACCTCAGCGGTCTCCCCGAGACTTCACATGGACCTTGCACGGAGCTAGCCACCTGGTCAAGGTAGGTGAAGGCATTTACACTTCCGTCACACCTGGCACCAGAGTTAACCGGAGACAGCCAGCCGATTGGAATGATAACTGTTGACCTTACCAGATGTCCAACAGATCGTATTGTAATAATCAGAAAGGAACATTATGATATAGGTTTAACATATGTTTATGTGAACCTTGGATGCATATCGGTATTCAAGAGCCGAATTATATGTATGTGTAAAGTAGTGTCATGACCGTATGCATATATATGGAGGTTCATAAAGTGTTAGATTTACAATTAAAATTTTTTTTTTATGGTATATTACCGTGGAGTCGTGACAATGTGGTATCAGAGCAGAGGTTTCAAAACTGTGGCCTCTGGAGCAGTAAGATCCAGCTGCATGGAAGAATTAATTCAGCTAACTGTTTTCTGTTATTAATTAGGAGATAAATACAGAAACAGCAATCCGCTAACAGTCAACAGTAAAGATGGAGGAGATGCAGGGAGCTGACAGCGTTCCTCGGGAAAATCCAGAGCTGTGGGTACAGCTTGGTGCAGAGACACGCAGTACCAATCTGGCGATACTGCAAACTGTTCAAGAACTGAAGAATGAAATGGCGCGTCTGCGAGAAGACAACGCGCGATTGACAGTGGAGCAGGAAAGAATATTGAAGAGTCTGTCGGACAGACAAAATCCACCATTAGCCAATCCCAGTGCAGAACAGCAAAGGGCAACTGAAGAACGGAATTATGCACCTGAAATCTCAGAGGAGAAGGAGGACCATTCTGACAATGTATTAGAGCAGCAGACTTCAAAGAGACAGAAAATGGAATTACAGGGAGAATTCCGGAAAATTAAACCTCCACATTTTGATGGAGAGCAGGAAGAAGCGGCAGAGGCTTGGTTAATTAACATTAACAAGTATTTCCAGCTGTATGAGTATGATCAGAATCTGAAGGCGCGACTGGCCATCTTCCAGCTACAGGGCAAAGCAACCCTGTGGTGGGAAGAAATTAAAATTGTAAAAGGAGTAAGTGAGCAGAACATAACCTGGGAAAAGTTTCAGAAATACTTCAAGGAGAGATATCTAACCGAGCGTTTCTATGATGAGAAGGCACGGGAATTCCATGATTTACGACTGGGACAGCAGTCTATGGACGAGTTCATTAACCGCTTCACTTCCCTGCTTCGCTATGTGCCATATATCAAGGAGGAGAAGGCCAAAGTGCAGAGATTTGTAAGCAGCTTACCAGCCTATATAAGAGAACGCATTGAGTTTGATAATCCCAGGACAATGGATGAGGCGATTCGTAAGGCAAGAATCTGTTATCAGCAAAACAAGCAAAAAGGAGACATTTCAAATAAAAGGTGGAATGAAAGAAAAAGCAACAGAATTGCTGGTAATAACAAAGGAAGTCGTGGTAATGGCAGCAAGGGTGCTGGTAAGGGACAGATGAGCAGAAATGTAGCAAAGAGTACCTTTCGGACTAAACCAAGTGAGAGCAGAATCAGTGAACCACCTGTCAAGTCAGACCTTGAGGGGATGACCAGACCTCCAGTCCAATGTTGGGGTTGTGGGGGACCACACTACGTTAAGAACTGCCCTCAGCGTAAAGGAGTGGACCAAATATCTCAGATCCAAGAAGCCTCGACTGTTGGAGAAGTGGCGCGCAGCATGCCAAGAATTAACGCAGCCTTGGATGACCGTCAAGCGGAATACCAGCCGACCATGGTGGAGTTTGAAGGTAAAATTTCAAATCTTTCTATAGCTGTTCTTATTGACCCAGGAGCTACTTTAAGTTATGTTAGCCCAAAAATAGTAGAACAGTGTAAGTTATCTGGTGAAAAGTTCAGGAACCCATGGCTGGTACAGCTAGCCACATGAGCTAAGAGACGAGTCTTAGCCAAAATTAATAACTGTCCTTTCAGCATAGAAGGGCAGCCAATTACAGCAGACCTGAATGTACTTCCATTGGGGTCCTATGACATCCTGATTGGTATGGATTGGTTGGAAAAACATTGGTCGTTGGTAAACTGTAAGACCAAAACTATCTATTACAAGGATGACTTGGGGCAGCAGCAAGAGTTGCAGGGGATTAAACACCCTGTACAGATCCGACCTATCACTGCTTCTCAGCTAGCTAAATGTCTCAGAAAGAAGTGCCAGATTTACGCTATTCAAGTGGGTTATGCAAACCAGAAAGACAAAATATCTGCATTAGACAGCATTCCGGTAGTGCAGGAATTTGTGGATGTTTTTCCTGAAGAGGTACCAGGACTGCCTCCAAAAAGAGATATAGATTTTACTATAGAGTTAACACCAGGGGCAGCCCCTGTGTCACGGGCACCATACCGGATGAGCGTACCCGAGTTGACAGAATTAAAAATGAAACTACAAGAGTTGCTGGATAAGAATTATATCCGCCCCAGCGTGTCACCGTGGGGAGCTCCAGTATTATTTGTCAAAAAGAAAGATGGAACTCTCTGTATGTGTATAGATTATCGTCAGCTGAACAAGCTCACGATTAAGAACAAATACCCCTTGCCTCGGATTGACGAACTCTTTGATCAGGTGAAGGGAGCAAAGGTTTTCTCCAAGATCGATTTGCGATCTGGTTATCATCAGATCAGAATTAAAGAAGAGGACATCGCCAAAACCGCTTTCAGAACACGCTACGGGCATTACGAGTTTGTGGTGCTGCCCTTTGGCTTGACCAATGCACCCGCCACCTTTATGTGTTTGATGAACAACGTGTTTCACCGGTTTTTGGACAAATTCGTGCTGATATTCATTGATGATATTCTGGTATATTCCCGTTCCCATGAGGAACACAAAGAGCACCTGAGGATGGTGTTGCAAACTCTTCGGGAACATCAGCTATATGCTAAGTTTAGTAAGTGTGACTTTTTCAAGGAGGAAATTCAATATTTGGGCCATGTGATTACTAAAGAAGGAATTGCAGTAGATCCTGAGAAAATAAAGACTATTATGGAATGGCCCATACCCAAGGATGTAGCCGATATCAGATCCTTTATGGGACTAGCTGGCTATTACCGAAGATTTGTGGAGGGTTTCTCAAGGATAGCATACCCTATCACTTCCTTGCAGAAAAAGGGGAAGGTGTTTAAGTGGACAGCGGAATGTCAGCAGAGTTTTGATCGGTTGAAGCATTTACTCACCACTGCACCCATCTTGAGTATAGCTGATCCTAATAAGGATTACGTTGTGTGTACTGATGCAAGTAAAGAGGGTGTGGGAGGAGTATTAATGCAGGAAGGGAAGGTAATTGCGTATGAATCAAGAAAATTAAAAGATCATGAGCAGAAGTACTCTGCTTACGATCTAGAATTAACAGTTGTTATTCATGCGCTGAAAATGTGGCGACATTACCTCTTGGGGAGGAAATTTCTGTTGTTGACAGATCACCACAGCTTGACCAATTATTTCAGTCAACCTACCTTGAATGCAAGACAAGGTCGTTGGGCAGATTTCCTAAGTGGATTCGACTTCGAGATTAAGCACTTAAAAGGCAAAGAGAACCGGGTGGCTGATGCATTGAGTCGAAAGGTGCAGTGTTTGTGTGAACTTTCAGTCAGCAAGTGGCGAAACTCTCTGTTTGAGCAGATTAAATCAGCAGCAAATCAAGATGTTGAATACCAACAGTTAAAACAGCAGGTACAACAATCAGTTAAAGAAAGATTACAGCAAGGTTATACACTGGACAGTGCTGGCATGCTGTATTTTAATAAAAGATTATATGTACCTGATTCAAATGACCTTAAGAACCTGATTTTGGACGAGTTCCATACCAGCCACTACACTGGCCATCCAGGGTACCAAAAGATGGTCACTGCACTTAGGAAGGAATATTTCTGGCCTAGAATGAAGAAGCAAGTGGTTGAGTATTTGGCAAAGTGTTTAGAGTGCCAGCAGATTAAGGCAGAACATCAGCATCCGGCCGGGCTATTACAACCTTTGCCTATTCCGGAATGGAAATGGGAAACCATTTCCATGGATTTTATAACCGGTTTGCCTCGAACAAGGAAAAACCATGATTCCATCATGGTGGTAGTAGATAAGTTGAGTAAAGCGGCACACTTCATACCTGTGCAGTCCACTTATAAAGCGGTGCAAATTGCTCACCTTTTTATGCAGAATGTGTTCAGACTGCATGGACTACCGAAGGTAATCATTTCAGACCGGGATGTAAAGTTCACATCCACCTTTTGGAGGACGTTGTTCGCTGAGTTGGGAACACAGCTGAACTTTAGCACAGCCTACCACCCGCAGACCGATGGTCAAACCGAGCGAGTAAATCAAGTGTTGGAAGATATGTTGAGAGCGTATGTGATGATGAAACCAAACCAATGGGAAGAATATTTGCACCTGGTTGAATTCGCTTATAACAATGGATATCATACCTCGACACAGTTAAGCCCCTTTGAGGTTTTGTATGGGCGAAAATGCCGCACACCCTCAAGTTGGGGTGGACCTGAGGATAAGCTGAGTTTGGGTCCGGAAATGCTTAAAGAAATGGAAGACATGGTGAAAAGAGTGCGTGCCAATTTGAAGGCTGCACAGGACCGGCAGAAAAGTTTTGCGGACAGAAAAAGAAGGTTTAAAGAATATCAGGTTGGTGACCATGTGTTTGTGAGGATCCAAGCCAGAAGGAGCACACTGCAATGGAGCGGATGTGCCAAGCTGGCTCCTCGGTACTTTGGACCTTTTCAGATCTTGGCTAGAGTGGGGCCGGTGGCTTACCAACTCGCCTTGCCAAGCCATATTAGAATTCACAACGTTTTCCACGTTTCTGTTCTAAAGAAATATGTATACGATCCTAAACATGTGATCAAATGGCAAGATGTTCGGGTAAGAACTAACCTCGTTGTTTTGAACATGTGGATATACTTATGGAAACTGACTGAGGATATTGATTGTCTGCAGGTCGAACCGGAAGGCGAGGTTCTGGTCGAACCACAGAGCATTCTCGACCGGAGAGAAGTGCGGCTGCGGAAATGGGTTATTACCCAAATTAAAGTGTTGTGGCAGCAGTATGGGCCGGAGGAGGCTACTTGGGAAGACGAGGAGCTTATGAGGAAAGTATACCCAGACTTATTTAAAGGGAATAGACATCGGGACGATGTCCAATCCCAGGGGGGAGGATGTGATGACCCCGTAAAACTTGTAATTATGAAAAGTTACTATGGTAAGAAACTAGTGTGAACTGTTAATTACTGTTGTTAAATGATATCATTTTATTTATGAAATGGAAGATATTTTGGAAAATGCTGGCAGTCTCCTAAGGGAGGATTTCTAAAGAAAAAGAAACAGTTATAAAACTGAAAAAGAAACTAACCCTTCAGCCAGGAAAAGTCCTGGGAGGGAAAACCCCTGGTCTGTTGTGACAGAGAGGGAGAGAATTCAGAGGAAAAAAAAAAGAAAAGAGAAAGAAAGGAGGGTTAAGTCTGGTAAGGACCAGATAACCCTAGCACAACAGTGCATGAGTCTTGTTGAGGGCTGCAGGCCTGCAAGACAGCTCGGGGGGAGATTCCAACGTATCGATGGATCTCATGGTTGGGTGGATAAGAGCAAGCATGTAAGATGCAGGTGAACTTCTGGAGCGTTAATTCTTGTGTCTGACAGACCAGGTATGGGTTATTCACCAGACTCAAACTTCTGTATTCCGTATACTGGTGTATAGGAGGGAAGTATAGTTAAGCTTAAGTTTCTGTTGCTAACTAGATAAAAAGTTTACCTGAAGTATTATAAACAGTTCTATGAGCATATATTACTGACTGTTCAAGTCAAACAAACAGAAATCTAGTTGCTATATAAATGCATGTTAACTGTGAGATAAATGCATGTTAACTGTGAGAGCCGAAGCTTGTTAACTGTACAAATCGATACATGATAGCTGTAAAAATCAATGCATAAGTAACTGTAAGAGTCGATGCATGTGAACTGTAAGAAGGTGATGCATGGTAGTTGCATAGAAATAACTAGCTACTTAAAGCCGAGGTATATCTGTATAAAAACCTCACGAAGGTCTTCAGTACCATAACAGTAGATGCATGGCGACATATGCATGAATGATTCACTGGCGAAAAGATTCATTAACAATCTATAACCGTAGAAAGATTTATGGGAAACAACAGATCAAACATTGAATAGTCGTATTACTGCAACAGTCATGAAACACATTGAACACTAAGTGCCATTTATAGAATACGGTGAGGTCGTTCCAAGAAAGCTCATCGAACCCTGTACCTAGGGTTTAGTTCACTATACATGTAAACAAGTGAAAGACGACTGTATCAATGTAGAATACAAACGAATAACATCATTTAACAAGTAAAGGCACTATGATGGCACAGGACCGCTAAGGTAAGCGGGCATTTAACTACCATATACACTCACAAATCGTCGAGTGAACGGAGGGTTATTATAAACAAACCCTTGTTATTATAAACAAACCCTCGAAAGGGATATGCCGACTCTGTTAAATAGAGAAACAACAATAACATTAAATGTAACAAACTCCATACATTCTGGAAAAGCAATTTCTTATGTATATAGACAAGCAAGTTATTGCTGTAATATAAGCTAACGAAAACATATTCATCGTATCCAAGAGGAAGAAGAAATACACATATGTTAGCATGCGATAAATAAAACCCCGACGGGTATGTCAACAGCCTGTTCATAAATGTCCAGAGGGCCGAGGAAAAGCCCTGGCCTCTTCATACACAGATACACCTTAAGAGATCACAATGAATACCCAAAACAGTAAGAGAAGTGAGATAAACAATTATTCCGACTTAAACCGAGTCCATTTGGTTCGGGCGAGGAAGGCCGTGAACTCTTAAAACAAAATATACAAATTCTGGGCGAGGTACCAAAAAAATACATTTATCATAAGACTTTATAACCCGATTGGACGCGGGTGTCGGCATGGAAAGGCCGACCGCTAATCTCAATCAGGGTTTGGGGCCGAACAGAGGAACCCTGAGACAACAAAAGAGTTGCCATGAGGAACCCTCAGGCCAAGAAATGATACAAGTAAACCCTTAATCATCTGAGCTAACCAAAGCTCTGCATCAACTCATGGAGAACAATTACTTGTGCATATTCGGTGGCATGACCTATCCTTGAGCAGTGGGAGGATCGAGAGGCAACCCCTGCAATAACAAACGCTTCAAGTGAGCCGTGAATGTATTAAGCGAAGCGATAAACCCTGTGTATTAAGGCACCGAGTATATAACTATTCAACAAACTCTGATAAAACTCTGAAATCGGCGGTCAGTTACCTGTAATAGCTGTGCAGAACTTGGCATAAGGTGTAGACAAGGAGTCGCTGAGCTGAATGAACATTCGACCAAACCAACAGGTGCAAATGAACCCGAATCATGCGGCTTATGGAATATAAACCCGCTAAACCCTGGAATAATTGTGAACCCTCCGATCTCCTCAGATAATCTTCACCGTTCATCCAAGCGGAGGATTGGCGCGTAAACCTCAGCGGTCTCCCCGAGACTTCACATGGACCTTGCACGGAGCTAGCCACCTGGCCAAGGTAGGTGAAGGCATTTACACTTCCGTCACACCTGGCACCAGAGTTAACCGGAGACAGCCAGCCGATTGGAATGATAACCGTTGACCTTACCAGATGTCCAACAAATCGTATTGTAATAATCAGAAAGGAACATTATGATATAGGTTTAACATATGTTTATGTGAACCTTGGATGCATATCGGTATTCAAGAGCCGAATTATATGTATGTGTAAAGTAGTGTCATGACCGTATGCATATATATGGAGGTTCATAAAGTGTTAGATTTACAATTAAAATTCTTTTTTTATGGTATATTACCATGGAGTCGTGACACGTACACTATGGTTGTCACTTCCTTAGGCTTCGTCAATGGGAAGCTATCGCTCTAAGCACAAACAATGACATCCTTCCCAATAATGGCCGTCGTGGTGAGCCAATTTTCCTGGACGATCTCACACATGAGATGGTCATCAACGTAAGTCTGTCATTACATCTTCCCTTCTGCGAAAATTTAGCAAGATCCCACAAAGGCAAGCCCAACCAAATCTGAGACAATACAAAAGAAAATCAGGTTCAAGATTGCCCAAGAAAATTGATAACTTGTAGCAAATTACAACGAGTAACCCACGTGATCGAATCAAGTACCATGGAGAAAAATATAGAACCAATAACTAACCATAACAAAAGTATGGCAACTTATAGTTTATGTTGAAAGAAGGGATCAATAAATTGCATATTTAAAGTTTTAAATATGATTTTCTTGAAATTGAGTGGAGGATTGCTTATATCCCTTGATTATTTCATGGTTTTAATAGAGAAATAAGCTGCAGAAGCATATGAAGACGATTTGAACGGGTAGATTTACTGGAAAAATTGCAAAAAATTATTTGATTTAGGTTTATAATAATTTGCGCGGTTGTTAAAAAGTATATAGAAGGTGCAATTTAAGTATATACCATAGAGTCATCAAAGTGCTTCACCACCACTATCGATTGATGGAGAACACAACTATCAATGATTATAGGGCATAGTAAGAAGATGAGCAGACCTAATGCACCCACTTGTAGCATCCTCCACTCAACCTAGCATTCATCCAATACTCGTCTTAATTGATAGAAGACCAAGTGGCACATATTGTTATCACACATGGCTTGTATGGTTAATTGTCCATTATAAGCCACATAAGCAGAAAAATGAGCACGTTTGCGAGCATAGTCTTGTGCAATCTACAATAATTTGAAACCATAAAATGCAGTTTATTCCATAACTAAGATAGTGCAATGACAATGAGATTTAGTTACGACCATGGTGGTCTCAGTTTAATGCAAACAATAAGCCTGAATGTAGCCACTGTATGGTTACGACCATTGCACTATGGGATTTAACATAGACAACAAACCCAAATCCGATCACCTTTAGTTGCAACAAATGATGAATTCAAACATAAATCAGCAAATTTATGGTGTGTTTCAGTTGTCGAGTTAACCCATGAACAAGCTCAATTGAATCCAATGGCAAAGGTCACAGGAGTAGAGATAGTAGGTCAATTGAATCGAGCTTGACAAGTGTAGATACAATTTTTGTATTGCATCTAATTGAATCGAGCTTGAAAGTGTAGATACAATTTTTTTTGCACTAAATATTGTTAAGGAAAGGTCTGCTAACATTGAGCTTCAGAGAGGCATTTAAAGTCTGCTAAGGTTGAGCTTCAGAGAGCCATTTTTTTGCGGAAGCATCCGAGAAAACAGTGATGGGAAAACTACAGAGGCAGAAGCCTAAAAGGCAATTCACAAAGGAAAAGAAGGAAGTTGATCATCCTTAGCAGCATCAGTGGTAGAGTTCCAGGACTCAGGAAAAAGTCGGCAACTTCCTTTGCTCAGCCAGATTCACCAGATTAATACCCAATGGCTTAACTGCTCTTCATGCAGGTAAGAGTAAACCAGTAGCAGGAGTTGAATTTAAAATCAGATGTAAATAGATGTTACTATTAATGCTATCTCACGGTGAGTTCTCTACGCACCTTCACAAGGAGGGTGAAATCAACAACTTAGGAAAAGTGGCAGAAAACACCTTTGTAACAGTGCAGCGACCCCTTCACCAAGAGGATGAAATCTTCAACTCAGGAAAAACGATAGCAAACAACTGTGTAGTAGCGCAGCAGAAGACAAAGGTGTTGACCAACCATGGTAGGGGGAAGGTAACTATCAGGGCTCAACCCTTTTTGATTCCTTCGCCCATCTCAGTTATACAAAAAAATATAAAAGAAGAGAAGCATAGCGGAAGACAAAAGCTGCAGACTAGCCAAAAGTTGCAGACCGGCCGAGGTAGGGGAAGGTAAATATCAAAGCTCAACCCTTTCTGATTCCTTCACCCATCTCAATTATACAAAAATATATATAAAAGAAGAGAAGCCCTTTCTAATTCCTTTGCCCATCTCAGTTATACAAAAAAAAAATACAAAAGAAGAGAAGCATCGCCTACAAAAGCTTACACTCTTTTTTCTGAAAAATGAACAATGAAAATTTTTTAATTTTTTTCTAAACCATGAACAATTAACAATTTTTAAATAAGTTACTTGAAGGGGAAAGTTGTGGAGGACATGCCACATAAACGAGAATTGTATTGAAGTGTCAGGTTATGTGTATTGAAGTGTCAGCTTGCTAGCTATTGAAGTGTCAGCGTTCTAGATAAGAAGTCATCGATGTCGAAGGTTGAGGATGTATCAAAACTTTGGATATTAACTGGATATTAACTTTTCATTTTTATTAAAACTACTTATATGTATTCAATTTTCGGCGGGTATGTATTGTTATTTCAAACTTAGGATATTTCTATTTCCCTGTTTTTTTGGAACTTTAATTTTAACTTGCTCTGAACATTGTTTGGAAAAACTTCGGATAAAATAAGTTGCCCACACTGAAATAACATAACATCGGGCAAGTGATGCTGGAAATAAGAGGGTAAATTGAAAGGTTAGGTTAAAAGGAAAAATTGAAAGCCATAAAATTTGGTTAAAGAGGAGTTAAAAGGTAAAAGTTACAGTCGGCGCATGAATTTATAGCTCGTCCACAGTCGAGCGAATGCTATAGTCCCAGACTAATAACAACAGTAGATTGTTTTTTCCCTAAATTTAGAATAACTAAATAATAACTTTACGTTTAACATTTTATAAGTTTTCCCAATTGTCTTCATATACTTAAAAACAATCGATAAAACTTTATCACACAATTGAAATCATTACATCACAATTATACTTGTATGTAAATCCCCATATACAATTGGTTACATGATAATATATTTCTTTTACTTTAAAATGATAAAACATTATTTAAAAGAAGTTCAACCCTCACATCAATTGTAAATAAAACACGAACATGAAATGTATTATATAGAGCTGTGAATAATTCTGACATGTATGACCCTCGAATGAACTATATAGAAGTGTCAATAATTTTGACTTGGAAAACAAAATTAACAACTTAAGTTTTGTCTATATTTCTATGATTCTCTTAATTTAAAGTAATTAATTGATAATATGTATTTTGAAACGTGTACAGAAAAACCCCTCTGAAGGTTCCTCGTTGTTTAGAGCACCTCCTTTACAAATAAAATAAAATCTATTGGGATTTACTATTTATACAAATCCATATTATTAATACTTTGTCTCATAAATTATATAACCTGAATGTTTTGAAAGTATTTCTATGATTTTCATATATTTATTTTTATAATCTATTCGTGTATGCTTAAAATTTTACATTAAATTGTCGATTTATGTCTAAAAATCGACATTACCTTGCATAATCATCCCTCGGCTGCTGTCAGTACCAGAAGATGGATGCAGAAAGCAAAATTTCGGGATTTGGATGTAACCAGTTCATTGAATAATCACATTGCTGCATTTTAAAGTTGACCGAGTTATTTACATATCTTTCAGCTGAGAAAGCGCAGCGATCAGAGATATGGGATTTTAAACCAATAGACTCTTTTGAGTAACAATATTTTCAGAGTGTCCATGGAATAACTTGAATTTACAGGTAGACTAGTTCGAAACCAAAATGGCCTCTGCAATTTTCCTGTTAGGAAAAAGTTGAGCGAACCGTTTAAGTGGTCTAGTATACTTATAACTCAGAGCAAGCTTGACATGTAATTCAGATCAAAATCTGTACATCAATCAGACATGCGACTCATTCCTAGACTCCCCCACCCGTATCCGAACTAGAATTACCAGTTTGTGAAGTATTTTCGTGTACCTGGGTTTGGCTTTTGTTATGAACAAATACAGACTCAAATAACGGTCATCTTCTAAATTTGTTCTGTGGCCAAATACTTAATGTGATGTTGAAAACCGTTAATGTCCGTCTCCGGGGCTCGGACTAGAACCTAGCTTGCGCTTATTACTGTTTTCTTCCTGCACGTGATGATCTCCATGGCTGTGATGGGATACGATGATCTCCTGAGATTTTGGCCGGATCATCTGCATGTGACCAACCCCGGGGCTATTACTGGACGTGGAGAGCCGCTGTTCAGTAGCCATGGAAATTATATTAGGAAGGCGTCTAGATGGTGTTTCTGGGCCCTTCGGTAGTAAATTGAATTCGCCATCCTCCTTGTTCGGTGCGGAGAATTCAATTTCCTTCGTCGTTTGGAAACTCGGGCTAGGGCTAGGCATGAACGATAACTTCTTGTTCTCGTGATCGAAGGCCGACGGACTGTCCGGTGAGATAAAAAAGGCATTCTTCACCAGTGATCTACTGCAGCTACAGCTTACAATGAGCAGGAACGAGATCATAATCACGGGAGACATTATACACCTCGTCATCATAATTCTCTGCGTTAAGAGATGTACGGTGTGATGCGAGAACGAAGTACACTGTTAACAAGCACGATATGATATCCGATGGAATAATTATTAATTATTTAATAATTAACTTAATAAGTAATCCAACTAAAATTCTCACAATAGCTATCGGAATACCAAGTATGTCAGAGTTCATTAACCAACTATTCATCAATTAAAAGGTGATAATATCCATACTTACATATGTTATAAAACCATGATTATATCCAACATATAACCAGATAATTAACAATGATAAAACAGTCATTAAATTCACATAATAACAAGTAAATTTATTCATAAAATAAAATAGGAACTTAGCTCTTATTAACCATATGCAAAGCCAACCAAATCAGGGACTTTTTTGTACCACCCAACCGTAGATTCGGCTAAACCAAATATTTCTTTCAACCAATCATCTCTGCGCCATATTCCAACCGTGAATGTGGTATCTCCTGGGATAAACCTTTCCATCAACAAACAAGGGAATACAAAGTTTAAACCACCTCCACCCTCACAATATTTTGATCTCACCTAAACCTGTCCCGAGATCACAAAACTAAACCAAGCTTGGATGCCTCAGAATTCCTTCACTGTCCCTTGAGGAATTTTTGTGTCTCCACCTAGTTGTTGAGGGCTTCTCGAGAAAACCATCTCCAGCCCCAACCCTTGGGATTTTCCTGAGACCACCTCACTAGATCCAAAACCTTATAGCAATCCAAATCTCAACCAAGAATGAATCCCATAACATCATCTAAATCTAGAAATGGCAAGGCAAGGCTTAAACCACTGTCGAAACCCAACAAAACCGATGTTAATGACAAAAAAAAAACTAAATACACACATTCATGTACCTGGCATGCCAAAACAAGCAAGGAAATTATGCATGCAACTTGTTACCTTGAAGTATTCCAACTTAAGCCACTTGATGCAACATTTCCTTGCTTCATCTTTGTTTTCCTTTGCTTTCCTTGTCCGTCGTTTTCTTTATTGTTTTCTTTCTCCTCTTGATGCTCTTCTCCTCTCTCAAGCCAATTCTGAAACTCAATTGAACAATGGTTGAACTGACAAAAACTATGAACTGATCTTCAAAAGCCTTTTTATTATTGATGTCTCTAATTTCTTCATTTTTCCTTAATTTTCCATCAATTTCCTCCTCACATGCAACCTATGACCTTTCACCTCCCTTTTCTCCTTTTTCCTTTATTTTCATAAATAAAATGAAAATAATATCTTATTTTCTTTTCAAAACCTTTATCGTTGCCTTTTCCAATTTCCCCTTAGCAATAATAAACCAAATGAACACCCACTAGGATGTTTTTTCCAACATTCAACTTAGAGTACGTGTTTGATGACCTTGGTCTTATTTATCATTTATTAACTTTATTACATGAAGTTTTAACCCATGGCAATTACACCATGTTAGGTATTTTCTTTATGATAAATAACTTTATCCACGTCCAGATGGAACCGATACATGAGCATTGGATTGCAAAAAATAATATACTAAGATATTTTTATTGGTACTTTTGAGTATTGTTTTTATATTTTTAAATGGTTTGATACAACTACAAGGATATATGGACTCTAGCTGGGTAGGGAGTGCAGATAACTAGAAGAGTACATATGGTGTATGTTTCAATTGGGGTTCTATTATAATATTATGGATCAATAGGAAGCAAACCTTTGTCACACTCAGTACTGTCGAAGCGAAGGATATTGCAACTTGTTTGGCATGCTATGAGGGAGTATGGACTCAAAATATACTCTTTCGATTGTTTGACCAGATAATGGAATTGACTTTGTTGTTTTGTGATAATCAATATTGTGTGAAGATGATATACAATCCAATGTTTCATGAAAAATCATATTGATATTAATTACCATTGCATTCATGATAGGTATATAAGGAATAATGAGGCTCCAATATATCTCCATTGATGAGTAGATGATTGTCCTTCTCATAAAGCATACGTCTCGGGTTAAGTTTGTATACCTTAAAGACAGGCTTGGACTAGTGGAGAACTATATTAGTGAGAGGGAGTATTAATGTGATATCAATTGGGGTATTGCTCAGACTAATGGTGATAACGGGAGCACGACCCAAAATATTGATGGATGGAAAATAGGGGTATGAATCGGTCTGTTGATGACGACGGGTGCATGAATCATATTGTTGATGGATGAGCAACAAGGGTATGGCTCAAATTGTTAGTAAAAATAGGAGCATGACCCATATTGTTGACCGATGAACAATAGTGGTATGGATCAAACCATTAGTGCCAATAGGATCATGACCCAAAATATTGATGGATGGAAAACATGGGTATGGATCATACTATTAGTGAGAACAAGAGCATGACATAGAATATTGATGGATGGATAGAAAGGGTATGGTTCAGACTTTTGGTGAAAACAAGAGCATGAACAAGACTATTGATGGATGGAAAATAAGGGTATGGATCAGATTGGTGACAATAGGAGCATGGCCCAAATTGTTGGTGAGATAGCATGAGGGACGAACATTATTGAAATGAATGGTCTTTAATGCGCAAACACCCATGAAGTGAGTGCCTCTTAAGCATCGTTGCCTAGAGTGAGGCCTTCGGATTTGGGACATCGGTTTCCCTATGGTTTGACCGTGGGGGATGGCAACCTTGAACTAGTTAAAGTACCATGAGGTGAGGAATTCACTCAATCACGGACACTAATTGAGTAAAGTCCCATTGATTAGGAGAGATAACCTAGGTTACGACACATATTGATGATGATGCTGATGTAGGCCAAGGGTATGTACCTAGATAAATATGTTATTGATTAGATTTACCTTTTTTCTTACAAATATCATGGATATAAAAAACATTCGGATAGACATTTTCATGTGTCATATATTGTGACCAGAATTAAGGAGATTATCCTCGTGTCAAGTACATTGACTAGCATTAGGAAGAATGGTCTGGTCAACTAACTTTCTCTCAGTTTCAATACTATGACCAAGTCAAGGATTTATCATTGTGTCAAGCACTTTGACTAGATTAGGGAAAATAATCTAGAATAGGATATTCAATTGGAGCCTCCCAGGGCATTGCTTGGATCTCTATCTAGAGAAAGCATATTTTGGCATGTACACATGGGTTGAGGTTGTTTGGAGTTTCACTTGGACTATGTGCACTAGTCATGTGATGGTGAGCAAGGACTAGTCTAGATACCATAAGGTTGAGATTTCAACCGGTTCATGGTGATTACTTGATATTAATGTTGTACCATAGGTAGTGGATTGATGCCATGACTATTATAGTTCAAGAGCGTTGACCTAGATGATCATGATGCTAGTAATATTGAAATTGACTTGTTAATGACGGTAATCTAGTGTTTCTTTAGTAAACATTTCCATTACTTAACATTTTTTTAGGCATTATGAATACCTCCCTAACTAAAAGAGAGCGTTGAAGAAATTAGGTATGGTCGGTCTTCATAATCCTTAGTGTGTTTATAATACTATGTAAAAACACAAAAATAAATTAATTTTAGATTAGAATAAAGAAAAATTAAGAGAAAGGAAATCAACAAAAAGACAAAAAATTAATATCCTTGAAAATAGCTCATACTCACGTAAATAACATATTTATCATGATTTACTAACTACCATTATTTATGTGATCTTCAACACTTTTTCAAATATGAGTAAAAATGTAAATGTGCAAACTTACCAGAATTTAATTTACAAAGAGACATGTCTCTTAGGCATCTTGAGTATAAAATACACTTGAAACTATGCACTTAACACATACATATATATCTCTCTTACACACACATCACACATATCCTAAGTTTTTAACATTAGTGATATTTAATTTCCTTTCATGGCTATTTATTAAATTTCTAAAGTGTGATTGATAAATGAAGACAAAACAACTATAATACATATTCACGAGTAATTACCATAGTCTGAGAAACTTGTATCAATTTTACTAAACCATCATGATGTTGAAGTGGAGTGCTTATATGTGGCTATAAGGTAAAGGTGATGAAATTTAAAGAAACGTGGAGCTTAAAACAAAGAGAGTAATTAGTGACCATTCTAGACAAAATAGACTACATTTTGAAGTCAAGGTGCCTATGGAGGAGGAGTGATCCTTAAGGAACCCGATCTTGAAGATGATATAATTGTAGGGGAAATAACAAAAATAAAACCAATAATCTAATGTGAATGAGGATTTGACATTAAATGACAGGACAGAAAGATGATGTGGCTTAAAAGAAAATAAAAATTAGAATGGATTGGAAATATTCCAATAATTTACTAAAATCCCATTCATTATTGTAAACTTATATATATAGTAATTATAGCCAACTAATATATTTTACAACTCCAAGAATTGTGTGATCCAAGTTGGCAATATTAACCAGTGTTTTCATGTAGAGCTTAGTCCGTGCCATTCAAATGGAAAAATTGCAAAGTAGGAAAATTCATCACGACAACAAATTAGTCAAAATTACAACAGGTATTTACAAAGTATTTCCATATAATTTTATTAAATGTGTATTAGATGGACATGGATGACTCATTCATTAATCATTACATAATCATAGAGAATTAAGATGGCCATGAATGCCTCGTTGCAAGATGTATGATGAAGTATCTGGCGAACGTATTGGTATAACTAACTGTGTTGTATTTTCAAATATCTATGTGGCTTCCTATGAGGACATCCAACTGAACCATATTAAACCTGCCGAGCACAAAATGGTGAAAGAAGTATTGGTTGTGTGAAAATTTGTTGACAATGTGTCACGTGCGGGAATCATTGTAGAGATCCTGATCGGAGCTGAGGCATATTTCTATGTTCCACAAACCCATGTAATATTTTTTGTCAAATAGGTTTGGAGTGCGTATCTCTAAGAAAGTGGTGTTCTTGGGGGCATTTGTAAGGAATATCTACTGCAATTCTTTGCAAATGTTGTGTTTAGGTTATGATCCTACATTGGATAAATCCTATCCACGAAAAATGCAGAGTGACTGATACCGAAGGTGTGCTAGCCTGAACATTCATAGAGCCATAAAACGTAATAAAGCATGCTCGGAATAATAAAACAAAGGAATGTTTTGAAATTATTATTTGGCATGAAACATTTACCTTAGAATTGAAAACTTACTTGAAAGTGTCATGAACTCCGTGAAATTATCAGAACCTTTTTCATTAAAGAGGGTGATCAATACAGTCACATTTGAAGTCATTCGTGGCAGACTATCCACAGTCACTGTTTGATTAGCAAAATTTAAGTTGTGTCTATGACCGAGTGGTACTGGAAACTTCAGTGTTCTGACCTGTTTTTGGTAAGGAAAAATAATAACCATGCTTAGTTGAGATCTTTAGATCTGCTTTCTCTCTTATTAGTTGAGATATGCTTACATGTTATTTGAATAAATATGGAAACTTAGAAGGATGTATTTATAAGAGAAAATTGTTTTTGCACAGAGAAGAGACTAATAAATTATATAAAGAAAAATAGAGGAATATTTTGATATAAGAAATATAATTTAAATATAGATAAATAAAAAATATTTACATGTATATGAGTTTATTGGATGTATATTCATTTTTTTAGAAGTATAAATCTCATTTTTATTGTTAAAAATAAAAAAAGTTGGTATATTCTCAATTAGAAAAGAATATGGAGTTCATAATTTCTTTATAATTATAAATCTCAATTTATGGTTATTATCTTTACAAAACAATATGGAAATAAAACGAAACTTGATGTAGCTATGACATATAGTTCTATACCACCTTGTGTTGGAAGAATATCCGATTAAAATAGAACTTAATATAGTTGTGATATATAGTTCTATACCACTTCGAGTTGTAAGAGTATTGGGATTTGCACCCATTGTAAAGACACCTATATTCTTTGAATGCAAGTCATTGCAAAATCATTATACTTCATTGCGTAATAGAAATATTTAAATTTTTTCAAGTGTATAGTTATAAGAGCTCTACACTTCTTTTACGACAACCAGATGAGAAGGATGTATCAAAACAACCGTGCATTCAATCGTGGTGATTGTATTTTATTTATGATATCAAATGACAGGATAATTACAAATTGATTAGAGGATAATTAGAAACTATATATAAGCATTCCTGGAATCTAGGGTCAGCTAATCTCAAGCCTTAGATGTAGGAAAAATATCCTCAACCATATCCTTAACACCCCCCCGCAAGCTGAGCGTCAGATTGGATTGAATGTGAAGCTTGGTCCGAAAAAACTCAAAAAAGGGTCGAGGAAGACTTTTGGTGAAGATGTCAGCAACTTGTAGATGAGATGGCACATATTGCATGTGAAGTTTGCCAATGATAATAAGTTCGCGAAGAAAATGATAGTCTAATTCAACATGCTTGGCTTGCTTGTGAGAAACCCAATTGGAGCTCAAAAAAATTGCACTTTTGTTGTCACATAAGAGAAGAGGCTTCCGGGGAATGGGAACCTGGAGGTCACGAAGGAGATGCGTAAGCCAAAGAAGTTCAACAACAGTGTTTGCAAGACCATGATACTCAGATTCACAACTAGAAGAAGAGACAGTAGGTTGCTTTTTGGCACTCCAAGAGACCAAATTGTCATCAAGATAAATAGAGTAACCAGAAGTAGAGCGACGAGTGTCTGGAAAACTGGCCCAATCAGCATCAGAGTAAGCAACCAGAGAATCAGGAGTAGCAGAGGGGCGAAAGGAAAGACCAAAATGGAGGGTGCCCTTGACATAACAAAGAATACGCTTAACAGCAATAAAATGATCCTCAATTGGAGCATGCAGAAATTGACTAACAGAGTTGACAGCATGAGCAATGTCTAGGCGTGTGATGGTCAAGTATTGAAGTGCACCAACAAGAGACTGGTAAAGAGTAGGATCCGAAAACAGAGGGCCATCAACAGACAAGTGTTGAGAGACAATCATGGGAGTATGGATAGGTTTGTTGTCAAGTAACTGAGCGCGAGTAAGAATATCCCGTGCATATTTCAGCTGACTCAGAAAAAGACCATCTGCAGTTGGCGATGCTTCAAGACCAAGAAAGTAGCTGAGAGAGCCCAAATATTTAGTGGCAAACTCAGAATTGAGTTTAAGAGTAAAGTTGTCAAGAAGAGATGAGTTGTTGCCAGTAACAATAATGTCATCAACATAGAGAAGCAAATAGATAACATCAGAGTTCTTATGAAAGACAAATAGAGAAGTGTCAGCGCAGCTGCAAGAGAAACCAAGTCGAAGGAGAAAAGAGCTGAAGCGCTGGAACCAGGCATGAAGAGCTTGCTTAAAACCATAGAGAGCTTTCTTTAACAGGCATACATGATTAGGGAAGCGAGGATCAATGTACCCAGGCGGTTGTTCCATATAAACATGTTCGGTGAAAATACCATTGAGGAATGCATTCTTGACGTCAAGTTGAGGAAGGGACAATTTTTTGGTAACAACAAGAGAAAGAACAACACGGAAAGTAGTGCCCTTGATAACAGGACTGAAGCTATCGGTAATCAAGACCGAGAGCCTAGGTATATCCTTTGGCAATAAGTCGAGCTTTGAATCGCTCAACGGATCCATCAGGAAGATATTTGGTCTGAAACACCCATTATGAGCCACAATGTTGGTGTTTGCTAGCTGAGGAACCAAAATCCAGGTGTGATTGTTTTGCAGGGCCTAAACGTCTTCATCCATGCCAGCAAGCCAGGCAGGATTCTTAGCAGCCGATTTGAATCCTTTAGGCTTAGTGGAGATAAGAAGAGCAGAAAGAAGCCCAAAGGATCCCAAGACACCAAGATTCACTAGATGGCAGGTCTTGAAAATACCAGCTTTAGCTTGCGTGACCATAGGGTGAGAGCCGAGCGAAATTGCAGGAGCAGGAATAGGAGGAGAGGTCCATGCCTCAATGAGAGGTGAGCTCAGGAGGCAATGACGAGGGACCTGTAAAAGAATCAGTAGCCTGAAACGACTCATCCACTGGATTAGTACAAATAGCACATGGATCAGACAGAATAATATGTAGACAAGATGGTGCATGGGACAAGGAAGGAGGGTCGATATGTAACGGACCGGGTTCCAGAAAATTGGAAAAGGTTAGAGAAGAAAGGGGCTGAGCCTGAGAGGAGTCGAGAAAAGGGAAATGGTTTTCATCAAACTGAGCATGTCGTGTGATGTAGAGGCGAGAGATGATGGCGTCAAAGAAACAGAACCCTTTATAAGAGGGACTGTAACCCAAAAAAATGTAGGGAATACTGCGTGGAGAAAGTTTGTTAGGCATATAATCACGCAAACAGAGATAAACACGACAGCCAAAGGGATGAAAATTTTCATAATTTGGAGAAGAATCATACAAAAGCTCAAAAGGGGACTTACCTCCAAGAAGTGGTGTGGGCAAATGATTGATGATGTAAGTTGTAGTGCTGAAAGCGTCAACCCAAAAACGAGGAGGAAGGTGAGAATGAAAAAGAAGAGAAAGGCAAGTTTCAATCACATGACACTGTTTGCATTTAGCGCGACCATTCTGGGTAGGTGTATAGGGGCAGGAAAGCTGATGGTGAATGCCAGAAGTATGAAGATAAGCTTGAAAGCAAGTGCACGTGAATTCACCTCTACCATCACTTTGAAAAATCTTTATTCAAGAAAATATTGATTTTCCACAAATTTTTGAAAATTAGTGAAAACACCATAAAAATCAGATTTGAATTTCAAAGGATAAAGCCAAGTGAATCGTGGGTAATCATCAATGAAGATAACATAGTAGATAAATCCCGAATTTGATTTGACCGGGGAAGGACCCCATAGATCGCAATGAATAAGATCTAACACATGTGATGATCTACATTCATTACGTGAATAGGGTAAATGATTATTTTTCGCAAGTTGACATGTACTACATAGTGCAGGAGAGGGCAATAAAGAGGTAAGATAAAGATGTCCTGTTTTATTTAAATAATAAATAACAGAGTGATTTACATGTCCAAGGCGAGCATGCCATAAATCATAGGAAGCATGTAAATTCTTATTTTTTAGGACAAAAATAAGAGCAGAGTTGGCACGCTTCAGCACGTGTAAACGTTACAAACCAGTAACTAGGATCCCTAGGTTCGAAATTACGGATTCCATAGAGGTGAAGTGATTCTTCCAACACCCCCCCCCCAAACACAACTCAGGGGAATTGAACCTGGGTCCAAGCTCTGATACCATGAGAAGGATGTATCAAAACCACTGCGCATTCAATCGTGGTGACTGTATTTTATTTATAATATCAAATGACGAGATAATTACAAATCGATTAGAGGAGAATTAGAAACTATATATAAACATTCCTGGAATCAAGGGTCAGCTAATCTCAAGCCTTAGATGTAGGAAAAATATCCTCAACCGTATCCTTAACACTAGAAACATTTTTTTTCTTGGAAGTAGGCAGCTATAAGAGAACCTCATGATCTTGAGGTGCATCCCCACGGAAATGGCCTCTACCAAGTAATTCACTCAGTTTTCCTTCATATTGAAGATCATCCCAAAAGTGCGAAGGAAGTGCCAAAAGTTTACGAATATGAAAATACCAAAGTTTAATAGAATTTGATTTCAAATATACACCATATATATCATGTATGAGGCAACTAAAGCAAGGATTTCGGCACAAGAAACTACATGCCACACTTGGCTTCTACTACTTGGACGTTGTTGATGATGTCGAACACATTAGGTATGAGTGTGAGATTTGGAAGAGACTCCTGCTTGCTCGGGTCACTGGAAGTTCGAATCAATAAGACTGATGCATGGAAACCCTACAGAAGATTAACAACCAATGATAGAAAAAATGCTGAAAAAAATGAAGGTGAAATTTCATGCAAGGTAAAGAATGAATAAGTCGGACATCACCTGCATAAAACAGTCGTGAAGCTATGTTACATCAACGGACTGATCAAAGCACAGATTATCTGTACATAATTTTTCCTCACTCCATTGCAAACAAAAAGATAAATTGTTGTTGAAAACATAGCACTCTGCGAACAAGAAGATAAAACAGTGTTGAAAAGTGAGAGCTTGTGCAAACTAGAAGAAAAACCAGCACTGAAAATCAAGTTCCTATGGGATGCATAAATACAACATACTTCTCCTGCATATATATTGTTGTACATGTATCTGCCAACAAAGAAACCTGATTTGTGACATCCCAATGACAAAACCGACTTGCCAATTCCAAAAAATTTGCTTTTGTGACATCCCAATGACAAAACCCACTTGCCCATTCCAAAAAATTTGTTGGTCATTTTCAATTCGAAGAAAGAATAAGGTGTATCCATACAAATCCATATGATAGTTGTGTAGACCTGAATGGAAACAATAATGGGAAGTAATGGTAGTTTCAAAAGCTTTGGTGCTGGCATAGAATCCAGTGGAAAGAATGATTATTTCATTATACTCTAATGTGCATGTTGTGAAGCTGGAAATAGTGGTGGGAAATAAGACTTTTAGAGTACAAACCAAATGTATATGATTACAAAATGACTTTTTAAATAATATTAATATATATATTATAAATTTAAACATTATAAAATAAATTTGTTATTACAAAATGGTTTTTTAAATAATATTAATATATATATTATAAATTTAAACATTATAAAATACATTTGTTATTACAAAATGGTTTTTTAAATAATATTAATATATATGTTATAAATTTAAACATTATAAAATAAATTTGTTAGAGCTCATTAGAAGTAAATCTATCGGTCAAATCATATCTTGCCAAGAACTAACAACTATCAAAACTTGGCAAAATATGAAAAACTTGCTATTAAGTATTTATCTATCTTAATAAATATTTTAATAAAAAATGATAATTAGTTTAATCATTAATCCATTACCAATTTAAATTACCCTTATAATTTATTAAAAAAATTAACTTTAAATCAAATTTTTATCTTATATTAATAATTATTATAAGATAAATTTATAAAATCTATACAAAGCCATTTATTTCCTCAAACACTTAACTCAATCAACCCATTTGAATCCATTATCTTACAAATCAACATGGACCACTTAACACCTCTCCATCTTTATATGCAACATGTTCACTTTCAATGTCATTAATTTTCTCTATTTATAATTTATAAATTGAATAAAAAATTTCTCAAAAATGGTTTTGCTAAATTTAGTTAGTATTGATAATAAATTTTAATTTTATTTTCATATATATAAATAACAGTAGATTGTTTTTTCCGTAAACTTAGAATAACTAAATAATAGCTTTACGTTTAACATTTTCTAAGTTTTCCCACTTGTCTTCATATACTTAAAAAAAAATCGATAAAACTTTATCACACAATTGAAATCATTACATCACAAGCATTTTTTTCAGAGAGAAAAACATCATGATATTATATTAAGGGAATATAATGGGCAGATACATATAAAGCCATATCGTTCTGGCCGACAGATACATGGCCAAAAAGAGATAGGACTAATGCTGAAGAGATCAGTAGCGATACATTCCGAATGAGCAAAACAGAATCACATGAGACCAATAACAGTCCACCAAAAAGGAGAGGTCCATAAAAAGATCCAACATAGACCACAGAAACGGCAATAGAAGACCAGCAGAATCAAACAGGATCGAGCATAGCAGAAATATAGACCAGAATGGAGGAAATAGGAGCCTTGGACTCCTGAAAGATGCGAGCATTCCTCCATTTCCACAGGAGCCAGCACGTGTTGATGAATAACGATCTCCATGCTGGCCGTTGATCAGACCACCATCTGTAACCATCCTGAACAGTAGAGAAAACCTGGTAAGGAAAACCATATGATAAGGAGAGATCATACCAGATTTGGGACGATGCCGGACATTGAAAGAACATATGGACATTTGTTTCAGACGCCTGACAGCACATGGAGCATCTTCCGGGACCCATCCATCCCTTCCTTTGAAGAACCTCCCAAGTAAGGTTCCTGTTAGAGAAAACCAGCCACGAAAATAAAATTGCCTTAAGCTGACAGGAAGATTTCCAGAGTTTGGAAGGAAAGGAGGGGCCGGGAAGCGGCGGAAGAATGGATGAGGCAGCTGTGTATAAATCCTTGACACGTACAGGCTGAGTGGAGAACCCCATCGACCAAACTAATTCGTCTTTTAAACCTGTTTGAGTAATACCTTTCCCTACAAAACAATTAACAGCAGAGGCCCATGTAGGCCGTAGAGAAAGGGGCAGTCCAAGTTCATCTCCGTCCTTCCAGATTGGCGAAGAAGACGACCAGGAATGGATCAATTTATTCCAAGTGAAGATCCCCTTTGTGTGCAGGAATGATATGAGATCGGGAGTGAGCATGGATTCCAGTCCATATAGAGTTGAATCAATACCAAGAAAGATGCTAGAGCCGGAAGAAATGCGCCATTTTAAGAAAACCAGGAAGAGAGCCTGTACCTTTCTGAGGCTGAGCCAGATGGCAGAACCCCTCTTTGAACCCAGGGATTTCCTCGTATACCAATATACCATCGACCTTCCTTTTAGATATTTTTGTTTGATGATGGAACTCCATATGCCATCTCCGAAGATGCACTACAGAGGAGGGCCATGCCAAATGACCTCATGTGTAAAAGGCCCCATCCGCCAACCCCCTTCGGTCTTGAGATGGAGTCCATGTTGACCAAATGAATCTTTGTTTGCTGGGATCTTCCGCCCCATAGAAAATTAGCAGTCAGAGAATCCCATCTTCCGCCCCATGTAAATCCCCATATACAATTGGTTACATGATAATATATTTCTTTTATTTTAATTTTATTTTCATATATATAAATAACAGTAGATTATTTTTTCAGTAAACTTAAAATAACTAAATGATAACTTTACGTTTAACATTTTCTAAGTTTTCCCAATTGTCTTCCTATACTTAATTGTCTTCCCATAATTAACAAAAATCGATAAAACTTTATCACACAATTGAAATCATTACATCAAAATTATACTTGTATATAAATACCCTTATACAATTGGTTACATGACAATATATTTCTTTTTACTTTAAAACGATAAAACATTATTTAAAAGAAGTTCAACCCTCACATCAATTGTAAAAAAAACAAGATGAAATCTATTATATAGAGCTGTAAATAATTCTGACATGTATGACCCTCGAATGAACTATATAGAAGTGTCAATAATTTTGACTTGGAAAACAAAATTAACAACTTAGGTTTTGTCTATATTTCTATAATTCTCTTAATTTAAAGTAATTAACTGATAATATGTATTTTCAAACGTGTACAGAAAAACCCCTCTGAAGGTTCCTCGTTGTTTAGATCACCTCCGTTACAAATAAAATAAAATCTATTTGGATTTACAATTTATGCTTCCATTACCTACGTTAACAAATCGATATGATGAATACTTTGTCTCATAAATTATATACAAATCCATATTATGAATACTTTGTCTCATAACTTATATAACCTGAATGTTTTGAAAGTATTTCTATAATTTTCATATATTTCTTTTATAATCTATTCGTATATGCTTAAAATTTTACATTAAATTATCGATTTATGTCTAAAAATCGACATGACCTTGGATAATCATCCCTCGGCTGCTGTCATTACCAGAACATGGATGCAGAAAGCAAAATTTCAGGATTTGGATGTAACCAGTTCATTGAATAATCACATTGCTGCATTTTAAAGTTGACCGAGTTATTTACATAGCTTTCCGCTGGGAAACCGCAGCGATCAGAGATATGGGATTTTAAACCAATAGACTCTTTTGAGTAACAATATTTTCAGAGTGTCCATGGAATAACTTGAATTTACATGTAGACTAGTTCGAAACCAAAATGGCCTCTACAATTTTCCTGTTACAAAAAACTTGAGCGAACCGTTTAAGTGGTGTAGTATACTTATAACTCAGAGCAAGCTCGACACGTAATTCAAATCAAAATCTGTACATCAATAAGACATGCGACTCACTCCTAGACTCGCCCACCCATATCCGAACTACAATTACCAGTTTGTGAAGTATTTTCGTGTACCTAGGTTTGGCCTTTGTCATGAACAAATACAGACTCAAATAACGGTCATCTTCTAAATTTGTTCTGTGGCCAAACACGTAATGTGATGTTGAAAACCGTTAATGTCCGTCTCCGGGGCTCGGACTAGAACCCAGCTTGCGCTTATTACTGTTTTCTTCCTGCACGAGATGATCTCCGTGACTGTGATGGGATACGATGATCTCCTGAGATTTTGGCCGGATCATCTGCATGTGACCAACCCCGGGGCTATTACTCGATGTGAAGAGCCGCTGTTCAGTCGCCATGGAAATTATACCAGGAAGGCGTCTAGATGGTGCTTCTGCGCCCTTCGGTAGTAAATTAAATTCGCCATCGTCCTTGTTCGGTGCGGACATTTCAATTTCCTTCGTCGTTTGGAAACTCGGGCTAGGGCTAGGGATGAACGATAACTTGTTGTTATCGTGATCGAAGGCCGATGGACTGTCGGGTGCGACAAACAAGCCATTCTTCACGAGTGATCTACTGCAGCTACAGAGACATTATACACCTCGTCATCATAATTCTCTGTGTTAACAGATGTAGGGTGTGATGCGAGAACGAAGTACACTGTCAACAAGAACGATATGATATCCGAGGGAAGAACGAGAGAACAGAAAGTGAGTGAGTATAGGAAAGCAAGAACTTCGATTGGTAAATATGCCAAGCAATGCCAATACTTATAAGCCGGGCAATCGTGATAGTAAACTTCCTCGCCGCCTTCTCTGACTTACGTGCGTATTGACTGCGATAACGCAGGGCCCTTCTCAAATTATACAAGCACGGCACAACGGAAACGTATTTTATGCCTTCATTTTTGGTCCGAGTGGGAGATCAGGTGGTTAAACTTACATATAAAATGTGAAGCTGAAAACGACCACTTTCGTAAAGATCAGCCATGTGCGGCGGGCTGAGGGCTGGAATGTGGATTCCTCGAAACATTTTTTTTTTACATTTTGGTTTTTAGGTTTTTATTTGTCAAGGAATGTGGTATTGGGTCTATTTAAATAATAATGTTTGGATAATAAATTAATCTTTTATTATATAAAAGTTTAATTAAAAAACTAATTTTTATTTTTTATATATATCTATTATTAAAAAATAGAATAACAATAAGACGAAAAAAAATCATCTAATTTTTATTTTTATTTTTATTTTCTACATGTTACTTTTTCTCCAAAAGTTTAATTAAAAAATTAATTTTTAATTCTTAAGAAATCTGGGAAATTGGTTTTACTCACACCTCCTTCCATTATTACAACCAATCTGCTCCTACTTGAGTGTTCTCCATTATTACAACCAATTTGCTCCTACTTGAGCGTTCTCTATTTGGGTATTTATCAATCCATTTGAACATAGCAATTTTAGGGAAAACAAATAGATGTTTTTGCACTAATATGAACATGAAAATTTTCCATGAACAAATTTCCATCTCAACAACTAACCAAGGGCTATCCTTTAGACTTCATGTCCTCCCATGATCATAATCATAATCAAGCAAATATAGTGTATTAGTGTATTAAAAGTGTTTTAATATTTCATAAAGATAGACGTCATTCTTCCTTCATAAAAAATTTCAAATATTTTCAGTGATCTCTTTCGGCTCTAGAGATCTTATGCAAACTAGAGGTGAAACCACGCTTCCATTATTCCAAAGATAACAATGTGATGTAGGATAGCTTTCATAAATGAGTGATGGCCTGTAAGCTATTAACAAAAAAGCAACAAAACAAATCTTCATGTTAAACAAAGAATCAGTGGTGTAAAAACATTTACTACATATGACATAAATAACAAACTCAACTATAATAAACCCTATTTTTTTCCTTCTCAAGGACAAGAAGCAATGAAACAATATATAGTTAGCTTATATTGTTCACATGGAAATTTTTAATTTGTGGGGTGGTAGAATGTGGTCAATGTGGTGCATTTTGGAGGCATTTTCAATTGTAATCATTTTGACTTTGTTATTAGGTAAATGATTCTTAAGGTGTACTCATGTATCAATTCATTAATATCTAAAAAAAACATGCAATAGGTTACATTTTGTAAAAACTTAAATATAATGTTGAATTTGTAGAATTCAAAAAAGTAAATGAAAAATTGACACGTGATAATATCTCTCATGCAAATCTCTTACGTTCAATTTAGAATGTTAAAAAAACCACAAGGATCTATCTCTTTTGCATTGAATTTAGAGTTGTGTCATAAAGATTGAGTGATCTAGCTCCTGTACACCCATTTTGGAATCGGCTCAAGTAGAGACAATTTTTCAAAATTAATATTGAAAATAATTCATAATTTGAGAAGTAGAAGGAGTACTCATCCATTTCAAATACACATGATCTCACTACTAATAAGTTTCCAGTGACAAATATCCCCATTCTAGAATCATCATACCTCGTAAATAGTTGACAGTTCATAATTATTTTACAATAGTTCACAATTCGTAATTATTCTTCCATCACATATTAAGGCCACAATCCCCCAACATAGGTTAGGTGATAATTATTTTATAAGGGTGTATTTATTCTTCCATCTAACATTAAGGCTAGAACTAAATTTTTTACCTTTTTTCATGAAATTAAATTTTTTGTTGTTTAGAATGCATTTCTGAATGCCTGAATGGATTCAACACCCTAAGAAACCCATAGATCACTCAAATTATCCATGTTTCATGGGTCAAACATATGACTCCAACAATTTTCAAGTAAAATTAACCAATTCGTTAGAAAAAAACCAAAACATATAATATTTAAACTATAGCACCAGTTCTTCCATCTAATACGCACAAGTGATGAGAACTATATATATATATATATATATATATATATATATATGCAATTTTTTTTAAGGGGTAGATCGATCTTCCATCTAATATTCGTGTTAAAATCCTATTGGCACATGACCCAACCTAGGCTCAACTTCACTGGTTTTACAAAAAAAAAAAAGAAAGAAGAAAAGAAGTGGTTTTATCAAATACAAACATTTTTTTTAATAGATAGATAGTTCTTCCATCCAACACTCTAGTTACATTGTTACAATCTTAATGACAGTTGATCTTGCCTAGGCTCAACGTATTTGATAGAACCAAAATAAATAAATAAATATATTGTTAACCGAAATAAAGACAGAGCATTCTTAAAAAAAATCTTCTCATATATACACACAGTTAGCATGTCTACCAAATTTAAGTTTTATCAATTCCAATGAAACTAGAATAAAAAAAAGGCTATCTAAGCCTAGATTCAACTTAACTTATTAGGAAAAACATCAAAATAATGAACTAAACCTTTTTAACTAAAGAAAAAATAACACAAACTAACACATCTTTATGAAAAAAAATCTCATTTTAAAAAAATATTACCATGTTAATGTAATAAGTCTAATCATCATTTATCAATTCAACAAAAATTATGCTGAAATTTATTATAAATCTTTTCTATCATTTATCTATTCCCCTTAATACTTTACACTTAATACTTTGCATTTTATATTTGAAATAAAATAAAAAATAAAAAGTTCATATCCAAATTTCCAACATAAATTATAACATTCAAACTCAATATCACTGCCAAATCCTTGAACCAAAAGCATTTGTGTAACACTGTGACCAGACATTGATATAAACCCAACTCTGTGTAAAAGATATGTGCTTCCTTGTTATAAAAGACACAATTGGAGAGGAAACGTAAATCGGTGACAATGTGACAAAAACACATAACAATAATGAACTAAATCTTTTTACTTCACTTATTAAAAGAAAAAATAACACAAACGAACAAATTCTTATGAAAAAAAATATCATTTTCAAAAGAATACTACCATATTAATGTAATAAGTCTAATCACCATTTATAAGTGCAACAAAAATTATGCTGAAACTGATTCTAAATCTTTTCTATCGTTTTATCTATTCACCTTAATGCTCGTTTTACATTTGAAATAAAAAAAAAAATAAAGAAAAAAAGAAAAAAAAGTTCATATCCAATTTTCCAACATAAATTATAACATTCAGACTCAACATCACTTCACCTTAATGCTCGTTTTATATTTGAAAAAAAAAAAGAGTTCATATCCAATTTTTCAACATAAATTATATGATGCAGGAGCATCCTGACACCTCAATGAAAGAAAATTAAAGGAAGAAGACACGTGGGCGATCACGTGGACAGCCAGGCCAACCACAACTGAATTCTGTTCAAGGAACTAAATTTAGTTAAAAAATTAGTTATAACTGAATGTATGTATAAAGAACTTGGAGATTCTTGAGTGAAAAAAAAAAAGAAAGAAGAAGGGAAAAACGTGTGAGTGCGTAAGAGAGAGGAAAAAAATGTGATTGCCAAAGAAATCCGGATTAAGGCTGAAATGCCTTATATTGTAACCTGACTTTGTAAATTATAATAAAAATGTTTTTGTGAATTTATGTCTCTGTTTTTCTTTGAATTGTTCGCCATCAAGTTGGCTGCCAATATCCGTCGTCCAGGCCCTGGTTTGAGTAAGGGCGCTGAGGCTTCGGTGGTCAAGGTTGTCAAAAAATAAATAAAAATGTGTTTCAAAGATTTCTTTTTGGTTAACCAGTCGCATTCGCCTGGAATAGTGAGTGATTCTACTCGGAGGGAAATGAGGAAACAGCAAGGGCGATGACATGGTCCGTTGCCTGGTCATGCTCTCGTTTGCAGCAAGGCCGGTGGATGATGAACATGTTATATTTGACAACAGAGACAGGGTCGCTGTGATGGGGGAGCGAGCCATACCGATAGATCCTGAAGCGGCCAAAACGTTCCCAAGGGAATTGGCACGTTATACCAAGAAAGAGCAGAACCATAGTAGAGTTTGAAATTTATGAAAGTTCGACTCACGCCATCGCTGAAACGAGGGAAGCTCGAAGCCCAGTTCCAAGTCCCGGAAACAGAAGTGCATTGCTCAGCAGAATCGAACGCCTGCCGAGAAGTTTAATGGCAAGAAGAAACAGAAGAAGCCAAAGGTTTTCACCAAGGTGGAATTTGATGGGGTTGAGTTTAGGGTTGGGGATTGCGTTTATGTGAGGCGGAAGGAATCAAGCTCCGATTCTGATGACTCGGTGTTCGACGAGTGCCAGATCTGTGGGAAGACCGGAAAGGCGGTTATGGTGGAGTGCGACGAGTGTTTGGGAGGGTTTCATTTATCTTGCTTGAAGCCTCCATTGAAGTCGGTTCCCAAGGACAGGTGGGTGTGCTTGTTCTGTGATGGAGATAAAGAAGGGGACAAAGTTCAGAGGCCTCAGCGTAGGCAGAGGAGGAAGGTGCGGAAAACTGCAAGAGAAAGGCTTCTTTCATCTGAAATGTGGGCTGCTCGGATTGAGAGGTTGTGGAAAGATCAAGATGGATCCTACTGGTTTACAGGACGATGGTTTATTATTCCTGAAGAGACATCAGAATGCAGTGGCGGATAGGTGTTTTGGGCCCATAACCCACAGGTCCCAGGATCGTGTTAGTAAAAATACTGAAAATGGAGATCACTTGGTCTTCGTTTTCATCAAGTGGTATCAGAGCGGGAAAGATTTCCTGCGGAAAGGGGTTTATGGATGTGAAGAAAAGAGGTACGAAGAATGATGAGGTACATTTTGTTGAAGATTTGTAAGCTTGTGAAGGTGAGAAGATTGCAGCAAACCTGGAGCAGGAGTGCTCAATGGGTTCGAGAGGAGAGAACCACAGAGATGCCGAGAGGACTAAGCTCAGCAGAGAAGCTTGGTAAGGCATCTGGTAGCAGGGAGGACTTGCTATCGCAGAGGTTTGGCTGCAGCTCACAGAAGGCAGTTCCACTGAAGAAGAGAAACAGTGGGTAGAATTGCTCAGGAAATGCATATGACCAGGAGGTCATAATTTTTCTACCTCAGGAGCATATGACCAGGAGGTCATAATTTTTTCTACCTCGGGAGTCTGATGCAGGAGCATCCTGACACCTCAATGAAACAAAATTAAAGGAAGAAGACACGTGGACGATCACGTGGACAGCCAGGCCAACCACAACTGAATTCTGTTCAAGGAACTAAATTTAGTTAAAAAATTAGTTATAACTGAATGTATGTATAAAGAACTTGGAGATTCTTGAGTGAAAAAAAAAAAGAAAGAAGAAGGGAAAAACGTGTGAGTGCGTAAGAGAGAGGAAAAAAATGTGATTGCCAAAGAAATCCGGATTAAGGCTGAAATGCCTTAACACTGTAAACTGAGTTTGTAATAATGAAAATTCATGTTTGTGAATTTGTGTTTTCGCGTGTTTGTGAATTCGTGTGTTTGTTAATTTGTGTCTCCGATGTCTTGCCATCGCCAGAGAGAGAGGCTACTGTTCAAGCTTCGGTTCTTGAGCCATGTGACTCTGGATACACTGGAGAGTCAAGTGAAATGACACGAGCCAAGAAATTATGGGCTCGTGGTGATTTAGCTACACAGCACCTTCTTCCCGGAAGGAGAGTTGTTGTTTTTGGTACAATGGTTCTGATGGAAATTGTATTTAATCGGCCTGTAGATATATTGCAAAGCTGCAGGCATCCCAACGTTTGGTTCGATTTGGGACTCTTAAAGATTATTCGCCGCGGAACGTTTTTCGTTCCAGTCAGGAACTTGCAAGTCAAGTTGCTGCCGAGACTGGAGTTTTGTTAAGATTCCATGCAAATATTGGAGTGCAAGTAGTCACTGGAGACACTAGGAAACTAGTGCCGCCATCGGGGATTCAAGGATTGCGTCTAAAGAAGGAACGCTGCGCTGAAGCCACGGAATTTTTTTCAAAAACGTACAGAAGCAAGATTACAGAATACAAGTTTTCAGGATGATCACAACTCTGAAATATTTGGATAAAGCGGATGCCGAAGATAATGAATGGCCAGCATCTGATGATGAGGCGACAGAGTGCTGCGGCAACAAGGAGGCATGGCAGAGCTTTCATCAACGCCGTTTGAGACGAGCGTTCTCATGGGACAGAAAAGAGGATATATTGGGAAGGCAGGAAGGCCCTGTTCGCTGTGTTGAGTATTCATATGCGTCAGATCAAAGAGTGCGCAGAGGAAGCGTGGTGGCCACAAGACGAATTTATTAATGAAATGGGATTTTGGTTCACCCCATAGTCTCGTTTTCATCATTATAACATTCAGACTCAACATCACTGCCAAATCCTTAAACCAAAAGCATTTGTGTAACACTGTGACCAGATATTGATGTAAACCCAACTGTGTGTAAAATTGAGAGATGTGCTTCCTTGTTATGTCGGTGATACTGTGACAGGACGAGGCGTAGGTGGGGATGCCCTTCAGCAGCAGGGTGAGATGGGGTATTATTGACGTTTTCCTTAAAATAAAATAAAAATAAACCGTAAGTGAGAGTGTCCTTCAGCAGCATGAGATGGGAGACCAGGTATTAGTGACGTTATCTTTAGAAAAAATAAATAAAAAGATCATAGAAAATACGTTTTATGCACTTCAAAATCCATGATGCTACACGGTGATTTAAAAATTCTAAACGTATTTTACATTCAAAATAGCCTATGATGCCGTCAAATTCCAACCCTGGTGTGCACTTTAATCGTTTCATTGACTTTAGTTATTTACCGATAACTTTTGAATACAGCTGGGCGTGAGAGGTTCGACGAATAAGTGCATTGACAACATGCGCATGCCTTTCCATTTTACAGATTTTCTCTCAGGGTTATATTTATATATTTTATATTTTCCGTCACAAAATATATTTAAAATTTTTCTTTCGATAGAGTGATGTTATGATAATAAATTAACTCTTCACAATTTTTTTTATGAAAAGAATTACTTTTCAATAATATTGTTATATTAAAAACTTTCAAAACGGAAAAACAAAATAATTATAATTCACAAATGACTTATTAAATCTTGAATTTTTGTTTACTGTTGTCAAGTTGTGTGTGATCTTCCAGGCTTGTCCCATGGCTCATGGCTTCAAGAGCTACAAGCTAAGGCATCTACGCCATCAAAATCACATGGGATAATTAGCTTTACTAAGGAAGCTCATCTTCAATTGGTTGGACTAGTTAGACTTCACATTAAGTCTTGAATCTTGGTTTTACTTATTAATAATATTTTGTTATTTAAAATCAAGTTAAAATCTAAAATTTATTATATACTTAATAATGTTATATTTTATAAATATATAATTGTAGGGGAGAATTTCCAATTTTCTATCTTATAAAATGGAATATTTTATTAATATTAAAAACATTTTCATAAAAATTATATTCATTTAATGTGGAAGTGATTAATTTTAATTCGAAAAAATAAAGTATTTTTTTTAATTAATAATTAAAAGAAATCAATTTTGTAATAAGAATAAATTTTCACGAGTATAAAAATGAAAGTGGTTATGGGAAAAGTCTCAAAATATTTTGGGATGAAATAATTTAATACTATTGTGACTTTAAAAATATTAGAAATAAAAACACCGTTTTAAAATATCCCACATATATTCATATTATATTTCATTTTAAAAGAACCTACTCATCTTGATATTTTTTTAATATAAATATTCAATCTTAAAATATAAATCATTGTAACTTCTTTTTCTCTTTTTTAATCTCATAACTAAATTCATAATCATCATTATCATATACTTTTTTCTATTTAAATTATACAATTTTAATCCAATAAATATAAATATATGTTATTATAATTTAATATTCGTGAAAAATAAACCATCATATTGTTTAAATATTTAGTATTAAATATACTTCTATTAATTTCATATTTCGATTTATTAAATTATAATATTTTAATAATTAACACTAGTTAAAAAAACATAATAATTTTCTTTTAATTTTGAATTTTTGAATTTATTTATTTTTTGATTTTCTAAAATATATTTAAAAAAATAATAATAATTAGGAGATTATATTAAGGATTTTATTGAAAATTTTTATTTTTTATTTTTTTTTCAAAAGAAAAATCTAATTAAAAATTAGTTTTTAACATTTTATTACAAAATTATATAAATATTTGTGATTAACATACAAACAAGAAAATCAAAATCATCTTTGTTTTCGAATGCTATCAATATGATTCGTTTTAAACCTAAGTTTGAAGCTCAAGATGGGGACAATGAATGCGCTGAGAATGGAGATTTATTTTTCGAAAAATCCCCAATTCAAAAGTTGAATACAAAACCAGTGGAATTCCTCTTCGAAATGACTTGCCCTACTGAGAAGATTTGATTCCTACGAAGTTCCATTCAATAAATGACCTATTGATTATGATTTTCTTTTCAAAAAAGTAGGTTGAAGCTTCGCTTTGTGACGCTGAGAATCATGGCCATTTTTAAGTTCAAAACTATTTTTTTGGATAATGTTTATAAGTTCAAAGATATTTTTACGCTCTTTATGTTTGATTTGGTCGTAGAGGATAGTTTTCCATTAGAGTGTGTGGTGCTGTGAATGAAGTTGCAAATCATAATTTGATTTAATTAATATAAAATTTTAATTCTAATAATAAAAGAACCAATTATACAATTTTTATTTTCTTTTAAAGCTTAATATCCGATACATGCCACATAAAGGCGGGCCAACATAAAGTCTTATAACACAGATTTCCTCAAGACGTTTCCGTCGTGCCATGTGTCTATAATTGAAAACAGAGTTTTGTCTTTGCGTTATGGCAGTCAATACGCACGCACGTCAGAGAAGGCGACGAGGGAGTTTACTGTCACGATGGCTCACGAGTTTTCTGAATCGAAATCTTTTAGCTTCGAGAGCTCTTACCTTCCTATACTGATCCACACTCTCTTATCCTGTCAATACATTATATATCGTATCGTTTGTGTTAATAGTCTGCTTCGTTCTCACATCATACCCTTCTGTTAACACAGAATTATGATGACAATCTTTATCTGTATTGAAAACTTATCTGTAGGTGGAGTTCCTTTCATTGGGATTTCTAGCCTAATAAGAATCAATGAACATTACAGACATTAACATATTCAATGCTAAATGCGTAGCTGATCCTTTTATGTATTGAAAACTCGATTTCGTATCATTCCAATTACTATTATTCAATGCTAAATGCGTAGGTGATCATTTCAAGAATTGAAAACTCGATTTTGTATCATTCCAATTACTATTATGATGTTTGGCTATAAATTGACTGAAGCGTAATTAAATATGTAAGGTTTGACATGGTTGTACATGTAATGTTTGATTTGGTTGTATTAAGATACTCAAATTCCCCTAACTTTCTGCCCATTGTCCATACAAAATACAATCCACTTCTCTTGTTGTATCATCATTTTTAAGTATCACATTTTTTAATAGTATACGGCTATCCTATATTCACCCATATTAAACTTCTCAAATAATTATTTTACCTATTTTCTTTATGTAATTAAAATCTTTACATTTTTTATTCATCCCATAAACCAAACCTAAACAATAATACAGTTATCCAAAATTATTTATTTCAAATACATACCAAAGTTGCGTTTTAACATCTTCGATCAATACAATAACACTCCATCTTATAATTAGGCCATAAGGAGAATAGAATAATATGTTCATTCTCATTTGAACACATAGAAATTTGGATTTCTTTTACTCATTAGAAAACTTTCTTGAAGGGAGAAAGTATTTATTTTAAATTACTATGACTTAGCTTCTTATTTAATTCTATATAAAGCTTTTTCAACTTACAAATAAGGTGTTCTTAATTTTATTTGACGAACTCATATGGTTGAACAAGATAAACCTTTACTTTCAAATTTTCATTTGGAAAAACTGAGTTACAGGTAGCTCATATGACATCCAAGTGTATTTATTCGCCAATGCTATCATTATTCTAATATATATATATATAACATCTTATAACATCTAATTGTATTTAGTAGCCAATGCTATCACTATTTCAATATATGTCCATTGTAGCAACTAAAAGTGTTTCCATAATCTTATCCATTCTTATTGTAAATAACCCTTTGCAAACAATCTTTATTTATATTTGTCTATGCTACTATAAACATTATTTTTTAACTAACAACTTTGTTCTTTAAAAATATGTTTTGTCATTATAAAACTAAATCCAATTTATTACATTTATATTTATTTTGTTATAACTAAATGAATTTCATCTTTTAACTAAAACACAATGAGAATATTAATATTTTAAAAGACATTGTTAATCCATACTAGTAAAATCAATATTTAACATTTTAATCATCTAAAGTGATTTTATTAATATTTTAATTTTAATTTAATAATATCATATTCATAAAATCAAATAAATATTTATACTAATCAAATAAATATTTAACATTTAATGTCTATTATCATTTTAATCTGAAGTGATTTTAGTAATATCTTATTATTAAAAAGTTATCTTTATTTATATTTAATAATATTATAGGAGAATAAAAACATAATTAAATTCTTATTCTTCATTTATACTAATATCCCTATACAATTAATACATAATTATATCTTTAACATTTCATAAATGGTAAAGAAATCTCTAAAAGAGTAATACGAAATTACACTAACGAAAAAAATATATATATTTTACTTTTAGTAAATAAGAAATAAATATTATTAGAAAAACTCTCTTGGTTATTGTTTATTATATTATGTTTATAAAATAAATAATTTATTATATTTTATCTTGAAATATAAGTCATTATATATATATATATATATATATATATATATATATATATATATATATATATAATCTTATAACCAAATTCATAATCATCATTATCATATACTTTTATCTATTTGAATTATACAATTTTAATCCAATAAATATAAATATATATTATTATAATTTAGTATTAATAAAAAAAAAACCATCATATTGTTTAAATATTTAATATTAAATATAGTTTTATTAATTTCATATTTTTATTTAATAAAATATAATATTTTAATAATTAACATAATTTTTATTTATTTTTATTATTATTATTATTATTATTATTATTTCCTAAATTATGCTAAATTCTATTACCGTCACATAATCGTACACTGAGGCTTTGGCCTTTGCATGTCCTTGCCATAGTTTAAGGCATATAACAGCAAAACAGAATTGTGACTGCCCATAACAGGAAACTAGTCCAGTTCAAAAATGAAATTGCAAATATTATCTTGCTGCTCATGCAGGGGAAACCAGCAATTAAACACAGTATCTAACCAGCTTTTCAAAAAATCATCAAAGAAACCAAATGACAATGATTTTTCCAAAAAATTCCCTAATAAACCAGAGACCATAATTCCCGGAAACTAAGACTCGAAGACACGTGGCATGTTGTGTGACCAGTCAAGTGTCATGCTGGCAAGTCAAGCGTCATGTTGCGACGACGGGTGTTCCTCAATGATGAAACCCCTGTGTGCATCCATGTTGTCTTCTTCCTACTTCGTTACTCCCTTGTCATCTTCTGCCTCATGGTTTCGGTCCTTCTCCTCCACAATTCTCTTTTCTTGAGGAATGTCCCGCTTCGCCCCTACGCAGTGTGATCTTCCCTCAACCCTAGCTGGCTCCTTGCTGGTAGGGCGTCCACCTCCGGTAGCTGGCTCCTCATGGAAGGTAATGGAGATGGTGGCGGTTATGATGGGTTGGTTCAGGGAGCAGCGATAGGTGAACTGGGCTGAGCGGAGGGGTTGTTGTGGACTGGAGGGGATTTCAGTGGGCAAAGAGTCGGAATGTGTCGATTGGAGGCGGAGAGCTCATGAGCAGCCTCTACCACTGCGAGTATTTGGATATTGGCTTGTGGTCAATTGAGCCAAGGGGGAGGAGGCATCTGAGGGAGGAGACATTGGAGAGCGAGGTAATCTACCTTTGTTGGTCCCCATTCTGCTTCACATTTTGTGTCGAATCCTAGGCATTTTGACGCTGGGGGGAGGAGAATGCCTGCTGGGAGATGGCTCAGAGTGATGAGAGGGCGCAACAGGTTCAGAGGTCGGCTCAGAGGAAGGAATAGCAGCAGACGTGAGGTGGAGAATAAAATTGCAAATCAAGCTCTGTGTAAAATGATTGCCCGGGCCAATTTCAATGCAGCATAGGATGCTGCAACGCCTGCCCGTAGTAGTGCGTGAGCTCAGGTCTGCAGCGGCCAGTGGGCAATGGCATTGCAGATGCGAGGGATTAGAGACAATGGCGGTGGAATTAAAATTGCCAGCGGTCACCATTAAGCCGAGCCGAGGCGAGTAGATGCAGTCGGATTGATTACAGTGCCAACTTAATTGCCATTTATGGTCATTGTTAAGTCGTTTTATGGTTTGATGTGTGGGATTATGGAGGGCCGTGTAACTAGGCCACTTGCCGTCCCATTCTGCCGCCAGCGTACTAATCTTGACATACACCCACATACGGAAAATAATTAACACTATTTAAAAAACATGATAATTTTCTTTTAATTTTGATTTTTTAATTTTTTTAAATTTATTTATTGCTTGATTTTCTAGAATATATTTAAAAAAAAAAAATGAAAGATTATATTAATGATGTCATTCAAAACTTTTTTTTTTTTTTTTCAAAAGAAATAAATAATTAAAAATTGGTTTGTAACATTTTATTACAAAATTATATAAATATTTGTCATTAATATACAAATAAGAAAATCAAAATCATATTTATTTTCGAATGCTATTAATATGATTGGTTTTTAACCTATGTTTGAAGCTCAAAATGGGGACGATGAATGAGCTGAGAATGGTGATTTATTTTTCGAACAATCCCTAATTGAAAAGTTGAATACAAAACCAGTGGAATTCCTCTTCGAAATGACTTGCCCTATGAGAAGATTTGATTCCTACGAAGTTCCATTCAATAAATGACCTACGGATTATGATTCGCTTCCCAAAAAAGTAGGTTGAAGCTTCGCTTTCTGACACTGAGAATCGTGGCCATTTTTAAGTTCAAAAATATTTTTTTGGACGGTGTTTATTAAGTTCAAAAATATTTTTACGTTGTTTAGGTTTGATTTGGTCGTACAGGATAGGTTTTCCATTAGAGTGTGTGGTGCTGTGAATGAAGTTGCAAATCATAATTTTATTTAATTAATATAAAATTTTAATTTTAATAATAAAAGAACCAATTTTACAAATTTTATTTTCTTTTAAAGTTTAATATCCGATACATGCCACATAAAGACGGGCCAACTTAAAGTCTTATGACACAGATTTCCTCAAGACGTTTCTGTCGTGCCATGTGTGTATAATTGAAAACAGAGTTTTGTCTTTGCGTTATGCCAGTCAATACGCACGCGCTTCAGAGAAGGCGACGAGGGAGTTTACTGTCACGATGGCTTAGATGGCTCGGGTTATAAGTAATCGCATTCCACCTCATATTTCTCAATCGAAATCTTTTAGCTTCGAGAGCTCTTACTTTACTATACTGATTCATACTCTCTTATCCTGTCAATACCTTATATATCGTATCGTTTGTGTTGACAGTCTGCTTCGTTCTCACATCATACCACTTCTGTTAACACAGAAGTATGATGACAAGCTTTATACCTGTATTGAACACTTATCTGGAGGTGGAGTTCCTTTCATTGGGATTTCTAGCCTAATAAGAATCAATGAACATTACACACATTGACATATTCAATGCTAAATGCATAGCTGATCCTTTTATGTATTGAAAACTTGGATTTTTATCATTCCAATTACTATTTTTCAATGATAAATGCCTAGGTGATCCTTTTAAGTATTGAAAACTCGATTTTGTATCATTCAAGTTACTATTATGATGTTTAACTATAAATTGACTGAAGTATAATTAAATATGTAATGTTTGATATGGTTGTATGTGTAATGTTTGATATGGTTGTATGAAGATAATTCAAATTTCCTCGGCTTTCTACTAGTTGTTTATACAAAATGCCATTCACTTCTCTCTTTTTTTATCATCCTTTCTAAGCATCACATTTTTTAATAGTATAACGCTATCCTATATTTATCCATATTAAACTTTTTAAATAATTTTTACCGATTTTCTTTATATGATTAAAATCTTAACATTTTCTATTCTTCTCATAAACCAAAACTAAACAATAATACAATTATCCAGAATCCTTAATCTCAAATACATATCGAAATTTGGATTTCTTTTACTCGCTAGAAAACTTTCTTGAACGGAGAAAGTGTTTATTTTAAATTATTATGACTTAGCTTCTTATTTAAGTCCATATAAAGGTTTTTCCAACTTACAAATAAGGTGTTTTTGACTTTATTTGAGGAACTAATATGGCTGAACAAGATAAACCTTTACTTTTAAATTTTCATTTGGGAAAGCTGAGCTACATGTAGCTAATATAACATCCAAGTGTATTTATTCACCAATGCTATCATTATTCTATATATATATATATATATATATATTAGAATAATGATAGCATTGGTTATATATATATATATAACATCCAATTGTATTTAGTAGCCAATGCTATTATTATTTCAATATATGTCCATTTTACCAAATAAATGTATTTCCATAATCTTGTCCATTCTTATTGTAAATAACGCTTTGCAACCAATCTTTATTTATATTTGTCTATGCTACCATAAACATTAAATTTTAATTAACAATTTTATTATTTAAAAATATGATTTGTCATTATGAAACTCAATCCAATTTGTTACATTTATATTTATGTTGATATAACTAAATGAATTTCAATTTTTAACCAAAACACAATGAGAATATTAATATTTTAAAAGACAATATCTTTTGTTAATATATGCTAATGAAATCAATATTTAAAAATTAATGAGAATATTAATACTTTGTGCAACCATTCTTTAATTTGTTTTAGCCTTGTTGCTAAAATAGAGTATTGCATAATTCAAGGCGGGATGAGAGCTGAAGGAAAAATGGTGGACTAGGGTTTCTGACAAACCCTTACACAGCAAAAAGACAGAGCAAGCAGCCTCCCAGGTCCAAGCAGGACTGCTGCCAGTTCAGGCTTGACGCAACTGGTAGCTAAAACCGATGAATACTCTGATGGGGGAGGCATCGGTGCCTCCCCCCAAAGACAACAACAATGAAGACCCACCTGAAGGCAGAATTGAAAAGATTTCAAATGAGCATGTAGAGAAGCCAGCGGTATGACCTGCGCAGCAGTAGGAGAAGCACATCCAAGCAGATATGGAAAATAAAAAAGGAGATAACCCTGTAGTATCTGAGCAACCAAAGAAGGCATCGTTGTCCACTTACAATCCCACTGATACAGAAGGACCCAATATTGAGCTCCCCAATCACAGAATCAATGCATAAATACCATACATGAAAGACCATGCACTGATAGGCAAATTTATAGGCTATTGGTCAACTGAAAAAGCTCTACAAGGTTGGATAACCTCAAAGTGGAAGCCCAAAGGACATGTTACCCTACAGCTAGGCCCCAAAGGCTTCTTCACGGCCATCTTCAACTGCCTTGAAGACAGAAATCACATCCTAGATGGAGGACCCTATTTCTTTAACGCAGCAGGTCTCTATCTACGAGATTGGGTAGAAAGATTTAATACAGATAAGGAAGACTTCAGTTGGGCGCCAGTTTGGATCCGCATATACTCTTTACCGCTAGAATACTGGGATGAAGAATCACTTAGAGCCATTGGTAATGGACTAGGCGAGTTCATAAAGGTAGCAGAGGAAATAAAGGTACACAGATATACGTCCTATGCTCATATATGCATTTACATGAAGCTGGGCAAGGTGCTCACAGACTCGGTAAGTCTCCTACGATGACCTTGAATTGATACAACCCATAGATTATGAACATGTACCTTTCAGATGCAAGAGGTGCCATGCCCATGGACACCTATTCCATCACTGCCCTTTAAATGCTCCTCCTAAATCCACAGACATTTGGGGAAAGTATGACATGGAAGGGTTTACTAAAGTGGCCAGCAAAAAGAAACATACCAAAAAACCACCCACAGCACCAAAAAATGCTACTCCATCTTCAGATGTGCCATCCTCAAGCAATAGCTTTGATATTCTGGAAAACATAGATATGCTTGAATCAGATCCACCTGCTACAGCAAAGACAACCTCTGCTCCCTCCACCAAATCTTCCTTTACGCCTATCCATAATGAAGCCAGTCAATCATTGAAAGTTAACACCTCTGACCTACATGCATCAACCAAGTAATGCATCCCCACACAGGCTAACAACAAATCCCTCTGATCCGATAAAGTAATGGACATTGATAACCTATTGACAGACCCTCTTCAGCTAATATCCCATTTGGATAATAGTAGTCAACAAAGTTTAATGGAAGAAGAACCTGAAAGTTTTGATCTAGGTGATATAGACATTTTTAGTCTAGAACAAGCTTGTAAAAGGAAAGAGTTCGACATAATACCGGATAGGCAACTTGAAAATCTGGAAGTAGTACTATTAAGAGTGCATCGACACAGCACATTGGGCATACAACAAGGAGGTAAATGGGACGGGAATCATATCATCAAATATGGGAAGAAGAGATGGAGAAAGACAGATCTACAGCGCACCACTCTAATTGGGGAAATGCTAGTGGAGTCCGAGAGATGCTCCAAGTTGACTAAATACTACCGTTCTCTACCTACAAGTCAACCATGAAGCTCATCTCATGGAATGTCAGAGGACTTAATGGTCGGGGGAAATACAGAATGTTAAAGAACATGATTCAGCAAGAACGGCCACACATTGTATTCATGCAGGAAACAAAATGTAACACTAGTACCTTAGCTTCCATATTATCCAAATCATGGGCGGGATGTCAAACTATTATAGTAGATGCAACAGGCGCTTTGGGAGGGCTTGCCATAGCATGGAATACTCAGCACATATCCCTCATAGATTTCCATGCTTCACACCATTTTATTCAAGCAACTTTCCACCTTCTTGGGACCAACATACATGGCCACTTGACCAATGTATACTTCCCTCAAGATACAATGCAAAAGACTATGGTGCTAAAAACGTTGGAAATTCTTAATTCTACAAGAATTTATCCACTCTGGATCACAGGCGGGGACTTCAACTTAATCACGCGGCTAGAGGAAAAACTTGGAGGCAGGAGAAAGATGGACAGTGAAAGCAATAGCTTTAAAGAATATATTCAAAACAGCTTGCTAATTGACTTACCATTTGACAATGGCACTTACACATGGAATAACAAATGAACGAGATCTCAACAAATATCCTCCAGATTGGATAGATATCTAATCTCAGACAACTTTGTCCATTTAGGTGGTCATATATGCACCTCCATACTCCCCATTGTCGGCTCTGATCATTTGCCTATTTCCTTGCAATGGAAGAATCCTGGAAATTCAAATAGAAAACCTTTTAAATTTGAAGCTTTCTGGCTCACCCACACTGAGTTCAAAAAAGTGGTCAAGTCAACGTGGGAGAGCTTCATTCCCAATGGCGGCTCAACTATGTATCAATTCTAGCAGAGACTGAAGCATATCAAAAGGAAAATCAAGCCCTGGAACTACACTACATTAGGCAATATATTTCAAGAACAAAAAATCCTCGAGCAAAGTATGAAAGAGCTATAACAAAAGATCATCATAGGAGGCAGAACAGAGGAACTAGCAAGTCAAGAACAAGTCCTACTAACACAATTAGAAGAACAAAGGCAACAAGAGGAACTTCTCTGGAAACAAAAGTCAAGAATTAGATGGCTAAAAGAAGGTGAAAGAAATACCAAATTCTTTCATCGCACAACTATTCAAAGAAGAATGAATAATACCATCTCACATATTCAAAATCCACAGGGAGACATTATGGAGAAACAAGAAGATATCAAGAAAGAGATCTCTAATCACTTCAAAACAGTACATCAAGAGCTGCCTATAGATAGGCAGCATGCAATAAATGAAATACTTCAACGTATTCCTAGAATTATAACAAAGGAGCATAATCAGATCTTGCTACAACCGGTCACCCTGACGGAGGTAGAAGAGGCATCAAATCAATTGAACGCTGAGAAAGCTCCAAGACCTGATGGTTTCACTTCTAGCTTTTACCATCAATTCTGGGACTTAATGAAAGTAGAAGTCTGGAAGGTGGTCGAAGAATCCCGAGTTATGCATTGGATACTTCCTACTTTCAATGCGAAATTCATTGCACTCATCCCTAAAGAAGCTCAGCCAAGCACTCCAGAGAAGTTCAGGCCCGTTGCACTATGCAACGTAATATACAAAATAATCTCGAAAGTAATTGCAAATCGCCTCAGACTGCTCCTCCCTCTTCTCATTTCATCGGAACAATCTGGATATGTTGAAGGACATCAAATCTTGGACGGAATTATTCTGAATCATGAAACCATCCATTCCTTAAAGAGAAACAAACGGGCAAGTTTGCTTCTGAAAATCGATTTCTCTGAAGCCTTTGACAAGCTTAGTTGGTCCTATATAAAACATATGCTCACGGCCTTCGGATTCAGCCCAACCTGGGTTAGATGGCTTATGAATCTAATAGCTTCCCCCCTTTGCTCTGTTCTAGTTAATGGAATCCCCTCTAAACCTTACTCCCCTTCCAGAGGAATCCGTCAAGGAGACCCTTTATCCCCATTTCTCTTTATTATTATAGCAGAAGGTCTAGGTCGTCTTATAAAGTAGGTCATTCAATCTCATGACCTTAGAGGCATATTGGTACATGGAACCTCTATGATCACACATCAACAATTTGTTGATGACAATATGCTTTTTGGACATCCCTCTATCAGTGAAGCACGCACCTACAAAGATCTTCTAGAAACTTTCTCCAATGCCTCTGGAACAACAATAAATACTGCAAAATCACAAATATTCTTCTTCCATACTCCAGTAGCCACTCAAAGAATCATTGTCAGAATCATTGGATTCTCTCAAGCCAAACTCCCATCACATTATTTCGGTGCTCCACTGATGGACTCAGCCTTAAAGCATGCCTCCTGGCAACAACTCATTGAGAAAATGGAAAGCCGACTATCGTCATGGACATACATAACACTCAACATGGCAAGCAGGCTCGTCCTAATAAAGGCAGTCCTACAATCCATGCCCCTCTATCTCTTCTCGATTCTTGCTATGCCAAAATGGATGCTAAAGAGAATCAAAAATCTGCAACGTAATTTCTTATGGGGATCCATAAGGAAAAACAAAAAATGGGCATTGGTAAAATGAGACAGTTTGTACACCTAAAAAGCAGGGAGGTCTAGGATTACATGACCCGCAACATAGCAACACATTAATGGGAGCACGAATATGGTGGCAATGAGTTTCAAGCCCACAGAAGCCATGGGCACAACTCTAGACTACAAACATGCAAACAATCGACCACAGCAAGAGCTGATAAGAATAACTACCGCGACCATAGGATCTCTAATCTGGAATGCAACAAAACAGCACAGAGAGATCATGCAAAAGCATAGCTTTTGGGAGATATGGGAAGGGAGAACTACACACTTCTGGACAGATGCATGACAACAGAGACCAAAAGTAGTAGAACTTTTACCTTGCACAAATCATAATGGACACTACATCAACCAGACGGGCCATGTACGACAATTCTGGACCCACAGTACCAATCAAGGCTTCAGGCAATGGAAACCTTCTGCACAAATAACACAGCAAGAAATTGAAGCTTATAACTTGGAGCTATACAAAGAACTCAACAACAGAAGAATCATATATCATACTGGAAAAGATGTTCTAAGATGGGGATACACACCGAAAGGAGTATACACCACAAAAGAAGCCTACCAGCTGATGCTCCAAACACAGGAACCAGTTGATCCTACTTGGAATCACATCTGGGCTATAGGTATTTGGCCAAAAATTTCCACTTTCGCATGGCTGCTATATCATCAAATAATTCTCACCTAGGACAACTTAACCAAAAGAGGATTCCAGGGACCCTCCTATTGTCCTAATTGTCAAAATCAAGAAGAAACTATTCAACACCTCATGGACTCCTGCCACATGGCTAACAAACTGTGGGAAAAACTTACTTTTCAATGTCAATGACCATGCAGAATCCTAGGGGATATCGAGGGCACCATCTGCAACTAGAATCCAGAGCCTTATAATAGTAAAATTCTCAATAAACTATGGACCATTCTGCCAGGCTTCCTTTTTTGGACAATTTGGAAGGATAAAAAACGAATTTTCAAAAACCAAAGAACTACTTTAGAGATCATATGGACCAATATATGTCAGAATATTCAGAAAACTCTAGCTCTCCAACAGTGGAGTGCTAAGGACATGCCCACCCAGACACAAGAACAAAGCATATGGGAAAATTGGAACTTCAAGCTCCAGCAGGTACAACTGGATCCCAACAGACCAAGTACTATCACCAAGCAACTCTCACGTTGGATTCCTCCCCCACAGAAGGTGATAAAGCTAAATTTTGATGGTGCCTCCAAGGGCAACCCAGGCAATGCAGGATATGGTGGCATCTTCAAAGACCATGAAGGCCAACCCTTACTAATATACTTTGGTTCCGTTGGTTGGGACACGTTGGTTCCGTTGGTTGGGACACGTTGGTTCCGTTGGTTCCGCAAGGTATGAACTTAGCACACCAACATAATTTTCATCCCATCATAATAGAGTGGGACTCACAAATCCTAATAAATATGGTCACTCAAATACAAATAGGAAGCAATGCATCGAGAGTTGCAAAAATCTGGAGATTAGTGGCTAGTCTTGAAATAATAGAGCAATGGATGAAAAATAAGATAGCAACCACATTTGTCCATGTCAAAAGGGCCAACAACAAGGTAGCAAATCTCCTGGAAAATATCGGGGTTGAATAGGATCAAGTCCTACATTCTAGCACAATCAACATTCTAAATGACCAATCTCAATTGCAAGCCTGCATTGACCTGGTGCACAAGGACACTCATCTCCCAGATGCGGGTGACAACTCAGGATAATGAAGTGGACACCAACTGGGTTGGCGTGTGGTGAGATCACATGGCCTCAAGTAGGCCGGCACAGTGGTCCAAAAACTGCATTAACAACCATCATAAATGCACCTTGTGTGAGCGTTACCTCCATTCTGATAACTGCCATCAACCTCAACTCAAGGAAAAAATGTATTCTTGGGAGAATATCACCTCTGCTCCTACCTATCCACTCCTGCAACCTCGACCCCTGCAACGCCTCTGCCCTCCTGCAGTGACTGCACCCAGTTCCCGCACAACCACAGGGAAACGCTACAATCTCCTTTGTTATATTGTTGTTGGCCTGGGTATCCATTTCACCCGTAGCCCAAATTGTCATTTTTCCATCCCTTCGGCCCCAGTTACTCATCCCTCTACTGAATTGTCCACAAGCTCCTCTATGACGCTGCATTCCATTATGCCCAATTCAGGTTGAAATTTGCATCCACCAGCAGACAACATGGTTCGACACAAGATGCACAGCCATAGGGGTGGGAACCGTGGGAGCCTGAGTCACACCAAACGCTCTCCTACCTCAGGTACCACTTCCTCTCTAGCTGAGCAAATCCCAAGTTGCTATCCTAATACGTGCACTGGACGAGGTCATCTCCATTTGGTGGCCTCTTCCTCACCTCATAGCAACTTCCCCTCCACTTCTACTCCATCTCCCAGAGGCACTCCACCCACTCCTCCACTGCATTCCCAGAATGCCCAATTCACCTTCAGATCCACCCTGAACATGCCCCTCATCACAACTACCATAACCTTAAGCTTTCACGAGGAAGAGCAGAGCTCTGAGGCACATGCCACTGAGGCTGGAAGAAGCATCATGGCTACTAGGGAGCAAGGTACCAAGGCAATTGAGAGCACCACAGAAGGGTGCAGCCATGCCAAAGCCAAACATGAACTGGCAGAGATGAGTATTCAAGGCGCAGGGGAGAGGAGCAGGAGCAGCAGACCATACGCGCAGGGAAGGAAGTGAGCAAGGCTCCGCAAACAAACTGGGTAATCGACGAATACTGCTGCCTCATCGAAGAAGAACAACTGGCTTTGCAGGCGGGTGACACAGAGACTTCGCTGCTGGCAAGTGGCGACATGTACGAGTATCGATGCTTCATCGTGGAGGAGAACCCTCCGTCACCGCCACATCCCTAGCCTGCCACGTCGCTGCTGTGTGTTAGCCTCTTTTTCTACCACCTTGCTGCCGCTCAGCGTGCCACGAGTCTGCCACATAGTTCGCCACCCAGCATGCCACATGTCTCAGGTTCGTTGGGACTATGTTTTTTTATCTTTTTGTTTTCAATTGGATTTTGGGGAAAAAACCATAAGATTTTCAGATCTTCAATTGGGTTTTTCATTTTTTGGTCTCATTAGATACAATGATACAAAACTGGATGCTTTGCTGGTTTCCCCTATGTGGGCAGCAAGCTAATTTTCTGAACTTTTTTTTATTACGAACCGGTTTCCCTTCTGGGCAGTTCAATTCTAGACTTTCGCTAGTTGATGCTATTCCTATGGCATGGCTAAGTACAGGCTTCGGCCTCAGTGTATGATATCTTTTTTCATCAATAAAATTAATATAACTTAGGAAAAAAAAAATACTTTAAACAACATTATATTTTGTTAATCTATACTAATGAAATCAATATTTAACATTTTAATCATTTAATTTGAAGTGATTTTGCTAATATTTTAAATATTTTAATTTAGATTTAATAATATCATATTCATAAAATAAAAACAATATTTATACTAATTAAATGAATATTTAGCGTTTAATGTCTATTATCATTTTCACTCAAAATGATTTTAGTTATATTTTATTATTAAAAAACTATCTTTATTTATTATTAATAATATTATATTCAGAAAATAAAAACATAATTAAATTCTTATTCTTTATTTATATTAATATCCATATACGATTAATACATAATTATATTTTTAACATTTCATAAATGGTAAAGCAATGTCTAAAAGAGTGATACGTAATGACACTAACGAAAAATTAATTATATATTTTACTTTTAGTAAATAAGAAATAAATATTATTAGAAAAACTCTCTTACTTGATATTTATTATATTATGTTTATAAAATAAATAATTGATTATATTTTCTATGTTTTATTGGTATTAAGCTATTAGGGGTATAGCTTGTTGGCTAACGGACATATTTCTAAGGCGTTCGTGTCATTGTGTAGGTTACAAGTTCAAACCTTCACTTACATATGTGCCATGGTTATAGGAAGTATGGTTGTGCCTAGAGGTTATAGTGGTAGCAGTAGGGGATTAATATTATGTCACACTAGTTCGAGAGCCTGCATAAGTTCAAACCTCGACTTACTCGTGTTTGTGCCTAGAGGTTATAATGGTAATAGTAAGGGATTAACATCGTATCACACTAGTTCGAGAGCCTGCATAAGTTCAAACTTTGACTTACCCGTGTGCCATGTTGTGGGTAGTACGAATGCACCTAGAAGTTATAGTGACAACAATAAAAAATTGACATCATGCCACAGCAATTCGAGAACTAACACGTTACTAATTCCTCCAATCACAAAAAAAAATACGTCATTAATAATAAAATAATACATTAATATATTCTTAATTATTCATATATGATAAAACCAACTACTAAACGAATAAGAGGGGATGACACTCTCCCCCTTACTCTTCACTCATACTTCATCTTCATATCAAGAAAACATTGTTATATCCTTACCTTTTAATACATGAGAAATGGATCCCTCTAAACTAGTGATCAGGTTTGATAAATTTATTTTAATTTCACATTTTCTATTAAAAAATATTAAAATTTAACTATACTTGAAGTATTATATTTTGAAAATTTATAATTATATAAAATTGCAATAAAAAATTATATTAAATAAAAATTAGAAATATTCATATTTGTTTTAAATTTCAAAATATTTTTAGCATTATTATTTTTTTAGTTTATTAATTTAGTATATTATGGTAATTTGATCTAATGTATTTTTATCAAATTATATAAATAAAATGTTAAAAAAATTTAATTAATTTTTATCTTTTTAAAATAAACTATATTCATCATAGTGAATATTATTTTTTTTTTTGGTCAAATAAGAGTGGAGCCTTCTATTAACCGCAAGAAAGATTACATATGTTACATGGCTTTACAAAGTAAGGATCAACAAGGCTCACCCTATGAAGGGTAACCAAATACATAACCCGAAACTAACCCAGAACCATCTAAGATTTCGTGAGATCTGACAATCATCAACACTCTCATCTCAGCAACATGCACCCCTTTTACCCTGTTCACAGACCCGAAATGATTGTGAGCCATTGGTTTATGAAAGTTCGGGTCCGTTTTGAAACTTAAGCTCCGATTACTTGTGGAGCCCAACAATTGATCTGACAGTCCTTCGCGATTTCAGAGCGGAAACCTGCACGGTCTATAATTTCCTTTTCGGACCTGATGAGGATTATAAATCGTTAGACTAAAGAGCATCGGGTCCGCTTTGGTGGTTAACCGTCGATTGCTTTTCTGCTCGATGGCCATTAGATTACTCAGGCTATCAAGATCTGTGGCCGATGACCCACGAAGAAACCTGTTGTTTACCCAGTGCTTCTCCCCTGTGGAAAGCTCTGTTTTCAGCATTTATCTTCTCCCTTTTTTCCTTTTCTTCTCTTTTTTTGAATTTAACGGTTAAAAGGACTTACACTTCCGCTTTCTCCTGCTTCCACTAGTCTTCCTTCTTGTTCAGTCTAGATAGTTTGGAAGTTTTCTATGTCTTTGTCTGCCTCTCTTTGACAATGCTCACACAGTTTCCCCCAAGGTATCGAGTCCCATGCATACCTGCTGTAAATTTCTTTGCAAATCACTCCATTCGCCAGATGGTCAGCCAGCATATTGGCTTTTCTCTGCACATGAACGAAGCTGGTTGTTCTTCGGGTTTGTTGGTGGGAATGAATATGATGAAAGACCTGCAAAATTCTCCAATGTTTTGATACTTTTCTAAATGCTTTCCCATTGCAGATCTTCTTGGCTGCATTAATAACCAGTTTCGAGTGAGCTTCGATGATGACATTACGAGAATTTGACTCAATTCGTATTTCTAGGCACTACTCTAAGGTCATGAGCTCTACCATGTTATTTCAAGCAGTTCCCAGATAACTATAAAATATGTCCTTTATGCACTCTTGCTCATCTCTGATGACCCCACCAAAACCTGCCTTCCCTAGGTTTCCTTTAGAGGCTCCATCTATGTTAATTTTCAAGAAACCATGAGGAGGAGGTTGCCAAAAGTCTTTACCAACATTTAACCGGCTCACATCCTTGTGTGTGCTCTGGGGAACTATCGAATGGAGACCCAACTACAGCAGTATATGAGTGTCCTGGGGCAGAGTCGGGTTCTCAGGAGGTCTCCCTAACAAGGCACCAACAATTTCTTTGAGTTGTCTTAATATCTCTGCAATGGTGTTCTGGGTTGAGCCTGTTTTTCCCTTGAAAATCCTACCATTTCGTTCTTTCCAGATGTCCTAGATTAAGAAGCCTCGAAATAGAGTCCAAGCATTGTTGATGATCTCATTGCTTGAGAAGTTCCTTCTCCAATTCCTCAAAGTGTTGGTGATAGTGAGGCCAACCCTGTCAGTTTTGTTGAAGAATGAGGTCACCCAACCCCACAATGTTGAGGTGAAGGGAAAAAGTTTGAGTAAGTGTTCCATCGTCTCGTATTGTGTACCACACATATAGCATTTGGATGGGCCAACAAAGCCTTTCTTCAGAAGATTTTCCCAAGCTAGAATTTTCTTTTGTTGAATTAACCACATGAACAACTTCATCTTCATCCAACGCGGGTGCTACCAAAGGTTCTTCCATGCCTTATCAGGGTTTTGATGATCGAACCCTAGGACTATTTGTTTGGCTTATTTTAGGTTAAAGTTACCTTCTGTGTTTCTTCCCCATATTAGTTGCGTAGGCGAGGATGAAACCAAAATCTTCCTTTGTTCCAAGTCCATAGCAAGAGAGTTTGCCTATGCTTTCAAAGGGTTGTCTTCCCTATAGCCTAGATCCTTCCATATTCTCCATTTGTCGTTGTTCCTTACCTGCTCCGAGAAGTCACTGACCATGCATAAACCTTTGTTGTCAATGTCATTCTTGAGATTAGTTAGTTCTTCCCTAAACAAGTTTGGTTCTTGCTGCCAGTTTTCCTCCCAGAATCTTGCCAGGTTCCCATCTCGAATCTCCTAGAAGCTGTACTATTGGACAATGCCTCTATTTTCCGAAGAAATATTCCAAATTTGGGAACCCTTGATAAGCCCAAACATTCGAATATGATCCATCTCTAGCCAATTTATTGCATATTTCTATTTCCAAATCTTGGCCCATTGGGTTATCGATTCCTTGAGCAACCTCCACCAAAGCTTTGCACCCGAAACTCTGCTGATGGTTTCAGGGTCATGAAGCCCCAAACCTCCATGGGCCTTAAGTTTGCATAGCTCTTCCCAAGCTACCAAAGCCAACTTCTTTTTCTCTTCCCCTTTTCCCCAGAGAAAGTCTCTTTAAATGTTCTTGATCTGTTATAAAACTCTTTTAGGAACAGGATGAGTGGACATTATGAAAATAGGTATGGCCTGCAAGATAGCTTTTGTGAGCATAAGGTGCCCTTCTAAATATAAATATCTGCATGTCCATTTCCTGACCTTATCCTGGAGTTTGTTAATGACCGGCTCCCACACTCTGTTTCTTAGAGGTTTGTCTGTGAGGGGCACTCCCAGGTACTTAGAGGGTAGTTGATCCCTTTGGAACCCTAGAATTCTGGTAAGATTTCTCTGAATAGCAATGTTAGTGTTAAAAAAGAAAACTTTTGATTTGTTAAGGATTACCTCTGTACCAGCGGCCATAGCAATTTCGTTCAAGATTTGTTTGAAAGCTTTGGGTTCCTTGGCTGTGGGAATGCCCTGTAGCATAGTGTCATCTACAAATTGTTGGTGTGTTGAGGTCACTCCATCTATGGTGAGTTTCAAACCCTTGATTCTTCCCTCATAACTTTCCATTTTTATCGCTCTTCCTAGCCCTTCTATCATGAGCACAAAGAGGGAGGGCGAGATTGGATCTCCTTGTCTTAGTCCCCTAGAAGGCATGAAGGTTCTTGAGGGCAAGCCATTAAGAAAGATTGAGAAACTAGTTGTGGATTCAAGGGTCATAACCCATTTGATCCAATTGTGGTCAAAACCATAAGCTTTCAACATTGCCCTAATGTACGACCAACTTAGCTTGTCATAAGCTTTCACTAGGTCAAGTTGTATGATCATACCAGCTTGCTTGTTGCCTTTCAGGGAGTGTACCATCTCATGAGCTTGTATGATATTATTGAGAGTCTGTCTTCCTTCCACATAACCAGTTTGCTCCTCTGATACGAGAGCTGGAAGAAGGGGCTTGAGTCTGTTACCAATTACTTTTGAAATAATTTTGTACACCACATTACATAAAGTTGTGGGTCTGTATCTATCCGGTGTGATGGCTTTATCCTACTTTGGAATTAATGCTATAAAAGAGGCATTGAGAGCCTTCAGGACCGATCTGCATCTTCTTGAGTCTTCCACCACCTCAAAGATATCTTATTTGACTATTTTCCAGCATCCTTTGAAAAAGTCCACATTGAAACCATATGGGCCAAGAGCTTTCCCATTTTGCATCTTATTGATAACTTCCCTGATCTCATCTTCGGATACTAGCCTATTGAGATTATGATTGTCTTCCCTTGTGACAAGCTTGGGAATATACCTTGTGAATTTGTTAATGAACTGTGATCTGTCTAAGAGAGTCTCCTTTGCAATGTTGAGGAAGTGTTGTACTAGGACAGATTCCATTTCCTTGTGGGTGACAAGCTATTTCCCTTGAGAATATTTTAGGTTTTGAATTCTGTTGTGTGATCTGTGACTCAAAGTTGACTTGTGAAAAAAATTTGTGTTTCTTTCCCCTTCTTTAATCCACTGTACTCTCGATTTCTATCTCTAGAAAATCTCCTCTTGCCTACACCTGTCATCCCATTCCTTCTAAGGAATATCTGCTTGAGATATCCTTTCCTCGTTAAAGCCCTCTATGATCATAAGCTGATTAATCCCCTAAAGTTTCTATTCAACTTCTTTTTTGGCTTTGAAAAAGTTTCCAAACTATTTTTTGGTCCAATCTTTGAGTTTAACTTTGATGTGTTTAATTCTTTGTTGTAGCATGAACATTTTGGTGCCTTGAAAGGTCAACTATTCGATCCACCATTTATCAATATTGTTAATGAAGTTAGGGTGAGAGAGCCAGACATTTTCAAACCTGAAAGGTTTGTTCCTCGATGTGCCCATAAAAGAGGCTTCAAGATGGACTCGCCAGTGGTCTGGGCCTCTAAAAGGAAGAATTGAAGCTGACATGTTAGGCCTGTGAGAAATAGGTCCTATGAGATCATGAATCTGTCTAGTTTGGAGGCAACTTGAGAAGCCCCTCCTCTCTTTTTGTTCCAGGTAAAGGTGCCATTTATTGTTTCAGCATCCACTAATCTCATGTTATTTATGAAGTTATGGAAGGCAATGGAGTCTCTGCCTAGTGTTCTGGTACCCCCTTTTTTCTCTGTAAGAGATTTGATCATATTGAAATCCCTTGCTAGAATCCAGGGTATATCAGGATATCTCTCTTTTAGCTCCTCAAGGGAAGTGAGAAGCTTGAGTTTGTCTTCTAGTTTTTGAGGACCATAGACATTTGTAATCATGTAACTCTCCTTATCACCCACAGGTTGTATTACTAGCGAAAGATAGTTCCTGGATGCTTCCGCGTCAAGGATTCCAAGTTTTTGGGGATCCTAGAGCATAAGAATCCCTCCTGTCGAGTTGTCTGCCTTAACCTCTAGATACTCACACCTGCTCAACCATTTGCTATGTATTTCTCTAATTTTATCCATTGAGCATTTTGTTTCCTGAATGAAGACCATGTCTGGTTTTTCTTCTTTTATTCTACTGCTTAGATTTCTTTGTTTCATTTTACTTCCTAGGCCCCTAATATTCCATGTTGTGAACTTCATTAAGAAAGGTTTGTAAAAGAGTAACTGGTGAGATCTTTCATCTCACCTAAGTTTATCATGAGTTTTCCACATTCTGTTAGCAACTCATTCTGTCTTTTCCTTCCTCTTTTCCTACCCGGGTTCTTGGAAGAGTGCCCCGGTGTATCCTCCATTGTCTTCACCCCTCTATTTTCTTGGCTTTCATGGTTTCTTTTGACTCCAGAGCTTTTCGATTGGGATCTCCATAGGAAGAGTTGTTGAATCCTATCAAACTCCTCTTTTGGCAGGGAGTCAACTCCTTTGGTAATGCCCTGCTCTAGAAACTTTTCTAGATCCAAGTTTTCCTTCTCAAGAATCTCCTGTAGTTCATGATCCTCTGTTCCCACCTCACTTGGGGTCATCTCATGGTCCCTGCTGAGCTCCACACTGCTCGGTAGATCATCCTATTGCTGGTTGTTTTCTGGTATGTCCTCCATGCTAGTATCCCTATCCTTCTCATTTGTCTTAGTCTCCGATTTTTTGTTTTCGCCGTTGTTTCCAATTTCTTCTTCTAATATTTTGAAACTATTATGGCTCAGTGGTCTGTCCTAGTTGACTTTCTTTTGGTTCCGCTTTCCTCCTTTCCCTTTAATCCCCACCTTAGCGAAATCCTCGAGATCTTTGCTTGTGGTGATTTTTTTTGTTGCTTTCTAGTTTGTTTAATTGGCAGTCTCTGTATAGGTGCCCATGTTCATGGCACTTGCAGCACCTAAATGGGACATGCTCATAGTCCACTACCTACATCCATTCCTCATCATAAACTTCTAAAATGATCTCGTCTGGGAGTGCCCCAGGTAGGTCCATTACCACATAGATCCGGGCAAAGGAAGTGTATTTTCCTCTTAATGTTGCATCTGATATCTTTATAAAATTCCCTAGTTTATTGCCAATAGCCTTTAGAGACTCCAACAGCTAATAATCTAAAGGAATGGAGTAACGTATTATCCATACCGATACTGAAGTAAATGTTTCTCATTCTGGCACAAAGTTCATCACCCAAGGTCTCATGTACAGGCCTGCAACAGCGTAAAAATAGGGTCCTCCCTCAGACACTGTCTTTATCTTCTAAGCTCATTAGCACTACTATGAAGAAACCCTTGGATCCAAGGTGAAGGTTTATTTCTCCTTTTGGTTTCTAGTGGTACCTTATCCATGCATGTAAGACCTTCTCTATTGGCCAGGTCCCCATAAATTTGGATATGGTCGCGTGTTTCACCATGTGATCTCTGTGCACCTGTAGTGCTGGGTCACTTAAAACGACCTAGGGAGTGATAGTCGGCTTGGGTTTGCAGCCCCCTGTCGCCCTCAAAGGTGCATTTTTCTGACTGCTACCCTCATTCCTTTTCTCCCTGCTATCTTTCTCATGATTTGCTCTTTGTTCGTGAGTTTTAATTTTTTCCGATTAGTGTCCTCAGTAATCCACTCTGTTGGTTTCTTGAAGTGATGCAGATAAGTTTCCTTGTTTTTGTTCTTGACTATGTGATTGTAGGAGGGAGCAGAACTCCCTCCTCCATGACCCGCCATGGTCACCAGCTTCCAACCCTGACTCAAACCCTAGATCAGAATGCTGCTCTCTGCTTTTTGCCTCCGCTTGTGAGATATAATTTGTTTTCATCTATGAATCATTTTGCTATCATAGAGAATATTAATTATTATCATTATTATAAAATATAAACTATTGTAAATATTTTTATTTTATATTAAAGAATGAAAAATATATTTTCATAAGGTATATATTTATAATATTTTATAAGTCTATACGAATATATTATTAATATAAAGAAATTTTGTATTATTTTTTTATTTTTATATTTCACAAATTGATAATGGGTATGAAATTCATCGAAGTTGGCAACACTTTTGTGATAGGTGTGATAGGTAAGCTACAAGAAGAGATGAATTTGTGCAATTGCAAGAGTAAATTTTTTATAAGAAGTGTTCCTTTAAAATGGTGCTGACCTATAAGCTATAGGAAGAGATGAATTTTTGCGATTGCAGGAGTAAATGTTTTATAAGAAGTGTTCCTTTAAAATGCTCCTTAAATTATTCTTTACGAAATTTGACATTGGGGAAAGAGAAGGATAACTATTTTATTAATTAATAATATAGTTATTAAATAAAATTGATTTATATCATAAAATAAATATAATTTATTTTTCTTTTACAAATTCAGTTGCTATATTAATCTCTGAAAAAAAGGAAGAGGGAGTCAGGACTCCTGAAATACAATAGATGTCGAAGAAATTCAGGATCTGAGGAGTTACATAGCAGAAAGTTCTCCTTAATCCTCCTTGTTCTTGTTTTAAGAAATTCTCGACAGCAGTAGATTCTTACAAATTGGAACAGCAAAAATTGACATTGACAAATCATTTCTGATTTATGCTAGTGTGGTTGTGATGTTGTGTTGTATATTCCTCCAGCTTTTCTTCACATTCCTTATGACTGGCGCTTGATGGATTTGAGATTTCGTTGTTGGAGATATTCTTCATAAAATTCAGGGCCGCGATGAGCTCTTTAGCCTGGCTGCCTCTTATGGACCAATGATTGAACTGATGAGGGAGGGGAATGATCCTGTGCTGGATAAGATAGAAGGCATTGGTAGATTGCCTATGAGTGTTAACAAACAGGGATACAGATAAAACCTCTCGGCCACCAGAATTCGGTGAAATGGCAATCAAATGGTCTATTGGAATCAAGGGCGCTGAGTGGTAACGATGAGAAGGGCAGGTTGGACGAAATTCGACCTCGGGGGAAGAAAGGGGATCCAGAGAGAGGCAAAAGATGACTTGAAGACTTCTCATAAAATTCATATAGGCAAGGGTGTGAAGAGAGAAGGTAATGATAGAACGTAAAAGGAACAGAGCTTTGGGAGAATCGGGTCTGCACCAAATCCTGTTGCATTTAAGGTAATTGATGGATGTCTGGGAGAGTTGAGACCACTTCTTAGTGTCAGGAAAGATTGGATTGATGCAAGTTGAATAGAATCGATTCATGGCAGAGGTTGATGACTCACCACAGTGTTGCAACATAAGCTGCCCATAATCCTTTCGCAGACCTTGTTTGCGTGCTGGTCAACATGCTTATTGAGATTACGGAGAATGTGATGGTACTATAGGATGCCCAATGTTTGATTCAAGAGCTGGCAACTCTAGATGACCTGCTGAAGCAGGATGTTGGGAGACTCTTTTTGTTGGATCATAAGGCTTATCAACACCGAGGAATCTCCAAAAATCTTTGTTGTTCTCATTCCAAGCTTGATGAGCTGCGTTAACCCCTGATAAAGAACCAACGCTTCTGCCCGATTGTTGGATAAGTTCCCAAGACCCCATTCGTAATAGAGAACGCATTCCCCATTAGCATTAAGGATCAGGCCTCCTGCTCTAGCTATTCCTGGGTTTGACTTAGATGCTTCGTCAAAGAATAGGTAGTAGTTGTTGCAGTTTTGTAACCAGTTGGAAAACTCCTCCCCTTTTAATCTGATTTTCCATTGATGGATTTCCTGATTGCGCTGGACTTTCCCTGTCTTACCTTTCTGAATGTTGTTGTTTTTATCTAGGTTGTAACTGATGAAGCTTCTTTCCTCAACATTGTACTTTGTTACATCGATGTTGCTATGTGTTTTGACTGAAATGGTTTCGAGAGCAAGATTCTTTGCCCTGTTGCTGACAATTCTTGATGCCGTATTTTATCTTAAAAATTCTTCGGTTTCTTGCTAGCTAGATACTCCACAACATTGTGTAGGGGAGGGTATTCCATACTCTCTTCACTAGGTTGCTTCCCTTATTTCCCCAGGGACAACTCATTTTCCAGGCAAGGATCACTTCCCCTATTGATTGCTGGGAAGTCCATGGTAACTTATCAACGAGGTCTAAATTTTTCCAACAGTCCATAGCATAGGAACAGTCGACAAAAAGATGATGCATGGTTTCTTCAGCGCCACAGCAATTGGGGCAGCGAGATGGACCGTTAATACCCCTCTTTTGCAAGTTCTCCGCTGTTAAGATTTTCCCTTTTAGAAGGTTCCATGTAAAGAATTTGATTTTAGGCAGTGCCTCTGATTTCCAAACGATTATCCATTGATTCCATAATGGCATGTGGAAGGCGCTGTAGCTGATATGCTGATGTCCTGCTTGAATAGAGTAATCTGATCTTGAGGGGTCCCAACGGAAGCCGTCCTTCTTGTTTTTTTTAATAGGTGCTTTACCATGGAGCAGAGACAGAAGAGCGAATAAGCTGTAATTAATATCATTGGGAATAGCAGGGAACGCCCATCCAAGCGAGATGTGAGACAAAGGATCCCATCTAGAGATTTGATCAAGATAAAAGATCCCTCTGTTGTTGAGGAAAGTCAAAATAGGAATAGTTTCGTTATGCCTATTTGTTGGCTGTTGTCCCAAGATTTTATCAGCCCCAATGTTTATGCTAGATCCTCCCCTAGGGACTTTGGAAATATTCTGAGTCATCATAGGAATAGCTTTTTTGCACAGTCGCCAAATTTTTGAGGAGTCCCTATTGGGGATATCAGAGTCTAGAAGTTGCTGCCTAGGGAAGTTCAGATATTTGCTTTCCAGGACCCATTTCCACCACGCCGGAGCACCAGTGATGAGCCTCCAAACTATCTTCCCTCTGAAGGCAAGATTATTGAAAGTGGGTGACCTAACACTGAAACCCCCTCTGTCCTGTGCCTAAATTACTTGCTTCCAACTGACAAGGTTGAATTTCTTCTTGTCGTTTTTCCCCCCTTGCCAGAGAAAATGTCGTAGGACAACATCCATTTTGTGTAGGAAAGAGGCAGGGGCTTAGAAGAGAGAAAAGCGATAGAGGGGTAGAGAGGAAATACCTGATTTCAGAAGGGTGAGAAGGCCTGCTGGGTTGAGCTGCATTGAACCCCATTGCTAAACTTTCCTCTTCATCTTGTCAATGATGTTGTCCCAGGTTCCTGCTTTCAAAGGTCCTAGGCTCACTGGCATGCCCAGGTAAGAGAAATGAGTCCAATCTAGATTGCGAGAGACTCCAAAAATATTTGCAATGTTGTGAATGACCTGATTAGAAGCATTCCATCCATAGATACAACTTTTTTGCTAGTTGATCAGGCCTCCGGAGTACTCCATTAATTTGTCAAGAAGAGACTTGAACCTTCGTGCTATGGTGGTGGAGGCTCCTCCAATGAGCAAGGTGTCATCCACGAACTATGAGTGGTTGATATTCTTGGCTCCATTTCCAAATTTTATACTGGAAATGAGACCCACTCTTCTGTTGTGGTTCAGAGCTTGACTGAAGGATTCCGCCATGAGAATGAAGAGATAAGGGGAGAGGGGCAGCCCTGTTTGAGAACCCTAGAAGATTGAAAGGCATCACCCGGCCTTCCATTGACGAGAGGGGAGATCCATGGTCCAGAGATGCAAGCAAAGATAAGACTGAGGAAGGGTGACTCAAACCCCATCTTCTTTAAAACGACAAAGACGAAGGAGTGTCTAACTCTATCTAATGCGTTGGCCAGGTCAAGTTTGAGGATGAATCCTTTCTCCTTCCTAGATAGACTCGAGTGAATGGCTTCTTGCACAAGCATAATAGAGTCAATAATTTTTCTGTTGGGCAAGAACCCTCCTTGATTTTCAGAAATCAAAGAGGGAAGGAGAGGTTTGAGTCAAGATGCTAAGATTTTGGACAAGATTTTATAAGAGGAATTGCAGAGGGATATGGGCCTAAACCAAGAGAAAGAAGAAGGTCAGTTTTCTTTAGGGATGAGGGAAAGGAATGTTGCATTAGTGTAACCACCTATCTTGCCCTTCCGCTGAATCCACCTGATCATCTTGATTAGATCCTTTTTTATTAAAACCCAGAATGCCCTGTAGAAACATATGGGGAATCCGTCAGGCTCGGGCGCCTTATCAGGATTCAGGGTCCAAATTGCACTTCTTATTTCCTCCTCTTCGATTTCTTTATTCAGGCTATCATTAATGTCCTTGGTGAGACCTTTAGGGAGGTGTTGAAGAAGGTCATCATAATCCTCTTCTCCTTTGGTTTCAGTAAGCAGATCTCTATAGTATTTTGTGGCAGCGTTTCTAATGGCCTCTTGAGTGTTTTGCTGATTTCCCTCCTTATACAGGATTGAAAAAACATTATTCTTGAGTTTTCGAGTTGTGGCCTGATTATGAAAAAATGTTGTATCTTTATCTCCGCCTTGGAGCCAGAGTTGCCTAGATTTTAGCCACCATTTGGATTCTTCTTCCCTTCTTATATGACTCAGTTGAGAGTAGAGGTTCCTTTCTTGCTCCATTCTCTGTTGGGAGAGTCCTTGTTCATCTATCATTCTCTGGATTTTCTCTAGATCAGTCTTAACTTTCTTTTTGGTCTCCTCAGGTTACTTATAATTGACTCTTGCCCATTGTTTGACAGCCTGCTTGACTTTTCTTTGTTTGGTCTCCCAAATGAAACTTGGTGATCCTTCTACATGCTAATTCCACGTTCTTTGGACAATTTCTCTAACGGCTGGAGCCTCATTCCAAAGAGGGCTATATTTAAACGGAATGGAACCAACGGGGCAATGAGTTTCCAGCGTGAGGGTAATGGGATAATGATCAGAGGCAGATGAGGTGAGAACGGTGGCATATCCCATGTAGAAAGAGGAAAGAAAAGAGATGTTGATGAGAAACCTATCCAGTCGTTCCATTATGTTGCCCGAGCGAAGTTTGCGGTTGCTCCAAGTGTACCTACGGTTTTTTATGGCCACGTCCACTAGATCGTGGTCTTGAATGATAGCCTCCGGCCGGCCTCTGAAGGGATCTGGAGAAAAGGTGCCTCCCCTTTCTTCATTAGCATGCAGTATGAGATTGAAGTCATCGGCCACTATGATATTTGAGCTTAGCTCACCATCGATACTAGCCTGAAGGTCACCCCAACATGTTTCCTTTTCTCTGTAGTGATTGGGGGCATACACGTTGTAGATGATTACAGTTTGGTTATTCGTTTTGCTATCGAATGATGTTCTGATCCAATGCTGCACTAGATTTACTGAGACGCAGTTCCACTTGTTGTAATCCCAAAGGGTGGCTATGCCTCCTGAAGCTCCTCTTGCATCGCTGACGCACCCTTTGTATTGATTACGCTGGTCTATAATGCCTCTCATTACTTGTTGATCCTGTTTTGTTTCTTGAATCAGTAATATTTCTGGCTTTTCACCATGGATTGAATCTCTGAGGGCAGAGATTTTGGAGGGGTGCCCTAACTCCCTACTGTTCCAAGACAGTATTTTCATCATTGGATACTTGGCGTGCGGAGAGGTGCTCGCCTCTCTTGCTCTTTGTGGTTTGTTTCTTTTTCTTGATGTCCCTGAATGAAAGACTCTATTGGGGTTTGAGTTCCCATGGCTATATCTTTCTGAGCGTTCTCGTCCCTATGTTGCTTAGCTGATTTTCTGCTAGGTCCAGGTTTCTTATGGGTATCGCTGGCAGTTCCATGTTCTTTAGTGCTGCTTCTGGTATGTCTAGGAAAAGAGGGTTCTAAAGAAGCTTGTGATGAGGTGATCAGAAAGGGAGGGGGATCAGAGGGCTCGGAAAGATTCAGGGGGGCCTGAGGAGGATCCATAGAGGATGGATCAAGGGAGGATAAGACTAGGAAGGGGTTAGAGGAAGAGGGGATCGGAGGATCAGGAGAGGGGTGGACAGATGAAGGAGGGGAGGATGAAGATGGTCGAGAAGCAGAGGGAGCTGGAGGAATTGATTCCTGGGAGGGTTTTGGAGGAGGGACAGACTTCTTCTTTTTGACCGATTCCCATTGGCCCTCTTGATCACCGCTTTCTGCATCAACAAGTTTAGGGCATCTATTGGCGAAGTGTCCATAGTCGTGGCATACCTTGCATTTAAAAGGTATCTGCTCGTAATCCAACTACTGGATATGGCTCCATTCATCCACTTTCAGTTTTATTTCTTCTGGTAGACCTTTGCCAAGATCCACTTCGACACAGATCCTTACGCAGGCATGCATGTTATCTTTTGGCTCACTGCGATTGATGTATTTTCTCACTGCATTCCCGATGGCACGGACAGACTCATCTCCCCAGCAATGGAGGGGGAGGTGAGGGAGACGGACCCATACCGGGACAACAATGGGGACGTCCAGTTCAGGATCAAAGTCTAGAGTCCATTTGTTGAGGTAGAGGCCCCTGGAGTCCATAAAATAGGGCCCGTTTCTGAAGATTAAGTCCTTACCCTCTTTGGATTCAAAGTGAAAATTGAAGTACCCTTTCCCACAGAACCTGATGGAGATTTTCCCTTGGATCTTGTCGACCCAGTTTCTTTCGACCCATCTTTGTACAGTTCTAGGAGAAGGCTAGAGGCCTGTGAATTGTCCTATGAGACCTTTTTCAGCGAGAGGAAAAGCCGCCATGCGTGGCAAGGACGGAGGCAGCTGAACTTCCTGGAGCACATCTATCTTCTTGACAAATCTTGTTAGAGAAGGCCTAGGGCACTGCGGAGGTAAGGATTTCACCAGTTCAGAGAAAGCTCATTGAGAGTCGACCCCCTGCAGAGACAGATCCGAGGGGGCCATGGCCGGAGGCCAAAGCCCAGGCAGGCGCAGTGATCGTAGGGGGAACGCAGTAGAGGGTTCACGCGCGCGACAGTGGAGTAGCGGTTCAAGGTTTTTGCAGAGATGGCTATCTAGAGCGACACTTAAAATAAATATAATTTATTAATAATATTAATTTATATTTAATTTTTAAGTTCAATTTTGTATTACTTGGGAGATACGTTATTAGTAAATCATGTATAAAGTTAGTACAACTTCAATCTTTTGTAAGGAAAATTTGAGTTAATAGAGGTGGAGTATTAAGAAAAAGACTCTTCAATTGATCACAACAATGCCCTACCACAACCAAATTACTAGAAAATACATGGAAACAACAACATATCATACTCATGAATCTGAGGATGTCATAGGATCAAGGTCCTTTCCAAGTGTGGAGGGATTGGACTCTCTTTGGAGATGACTCTCCAACTGGACCAAGCGGCCATATAATATTTCCAGGTAGTGCAACTCATGGTGTTGCACCCTCCGGATTTCATTCAAGAAGGAAATGATATCATTTCTATCTTCATGTTTCTCTTTCGGAATTCCCCCTAACTGGGTCTTCAGTGACAAATGTAGGGTGATGGAGTGCATGTATTGGTTCCTTCTTCCCTTAATACGACCAAGGTCACGAATCCAATTACATACCTCATCCTTAATTTATGTATTTGATTAGGCCTAGCAATCACAAGTAACATTTGTCTCAAGTTGAGAAATGTACTCCTGAATGTTAGCAGAAGTAATCTTGGGCTTGGGTCTGGCTTTGCCTGCCAACCCCTTGTTGGTTGCACATCCTCTGTCTAAGCATTGTGACCAAGAGAGAAGAAAATTAATCACATAATTGGGAATACCACCAACTCCCCCAAAAAGAAACCCATGCAACCAATACCCTTTCAACTACAAATTGACAACAAAGTAACCACTAAAGGCCTTGATTCCCCTCCACCCCCCCCAAAAAAAAACAATCAAGAAACAAAAAACACCTAAAGACTCAACCCGTGATGATCCCTAAATAACTAGGCAGTCGCATGAGGAAGTTCATTTAACTAATCTGAACTGAGCATTGAGAGACTAATGGAAATAAGCCATAACCTTTTCATCGTGAAAGAGACTAACAAGGATGCAACAAGGTAAATGCAGTAGCTACAAAAAAACCTAACTAACCCGAGACATGTAAAAGGAAATGAAAAACAAATAAAAGGAAGGGAACAATTACTTATACTGTGCTACCCAAGACAATTGCTGCTGTCAAAAGTCATGACTATCACACCTAAGTGAAGGTACCGATGAATTCTACTATACCAAAGTGATATCTCCAGTTTATCCCACTTCACATCTCTCTAGCAACTCCATGACCTTGTGCAACTCTCCCACCCACTCCATGAATGTCCAACATTCACACATAAACAATAGGAGTAGGGATAAGTGGAATCCACAGTGGGTCATTGCTTTATTGTACCATGGGAAAGAAACCCCCGGACTCGGAAAAGTCAATTCTCACACCTTCTTCTAGCCAAGCATGCTACAAATTCAAGCCTATCAAAGAAGATCAAATGGAAGTTTAATTCCATCACTAGGTGCACTCCCACCTAAGAATAAATTACCAACTCCACACAGTAACATCATAATTCAAAATTCCTAAAACAAAAAATCATAATATCGAAAAAAAAATAAAAAATGATATACATTTTGAATGGAAAAAGCTAAACACACCACCCCTCTTAATTGTAGTAAGAAATGGTAGGATGATGTGGATCCCTCCCAACTCCCTCTTACAATATTACATTTACAACTCCCTCTTCTAATTTTACATTGACTCCCATTAATAAAATATAAATTTATATTATTATTTTAATTACATTAATTCCTATAATTTCAATAAACATTATACTATATAAAATATTATTTCTTACACTGTCATGGTTCAAACATAATCACAACACTTTTAGGTGAAACTAATCATTTATAATCACTTTTACAACCATAATGCTAATACTCAATCACTTGGTTAATATATAAATTGTCATATTAGTATAATAATTATGTTATCCAATGTTTATTTTAATAATATTTTTTCAATTATGATTTTTCCTATTTTAATATATATACTTAAAAAATATGAAATAATTAATTATTTGTAATTACTTATTTTAAAAATGTTGCTAAAACCTAACTTCTTACAATCTTACTTAACAAATAAAAAATGCCATTGATTATACTCATCGTTCTCAACGTCATTAGTTGAATGGAATTTCGTGCAAATCATATTAAGTAGGCGGAAGTCGCTGAAATCCTCAGCTTTTGCATTGAAGTTTTGAATCGGAATTGTTATTGCTTGTATTTCATTCTTTTCCACAATACCACGAGGAAATCTAAGAAGTTACAAATTTAGTGTCCACTCTGACCCCGCCATTCGTACATGGTGGCTTTTCCGACATGTTTGTGATATCGCAAATTGTGTTTTTAAAATTTTCAAGAAATTAATTTTTGATGATTAAAATGTTTGAAACAAACTATTTTTAACGTTAAAAAATTTAATAATTTAAAGTGATTAACATTAATATGTTTAAACATAATTTTGAAATTTTTCAAAATAAGAAAGGTAAAAATATTTTATTCGAGTATATAAATTTTCAATGGATATTACATTCTACTTAATGTTTATTAATTACACTTTGTGATAGAATACGATTACGTAAGTTATGTAAGTTATCGACAAATATATTACTTTATCTATTTATTTTGTATTTAGATGTTACCAACAAAACAACTTTATTATCTGAACTAATTATGCATTATGCATTTGAATGTTATGAATTGATTGTAAAGAGTATACTCAACATCTTGCCACTGCTCAATTGTTCAATTAAATTTTCTCCCCTTCAACTTCATATGAATAGTGAAAGAGCATCAAACATTTAGATTTAAAGACAATCCAATTAATTTAAAAAAATGTAATTATGAAAATAAGTTTCCAAGTTTTGAAAAGATATGCATAAGAACTAAAGTCTAGCTTGAATGCTAAATGCTACTATCCAAGAAAAACTATTTAAGATAGCTAGTTGTTTATTACTCCAACAATAAGATATAAGATATTATCACTCCCATTTAGCCTACTAGTGATGACTAGTGATGATGTTATTGTGGTGTAAACTTTGAAAATATTTTACTATAAGATATACCTTAAAACAAATTGTTCCAAGCAATACAATGCTATGATGTGGAGAAGTGAAAGGAATTGAATGAAAAATATATATCACATGTGTTGGCCATGTGACTTCCCCACAATAATCGAAATATCATTATATCTCATGGCACCTTGATAGATGTTGGAACAATTTGTCTTAATTGCACATCTCCATCTATAATCTTCAACCTTATCTTTTCGTTATTTTTATAGGATTTTTGGGTTGTTTTTTTGTGTCATTCTAACCTATACCTTATTATATGATTACATGATTATTATGATTATCATGTTGTTGAAAATCAGAATATCATTGTGATATGTAAAGATTGTTAAATGATGTAAGCATGACAGTGTGTTGGAATGCTTTCAATATTTAATGTTGCTTGCTTTATGCTAAGTCTTGATCCTTAAGCTTTCATTTTAGCATTAAATTCCTTTATAAACAATGTTGTTTGAGAAGCTCTTATAAATATTGTAAACTAAAATTTTTCTCTTTGATGGTCTCTCAAAATAATGTGAAGAGAGATTAGTTATTACAAGATGAAATCCAACATTAATCATTTTAAATTGATAGAATTAAATATATCAAAAATTAACATGGTATAGGGAAATCCACTTCTATATTAAAAATATTTTTTTATTAAATTTGAAGTTATAATTTTGATATAAATAATATGACCAAATTAAAATGATGACAAAATTACAAAAATTCAAATTTATAAAATATTTAACTTTATTTATTACCTAATTAAATTAAATTTTCATATTAAATTTATAATCAAAATATGATATTCTCTTTTAATAATAATTGAGTTACTATATATTATAACTCCACTACTGAATTCATATAATTTAAGAACATTTAGAATGTATATTGAAAAATGAGAGCTAGTTATTACTAGAAAGTTATCACAGTAAAGTTCATGTTGAACAAGTTGAAAAAACATATAATTATAAAATATAAAATTTTAACATGTTAATTAATTGATTATTATTAATATTTTGACTTAGTTATTAGAGAACTCACACTAAAAACCATTTTTCATCAAAGTTTCAAATCCCAACAGAGATCCATCATCAGGACTTCTTGAATGTTGATAGTAGAAGAGCTAAATTGAGAGATTTAAATAGTTATGAGGAGAGTTGATTTAAGGATGAGATGAAGGTCAGCTTGATTAATGATATTTATTATTATCTTTTTTAAGTTTTTATTGTAATTTTGAATAATTTCTGAATAATTATTGAAGAGTTAATTTATTAATTTTAAGTATTAAAAATTTATTATTATTAAATCCAATTATTAATATTAAATAAATACCTAATCCTTAATCTTAATTGAATGCTAATCCTTAATCTTAATATTGAATCTTAATATTGATTAATAATAATCTTAATAATTAATATTGATAATTTTTAAAAATAGTAATTATTATTATAATTTTTTACTACCAAATGTTTATTAATAGATCTTAATTAATAATTAATAATAATTAATAATAGTTAATAGTTAATAATAATTAATAATAATAGTAATAGTTATTATCGTAATTGTTATTGTAAATGTTATTATTAATATTGTTGGATATTTTATTATTTTTATATTAATATGTATTCCATTGGGATCTTCTTGAATTAAATATATAGATTTATTTAATACTGTAATAAATTTATTTTTGTTAAGATTAAATGAAACTCTAAAAATATTATTTCATGGTATATAAATACTTTACATAATGATACATTCTTTTTTATTTAAAAATTATTATATATTTATCAAATTTATTGTTAAGAAAATTATTTACTATAATGTTCATTTATTCCTTAAAAACACTAATTTATATTGACAAATTTATTGTTAAAAAAAATTATTTACTATAATGTTCACTTATTTCTTAAATACACAAATTTATATTTACAAATTCATTAAGACTACCATAGACAAATATGAGAAGGAAATTTTTAAAGAAAGTTTCAATTTTTATAATTATTTTTTTAGGCAAATTAAATTTTTGTATATTATCAAAATGTACATAAAATACAAACTTGAAGAAATTGAAATGTTTGTGTTATGGATAAAATTTTGGACGGCGAAACCATGTGGAAACTGCCTTCCCATGAAAGGGAATCAAATGGTCTCTCATTTTATTTTTCTATGAGTCTTCCCTACTAGCAATTATCTTTGATGTTTATAATTTTTTCACATTCTTATACATTAATTGCATCATTCAATAATTACACAGAAGAAAGCAACCATATAGTAAGCAAAATCTTAAAGAGATAACTACACAAAGAACACAAAATTTTACCGTTGGAAAACCCACACAACCTTTTCCTTAGAGAACTAATGTAACAAGAGATACGTCAAAGTCAACTAAACTCCACAAACTAAGTCAACCCTCCACTATTATGTCGAAAGAAGCTCTACCACAAGGTCAAGAAAACATTCTCCAAGTATTCTTTAGAACTCACATTATGTCTCAAAGACTACCCTCAAAATGTGTACTATATCTCAAAGATATATTACATAAATAAGGTCTGAAAGAGGTCCTGTAACTTTGCCCCAGAATCTGCACTCAAATAGAGATATGCCATAGATATGAGACATCCAAATGGGGCTTAAACAATACCTCTATATCTGCCTCTAAGTTTGGATGATGCCACAAAGAGTGTGTCACATATCTACACCATTCCACAAAGGTTTATGTGCCTCAGACATGCATTGTTACAAAGATACATTTGCACTCTATCACAAGCTCATACTTGAGATCTATCATAACCTTAGAACTCGTATTCATACAACTTCAAAACTCAAACTATTACAACCTTAGACCTCGCATTCCACAAAAACAATTCATGCCTCAGAACTCACATTCCACAAAGAGATATATCTTCCCCAAATTCTTTGTATTAGCCTCAGATCTTTGCATAAGCCTCAAAGATATATGTGATCTGAAGTTGTTTATTTTGGAGAGAAAACAGGTTCTATTTATAATTTTTCATCCATGAGAAGGGCACAACCCTTGGGCAAGCCAACTTGATCCTTATAGGGTTGAGTCAGCCTTTGTAGATGCAAAAAATACAAATTTAAAATTTTCATTTACCTGCTCTTAAAGAGCATCCAAATAAATCATTTCTTTTTTCTTGCAAACATGAAGAACATGCTTTATAAATTTTTTTCTTTTGCAAATACAATTCATATTTGTATATAATAAGGACAATATAATATTATGAAGGGTGACCATAACTACAAAATTCAACATCCCCTAGAGTTTTGAGCCTTAGTGTGAACATTAGCACAACAAAATAGAGGAATTCTAAGGAGAGAGCCACGTTCCCATGACAAGGAAACCAAATGATCTCATGATGAGTTCATGTGCAAGACATTGGCCATATGACATCAAAACCAAAAAGAACATGGTAGAAAGTAGAGAGTTTAGAGGAGAAAAATGACATGTGAATGAAAGCCTCTAAGATTAAAAGGCCATGGACGTTCATCGTGACCGACGTGGAGGGAGATTGAGAGAGGAGAGGAAGATCTAGATAGAGATAAAGCTTATGTGTGGAAAGAGATATATGGAAGAAGAGAGATAGAATCATAGAAAGTGATAGGGGGAAGAGAGAGAGAGAGGGAGAGAAAAAAGATAGAGGGATGGAGATAGAGATAAAGATGGAGGTGAGAGAGAGAGAAGGAAGGAGGAAGAATGGGAGAGAAGGGAGAAAACTAATGGCATGAAAGCACACATGTTCTATTATGTGTGCATGGTCATGCCATGAACAACCAATCATGAAAAGTTGAGAGAGGAAGGTATATAGGGAATTTAATGTTTTGGATGTTAGAACCAAGGAAGTATACATAGTATTGAAAACATGTCCACATTATTTAGAATGCATGTCCATTCCTAAGAAAGGATATATGCTTATTTTGCTAGTATTTCTCCCCGTGTGTTTGATACTCTAATGACTTCAAAACAAAAATTAGTGAACAAGCATAGAAGAGGAGAGACTATGTTAAAAAATTGTATGAGTTTTGCGTAATTGGAAAGAATATTTCTATTCACTTATGTTATTAGTAATCAATTTTTTGTCTTATTGTGTAACTAGAAGACAAATTTTATGTAATTATAAGGAAATTTGAGTAATTTGAAGACAAATATTGTCTTGTTGAGGAATGAAAAATGATTTTTGTCTTCTGGCATAAATAGAAGGAAACTCTTATCTTGTTAAGTTGGGAAACATTTTTCGTCGTTTTTCCTAAGATTGGAAGACAATACATCTTCTTGTGTAATTGTAGGATAATTTTTGTAACTGGAAGATAATGCATATTTTTGTTTGTGATTGGAATAAATTTTTTGTCTCATTGTCATTACAATCCATTGAAACATGGGGAACCATTATTGTTAGAAAATAAATTCATCAAGGAAAAAATAACCCATAGAAAATATCATTGAACCAAGAGGAAATTTCATAGTATGTATAGCTGTTGAGAAATGGCAACAAGAAATTCCAGTTTAATTTTTCCTTGAATTAAACTAAGAATTAAAATCGAATTCTATTCTCATAGCAACTTGTAAATGGTTAATTAAATTAAATTAACTTAATCAACTTAGGAATTTCGAGTTGGAAGTCTTTCTGTAGTCATGTATATGTTCTCCCTAAGTTTAGGGGTCCAATATGAGTTTAAATTGAGTTGGAAATTAGATCACTCAGTTTATTGAGCTAAGTTAAGTTTATGAATTCATTCCTTCAAAGGGAAGATCTTGATTCATGCATTCATCAATTTTCATGAAGGGAAATTCAATTTTCACGAAGGATAGATTATTTATATTTTCACCTCTTTTTCTCTCATCTTGCTCCAACACCTCACACAAAGTTTCGTACTTACTTTCCTATTATTAAAGTAATTTTTTAAGTTACCATTCTCCTTTATTATCTATTCTCTTCTTGAGTCCATATTAATCATTTATACATAGGATTCTTTCATAAACTAAGCATTACACCTTTTAGTTTAATAAGTTATGTCTCTAATGTTGTATGTGTTGTATGTGTTCTGATAATTTCAATTTCTTTATCTTTGCTATCCAAATAATGATAATATATGTTTAAAGACAACTTTATTGAGAAACTTAAAAAATAGTTCCCTATTTTTATAAATAAGATTTCTAATAAAATAAAAAATGTAAACAAATACAACTTATCCAAAAAAATTAAATCAAACCATCACAAACATAAAACTTATAATCATACAATAATAAAAATAATAAATTAAACTAATTCCTTGAATTTTATATAATATATATAAACTTTTATTATTTTTGGACATAAAAGTTAATGTTTATTTAAAATTTTATAGAATTGTTTTATATTCTAATATAAAACTTTCATATGCCTTTTTAAACTAAAAACTAAAATCACAAGTAAACATTTTTATACTATCATGAAATAAATTCTTATTAAGTTCTCATTATATCCTCTTTTATATATATATATATATATATATTCAAAAAATTGTTGCCTTTAAATTAATAATAAAAAGGAAAGCTTCCTAAATGCAGGTGTATGCTCATCGTGCAAGGCACCTGACACACATACAACTTCAAAGAATTATTGGGCATTGCATCATTCTGATAATCATGGTGAGAGAGAGCTAGAGTAGGCATGCTCAAGAGGAGTAATTTGATGAGGATATTCTAGTGTATATTGGAAAATTAGTGGTTCTCATATTAATTTTAATCACTTTAAAATATAGATTATTAAAATTTACAATGTTAAAAATGGTTTGTGTCAAGCATTGTTATTATCAAAATTTGGTTTTGAAAAAAAAAAAAACACAATATTATTTAATTATTGATATTTAATAACATTTTAATTTCACTTTTTTGTAAATATTTATATTTAAAAAAAAAATCGGATATGAGTGAACATACTACAAACTACTAATTTTATCAAAATATAGAAACTTTGAATTTTGTATTGATTTTTCTCAAAATTTTATAACTTTGAAAATAAATTAACCTTATATATATATAATTTTCCATTAAAATAAAAAATTAAGTCAAAACATCTCATTAAATATGTAATGATAATATTTCAAATACAAAATATTTTTTAAAAAATCCATATTGAATATTTTTTTGATGTTTTATTAATAATATTTTACTCCATCAAAATATAAATAAATCAAATTAATAACCCATATTTAATTGAAAAATAATTTAATAATTTTTTTTAAGAATATTAAAAATGCTATTCAATTTTAACTAAATTAATACGAATTCTAAATAACCTTTTTACATTTCATAGAAGTATTACATGAAATTACTAATAAAAAATTTTACACATCTGCGAAGTTCATAACAGAACACTTGTGACTTTATGGTAGTGAATTTTTACTCTCGCACATAAAAATATCTCTGACTTAAAATATAAATCTACAACAAACTATCTGCCAACGGCTGTGACTTTAAAGTAGTAAATTTTTAAGAAAATTTTGATCGAGGCTCTCACAAACATGAAAATACAACATTGTACTCTATAGCTTAAAATATAAATCTACAACAAACTATCAGCTAACAAAAGTTCATTCTTGAGAAATCATAATGGCCGAGATAGAGTTGGAGTGAGTCATACTAAAATTAGGAGGCTACTTATAACTTTGGAAGATCCCGCTATGGAATGATGTGGAACCTCTCTTTCTGCGATTGTTGAAGGAGAAAATTCGTGTTAACTTTTGAAGCAGAAAAACCATGAAAGTTATGGAGAACAACAACACCGACTTCCTTCTCTCAATGTCTGATAGCAGTAAAAGGCCATGGTCATATGGGCTGATTCTTCTCAATTATGACGTCCCTCACTTGACCACAACTGTGGGATCAAGGTGCGTAGAGAGGATAACTATGGTTATTTGACAACCATTACAACATAGTAATAATTAATGTGGTGGAGGTTTGTGAGTATTCCAAAGGATCTTGACAGTTATCTCCTTTTAGTATTTCAGGGAGCTAAGATGACAAAATTCTTCCTACCATTAATGATTATATGGAAATATTTTCAAGGTGCTTCATCAGCTCTGTGGATTTGGGAAACTTTGAAAAGGATTAAGCCCAAAATGTTAGCTCTATGAATTTAAGAAAAACCAACAATGTTTGCATTTCAACCATCAAAAAGAGGTAAATGATTATTTTCATGCACAAAATGGAATTAAATTTGAAAAAGGAAGATAAACATACCTAAGATTCACCCTACCACAGTGTTATCAACCTGCGCCCAACCACTTCTAAAACTTAGGCTCTCCATTTGTATCAAAGAGGAAAGGAAAGCTTATGGATATTGAGACAGTTGAGCCATTGAAACATGGCCGTTATGTTTGAAAAAATCCAAGCCATAAAAATCCTGCCTCTCCAGTGTTCATGTAGCTAAGCGCGGCATTTTGAAAATTCAAAATTTAAATTTTAAATGGCAGCCAATCCATGCTTTAATTACATGCATGGTTTGGAGTGACCACGGATGGAGACGTGGACGGTATCGGCACTTTTTTTGATGGTCATCGTAAATTTTTGTTGTCAGATGATTTAATGTGGAATGGTGGTGGGTGGAACGGTGGTGGAGGGTGGCGGAGCTCGCGAAAGGTGGCTGTTATGAAACCAGCTCAAGAAAAGATAGAAAAAATAGATGAACACCTTAGAATTCAGCCTCTTCGAGGGGGAAACCTCCTTTACATTACATAAATGAATAATTATTGGATGATACAAATGAAAAGACCTCCTTTCTATATATAGGAGTCTAAGGGGTCATAACATAATCATAGCCGACATAACAATAATAATGTAAGGGCACAATAATAACAATAGTGGGCTTCTATGGGGCACAATAGTAACAATATGGGCACTACATGGGTACATCAATATAATAAGTGGGTTGTACAAATAACCATAAGGGGATACACTAGTAGTATAGGGGCCTAACAGTGGCGGAGGGCAGAGGAATTGCCGGTGGTAGGAGCCAGACGTTTTTCTGGGCAGTGACAGAAACCAGGAAATTCCTCCGCCTTGTTAGACTACTCCGTAGAATTTTGTCTTTGCATTTTGGCAGTCAATACGCACGCATGTTAGAGAAGGCGGTGAGGGAGTTTACTGTTGTCAGCCGGATAAGTCGTTCTTGCGGACAAGACCGACCTCCCTAGTATCTAATGATATCTAGCGAAAAGCAAACCAAACAAATTCTATCTTTCTCTAAATATGCAATTTATAAGAAAAGGCAAACAAGTGTTTTAGGCCTACCTTGGGTCCAGTGCAAGTTTGTGGAAGCCACTCTTCGTTAATCCAAATGAGCTCCCTTATAAAGAATCTGCAAACACAAACAAGCACACACATTAAATAGCCCCTGAAAAGCCAATATAATAAAGCATATTTATCATGATGATCAAGGAATTCATGAAACAAACCATATAAGACAATTTTTTGAGAAAACTGAATCTGATTGTATTAACTTTAATCAAAGAAGAACTTTAAAACCTTGGTGCCTTGATGTTGTACAAGCTCCTCCCTAGGTTCAGGAGGTAAATCTCCTCTACTTTGACAAATTTCACTCTCTTCCCAATGAAGCCAAAAGGTATGTAATCTCTCCTCTCAATCTTAACTAGGAAGTCTCAATTCCAACAGCATTTACCCTAAAAAATGTTCAGCTTCTAATGTCCCTAGCAACTAGCCCGATGCCTTAATTTATAGTGCAATGGAGGGAAGTTACTAGGTCAACCTTCAAAGGGATAAAGCCCTCGTTCAAAGGGATAAGCTCCTCTCATCAAGGGATTAGCGCCTTTAGTTTTGGGATGCATGAACCACCTAGGAGTGAACCATCCACATCAAGATTCCTTCTAGAATCATCCAGAATTAACCACAAGTGAGTTTTTAAGAATAAAATTGTGCCTTTTTGACTTTCACAGGGGTCCGCACACACTCCTTTAGAGACAGAGTGGGCAGGTCCACAGGTAACATGAACAAGGGGTGCGGGACCGCAGGTAACAGTAAGAGAAAGTGTGGAACCAGAGGTTTATTGATTTTCAAAGTATTTCTCTCATTTTTAAAGCTTGACATGAAGAGCTGAGGTTTGAGACTTGCTAAGGAGGATAGTATGAATGATGATAGACCCATACTGACTGCAAATAGTCATGGTGACAATATTTTGTGTAACAACTGTCAGGATTGCTGGGCTTAAAAGTATCTCCATTCCTCCTTATATTTGTCAATCAAAATCTTTTAGCTTTGATATTTCTCGCTTTCCTATACTGGTTCACACTCTCTTATACTATCAATACATCATATATCGTATCATTTGTGTTGATAGTGTACTTCGTTCTTACGACAACCCTTATCCCGATGGCAGATTCTCGAATTCTGCTAACGTGTCTGCCCGGGTCCACCTCCCTGCCTCCATGGAAAATTTTAGGGGCGAATGTTCGCCGTTTGGAGAAATTAATGGGTTTTAAGTTTTTAGTGGGCAAATATTTTGTAGTATAGTAATTTTTTACAAATCGCCTCAAATAGCCTACCTTATCTTAAGGGAGATGGCAAAAAAGGTAAATTTAGCCATTGAAATTAGGAGTTACAACCTTCCATTGCCTTAATTTTCAAGAATAGGTTTTATTTAAGTGAATCCTATGGGCCAAATACCATATTTATAAAAGAGGTATGGTAAATTAATAAAAATATAAATAAATGAGAGGTATGGTAAATAAATAAAACATTTTTTATATTTACTCCATAAGTCACCTTATATACATGCAAGGGTGTAAACAAATAAAAATATAAATAAAGTGGAGGTATGGTAAATAAATAAAACCTCTTTTTATACTTACTCAAAAGGTATGGTAAATAAATAGAATTATAAATAAACTAGACGTATGGTAAATAAATAAAACCTTTTTTTATATTTAGTGCATAACCCTCTTTCTATTTATGAAGGCTCAAAAAAGAGGTTTTATTTAAGTGAATACTATGGGCCAAATACCATATTTGTAAAAGAGGTATGGTAAATTAATAAAAATATAAATAAATGAGAAGTATGGTAAACAAATAAAACATTTTTTTATATTTACTCCATAGGTCACCTTATAAATGCGTTATATTTAGGTGAAACCTATGGGCCAAATACCATGGGCTAGATTATTATTAGTACCATGCAAAAAAATATTATTAACCCTAATATTAGTATTAATAAAAATAAAAATGGCACATGGTATTGACCCATGGTATTCATGTGGAATGTAGCCTATTTAAATGGGGGAATTAAACCAACATAGATCCATCTTTACTCTGGATCTATTAAGCCTCGAGAGGGATCAAATATCGTGATATGCAAACTAGCATAGAGTGAAAAAATATTTGATTCCTCTCGGGGCATGGTAGATCAAGAGTAAAAATGGATGTTGTAATTTAATGTATGTTAAACATTTTTACTTGGTTAAAATAAAAAATAAAATAAAAATCAACTATTAATTTTATTAATTTTTATAAATTACTAATAGTAATTTTTAAGCTCCAGGTTTATGATAACCCATGGTAATAATATGGTATTCATGTGAGCATAGACTATTTAAAGGAGAAATTCTATCATCTTAGATCCATCTTAATTCTGGGTCTACCAAGTGCTCAGAGGGATAAATAGATTTCATCCCCCAAGAGTGGTAGATGTGGAGTTAAGATGGATATAGGTTGGTTTTTATGATAATGAAGATATTAAATAGACTTAGGAAATTATATTGTAAAAACATCTTAAGGTGAACGGTTAAAGCTACATTTAGTCACTTCAAAAAATTTAGTAAAAAAAACCAATATCTCCATTAATATTGGTTTTTAACTTTTTTTGATTTAACAAAAAAAGTTCAAAACAATGAAACCTTATCACTCTTTCTACATCACCCTCGCAGAAGATTTCTCACTATTTTTCAAACATTCTCAATATGATATCTTCATGAAAAATATTAGGTACTCATGTTGGACTATTTGTTTGAAAAATAAGGTCATTTGTACAACCTTTCATCTTTGCTATTCTTAGTTTGTCCTAATGATCTGTAGGGGTTGGAGCCATTGCACCATATTTTCCTAAAAGGTGGAGATTGTTCACCAAAAAGGAAATTAATCTACATGTTACAACGTTGTTAAAAAATGCGAGACCTATGAGGGTAGTGAATTATGCTAATAAACAATTTAGATTGGGAGAGACGTAATTAAATTTTATTATTTAATTAAAGATTTCCAATTAGAATAATAAAAAATATACATTTATATATTCATATATTGATTGGAAGGATTCTCACACTGGTCACTTCTTTCAATTAGATCCACTTCAAACCTTTGGGATACCTAATACTTTCTTATATAATATAGTTCGAGATTGCTACTTGTTGGCATGTTGGGGTAAACAAACTTGATGTGTTTTCTTTATCTCGCAGTTGGAGTCTATGGAATAAGAAAGAAAATTGATAACTTGAAAAATGTGGTAGCTTGACAAAATTTGTAGAGAAAAGATTAATCTCTTCTACCTTGACAGAACTTGTTGTCAATATCAACACCTACAAGAACTTTGTTTTGGAATATTATCAAAACTAATAGAAGGATATGAAATAGCGTATTGTAAGAACCTTGAAAAACACAACCACTAAAACTTCGAACATTGTTTGCAGGAAGAGAAAATTATGTTTCTTTTTTCCAAACATGTATGTTAGTATATTATAGTTTAATGAATATGTTTTCTTATTATCATATATGATTTCATAATTTAACAAAACATTCGTCAAGACTTCACAATGTTTTGTTATTCAGTAAAAGATTTGCCAAGATCTTACAAGATTTTATAATTCAGTGAAAGATTCTTCATCACTGTACAAGATAATATAATCTAGTGAGATATTTGCCAAAAAAATTATATATACATATTATATTATTGATAAAATCCCCTCTCATTTTTCGTATGTATCATGGGGATTAGCCCATTTATTATACATATAAATTTAGGGTGGTTCTTAAAACTTTCCCTACCCACCTCCGTTTACATAGACGAACATTGGGGTTCATCACTGAAACCGTTTATCACTGGAAACGTTGTGCAACCGAAAATCTATTGTGTACTTTGTAATATGTATTGTGTTATTTCTTTGTGTCCTCGCGCCATGCATTGAGGAGCTCGAAGCATGGAATTATGTTTCCACAATATTGAGCATTAAAAGTTTTCTTAGCGTTTTAATCTATCTGAATTAATTTCGCACCATAATTCATATTCCAAAATCGTACCCTCTAGAATTGATATTCCTTCATAATTGTTTTATAGTTGGTTTAAAAGTGTATCTTACTAAAATTGATATTCGTCCATAGTAGTTTGTAGCTTGGTTTCAATAGAATAAAATTTTGTCAACCAAATATGAAATTTTGAAAATCAAACTTTAAGTACGGAATATAAATAATAATACATATGAAAATGTTTAAATAATCAAGGTCCTTACTTTTTTTAATGTTGAATGTTTGGTTGAGTAGTAATAATATGATGCACGAGCATTCAACTCAAAGAAATCATTGCATTTTAGTAGATATAGGGGTCTTATGTGTTAAGGAAGTTGGTTTCCTAAGTGTTAAATTAATGTAATTATTTAGGCTTTTGAGTGATTTTAATGAGAATCGGAATTAATTAAGTATTGTGAGGTATATATGTAAATGTTCTTGAATGTTGGAGAACATGAGAGATTTAGGATGGTTGAAAGATTTGAGAACCAGTTGTAAATCTTAGATTAGGAGTTGATTTCATGATTTAAGGAACTAGGGAGGAGCCTTAAGGATAAAGAAGAGATTTTAGGATTTTTTTGAGAAAGTTATGGATCTAAACCAGGAATTGGTTATAGAATCCTTTTGTATAAATGTAAGCCTAAAAGGCATAGTTAGGGGTTATCTAGTTAGGGTTAGCAAGCTAGAGAGTTACTAGTTACTTAGTTAGAGGGTTTGACTGTAAGCCTATGGGTAGGTAGGAAAATAGAGGCCATAGATTAGAAAATCAGGTCAAAGAAAGAGACTCTTTCTGTAAATATTTGTTTATCAATACAGAGAATTCGATTTCTGAATTGTGTAAGTGTGGATTGAGTAATCGAATGATAAATTGTGTATGAATTAGTGTAATTCTGCATAGTATATGTAGGCAGGTGGAGTTCGAGCAGAACACAGAGAAGAAGTGAGGATGAAGGACCGTGTCAGATCATTGAATCTGATTTAAGGATCAATGTGAAGCTCAAGAGTGACATTGTTTAAGAGTACGTAGAGTAAGTCCAAGAGGGAGTTATGTTGTAGAAAAACCAAAGACTAGAAACCCTATTGGAACTTGAAACCACAAAAGAGCCTTGAGAAACAACGTAAAAGTGAAGAAAATAAAGGCACAAAGGAATGAATTAAACGTGCACAGGAGCTGTTGGATCAACTAGATCAACGAACGAGATTGTTTGTGATAAGCGACCAGGATTAAGTCATGTAGAATGGAGTCAAGAAGATGAGCGACGGAGATTAAGCCATGTGTTGGTAGAAGGACGGAGCAGTTTTCGTAGGCGGAAGTGGTTTTCGCATGGCCTCAAAACCATAAGCGGTAATTGAAAAATGGACCCGATGAAGTTATGAATGATAACTTAATCTAGTTGAAGTCCGAAGGGGATCAGACTGTCCGTTGAAAGGGTGATTAGACGCATATCACGTGCAAACAAGCGTAGGGTTTAATTTCAAAGTCAGACCCAATGAGATTTTATATAGCGGGGTTAAATCTTTGTTGAGTCCCGGTGATCACGGTCGTCCATGGGTTGACGGATGAGATGGTAATAGCGCAGAAAAGTGTGCGCAAGTTAATATTCTGAGCAGACCCAATGTGTTTATCAATGCAAGTTAAATTTGTTTGAGTTCCAGAGGATGAATGGAGATTACGCGATAGCCATTGATCTAATGGAGTGAAATCAATGGTGGAGGTTGAACGCGATAAGGTGAGCATAGATAAATGTGCAAAGGTCATGGAAAGGTGGAAATGTAAGGCTTACGTATGTTTTGTGGAGTATTTCTATTATACGAAGAATAATAGAAGTAAAGCGGATTAAGGTTTTATGGGTTAGGTGAAGTTTAACCAAAGTCAGAGACCATGATATGGGGTTTGGTTAATATGCGCGGGGTATAGTATTAACCAAAGTTTATGAGGGTTGAATAAGATTCCGCTGGAAAGGTTAATTAAGGTTTAGACTATTGGATAGTTATTGGAACGTTTCTGCATAAAGTTTAATAAAGAAGCCAAATGCCTTAATTTGTGAAGTTTTGACTAGACAGGGAAATTAAAATTCGTGGGACATAATAGATCATCCATTTTATATGCATATTGTGGGTATTGTCAGCTTAGGCTGACATCATTTCGTATTAGAGTAGAATAAGAAAATTTTGTGTTATGTTTTAAAGATGTGTATGCAGGAGAGAGGAGATTGGGTTATTTGAATCTGATAAGTAGAAGGAATGACATAAGATGAAAGTAAGTGACACTCTTAAGAAGAGATTGTAGAAGCATAAAGAAAACACAATGATGTTTGTTTTCTTGAGGAAAATGGAGATTCACTCAAATGTGAAGAGTGGATAGAGGCTGCTTGTGAAATCATATAGGTATTGTTTTATTTAACTCTAGTTTTAGTTTTGCAAGTTTAAGATAGAGTAAATTTTTATAGAAGCAAACTGACAAGGAAAGTTGTATGTGTTCTAAAAGAAAAAAGTGAATGAAAGACTAGAAAAACAGGTGGTAGTGAACTTGAAGAATCCGACTGAAGGTTGGACAGAGGGGACAAGAGTGTTCTCAGAAGTAAGTTGAACAGCAAGCTTTGGAAAGCTTGGAATGATCTCTGGGTTAAATATCATTGATATGTAGCTACCAAAAATTAGTGAAGCATCTCAACGAGAAGATCACAGCCTGAAGAGGAGTGATGAAGGAAGCCAGTAAAGTTTTCTGAGAGAGAGTGGCAGAACCTAGTATTTAATTTATGTTTGAAATAGAAGAGGACAATTGTGTTCTCATAAGTGCAGATGAGTTGAAGTCTAGAGCATGGAGTGCTCATATGGTTCCAGAGGAGAGAACCAGAGAGATGCCAAAAGACTGAGCTGAAAGAGAGAATCTTAGTGAGGTATCATGCAGCAGGGAGGACTTGTTGTTGCAGAGACTTGTACATATCATAGTGAGTGAGTGAGGAACTCATTGAGATGGAGAAGAAGATGACTATTGATAGGCATGGTAGAGGTTCTGAGGAAAACCATAGTACAAGAAAAGTGAAGAAGGAGGATGCCAAGGCAAATGGAAAGAGAACGATTCAAGAGGAAATTGACAAGGAGGTTGTTGAGTTAAAAGAATAACTCAATGTATCGAGGATGATACTAGAGGAAACCCAAAAATTAGGTTGGGTCTTGAAGAAAAAGCCAGTGAAGTGGTCTAAGTTACGGAGAAGGCTACAATAGAGGCAGGTGAAGTGGTTGATGAAAAACCTCAGAGAAGCAGAGTTGGAAATGGAAGTTTCTATTTGTGAATGAGAACAGGGTGAGGTTTTGGGTGAAGATGAAAATGGGAGATCTATGAAATATCTATAGGATTCAAGACAATAATAAGTTTACTTTGCTGAGGAAGAAATTATTGATGATTTTCTGAACTGTTGGGAAAATTCAGATCAACAGGAGGATGTAAAACCTTGTACATTTGAATCTAATAATTTTGATGTGATTATAGGTTTTGTAGAGGATGAGCAACCTTTTGAAGTTGTCAAAAGTATGGAAGAGTATCTTTCAGAAGATAAAAACACTGAAGTAAAGAATGATGGAGAAGGTCTCTTCAATGAGAAAAGCAGTGAATTATTGCAGCAAAAATAATTTAGTAATACATTGATGTTTGAAGTTGTGACAACACAGGAATAATTTCTTGTGAAAGGAGATGAAATTCAGTCTGAAGAGCTTATATGTGAAACAAAAGTTGAGACTGTTGAACCTTGTAATTTTCAAACTGATAATTTGTGTATAAATGCAGGAATCATAAGTAACAATGAAGTACTTATGAAGTGTAACAGAGAAATTGAATTGCTAGAGTATTTGCTGGGAAATTCAAAGTATGACAATATGATTGTAGAGGAAGGAGTTCACTACAATGGACAAGAGCAGAAAGACATCATTGAAGCATATGGTGTGGAGGAGAGACTAACTGATAGTCTTGAGAGTACTTTAGAGAATTCTTTAGAGATGTTGAGTCAGAATACCGATGTGCTGATAATGGAGGAGAAATCAAAGCAACATACAGATGTGTTGCCAAAGGAAGATGAAGCATAGGAGCCTTTTGATTTCTATTTTAACAATTGTTTTGTGAGTGCAGGTTTAGTTGCAGATGCTGGAGAAAATTTGGCATAGATGAGAATCCAAGTAGAGATGGAAAAAAAGGATTACGTGGAAAAGTTTAATCCATGGAAAAAAGATGTTCAATTGTTGGAAAGAATGTTGGAAAGTCAGGATTCAATGTAGAAAGATATAATCATGAAAGAGGATAAGGATAAAAGGAAAGCAAGTGTAAGAATCCAAAAACTTCAAAGAGGGGATAATGAACAAAAATTTGAAGAGTTAGTGAAAAACAACAACAACTTGAGACAAAGAGAAAAAGGTAGCAGTAAGTGACAGAGTATGGAGCAGCCCAAGGATGTGCTAGAGATAGAGATTGAAGAATTATGGCAATTAATGATGAAACAGTCCAAAATGAGGAGATTGATAGCAACATGAAGTGTGATCAATTACAACTTGAAACTGATTGACAAGGAGAGGAAGATGAACCGGAACACAACAAACATACAACAGTAGCAAAGGTGCAGAGCTCTCAGACAACTACAAACTAAAGTTTGGGACCCTGGAGGTTTTCTATCAACATATGAAGACACATGATCAGGAGATCACGAATGTTTTCTACCCTGGGAGTCTAATGCAGGAGCATTTAGCTCAGAGAAATCATTGTATTTTAGTGGACATAGTGGGTCTTGTGTGTTAAGGAAGTTGGTTTTCTAAGTGTTAAATTAATGTAATTATTTAGGCTTTTGAGTGATTTTAATGAGAATAGGAATTAATTAAGTATTCTGAGACATATTTGTAAATGTTCTCGAATGTTTGAGAACATGAGAGATTTAGGATAGTTGAAATATTTGGGAACCAGTTGTAAATATTAGACTTGGAAAAGAGGTCGGCCTCACCTTCCACCTTCTTTTAAGACGTTTTGGGGCTCATCTCCCAGAACATAGAAAAGGAAAAGAGTTTGGTGGATTCCTTCTAGTAGTTTGGAATCTCAAGCAGGAACCAATTACTCTGGATCACCCATCCAGGAGGGCCTACTATTCTAAATCAAGTTGAAGCCACACTGAATATGGATCCCAAGAAACTGAGAGCATCAAAGTGTTGAGAGTACAAGAACATGTCGAGTGCGTGCATGCACTTCATCTTGGATGATATGAGGAAGTCATCTGGGCAGAATGGGCATTCAATAACCAGATAGGGATTGGATGTTGGAGTATTGTTTGGATTGGGGCCCAACGTCACCATTGAAAATGTCGTCCTTCACATTTCCACGTGTCGAATTTTGATTGCAGTGAGGAAGACGAAAATGAAGGATGTTTATTGGCTAGGGTGAGCAGTGTTTTCTCACCCCAACACCGCAAAGAAAATGCCTATCGGCATAAATATGTCATGTTGATCCCATCATCACTCGATCATCATTGTTATTATTATTTTTTAATATTTGTTAAATAAAATGAAATGTGATATATATGAAACTTCGCTTACATAGGACATTGCATGGAAACTCATAAACTTCATTCTAAATGCATCCCATTGATGTTAATGTCAACCTTGGTATTCCAAATTTAAATGTGTTTTTGACAATTTGCATACAAAGTTCCCATTCCCATCCATTCTTATCATGGTATTATTAATTCTTAATTTAAGACCATGTTTGTCAATTTACATATAGTCCCATCGAAATAACATATTACATAAATTTACAAAATTTGACATATATCTCATGTTTAATTTGAAGTATAATAAAGCAATACTAATAAAAAATGAGTTACAAATAATTTACTGCATTCTCATATAAAAGAGATTTTCTCACCCCATGTCAAGACGTGTATATGTCCGCAATAACATATAAAATGTGTTGGAGAGATGTGCGTAGTAATAATTATTAAAATATTAATTTTTAATGGAAATTTGGATTTAAATATAAAAGATGACAATTATCTAATCTAATGACTCAAAATAGTTTTAATTAATATATATAATATTGAATTTAGGTTTATGTGATTTATATTATGGAAAGTAAGAAAATTTTAAGTAAAAATCATATCATCAGATCAACATGTTTAGAACCATTTAGTATAATTCATCATCACCACACTGCATAACTCCAAACGTATCCAATGACTCAAAATAGCTTTAATTAATATATATAATATTGAATTTAGGTTTATATGATTTATATTATGGAAAGTAAGAAAATTTTAAGTAAAAAACATATCATCAGATCAACATGTTTAGAACCATTTAGTATAATTCATCATCACCACACTGCATAACTCCAAACGTATCCACAAAACTGTGATGATGTAATTTTTACCCAAACAATTTCTACTTTTCATATATAATATTTTTAATTTATCTATTTAAAAAATTAATATTTTATAATCATACTGAATCATAATTTATTAATTAAAATAATATATATTTTAAAACCTAAATTTTCAAAATTATTGTTACCAACCTAATTTGAAAATGAATGCTAAAGATAAAGAGTTTGCTACTTCTCACATATCTGCAAAAGTCTAAGATTAGGAGAAAGGGAAGATTTTTATTTTTATTTTTCCCTTAAATGACTCAAAAAATAAATATTGAATTTTATTCCATGCTTACGTTCGAATAGTAAAAGGGATTTGAATTGTAAAAGGTAATAGAATATATTCATGATTTGAATAATAAACATCCAAGCATATCAAACTACCGTAAATTTTTCCTTCCCTTATATGTTCTTAAGTGAGTTCAAATTTCGTGACTACATCACTTAGTTCCAATGTGTTCGTGTTCAAGTTTGTCTTTAAAATATAAAATTTAAAATAATAAAATTTGATAAATATAAAAAAAAAAATCATAATATTGATAAACAAAAAATAAAATAAAATAAAATAAATATAATATATATATATATATATATATATATTATAAATAAATATATATTATATAAATATGTCAACTCTGGTTCAATGTATAACCAAATTATAAGCAAGACTACCAGACAGGTCATGTAGGGAGTTAGATTTTATAAGACTCGTCATGTAGGGAGTTAGATTTTAAACCATTGCCATTAAGTGGTTAATGTTTTTTAGTATAGTTTTTAATGTAATTTTGATAAGATTATTAAGTTTTAATTATTAATGTTGTAAGTCATGTATAAGTATGAGAGTAAATGTTTCAATGATTGGTGTACATGTATGAAAGTGGGTCAAATGATAATTGCAGTTATAGTTTGGAGAGCATAGTGAGCTATGAGAAATAGAAACCAACCAAAATTGTAAGTGAGACAAAGTTTGAAGTGATAGAGAATTAAGTTTTCCCTTTTTAATTTAAAAAATAAAAATAATTATGAAATTGATTCAAATTTGAACTAATTTGACAAAATTTGGAAAAACTCTCACTGTTTTATCTTCCCAATTTGTTCATGTTTAGGTTCCACATTCAATTGTAAATAAGAAGAAATATGTTCAGATTAGCTTGAAGTTTACTGCTTCAAACTTGAAGATTCAAGTTCATCAAACCTAATGATTTAGCCACCATGAATGAAAAGAACTTGCCCATGAAAGATGTGTAACCCTAACGACCCAAAAACCAAATAAATTGTCATGCAAACAAGCTATAATATCACATGACCATTCTAACACTACATTGAGGACCATCGAAGTGAACGTTGTTAACAAAGTTGTCAATGAAAAACTTCATCACATTTTAACTAGACAAAAGCTGAAGAAAATAGCCACCAAAATATCAACTAGAAATGTGGGTGTAGGGGGTTGATTCTTGGAATAATTCTCTCCCATAAAAGCCCCTTCCTCATCCCTGCACTCTCCCTTTCTCTCCCACCATAGCTCATTCCTTCCTCCCCATTCCATCCACTAATGTGTGGCTCTTAAGTGATGGGTTGTAATCTCACTTCTCCTTTAAGTCACATGTTTATAATTGTTTAATATTTGGTAGCTATGGTTGGTATTTTCATTGGAAAATTGATGGAGAAAATACAATTTTTGAAGTTTCACCATGTCGGCCTAAAGTGCATCAAGTTGGCCCCACATGTGGAAAATCCACCTCCTAAATCACATATAAAAAAGAGATCATTGGAGCTCATTTTGGCATCATCATCACACATCACATTGATCTGAAATAACGAGACATTCACATGTGCATAGGAGTCAAAGGAGTCTTTCTTATATGCATTGACCAACATCTATTCTTTTGTTTGATCAATGTTGACTTGGGAAGAATTGATTATGTTTGAACAAGCCCTTTGACTATTTTGGAGGCCAAATGTTCTAGGGATCTGTTGACTCTTTTTGACAAAGAATTTGTCTTGTTTCTAGGCTATTAATCGTAGGTTGATTTCAGGTTAAACATGTGACTTTGAACGAAAATTTTAGGGGTTCGTTGACTATTATTTTGACTAAATTTCGGCCCTCAGTTCTGAGCTACCTCAGGCCGAAATTCATCCCTTCTATTATATACCTAAACTTTGAACAATGTTGGCTTTCTTCTCTCTCCTTTGACTAGTTTTGACTTGGATATATTGAGGTCATAATTTGGAATCTTGTATTGGAATATTCTGATGTACTATTGATGACTAAATCTCTCTCTCATAAGGAAATTTTGATTGGGTTTTATCCTTGTGGGTTTTTCCTTGGCTGCTAGCCTAATTTCTGGTGTCTCTTGTCTCTCGTTTTATTGTTCATTGTGATCTCTATTGCTCTATTGATGAAAGTGAATGATTGAAGTTTTTCATGTATAATTACTTAATGATTAGAATGTTATTAGAAGATTAATTGTATCACTAGAAGTAGTTATCAATTTTGAAAAACTATACTATTCATGATTGCACTAGAAAATCAACATGGTATCGTAGATTTGATGAAGGGAAGTAGTTGTGAGATGACCTTGAACATCATTTAGAGAACCTTGAAGAGCCTTGGGATTCTCCATCTTTTGATTTTGGTTAGTCATCTTCGTCATACTCATCATGAATTCCTTCATGAAGGTAAAGAACAAGCTTGAAGGAGCTACCCATTACAAGACAGGAACAACTGTGACTAACCTAGTACTTGCAAGACATAAGGTTTTGGGAATTGTTATAGGAAAATTTATTGAACCTTCTGATCAAATAGGAAAAGAAAAGTTTCAAGAAGATGACATCTTGGCAAGAAGCTGTTGGGTCCATATAATACTAGTGATTACCCCAGTACTATTGTAGTTGTACCCCTTATTAATATTGTTCTGCCCCTATTATCCCCATATTGTTATTACTATGCCCCATAGAATCCCTCTATTGTTATTTTTGTGGCTTTATATTATTATTGTTAGGTCGGATGGGTTATATTGTGACTCCTTAGACTCCTATATATAGAAAGGAGGTTTTGTCATTTGAATCATCCAAGAATTGTTCATTTATGTAATGTAAAGGAGGTTGCCCCCTTGAATAGGCTGAATTCTAAGGCGTTGATCTATCTTTTCTATCTTTTTTTGAGCTGGTTTCATAACATTTGGTATCAGAGCTTTGGATTCTAGGGTTTCGCTGCTCCAAACAGGTCATCGTGGCATTTTCACTATAACATTTTTCTCTGATGTTTCAGAAGTTGCAAAAAAAACCATTTGAGAAGAAATTGGACTGAACCTCGGGTCCGAATTTCAGAACTTTTCGCACTATATTTGCGGAGATATGATCTGAGGAAGTTGATATTTTTGCAGACTCCTAAATTACATTCCAAACAGGTGACCTTAGGAAAATCGTCATAACTTTCTCTCTGGGGATCAGATTGAAATTTTGTCAGAAGGTACAGAAAGAGAAGGGACTGTAGTTTCTTCTATGTATTTTTCAGATCCAAAGGTCGAAACAGTGACTCGTGGCATGTCATACAAGTTCGCTCTACTGAACTAGTCTATAATCAAGTCACTGTGGGAGATTTCGCATAACTCTTCCTCAGAGAATCCAATTTGGGTCAGACTTGTGGCATTGGAAAGAGGACATAGAGGGCTACTGCAGGTCACAAATTTAGAACTAGATGATTAGAAAGTACAAAGATACATCAGAGGCAATATCAAGCTCCTACAAAGTGAAAAAAGGTGTGTATATTTTCTTAAATTTTTGCTTAAGCTTGCTTTGAAATTTTTTTTTGAAGGAATTAAAAGGGCATAATAGAGCATTATTATCGGCAACTGATGCCCCGAGGAAAGAAAATGAAAACACCTAGTAAGGAACCTGAAAGCTCTAGCATGACTCATGAAGAAGAAGAAGAAATGCTATATGATATATCAAAATTACAAGAACAAGTGCAATAAGTGTCACTTGCACAAAAAGCAACAAAATCTAAGATGGATGGTTTAAGGAAAGATGTAGAAGCTAAGATGGATGGTTTAAAGAAAGGTGTAGAAGCTAAGATGGATTGTTTAAAGAAAGGCGTAGAAGCTAAGATGGATGGCATGGAAGATAAGATGGAAGAATTGAAGATAAATATGAATAAGTTGCTACAACAAATGGTCACTAAGGGTGAAAGGGTACTAAAAGAAACTCAGAATGAGAACAAAAGAAATGTTAATCATGATTCCATAGACTCGAATGTTGGATCGAAGACTCGCCATATTTCAAAAATTGATATGAGGAAGTTTGATGGCAAGGATCCCGCCACATGTATACTATAGATGGAGCAATTCTTCGATATCAATAATGTGCAAAACACACAAAAGGTATGTATGGAAAATTTATATTTGGAACCAAATCAGTTTGTATGGTATCAATGGCTTTGCTCTCGTAAACAATTTATCACTTGGGCAATTTTTATGGAAGAATTGATAGCACATTATGAGGATACAAAAAGCAACACTTTTTTTAGCCAATTGATAAGTCTCAAACAAAAGGGTTCAATAATGGAGCACATTGAGGAGTTCCAAAAATTGAACATAAGGGTAAAAGATATTCTAGAGGACCATAGGATTGATGTGTTCATAGGGTCTTTAAAGGATAATATCCAACATGATGTTCGCCTTTGGGAACCTGATTCATTAGAGAAGGCATTCAGGTTAGCAAGAAAAATGGAAAGCAAAATTATGGCAACCATGAAGCATACCCCTCACAACTATAAAGACGGAAGTGTTTTTTCCCCTAGTCTTCCACAACCTATAAGGTTGACACCACAACAATTGGAAGAAAAAAGAGCAAAAGGGCTTTGTTACAGTTGTGATAGAAAATACACTAAAGGTCATAAGTGTGCTGAGAAGAAATTATTCTACATAGATTGTGAAGAGGAAGAAGAAAAGGAGCAAGAAAGGTCAAAAGAAGAGGATATACTCCAGGAACAAAGCCTAGATAAAGAAGAAATGAATCTGACCATATCTTGTAATTCATTGGCGGGAATTACCACTCCTCAAACCATCAAGATAGAAGGACAAATCAAGAAGAAAAAGGTAATAGTGTTGATTGATTCAGGAAGTACCCACAATTTTATTCATTGTAAGATAGCAAGAGAATTGAATTGCTTCTTATATCCAGCACCAGAGTGTCAAGTGATGGTTGCAAATGGAGGAATAATAAATTGCTCGGGAAAGTGCCATAATATCAAGCTATCCATGGGAGAATATGTATTGACTAGCCCAATGCTTTCCATTTCAATGGGAGGTGTTGATGTTGTACTAGGAGTCCAATGGCTACAATCCTTGGGTACAATAGCTTTTAATTTTCAAGAACTTTTCATGAAATTTTCTGTGGAAGGAAAGGAAGTTGAATTAAGGGGTATTGCAGGTAAACCGGGAAAGATAATCAGCTCTAATAGTATGACAAAGCTTCTAAAAAAGGAACAAAGAGGCGTAATTGCAAAATTATGTTCGCTAGATGTGTCCACAGTGGAATCATCTATTTCTCCAAAACTCCAAAAAGTCTTGGACAATCATTCCAAGGTATTCGAGACTCCCAAAGGTATCCCACCTATGCGTGATCATGATCATGCTACTCATCTGATTCCAGGAGGTGTTCCTCCAAACATCAGGCCGTACAGATATCCCTATGCCCAAAAGAGTGAAATTGAACGTATGGTTGCAGAAATGCTAGAGGCTGGTATAATTCAACCAAGTCAAAGTTCTTTCTCTGCTCTAGTCGTATTGGTGCACAATAAGGATGGATCATGGCACATGTGTCCGGATTATAGGGAGCTCAACAAGCTCACTATTAAAGATAAGTTTCCCATTCATGTCATTGATGAATTACTGGATGAATTGCATGGGTCAATTTACTTCACCAAGTTGGATCTTTGTTCAGGATATCATCAAATCAGAATGAAGATTGAAGACATTCTGAAAATAGCATTTAGAACTCATGAGGGTCATTATGAATTTTTGGTCATGCCTTTTGGCCTTACCAATGCACCTTCAACATTTCAAGGTTTGATGAATTCAATTTTCAAACCATTCCTTAGAAAATTTGTGTTATTATTTTTTGATGATATACTAATCTACAGCAAGTCTTGGAAGGATCATGTTGAACATGTTGACAGGGTGCTACAACTATTGGAGGAGAAACAATTATATGCAAAAAGATCCAAATGTTTCTTTGGAGTACAAGAGGTGGAATATCTGGGTCATATTGTATCTCATGAAGGAGTTAAGGTAGACCCTAGCAAAATTAAAGCCATTAAGGAATGGAAAATTCCCACATCCATAAAGCATCTGCGAGGATTTCTCAGGGTGACAGGGTATTATCGCAAGTTTGTTAAGAATTATGGGAGAATAGCAGCACCTCTAACAACATTATTGAAGAAAGATGCATTTTCATGGACTCCAGAAGCAACAAAGGCATTCGAACATCTTAAAGAGGCAATGTGCCAAGCACCAGTCTTAGCTACACTAGACTTCACAAAAACCTTTATTGTGGAATGTGATGCTTCAGGAAATGGAATTGGTGCTGTTTTAATGCAAGATGAAAGACCCATTGCTTTTGAAAGTCGTCCAATCAAGGGAAAGTTTTTACACAAAGTTATTTATGAGAAGGAAAGGTTGGCAATACTCCATGCACTTAAGAAATGGTGACCCTACCTAATGGGAAGACACTTCAAGGTAAAAACGGATCATGATAGCCTTAAATACTTTTTAGAAAAAAGATTATCCTCTGAAGAGCAACAAAAGTGGGTCACAAAGATGTTGGGTTATGACTTTGAAATCATCTACAAAAAAGGGAAGCAAAATGTGGTGGCAGATGCACTCTCAAGAAAGGATGAGGATGTGGAAGCATTGTTGTGCGCCATTTCTATTATCCAACCAGATTGGATAAACGAAGCAAGGGAGGAATGGAAGAATGACGAAGAAGTGTGGACACTTATTCGAAAGTTACAACAAGATTCCAGTATGTCTGATACATTTAGATGGAAAAATGATTCGTTATGGTACAAAGATCGCTTATACCTCTGTAAGAATTCCCAGCTAAAACAAAATATTCTTATGGAATTGCACACTTCTCCCTTAGGAGGGCACTCAGGATTTTTAAAAACTTACCACAGGGTTAAGAAGGAATTTTTTTGGGATGGCCTTAAAGCAGATATTCAAAAGTTTGTGGCGGAATGTTTGGTTTGCCAACTAAATAAAGTTGAAACAATTAAGACACCGGGTCTATTACAACCTTTATCCATTCCAAGCCAATGTTGGGAGGAGGTTTCAATGGATTTTATCAAAGGTTTACCCAAGTCTGAGGGAAAGAGTGTCATCATGGTGGTAGCTGATAGACTTACCAAGTATGCACACTTTTGTGCATTATCACATCCATTTAAAGCCAGTACAGTTTCTACTGCATTTATGGAAACAATTCAAAAGCTACATGGAAACCCAAAGATTATTGTAAGTGACAGAGATCCAATTTTCACTGGAAATTTTTGGACAGAATCTTTTTCTTGTCTTGGTACTCAGTTAGCTCATAGCTTATCTTATCATCCTCAATCTGATGGGCAAACTGAGATAGTAAACAAATGTTTGGAAGGATATCTTCATTGATTTATATCTGACAAACAGACATAATGGGTCAAATGGTTGCCTCTGGCTGAATGGTGGTATAACACTTCCTTCCATAAAGCAACAAAAATGACCCCATTTATGGCACTTTATGGGTATCAGCCACCATCCATCACATCATATTTAAGAGAAAATTCTAAGGTTCAAGCAGTGGAACATCACATTGAACATCAACAACAAGTCCTCCAACTCTTAAAGGATAACCTCGTGTCGGCACAGAATAGAATGAAACAACAGGCAAATCAACATCGTAGCGAAAGAAGTTTTGATGTAGGTGATTGGGTATTCCTACGGCTACAACCATATAAGCAAATTTCCCTCAAGCAAGCTAAGAAGGATAATAAATTATCACCAAAGTATTATGGTCCATACAAGGTGTTGCAAAAGATTGGTACTATGGCATACAAATTGGAGCTTCCTGCAGCTTCTCGATTGCACCTAGTTTTCCATGTTTCATGTTTAAAGAAGGTTATAGACGACAAGCTCCCAGTTCAAACAATATTGCCAGAACTTGACGAGGAAGGAAAAATTATATTGGAACCGGAAGCAGTCACAGAAACAAGAACTCGACAGCTACGAAATCGATCAATTTCGGAGTATCTTATCAAGTGGAAGAACTTATCCACTGAAGATTCCACATGGGAGGATGAGAATTTTATACAGAAGAATCCAGAACTTCTCAAGCGTTGAGGAAAACACTTTTTTGAAGGAGAGGGGCATGTTGGGTCCCTATAATACTAGTGATTACCCCATTACTATTGTAGTTGTACCCCTTATTAACATTGTTGTGCCCCTATTATCCCCATATTGTTATTAATGCGCCCCATAGAATCCCTCTATTGTTATTTCTGTGGCTTTATATTATTATTGTTAGGTCGGCTGGGTTATATTGTGACTCCTTAGACTCCTATATGTAGAAAGGAGGTTTTGTGATTTGAATCATCCAAGAATTGTTCATTTATGTAATGTAAAGGAGGTTGCCCCCTCAAAGAGGCTGAATTCTAAGGCGTTGATCTATATTTTCTATCTTTTCTTGAGCTGGTTTCATAACAGAAGCATCATTATAGAATCTGTTAGGTATCATGTAATTCTCTATATTGTTGATCATCAAACTTCCAAGGAGGTGTATGATGCCATTACTGGATTTTACAATATCAACAACATCAATCAATCTATAAATTTAAGGGGTCAACTTTGTAACATCAATATGACAAAGAATGATATTGTGGAATCACACTTCATTATAATTTCTCAAATACGAGATCAACTCAAAGCCATTAGTGAAGAAATATTCGGAAAATAATTGGTAATTGTGGCTTGGGGTGGTTTTCCTAGATCGTGGGATCCTTTTGCATCAAGCATATGTGGAAGAGAAAATTCACCTTCATTTGATAAGTTGTGGGATGCCTACATAAAATAAGAATCAAGACTCTTCTCCAGAGGCCATATTGAAGATCCAAGTGAAGAAGCTTTTGCAACTCATTCTAAGAGTAATAGAAGAAGAGCTAATTTTGGAAGATTTCAATGAAGTTATGGTAGAATACCCAATTCAAGACCTACTCCAAGATCTACTCCAAGAAGGGAACCTACTCCACAAAGAGGACATCTTCCTCCCTCTCAAGATAGAATAGATAGAAAAGATTTGTCAAAGTTCAATGTTATCATTGCCACGCATATGGTCACTATCAAAGTAACTTTCCTCAAAGAAATCAAAGGGGTGACTATCAAAGGAATGGAGATCGAAAGAGGAAATGAAAGAATCATGCTTCTGCAGCTGACATTGATGAAACCTCTCATAAGAGAAGGCCTAGAAAGAATGATTCTAATGATGAATACTCATTTTATTCTTCTTTTACAGGTTCCATTATAGGTCATGATGAAATATGGTTGGTGGATAGTGGTGCCTCTAGGAACATGAATGGGAGTTGTGAACATCTCTTTGAATTGGTCGAAAAGAAGATTGCTCAAAGGGTTGATCTTTGAGACAATGGAAAATATGAAGTTAAGGGAATTGGTTCATCAACCTTCCAGTTGGAATCAAGAGGTAATGTATCAATTAACAACATTTTATATGTTCCTATTTTGAATAAGAACTTGTTGTCTATTTCATCTCTTGAAGACAAAGGATGCCTCCTTTGAATCTTCCAAGGTCATTGGTGTGTGGATTGGAGGCCTATATTGTCTCCTTGGACATTCAATTCAAGCCTTGCTACACAACACCACTAATATTTGTGAACTATGGCATCAAAGGTACACTCATATTCATTATAAAGCATTTTCAAGATTGAAATATTTTGTTAAATGAGTACTTGAAATTAAGATTGAGCATGATGGAGTTTGCAAGGGATGTTCCCTTGGGAAAAATGTTAAAGGAAGATGTACTAGCAGTGATAATAGATCTAAATGAATCTTGGATCTTGTGCAATTTGATGTTTGTGGGCCTATGTCTCACAAGACCTTGGGTGGAAATTTGTATTATGTCTCTTGTATTGATGATTACTCTTGTAAGACATGGATGTATCTCCTGAAATCCAAGGATGAAGTATTTTAGAAGTTTCGTGAATTCAAAGCACAGGTTGAGAATGTTACAGGAAGAAGAATTAGGAATTTAAGGTTTGACAATGGAGAAGAAGAAAATGTATCCAAGGAATTGATTTCTTTCTAGAGGGATGGTAGAATTAAGAGGGAGTTGATAGTTCTCTAATGTCCTCACCAAAATGGAATTGCTAAAAGAAATAATAAGACTATTATGGAAGCTTCCAAGGCCATGCTTCATGATCAAGAGCTTCCTATGTTTCTTTGGGGAGAAGATGCAAGAATGATTTTTTTATGTTCAAAATATATTCCCACATCAAATATTGGACTACAAGATTCCTGAAGAAGTCTTCACAGGTGAGAGACCAAATGTTGAACACTTGATAATATTTGGTGATCATTTTTATATTCATGTGCCCAAGGAGAAAAGGATGAAGTTGGAACCTTTCAGGAAGAAAGGAACTTTTGTTGGCTATAGTGAAAATTCAAAGGTATTTAGGGTCTATGTTCCAGGACAATGTTCTATTGAAACATGTAGGGATGTTATATTTGATGAGGATGTTGCTTTTTGGAAGTCCAATGGTTCACACTTGGACTCTGACGATGAGATGCAGGTGGCTCCAAAGAAACTTGAACCAATGGATCAAGATCCTCATGAATAATCTGATGATCATGAACTTGTTGAATCTCCAAGAGCCACTATAACTGAGACTAGAAAGAGACCTACCTAGCTTGAAAGAACATTGAAGGAAGTCGAAGGACATGCTACACCTCATGGGACCTTAAGGGAAAACAAGAAGTTGAAGAAGTATTTTGGTTATGCAGCATTGATGTGTAAGATCATTTAGTCTGAGCCCTCCACATATGAGGAAGCAACTAAGAATCAAGTTTGGAAAGATGTGATGATTGAAGAATACTAATATATAATGAAGAATGATGTTTGGGAAATCGTGCCAAGACCTGAAGGGAAGTATGTTTTGTCTTCAAAATAGATCTACAAAATCAAGCATGCAGCTAATGAAAGTGTTGAAAATTACAAGGCAAGATTTATGGCCCTAGGATTCTCCCAGACAGAGAGAGAGGAGTATGAACACAATTTTTCTCCCATTGCTAGGTATGCTTCTATTAGATTTGCCATTTCTCTTACTTCTATTATAGTTGGAAATTTCATCAAATGGATGTCAAGATTTCTTTTCTGAATGGGGTCATTGAAGAGGAAGTCTATATTGGGAAATCTCAAGGTTTTCAGCTCCATGATAGAGAAACATGTGTTTGCAAATTGAAGAAAGCTCTGTATGGGTTGAAGAAGGATCCTCGTGCATGGTACTCCTGTATTGATGGATATTTGTTATGTCTTGGTTTCAAGAAGAGAAATGTTGATCCAAACTTGTAATTCAAAGTTGTTGAAGGAAAGCCCTTGATATTGCTACTATACGTAGATGATCTATTTCTAATAGGGGATGAAGTTCTGATTGTCCAATGTAAGAGGGAGATGGTTTCTGAATTCGAGATGAAGGATCTTGGTCTCATGCAATCCTATTTGGGATTGGAAATTTGGAAAAAGCATGATTGAATCTTTGTTGGAAAAGGTAAGTACACTATTGAGATCCTTCAAATATTTGGCATGATGGACTACAAGTCTATGGAAACTCCTATGGTGACAAATTTGAAATAGATTTGGGACCGTGATTCTGATTTGATTGATCCTTCTATGTATCACAAATTTATTGGCTCATTGAAATATCTTGTGAACATTAGACCTAATATTTGTTATGTTGTGAACACGTTGAGCCAATTTTTGGTTGAGCCTCGACATGTGCATTGGGTTGCAATGAAACATATACTGAGATATTTGTGTGGCACCATTGAAGATGGTCAAAGATATAATTCTAATGGAGAATGGAAGATCCATGGATTCACTGATGTTGATTGGGCTAAAAATCTGTTGATAGGAGCACCTCTGGATTTTGTTTTAGCCTGGGCTTCTCTATGATTTCATGGTCTAGTAGGAAGAAAACTTATGTTGCTCTGAGTATGGTTGAAGCTGAGTATATAGGTGATATATAGAGGCATGTTGAGCTTGTTGTGAAGTTGTGTGGCTTTGAACGTTGTTTGTTGGATTTTTTGATCAAGTGCTAGAATCAACCATTATATATTGTGATAATCAAAATTGTGTGAATCTTTATAAGAACCAAGTGTTTTATGACAAGTTGAAGCACATTGAGATCAACTATCATTACATCTGGAATATTTTCCAGAGGGGAGTTGTGAGGCTCGTGTATGTCCCTACTGATAAGCAAGTTGTTGATGTGTTGACAAAGACATTGTCCCAAATGAAGTTTTCTTATTTCAGAGAACATCTTGGAGATGTTGAGAACCCCTCTCTAAGAGAGAGGGAGCATTGATTGTACAAGATCATATGATTCACAATATTCCTTAGTTTGTGGTTGGGAGACCTATGGATTGGTTGGGAAGATTTCCACTCCCTTGGGTTAATTGACTAGGAGGCCAGTGATTCTGGTTGGGGAGCTTGGTTTTAAGGCATGGAATGATCCCTTAAGTCATGATGATTGAGTTACCAGTTTGGTTGGGGACACTGATTTTGTGATCTCTCCCTTAGGAAGTTGTCAAGAGACCTATGAATTGATCAGGAGATTGATCTTGAGTTCTCTCCCTTAGCTTGTGGACCGAGAGACTATATACTTGGGGATTGAGATAGAGATTACTCCCTTAGGTCATGGATCGAGAGACCTTGTTTATGGTCGGGGAGATGTACCTTGTGCATATGATTGGTTTGGCCTCATTGATTGATCCCACTGGTCAGTAGGGCACTAACCTAGATGCTATAGGGTTGTGGCTTATGGGATGTGTTGGATGTTATGTATCTTTCCTTATGATGAGATTGATGATCTCTCCCTTACCCTATGGTTGAGAGACCCATGGATTGGTCAGGGAGATTGATCTTGATAGAGAGAGAGAGAGATTTGTACGTGTGATCTCTAGCTTAGGTTGTGGTTGAGAGACCTATGGATTGGTTCGGGAGATTGATCTTGAGTGAGAATGAAAAGTACCTCACTAGCTAAGAGGGAGGTATTTAAAATTTGGTACGTATAGTCAGTATTTTTATTGGAAAATTAATGGAAAAAAATCAATTTTTGGAGTTTAACCAAGTCAACCTAAAGTGGATAAAGTTGACTCCACATGCTAAAAATCCACCTCCTAAATTCAAAATCATTAACCAACCAAACTAATTTCAAAATTCTCCCAAAACCTTTACATGAAAAATTCACATTGTTTTTTATAGTAATGATAGTGAATTGTTAATTACATGCATGCCTCCCTGCTAATCTACATTACATAACTCAACATGATGTATTTTCTCTCACACATATGGGTAATAATGTTATTATCAAGTATTAAGAAACCCTAAACTAGGTGTTAGGCACCCATTCAAGAAAACCGATATAATAATAAATTGCAGTAGAGATGTCTTATCATCGAGCCCACTTGTATTATAAAATTAGATGAATTTTTTTGAGAAATATTTCTACTATATAGGAAACTAGAATGAATGGTGTGCATCCATGAAAAGTTAATAATCTTAATTAAATTGTTGATGCCCCAAAACCAATAATATATGTCTGGTAGAGAATATTGGTGATAGATTCATTATTGAGAATCAAGCTTAATGGTTATTTTCAATACATAATATGTTGCTAAGTCTCCCACCCCACTTTTGGATAAAATGTTCAATGCTTCCACCTTTATTGCTGGCCAAAATAACCAAAAATATAAAACAAAATAAAATGATGTATACTATCTACTCCATAACAACTTTCAAAAATCTTTATGATATAGAAATTCATAACAAAATATTGAAAATATAATTGTATGGATCTATTGAACCGAAGCATGTAACCATATCTAAGAACTTGAAAATCAACGAATAAAAAAAAATTGAAAGGTTCCTTGCCTCTTCTACGCACTATGAATTAAACATATTTGGGGAGTGCAATCAATACAATCGACAGGATATAAAGATATTGTTGGTCATAGTCCGTTAGCACAAACATGAGGATGATGCAAAGTTAGGTGGCATTCAATCAAACCACGGTAAAATCACAACTACCGCCATCAGGAATTTTGACAACCTATCAAGAATTGATCTACCCCGACTCTCGAGTATTGCTAATTTGTAATTGCATACATCCAATTAAAATTAAGAGATGAAATCTTGTAAGATACAAAAGAAATTAAATATTTACTTAGAAGTTTTTAACTAAGGGAACCAATATCCAAATCCATATCTATTTTACTTTCTAATTTCACTATATTGGTTTAATTTTTATATAAAACAATAAAATATGTAATAATTGAAAAAATAAAATAAAATGTGTAAAAAAATTTAAAAAAATTTTATATTTTGGTTTTTTTAAAATATATTATTTTATCAATTTTTTATGAAATTTAATAAAGATTTATTAAAAATATAATTTAAATCATGAAAAATCATATAGATCTAACAAATGGTAAGGATTTTGAGCTACAAATATTTTTTCAAGTTTTATATTAAAAAAGAATGGTATGACGAAAAATTTGATAAATTCCTAGTTAAAATAAATATATAATGATTATTTATCATTTCTAAATTTTAAATTAGAAAAATCATAAGAGAGAACCAGCTTTATGTTGATTGATAAATATATAATGATTATTTATCATTTCTAAATTTTAAATTAGAAAAATCATAAGAGAGAACCAGCTTTATGTTGATTGATAAATATATATTGATTATTTACTATTTCTAGATTTTAGATTAATAAAACCATAGGAGAGAACAAACTTTTTGGAAGACAATAAAACCTAATCAATATGTTGGCTGAATGACCAATATATGTACATACAAAATTTTTGGCAAATCGTGATACCTCTCCAGAAATTAAGAGTTAAATCTATTCACTATGGTTGGTTGGTTCTCTATTCTATTCAATATGGTGGTTCGGTGACCAATCAATGTTGATACCTGTCAGAAGAAATTAGAGTTAATGACACGCAATTTAAGTTTGTATTTAAAGTATTAAATTACTATAAAAGTTTTTTTTTGTTATTGTCATGGTGATGTTTTGTTATGAATAATTATATAAAAGTTTTTTTTTTATTCTCATGGTGATGTTTTGTTATGAATAATTATATGAAGTATGTGATTTAATATTTTTATATTGGGAATCATAGAAATAGATACTAACCAAACTGAGAATTCCTTTAAAATAAAAAATAAAAATGTGTAGTAAAGCATTAAATTACTATAAAAGTTAAAAGATTTTTGTACATTTTAGTGATGTTCTGCCATGAATTATTATCTGAAGTATGTGATGTAAACTTTAATTTTTCTATTTATTGAGAAGAATGCGAATACAAATACTACCGCAATTGCGAATTCCTTTCAAGTAAAAAAAAAAAAAAAAATTACCGAAGATTTAAAATGCCGCAGTTAGGCACCGCGTAAAATTCTTGTTAGCCGTAGTCAAATTTCTTCGTTCAAATTCTCAAAATGGGAAACCCTCCTCGTCGGCTTGTGGCGGCGGGTTTGTACGTCGAGACTCATTCACATCAACAGCCGGAAGCAATTCGAGCTGATACTACTAATCCACTGGGAAGCCACTTGACGTGACGTCGAGAAGCACATCTGGGAAGCAACTTGTGCTCGGGGCCGCCGGGTGCAATGTATTTGACCTTTAAAAAGGTCCCTCGTTGTCACAGAATTTCAGTTCTAGAGGGTCGTTAACGTGCTCGAATGCTTCTCATTTGTTGCCTTTCAATTCACATTAATGTCTACCTCGTGTTTACGAATTCGCCCTCTCATTTTCAATGCAATTCTGATTCGAATCAGCGGGGACCAAAAAAGGTGTTGTCAAAGGTATTTATGTGGTTGGAATTGATCTATTTTCCGTGGTTGGAATTGTTCATCAATAGAGGAAATCCACATATGGAAGAGTTTTGGTAGACCTTTCGGAAGCACCATCCCGGTCTATCAGCAAGAATTTTATTTCATTTTTTTCAAATAAATCTAATTAAAAATTCGTTTTTAACATTTTATTACAAAATTATATAAATATTTGTAATTAACATACATATAAGAAAATCAAAATCATCTTTGTTTTCGAATGCTATTAATATGATTGGTTTTTAACCTAAGTTTGAAGATCAAGGTGGGGACAATGAATGAGCTGAGAATGGTGATTTATTTTTCGAACAATCCCCAATTGAAAAGTTGAAAACAAAACCAGTGGAATTCCTCTTCGAAATGACTTGCCCTACTAAGAAGATTTGATTCCTACGAAGTTCCATTCAATAAATGACCTATGGATTATAATTTGCTTTTCAAAAAAGTAGGTTGGAGCTTCGCTTTGTGACACTGAGAATCGTGGCCATATTCAAGTTCAAAAATATTTTTACGTTGTTTAGGTTTAATTTGGTCGTAGAGGATAGGTTTTCCTTTAGACTGTGTGGTGCTGTGAATGATGTTGCAAATCATAATTTTATTTAATTTAATATAAAATTTTAATTTTAATAATAAAAGAATCAGTTATATAATTTTTATTTTCTTTTAAAGTTTAATATCCGATTACATGCCACATAAAGACGGGCCAACATAAAGTCTTATAACACAGATTTCCTCAAGACGTTTACGTCGTGCCATGTGTGTATAATTGAAAACGGAGTTTTGTCTTTGCGTTATGGCAGTCAATACAAACGCACGTCAGAGAAGGCTGCGAGGGAGTTTACTGTCACGATGGCTCACGATGGCTCGGGTTATATGTAATCCCGTTCCTCCCGTTCCTCCTCATATTTCTCAATCGAAATCTTTTAGCTTCGAGAGCTCTTACTTTCCTATAATAATCCACACTCTCTTATCCGGTCAATACATTATATACCGTATCGTTTGTGTTGACAGTCTCCTTCGTCCTCACATCATACCCTTCTGTTAACATAGAATTATGATGACAAGCTTTATACATGTATTGAACACTTATCCGGAGGTGGAGTTCCTTTCATTAGGATTTCTAGCCTAAGAAGAATCAATGAACATTACACACATTAACATATTCAATGCTAAATGAGTAGCTGATCCTTTTATGTATTGAAAACTCGATTTTGTATCATTCCAATTACTATTATTCAATGCTAAATGCGTAGGTGATCCTTTTAAGTATTGAAAACTCGATTTTGTATCATTCCAATTACTGTTATGATGTTTAGCTATAAATTGACTGAAGTATGATTAAATATGTAATGTTTGACATGGCTGTAAATGTAATGTTTGATATCATTGTATTAAGATAACTCAAATTTCCCCAACTTTCTATCAATTGTCCATACAAAAAACCATTCACTTTTCTGGTTCTATCATCATTTCTAAGCATCACATTTTTTTTAACCCAACTTTCTATCAATTGTCCATACAAAATACTATTTACTTCTCTTGTTCTATCATCATTTCTAAGCATCACATTTTTTTTAACCCAACTTTCTATCAACTGCCCATACAAAATACCGTTGTCTTCTCTTGTTCTATCATCATTTCTAAACATCACATATTTTTTAAATAGTATAACACTATCCTATATTCACCCATATTAAACTTCTTAAATAATTCTTTTACCCATTTTATTTATATAATTAAAATCTTAACATTTTCTTTTCATCCCATAAACCAAACCAAAACAATATTACAATTATCCAAAATCTTTCATCTCAAATACATGCCAAACTTATCTTTTAACATCTTCGATCATCACAATAACACTTCCTCTTATAATTAGGCCATCGATATATAAAGAGACCAAACTTGTCTTTTAACATTTTCGATCATCACAATAACACTCCCTCTTATAATTAGGCCATCAATATATAAAGAGAATAAAATAATAAGTTCATTTTCATTTTAACGCATATCGAAATTTGGATTTCTTTTACCCGTTAGGAAACTTTTTTGAATGGAGAAAGTGTTTATTTTAAATTACTATGACTTAGCTTCTTATTTAAGTCCATAGAAAGATTTTTTCAATTTACTTTTCTTTCCCTAGGAATAATCGTAATTTTATTAGTAATAACAAAATTACATTTTGTAGATGCTAAAGCACATATTCAAAAGCAGGGAAAAACTGCTATTCAAGGAAAGAAACCAGAAAGAAAATAACCAGAAAAATAGTGTACAATTGGGGATAAAATTATGCTTTTCTGCCTTTTCTCTTCTCAACATTTCGCCACTCACCTTGAGTCGGCAAGGATGAAAACAGTAAGAGTGAGGTGTCTTCCTCTAGGCGAGGATTATCCTTGTCTGAATCGGAGTGGTCTGAAGAATGGAGTCTCCTAGCTCCAATGGTATCCATTGAATCTGGTATCTTCTCTGGCAAAGAGTCCATCAAATCATGTGGTATAGATTCTATAGTTTCTGGCTTCTTGTGAATCTGATTGTTCTCCTGGGGAGTGTGGTTTTCCTTTTTTGTTTCTTCTTCCTCAACAGGGACATCTTTTGGGGCTGGTGGAGTGAATTGCCATCCCTTGCATTGTTTTCCTGCTTTCTTCTTCCTACGTTTATCTTTTTTGGCTTCTAGGCATGTGTTTTGAAGATGCCCTATTTGGCAACAAGTTCTGCATCTGAATGCAGTATTTTCATAATCTAGTATCTATGTCCAGCAACTCTGTTTATACTTGAGTTGTATTTGGCCCGGCAGCCCTTTACTGAGGTCTACTTCCACACACATGTGTGCGAATGTATAAATTTCTTCCTCTATTCTTTCTGTATCCATTTTAATGAATCGCCCAATGTTGTTGCTTATAGTAGACAGGACATGAGGGCTCTAGAAGTGTAGTGGTAGGTTGTGAAGACGAACCCATACCAACATCAGAGATACAACCATTGTGTTTGGATCAAACTCTGGGAACCATGGAGTCATGAAGTGACCCGTGGACCCCATAAACCATGGTCTTGCCCTCATAATGATGTCCCTTTCCTCTGCTGTACGAAATTTTACAATGAAGAAGCCTGTGGCACAAATCCGAATGTCACATGTATCAGTCTAGGTTCTAAAATCCCAAAGGAAAAGGTCCATAGACTTGGGCCGGAAATAATTGAATCTGCAGATTACTGCTTGTTTTTCAAATGTAGAACAATACTCATCTGTTTCTGGTATATCCATATTTATTTTTGGGGTGTAGCTCAGTTGTTCCACAATGTATGCGGCGGGTGTTGTGCCAACTTGTTTTGTTGTGTTTGTGGCTGGTTTGTTTCCTTCAAGAATGTCTTTGAAGGATAACCCTGCATTTTTTTGTTTTTGATGTGTTTCTGGGGTTTTTTTCTATGCTGCTACCTATGCCATTTCCTGAGGGATTCGTTTTGTGATGATCTGCCCCTCCTCCCCTCAGTCGCAGGTTGAGAGTGATGGTAGACTCAGGAAGGATTTTGTAATCCACAATGGTTTTGTAGTCTTGGAGTACTCTACCTCCAAAAATTAAAACCTGTGATCTTGTAGAGTAACCAGTGTGTTGATAGATGTTGTTCTTCAAAAGCAGTACTGATTTGGTGATATGTACCAAGGTCAGATGTGTCGTCCCAGATGGGGTTTTTATAAAAACTTTAAAAGGAAGAGGGCTTACTAGTAATTTGGGTTTTGGTTCTATCTGAGGGGGCGAGATCTGGTCCTGGCAGGGTTGCTTCTCTGTTGGGCAAAATCCTATTAGTCGTGCTTTTTTCCTCATTGTGGTTTCTGCAGTCTCCTTTCTGCTGCCTGCATAGCTCCAAGGGTAAATATCAGTATGGTTGAAATCGATGGCGTAGTCTCCAAAAACCCTAGCAAATGAGCCCCAATGGCCAACATTCTATTCTGCGATGCAGCCAAAGGCTTCCTTGGGAATTGGCCTCAAGGGCAACACATTACCACTATGAAAATCATCTTCTTTCTGCAGTAAACAAAATGTCCCGAGTATAATGGGTGCCTGAAGATCACCTTGCTGAGAGGAACGCCGCGGTCAGGATCATGTATGACACTCGTGCGATTTCCCCTAATAAAGCCCTTTCGCTCACCAAAGTCGAGGCTTCTGAAACGTGCAAGTCCCTTCCTGCGACGGATGTGGGATTTGAACAAAACTGCTCCCTTTCCCTGTCTGTATTGTTGACCCCAAGGACGTTCCACAAGCTCTTCAATAACAGTTACCCCCGCCTCCACTGTTAGTTTAAATGTCGCATCAACGTCGTCCATCTCCAGATGGAGAATCACTGAGGTACCCTTAAGGGCCACCAACCATTTCACTTCTGCACCAGCCTCCTCAGTCTCATCACAGACCATAACCTCGGCAGCACTGAACTTCAAATGGGCGTAAACGATGAGAAGGATCTCATGGTCATCCTTATGCTTGGGATGATGATGGGGTTTCAGAATAGAGAGCGCTTGTAGCTTAGCCGCAACACCGTTTCCCTTACCGTTCTCTGCCACGTCCGCCATATTCTCCAGAGACATTTTTTTCCACTTGAGAATCTCACGACACCAGAATCCTTTGGGTGCAAATAGTTAATGTAGTTCTGGTTTCTTCAATTTACAAATAAGGTGTTCTTGACTTTATTTTACGAACTCATATTGTTGAACAAGATGAACTTTTACTTTTAATTTTTCATTTGAAAATAGTTAAGTTACATGTAGCTAATATAACATCCAAGTGTATTTATTCGCCAATGTTATCACTATTCCAATATATATATATATATATATATATATATATATATATATATATATATATATATATATATATATATATATATATATATATATATATATATATATATATATCCAATTGTATTTAATAGTCAATGCTATCATTATTTCAATATATGCCCATTTTACCAAAAAAAAATATCTCTATGTGATTTTCGCCGAAGATTCTTCTCAAAATTGTTCATTCTTATTGTAAATAACCTTTTGCAACCAATCTTTATTTATATTTGTCTATGCTACCATAAACATTAAATTTTAACTAACAACTTTATTCTTTAAAAATATGTTTTGTCATTATAAAACTCAATCCAATTGGTTACATTTATATTTATTTTACTATAATTAAATGAATTCGATCTTTTAACTAAAACACAATGAAAATATTAATATTTTAAAAGACATTACCTTTTGTTAATCTATACTAATGAAATCAATATTTAACATTCAATGAGAATATTAATATTTTAAAAAACATTATATTTTTTTAGTCTATATTAATGAAATCAATATTTAACATTTTAATCTGAAGTGAGTTTACAAATATTTTATTATTAAAAAATATTTTAATTTATATTTAATAATATCATATTCATAAAATAAAAACAATATTTATACTGTTGAATTGAGGCTTCTATGATCCAAATCAGGTTTATGAGAAAAAGTTTTTGGGCGTAAATCACCTGATAATACATTTGACGATGTGTTTCGAACCAACGACTATGGTTCATCGTTAGGACAAGTTGAAGAATCAGATCATGGCTACATATTAAATAGGGTGAGCAGATCTTCCAATGGCTAGGTTTGAATGAAAAACGGCTATCTTAGATCAGACTGGACAAACGACTATAATTGATCAAGAAACTACTAGATTTGACCATTCAAATTGTTTAATTATAATAACATTATTATGCTAAAACAAATATTATTATAATACCTATCGTGTGTGATGGACTCAGCCCATGTAGCCTCTCTCCACAAATGACTATGTGGGAATTACGTGGCAATTAATAATGAATAGCAGATTGCTTTTGGATACAAACTGATTCGCCAGTAGTTGAATTTATGGATTCTGTAATTATCCCTTGTACTTGTACAGCTGATTGGTACCTTTGCCTCCCGTTCATTGCCAACTGTCCCCCCTCGGACTTCTCGTCCCGCCTAGGTATGGGCAATCAAACCCTCACTATGGTCATTTGGTTTGTGCATTCATTTGAGTTTTGTAAGCTCTGCGTGCTTGGTGGTTTCTGGAGGTTTCGACCTGGGGTTCTGCCGCTCGTCCTCTGACTCGAAATGCTGCCCGAATGTTGCTCCTCCTGGTCTGTTGACAATGTCAACCCGGTAAGGTCTGGTCTCCCCTGTTCTGTTCTTGTCCCTGACTGTTTACTGGTTGTCTATGGTCCGCAGTTGCGTCTCTGTGCTTCCTGTAAATAGCTATAAGAATTTATGTGATTTCTCTCTGTCTGTCTCTGTATTCGATTACTGGTTAGGCTGCTCCAGATGTTCGTTCTCAGGTTTCTGTTTATCCTTTCTCGTTCGTGGGCAGGTTATGGGTTCAACTTTCTCCGGTCCCTTAACCAATCCACCAAGTAGGTTCTCTGGTTCTATGCTATCAGCATTTGCTTTTCCCTCACTCAGCTATCTAATGTTTCGGCTCCTTCGTGAGCAGGGTATTCTGGTGTAACTACTCTGGCCACGGCTCGCCAATGTCAGGTAAGCACTTGTGGTTTTATTTCGCTATCACCCTGTTATATACTTCGTCTCTCCTTGCATACCTTTCCTTGTTTTTTTTATGACACTGTTATGGTGGTTGCAGGTCCGGTTCCTCGAGAGGATTTGGGGCCCAGTGACTTGGTTGGCTATTCGAAGGAAATCAAAGCCTGGCGGCCTGGTTGACACGGCTTGTCACGGATAGCAACATTCCTATGTTCTGGTCGTTGTTGTTTGCTTGTTTTGTTCAAGTTGGTGTGTCAATGGCTGGTAGCGCCGCTGACAGTTATAGTCTTGGCTACTAGGGTTACAATTGTTATTTCTCTGCCTAGCTTCTGTAGCTCCTGTTTAGGGACGCTAGAGAGGCTAGAATGCATAGAATTTTTTTGTAACGATCAATTGCTTCATTATCCAGCATATCGAAGAAGAAAAAAAAACTGTGTTCTGTCCGCCTTTTAACCACTGTTAGATGGCTGTCAGTTTCTTCTCAACTGTTGTCGGTTATGTTTTGATTAGTTACATCAGTTTTTGTTCCGAACTTTTTTTTTGTCATTCGTCATTAACACAAAGACAAAATTTGTTGTTTTAAAGCTCTAATCCTAACTAATTATAAGTTCTACTGTTCCTAATTACTCTTCAGTTACTTGACTCTTACAGCTTAATCAAATAAAAGAAAAAAAAACAAACACATTATCCCTTCAGCGAATTTACTCCTCCGTCCCCTTCAGAGCCCAAACAACCTTCCTTGTGTCTCGCCCTGTCAGTCAGATGCTCCTACATCAATGTGTTATCTTAAGTAAAAAGTTAACCAAATTTGAGATAACAATATTACATCTAGGGAATATTTACAATAATATTGATTGAAATGTTAATATATAATAATAGATCTAGGGAAAATAACTGTTAGGAATTAAAAGGATTTAATATTAATTAAACTAATAATAATTAATATTATATTATTATAATAATGTTATAGTATTAATATTATTATTAATGGCTTTTGTAACTAATTCATATAAATTTAATCGTAAAGCTATTTAACGGGAATATGTATTAATAGATCTAGGGATATTAGAAATTGTAAAAATTTAATATTAACTAAAATAATATTAATAATTGTTATATTGATGATGATGATGATGATGATGACGATGACTAACATCCACTGAGACCAAACATTGGTCTATCGGACCTAAAGAAACAAATTATTTATTTTGATTTAAGATTTTATTCCTATGCTCAAAAAGCTTGGAGAGAAGCCTCCCGAACTCACTATAATTTTGACATTGTAAAAGGCTAGGAAGGTCAGTGTTGTAACAAAGATTGTGAAACTGAGATGTAATGTGGTTGTACGCGGGGCACTCTAAGAGGAAGTGGTTTTCATCCTCGATGTTCCTATTCTCACATATATCGCAAATCCTTTCCATCCATGGCATTTTAGGAACTGCCCAATGACCTGTTTCACTACGAAGCTCATGAGAATTCGTTCTAACTTTTGCTATATTAATTTTCTTCTTTGAGCTAGTTAAAATAAAGAGATACTTTTGATCTTCTAGGGTCGGGTTGATGACCTTCTTATAATAACTTAATTTTCTTTTAGCCGCTAAATCTTTCTCGCACCACATTTTTTCTTTGAACTTAGAAGTAACAATATCTTTAATGTTATTTATGTTTTTCAATGCATCATTCTCGTTGATCTCCCAATAGTTTAACCAGGCGCTTGTGTCTTTATGCCACCCCTGATTGAGCCTTAGGTGGTTTTGGCTGGAATTTAAAGCTAGCTTAGGAAGTCTATGATCGTCTATGTTATTGAGTTTGTGCTTGTACAATAGAAACCTAATCATAGCTAGGCTCTCAGTAGGGGAAATACCTTCTTCTATAAGGAGAATAGGATAGGGTGTATTACTTTTAATTATCAGGTTATAAGTTATAAAACGCTTCTGGATTTGCTCAATCTTTCTCCATGATTCTCTGGAGATGCTGTAACCCCAAACCTCATAGCCATATAAGATAACAGGAGTGACTAAAGTTTCAAAGAGGAACTTCTTTTTATCCCAGATTACAAGGTTTGTCGTTTTACAATTATTTTCAAGACCAAAATAAGCTTTCCACCCCCCATTAATTCTTTTCTAAATGCTATGGTTCCAGTTGAGCTTGTGATGAATATCAATTCCTAGGTACTTGTAAGAATACACTTCCTCCAAGTTATTATTGTCATACATAAAATTAGCGTAAGTGTCCTTCTTGGATTTGATAATCATAACTTTTGTTTTGTCAGTGTTAACATTCATACCCATGGTGGAGCAGAAATCCTTAAGAAGTCTGAGTTGCTTATCAAGATCAGATGGGCACCTTGCCAAAAGAACAATATTGTTAGCATCGAGAAGAAGGATGACGACTATCCAGCTAAGATCGTGCCATCAAATCCTGCTTCCTTTAAATAGCCTTCGAGGAATATTTATACTAAGGGAATATTTATACTAATATTTAACATATATCATTAATAATATTACTAATAAAATTAATATTTAACATTTAAGGTCTATTATGATTTTAATCTGCAATGATTTTAATAATATTTTATTATTAAAAATATCTTTATTTATATTTAGTAATATTATAATATTATATTAAAAAATAAAAAACATAATTAATTTCTTATTCTTCATTTATACTAATATCCATATACAATTAATACATAATAATATCCATATACAATTAATACATAATTATATTTTTAACGTTTCAGAAATGGTAAAGCAATCTCTGAAAGAGTGAAACGAAAGGACACTAACGAAAAACTGATTATATATTTTAATTTAGTAAATAAGAAATAAATATTATTAGAAAAAGCAATCTCTAAAAGAGAGAAACGAAATGACGCAAAGGAAAAACTGATTATATATTTTAATTTTAGTAAATGAGAAATAAATATTATTAGAAAAACTCTTTTGGTTCATATTTATTATATTATGTTTATAAAAAAAATAATTGATTATATTTTCATGTGTTATTGATATTAAGTTATTAGAGGTATAGCTTGTTACCCAAGGAACATATTTTTAAAGTGTTCGTGCTATTGTGTAGGTTACAAGTTCAAACTTGACTTATTTATGTGCTATGCTTATAGGAAGTATGATTGTGCCTACACGCCTGGTTGTGTTTACAGGCTATAATGGCAGCAGTTATGCCATGCTGTGGGTGGTACGACTGCACCTAAAAGTTATAATGGCAGCAATAAGAGATACTAATACTTCATTAATAATAAAATAATACATTAACATATTCTTAATTATTCATAAATGATGAAACCAACTTCCACATGAATGAGAGGGGATGACACTCTATGAGCTCAAAATGGTGATTTATTTTTCGATCCATCCCCAATTGAAAAGTCGAATACAAAACCAGTGGAATACCCCTTCGACATGACTTGCCCTCCTGAGAAGATGTGATTCCCACAAAATTCTATTCAATAAATGACCTATGGATTATGATTTCCTTTTCAAAAAGTAGGTTGAAACTTCGCTGTGTGAAACTGAGAATCATGGTCATTTTTAAGTTCAAAAATATTTTAGGGATAATGTTTATTAAGTTCAAAAATATTTTTAGGATGATGTTTAGGTTTGATTTGGTCGTAGAGGATAGGTTTACCCTTATATTGTGTGGCGATGTGAAAGAAGTTGCAAATCATAATTTTATTTAATTAAAATAAAATTTTAATTTTAATAATAACAGAACCAATTATACCATTTCTATTTTCTTTTAAAGTTTAATATCCGATCCATCCACGGGCCAACCTAAAGTCTTATAACACAGATTTCCGCAAGACGTTTCGGTCGTGCCATGCGTGTATAATTGAAAACAGAGTTTTGTCTTTGCGTTATGGCAGTCAATACGCACGCACGTCAGAGAAGGCGGCGAGGGAGTTTGCTGTCAGGATAACTCACGATTGCTCGGGTTATAAGGAATACCCTTCCTCCTCATATTCCTCAATCGAAATCTTTTAGCTTCGAGAGCTTTTACTTTCCTATACTGATCCACACTCTCTTATATTTTCAATACATTATATATCGTATCGTTTGTGTTGACAGTCTATTTCGTTCTCACATCATACCCTTCTGTTAACACAGAATTATGATGACGGACTTTATCCCTGTATTGAACACTTATCTGGAGGTGGAGTTCCTTTCATTGGGATCTCTAGCCTAATAAGAATCAATGAACATTATACACATTAAAATATTCAATGCTAAATGCGTAGCTGATCCTTTTAAGTATTGAAAACTCGATTTTGTATCATTCCAATTACTATTATTCAATGCTAAATGCGTAGGTGATTCTTTTAAGTATTGAAAACTAGATTTTGTATCATTCCAATTAATATTATGATGTTTAGCTATAAATTGATGGAAGTATAATTAAATATGTAATGTTTGACATGGTTGTACTTAAATATGTAATCTGTGATATGATTGTATTAAGATAACTCAAATTTCTCAATTTTTTTTACTAATTGTCTGTACAAAATACTATTCTTTTCTCTTGTTTTATCATCATTTCTAAGCATTACATTTTTTTAATAGTGTAACGTTATGTTATATTCACTCCCATAATAATTCTTAAATTCTTTATGTCATTAGAATGTTAGCATTTTCTATTCATCCCATATACCAAACCTAAACAATAATGCAATTATCCAAAATCTTTCCTCTCAAATACATGCCGGACTTGTCTTTTAACATGTTCCATCAATACAATAACACTCCCTCTTATAATTAGGCCATCAATATATAAAAGGACTAAAATAACATGTTCATTCTCATTTGAATACATATCGAAATTTGTATTTCTTTTACCGGTTAGAAAACTTTCTTGAATGGAGAAAGAGTTTATGTTAAAATACTCTGACTTAATTTCATATTCAAGTCCATATAAAGGTTTTTTCAATTTCCAAATAAGGGGTTCTTGACTCTATTTGTTAAACTTATATGGTTGAATAAGATAAAATTTTATTTGTAAATTTTTATTCGGAAAAGATGAATTACATGTACCTAATATAACATCTAATTGTATTTATTCGCCAATGCTATCATTATTACAATATATATATATAACATCCAATCGTATTTAGTGACCAATGTTATCATTATTTCAATATATCTAAAAGTATCTCCATAATCTTGTCCATTCTTATTGTAATAACCCTTTTCAAGCCATCTTTATTTATGTTTGTCTATACTACCCTAAACATTAAATTTTAACTAACAATTTTATTCTTTAAAAGATATAAAAATATATTTTAGATTTTATGAAGCTTCACGTCATTCTAAAACTCAATGCAATTTGTTACATTTATATTTATTTTGTTATAAGTAAAAGAATTTGATCTTCTTACTAAAAACACAATGACAATATTAATATTTTAAAATACATTATCTTTGGTTGGTCTATACTAATGAGATCAATATTTAAAATTTAATGAGAATATTAATACTTTAAAAGACACCATATTTTGTTAATGTATACTAATGAAATCAATATTTAAAATTTAGTATCTATAATCTGAAATGATTTTAATAATATTTTATTATTTAAAAAATCTCTTTATTTATATTTAATAATATTATACTCAAACAATAAAAACATAATTAAATTCTTATTCTCCATTTATACTAGTATCCATATACAATTAATATATAATTATATTTTTAACATTTCATAAATGATAAAGAAATCTCTAAAACAGTGATACGAAATGACACTAACGAAAAACTTATTATATATTTTACCTTTATTAAATAAGAAATAAATATTATTAGAAAAACTCTCTTCGTTAATATTTATTATATTATATTTATGAAATAAATAATTATTATATTTTCCTGTTTTATTGGTATTAAGTTTTTAGGGGTATGGGTGGTTGGTCAACGAACATATTTCTAATGTGTTTGTGGTACTGTGTAGGATAAAAGTTCAAATGTCGACTCATTTATGCGTAATGTTGGTAGGCAAGATTAGGGGATTGACACCATGTCATATTAGTTCGAGAATCAACACAAGTTCAAATCTCGACTTACCTGTTTATGCTCTTGAGCGATACGATTGTACTTAGAGGTTAGAGGTTATAGTGGCCGCAATAGGGGATTGATACCATGTCACACTAGTTAGAGGTTATAGTGGCCGCAATAGGGGATTGATACCATGTCACACTAGTTTAAGAACCAGCACAAGTTCAAACCTCGACTTACCTGTGTGCTTGCAAGCGATACTACTGCATCTAGAGTTTATAGTAACAACAGTAAAAAAATTGACATCATATCACCAAAAAATAACACATTAGTAATTCTACCAATCATTGAAAAAAATCATTAATAATAAAATAATACACTAATATATTCTTAATTATTCGTAAATAATAAAACCAACTTCTAAACAAATAATAGGGGATGACACTATCCCCCTTACTCTTCAGCATACTTCATCTTCATATAAAGAAAACATTGTTATATCCGTAAATTGTAATACATGAGAAACGGAACCCTCTAAACTAGTGATAAGGTTTGACAAATTTACTTTAATTTAAGATTTTTTATTAAAAAAAAAAACTAAAATATACATAAAGTATGATATTTTGAAATTTTATAATTATATAAAATTATAATAAAAAATATATTAAATAAAAATTAAAAAACGTTTAAAATATTTTTCACATTATTAATTTTTTTAATTTATTAATTTAATATATTAGGGTGATTTGAGAATTTTCTTTTATCGAAATATAAAAATAAAATGTTAAAATTTTTTAATTAATTATTTTTTTTAAATAAACTAGAATATTAACTATTATTATTATTATAAAATACAAATTAGTGTTAATATTTATTATTTTATATTAAAAAATGAAAAATATATAATTACAAATCATATATTTATAATATTTTATAAATCTATTATAAACATATTATTAATATAATGAAAATTTGTATTATTTTTTATTTTTATATTTCACAAATTCATAATGGTATGGAATTGATCGAAGTTGGTAACAATGTTGTGATAGGTGTGACAGGTAAGGTATAGGAAGAGATGAATTTTTGATTGCAGGAATAATTTTTTTTTATAAGAAGTGTTCCTTTAAAGTGCTCCTTAAATTATTCCTTACGAAATTTGACATTGGGGAAAGAGAAAGATAACTATTTTATTAATTAATAATATAGTTATTAAATAAAATTGATTTATATCATAAAATAAATATAATTTATTAATAATATTAATTTATATTTAATTTTTTAAGGTCAATTTTGTATTATTTATGAGATACATTATTATTAAATTATGTATGAAATTAGTGTGACTTCAATCTTTTGTAATGAAAAATGATTTATAAGCTAATTTTAATAGAGACAGAGTATCAAGAAAAAGATTTTGCAATTGATTACATCAATGTCTTATCATAACCAAATTATTAGAAAACACAAGGAAACAACAACATATCATACTCATGAATATCAAGATGTCATAGGATCAGGGTCTCTTCCAAGTTTGGAAGGCTTGGACTCTCTTTGGTGTTGACTCTCCAAGTGGACCAAGTGGCCATCCAATCTTTCGAGACAGTACAACTCATGATGTTGCACCCTCCGGATTTTATTCAAGAAGGAAATGATATCATTTCTATCTTCATGTTTCTCTTTCACAATTCACCTTAACAAGGCCTTCAATGACAGATGTAAGGTGATGGAGTGCATGTATTGGTTCCTTCTTCCCTTAGTACAACCAAGGTCGGGAAGCCAATTACATACCTCATCCTTAATTTATGTATCTAAGTAGGCCTAACAATCATGAGTAACATTTGTCTCAAGTTGAGGAATGTCCTTTTAAACGTTAGGAGAAGTCATTGAATGATAATCTTTGGTTTTCCTTGGGCTTGGGTCTGGCTATGCCTGCCAACGCTTTGATGGTTGCACATCCTCTGTCTGAGGATTGTGACCAAGAGAGAAGAAAATTCATCACAGAATTGGGATTACCACCAACTCCCCCAAAAAGAAACCCATGCAACCAACACCCTTTCAACTACAAATCGACAATAAAATAACCACTGAAGGCCATGATTCCCCCTCTCCTCCCAAAGAAACAAAGAAACAAGAAACAAGAAACACCTAAAGACTCAACCCAGAATGATCCCTATATAACTAGGTAGTCACACGAGGAAGGTCATTTAACTAACTTGAACTGAGGATTGAGAGACTAGTGGAAATAACCCATAACCCTTTCATCGTGAAAGGAATTGACAAGGATGAAACAAGGTAAATGGAGTAGTTACAACAAAACCTAACTAACCCCAGACATGTAAAAGGAAATGAAAAACAAATAATAGGAAGGGAACCATTACCTATACAATGCTACCCAGGACAACTGGGCTGACAAAAGCCATGACTATGACACCTAAGTGAAGGTGTCGATGAATTGTACTACACCAAAGTGATATTTCCACTTTATCCCACTTCGCAACTCTCTAGCAACTCCAAGACCTTGTGCAACTCTCCCACGCACTCCATTAATGTCCAACATTAAAACATAAGCAATAGGAGTAGGGATAAGTGGAATCCAAACTGGGTCATTGCCTTTACTGTACCATAGGCAAGCAACCCCCGCACTTAGAAAGGTCAATTCTCACACTATCTTCTAGCCAAGCATGCCACAAATTCAGGTGTATCAAAGAAGAACAGAGAGAAGTTTAATCCCACCAGCAGCGAGGGTGCACTCCCACCAAGGAATAAATTACTAACTCCACACAGTACTATCACAATTCAAAATTCTTAAAGAAAAAGATCATGATATCATAGGAAATAAAAAATGATATACATTTTGCATGAAAAGAGCTAAACACACCACCCCTCTTAATTGTAGTGAGAAGTGATGGGATGATGTGGATCACTCCCAAAGCCCTCTTACAATGTTACATTTACAACTCCCTCTTCTAATTTTACATTAACTCTTGTTAATATATTTTAATTACATTAATTCTTATAATATGGACAAACATTATACTATATAAAATATTATTTTTCACATTTTCATGGTTCAAACATAATCACAACACTTTTGGTTTCACCTTATGGTGGAACTAATCATTTATAATCACATTTACAGCCATAATGCTAATACGCAAGCACTTGGTTAATATATAAATTGTCATATTAGTATCATAGTTATGTTGTCGAATGTTTATTTTAATAATATTTTTTCAATTATGATTTTTCTTATTTTAGTATATATACTTTAAAAATCTCAAATAAATTAATTATTTTAAAAATGTTGCTAAAACCTAACTTCTTACCATCTTACTTAACAAATAAAAAATGTCATGGATTATACTCATCTTTCTCAACCTCACTAGTTGAATGGAATTTCGTGCAAATCACATTAAGTGAGCGGAAGTCATTGAATTCCTCAGATTTTGCATTCAAGTTTTGAATCGGAATTGTCATTGCTTTTATTTGATTCTTTTCCACCGTAACAGGAGGAAATTTTAAAAATTACACATTTAGGGCAGCCGCTAATCTGTTTGCTATAGGGTATTAAATGTTTGGGGAGATGCAGGCTGGATAGCTCGTTAACACGCCAATTCCAATTTATTATTTAATGTCCAGTTTCCGAATTCGTGTGTTAGCGGGTTATCCAGCCTACATCTCCCCGGACATTTAATGCCCTATGACAGACTGGTTAACCGCTGCCCAAATTTGGTGTCGAGTCTGGCCCCGCCATTCGTACATGGCAGCTTTTCCGACAATGTGTGTAATGTAGACGCAGATGCTGGTCAATACGCTACAATTCGTCGAAGCTGTAATGCCCAACTGCTCTCCTGTAGTTATCGGAAATCAACCAAAGTCAGTCAAACAAATCAAGGAGCCAATTGCCGGCATACCCGAGGTCCGGTAACCGCCAGAATCGTGGACACGCACCGGGGGCATGCGGATCCCTTCGTTCTCAGCTTCACATGTTATTCGTTAAGTCTAATATCCGATCCTTGCCACTACTCCACGGCCAAACATAAAGATTTCTGCGGACATTTCGTTCTCACCTTCACATGTTATTGGTGAAGTCTAAAATCCGATCGATGCCACTACTCGACGGGCAAACATAAAGATTTATGCGAGACATTTCGGTCGTGCCATGTGTATAATTCAAAGCAGAATTTTGTCTTTGCGTTATGGCAGTCAATACGCACGCATGTCAGAGAAGGCGGCGAGGGAGTTTACTGTCACGATTGCTGGGCTTATAAGTATTTGCATTACTCCTCATATTTGTCAATCGAAATCTTTTAGCTTCGAGTTTTCCTGCTTTCCTATACTGGTTCACACTCTCTTATACTTTCAATACGTCATATATCGTATCGTTTGTGTTGACAGTGTACTTCGTTCTCACGGCAACCCCGATTGCAGATTCTCGAATTCTGCTTACGTGTCTTCCCGGGTCCACCTCTCCGCCTCCGTTTACATAGACGGACGTTGGGGTTCATCACTGAAGCCGTTAAACGACGGAAAAGTTGTGCAACCGGAAATCTATTGTGTACTTCGCCCTCAGGGGTTAAATTTGACTGGTCCCCTACCCATCAAAGAAATTTTTCGCGACAGTAAAACTGTCTTAAATTGCCTTTTATGTGACTTTTAATATTTATTTTTATCCCGCATAATATTTTCTAAACCATTTTTCCAAAACAGCAATGGGAGACTAAAAGGAATCTGAAAACAAGACGCATGTTGGTTTGACGAGCTTAGCGGGTTTCGCACTATTTTCGCTAACGGCTTCACTTAATATTTAAGATTGATAATTAAAAAAATCAGTAAACAATAGAAAATTGAAATTAATTATTGTTATCTTATTTTAATTAGAATATTAAATTAACCCCCACGTGTAACACAAGAAATCAAGAGGGACAAGGGGCGATGAGACCCAAAAGGGAGAAGAAGAGGACAAGTGTGTGATCGGACAGACGAGGGAAATGAATTGAGCGGACATGGATGAAGGCAAGTGGATGGGCAGAGCAGAGAAGGTACAACCACTCGAGAGAATGAGGGTGGAGACGGATGAGCATGACAGTGAAGAGGGCAATGAAGTGAGCGGGGGGTGGGCAGAAGGATGTCAGCGAGGGGTAGGTCGAGGACAACACACATACGACAAGAGAAACCGGGAGCAAGTGAGAGTTAATGCGAGGAGGTGGTAGCCATGATGGGGGGTCATCATTCCGAGGTGACGGCCAAGGAATTAGTGCAAGGAATAATGACAGACAAGTGGCAGCAAAGGTAAATGACAAGAAGGGGAGGGGCATAAACCATAAGGGAGATTAGGGCATAGTTAGATGCATGCAGAAGACAAAGACGAGAGTTCGAGAGAGGAAAGGTGGCCATAGGAATATAGGAAATTTGATAAGGAAAAGGAATGAGTCAAGCAAGGAGGTACCTAGACACTCTTGCAACCCTGGTCGGGAAAAACAATAGAAAAGCTTATGGAAACTCGGGGTAGGAAGCTAAGGTGGGAGGGTCTAGAACTCAGGATGGGAGAGGTCTACACCATGGCAAATGCTTGAAATAAAATAAGATAGAGCGAGACTATAGTCACTTCTGTAGGAAACTATGGGAGGAAACCAGAAGGTAACAAGGAAGCACCTCAGACAGTAAAAAGAACCGAGAAAAAAGAGAATTAGGGAAACAAGAAACCTATAGGGGAGGAATATAGGGCCAGCACGCTAAGGGAAGACATAACCAAACCTGAGAGACCCTAGGAAGCAAGGAACAACAAACCAACCTTACTTGGGGAAGAAACCATGAGGGCGCCCAGGACAGGCAGGTCGCGTGCTGTTTGTTGTCGTGAGGGAAAAAATGCAAGAGAAACAAGAAAGGAAAGAACCCATAACATTGAGAGCACTGATGACATTACGAAAGAAATTTTGAAGGAAACTAATTCTGGCAATGGAAGGGATAACAAAAAGGACATAGGTAAATGGGAAACTGTTTTGTTTCACTATTATAAAACTAATAATTGTAATGACTATGTGTTAGGGCTCTCCTCACACTACACCCAGTACAGTGAGGAAGATAGAGAACAACAAGAAGAAGACAACAACATGCACGCAGGTAGTAACATGGGGCCTAGGAGAGGCAAGAGAGATAAAAAGATGGCAAAAGGAATGAACAGCTCGAACAAATAACAAAGGAAAAGAGGGAAAAGCGGGGCAGTGAACATATGAAAACTCTCATTGACGCCTATATGGCAGGGAACCCGCTGGACATCAGAGCTCAAATTGCTGGTCGGGAGCGAGAACTTAATGACAGTATAAAGAACCAAGACATCCCCATGGAGGAGTGGGAAAGTATGGTTCCCGATCCATGGAATTCTCGAGGCCGTTACTCCCTCTTCAAAGAAACAATACAACAGTATTGGGTCATGAAGAATGTGATGGCACGAGCCATGACCATTTATCAAGAACAAGCACCATGTGGTGGAACAGAGGCAAATGAGAACACCAAGGAAAAGGATCCAATCAACGCTTAACTCCTCAGGGAAATTGCAACAGTTCAGACACTGACCTATAGAAACAACTTGGCCTTGGGAAGAATCGAGAAGAAACTAAAAGATATGAAGTGGAGCGAGATGCTTGGCTCCAGTGCCGAAGCACCAGCCCTAGTAATATCCTCGGACGAGGATTGAAGCAACGGTCCAGTACAATTCTGATAAAATTTTGATGAAATGCTTTTACTTGTTTAATTTATTTAATCTGAATAGTAGTATAGACAGTAAAGACAAAGAAAATGTCACTAGATGGATAGAAAAAATCCTTTTCAAATTTTGGACAGGTTTTAATGCAGATAGGTGGCCATCTGGTTTCCTTCGGCAGGTAAGTCACCTAGAGCAAATGGAAGTTTCTGATTTTGGAAAATTAATATAAATAAAGGAAGCACCATCAAGTTTACAATATATATATATATATATATATATATTAAATTAATGAACTATGAATCACTGTATCTCCTCCAAATTATGCCATTCTATCTTAGATTGGATGTATTAGGCACTTGGATTAAGAACTCCCAAACACAATCATGATTTGGATAAGAACTCCCAGTTTCTTCCGAATTAAACTTATTTGGCGAAATTGAGACAATGGACACTGAATAGGGTTTTTTTCTCAAGATAGAACCAAGATTTGGAGATATTATTTTTATTTACTGAAAGCGCTAAATTTCCCTATTAATCTATACAAATTATGCTAATTTTTACTTCTACATCTAAGAAATAAACATTGAGGAATATTTGCTATAAATTTATCTAACAAGGAGATATCAATATCATTTGAGGAGAGGAAAAATATTTTGAAGTCTTGCACAAATAAGAAAGTAGAGCTAAACATAATGTGGATTAGCTCTATTTTCTCAAAAACATTTTCCAATACAATTCTAAATCAATAAAATCACAATTCAAATTTTGATTATTAACTAACTTATAACAAAATAACAAGAAACCCCAATTTTAAAAATATTCGTCACTGTTTATAATTTTAGAGAAAAATGCAAACACTGAAAATGTGATAAATATAAGTAATTTTAACTCTACATCTTTTGAATTTAGAATCGATTGTGCAAAACAACACCTCCCTCACACTCACTTGAATATAAAATAGAACTGAAAATGCATACGAAATTGCGCGTTGGCCTTGATCTAATTTGTTTGGGTGATAGGAGAAAATCCATTGGGAGAGGAACATGCGATAAACTTCGTTATCTTGTCGTTATCTTGTCTCTGGGCATCTAAATAGGCAGAGTTCCACACTGTGATTAAAAAAATGCATTTAATTTTTTTTATTTTTTTACATACATTGTCGAAAACAATTTGGATAGACAGGGTATATAGGGTATATAGAGTTTTAATTGGTAGCTAACAAAGAAAAATAGAAGCATCATCTACTTAATAGTGAAAAAGTCGACATGCAATGGAAAATCTTGAACTCGTGTAACAGATAAATCAGGAAAACCAGTGTCGACATATCGGTTGTGCAGAGTCCCAATGGTAACAACATGAAAACCAGGAAAACTAATGTCCATGTATCGGTTATGCAAAGTCCCAACGGTAACAACCTGAAAACAATGCACTGACGCCAAAAACTGTTAACAGAAATAGGGTTATTCATGAAGGAAACCCAAGAGCCACCATAAGGTTTGCACCGGAATAAACTAATGCACACAACACGGATACCGGAAGCACCACAGCTAGACAAAAAAAGAGAGAAAACGAGAACAATAACGCGAGCGATCAACACGACACTCCAAAAAGGTTCCAGACAATAATTTTCATTCAAAGTTTCAGCCGCATATATTAAAAAAGGCACTAACTCATAGAGGTTTTGAAAAATGACGTTAAATGTGATTTCAAGACTGACTTAAATAAATATATTAAATATATACATAAAATTTGAAACTTCAGATTTTTTTATCTGCCCGTTATTTTGATATTTTTCTAAATAATTAACTCATCAACAATCCAGCTAAAACCAACAAACGGGCATCAATTTTAAGGCCTGGTCGCGTCGTGCATTGAGGAGCTCGAAGCATGGAATGCTGTTTCCACAATAATGAGCATTAAAAGTTTTCCTAATGTTTTCATCTATCTGAATTATTTTCCCACTGTAACTCATATTCCAAAATCGTACTCTCTAGAATTGATATTCCTTCATAGTTGTTTTATAGTTGGTTTAAAAGTGTATCATACTCTAATTGATATCCGTCCATAGTAGTTTGTAGCTTGGTTTCAATAGAATAAAATTCTGTCAACCAAATATGAAATTTTGAAAAGCAAACTTCAACTACGGAATATAAATAATAATACATATGAAAATGTATAAACAATCAAGGTCCCTATTTTTTTTTTATGTTGAATGTTTGGTTGAGTAGTAATAATAGCTAATAAATCTAAAACTAAATTCATAGATATTCAATTGCTTTATTTTCCCTAATGAATATGGTTCATTAACTCAAATGTTAAGAAATCAAAAGTTATCGAATAGTACACGGCCAATCTGAAGCTAATTATGTAGTGGGAGATTTTGGGACTATATTTTTTTCCATAATCTAATTTGTATGGAGAGGAATTTTTTGTTTTCATAATCTAATCCAATTATCTTAAAATAATTTTAGGTATGATGGTAGTTTTATTATAATGCAAATGTATGCAGCTAAAAAACCATTTTAACTGCAACAAATCAAGATTTAACCTCAATTTCTTCCGCTGGATTCCGTCACCAAAATGTCCACAAAATCGCATTATAGACAACTCCTTAAAAAAACTAGGTATTTTTTTGCCAAATCTTAAAAAAATACAAATTTTAAATCCACAAAATGTCTAACCTCTGATAAAGGAAATCCATTCAACATTGCAGTTTAGGTTTGTTTTTTGTGTACATTTTTTAGTTAAATGTTAAAATAAAGGTTAATCAACATTAATCGCAACATTACTCAATTGGTGCATTGTTTTTTTATAATAATGATAAATGGTGATGTTTATAAATATCTATTCTAATTAGTGTTATTGTTTTTATCGTAAAATAATTGATTAATCAAATAAATTAGATAATAATATTTTATAATTTTTATATAATAAATTATATATATATTTCGTAATATTTTGAAAAATAAATTTATATTTATTTCAATATATATATATATTTTTTAACTTTAAATCATTTACTTATCATATATATATATATATATTTTTTTCTTATTTTTTTTTATTTTTTAAAGTCTGGTTCACGAACACCCGGTCAGTGAGTGATCGCTACATCCACAGAAAAATCTGGGTTAATCGCCCTTCGGCCTACTGGAAAAACCTAAGCCTAAGGGCTTTGGGCAGAATCACCCTGTGACCTCCACATGGCGAGGCATGGTTTTTGATCAACTGAGATAACCCTTGGTGCTATATAATATTTTCTAATAAAAAAATAACCCAAATGTTTTAAAATTATGTTATTATATATATATATATATATATATATATATATATATATATATATCCACAAGATCATCATCAAGATCATCATATTATTTGTTGGATACCTAATCCTCATTGGCTTAGTGTGGAAGCCGAATGGACAAAAGGAGTCCAAGAGACCTTGGGATGTGAAACCTAACGTTCACAACATGTACTATAAATGTAAATAACTTGTTAATAAAAATGCACTCTCATGTTTTATCCTTCAGATTTTTCTAGTTGCCCATGTGTGTTTAACATGGTATTAGAGCCAAAGGTCTCGAGTTCGAATCACACCCGGCTCGCGCTGAGGGGAGATTGTTGGGCATTGGATAATCCAGCGCTCCCCGTGTGTTTCGTGACATGGACTAACTGCCTCTCGAGGATCCATTAACTCTGGCGATGCGTCCGTTTACTAACACCTGCGGGTTTTGGTGTAACGACAATCGTGATCCCAACAAGAGGAAGTTCCCATGTGTGTTTAACATTATTTTTACAAGTTTAAAATAAATATATATCTATATATATATTTTAATTTTGGATTTAACAAATGCCTAAAAGAATCAAATCTCTTACACCTCAATAATTTAATCTTTCTAGAGTTAAGATAAATCTACCGTATATATATATATATATATATATAAAATTGAATAACAATGCAATTTATTTTAATCTAAATTCATGAATTTAAAATGTTATATGTAAACGATATATAGATAGGTTGGTTAATTTCAGCCAATCTTTGAATTCATGAGTTTAAAACATTAAATTTAAACTTAGAAAATAGTTTATATATAATACTTAAATTAAAAAAATATTGCTTTCAAAATAATTTTTAAAAATTTCATTTAATTCTCAGTATAGAAATTATTGGGAATAAGTTTTCATCTTCATATGTCCAAATATTCTATATGGAAAAAGTATTCAATTAATATGTTACAAATGTATATGTGGATTTAAGTTAGTTATTTTGGAATATATTATGCTGCTCATACTGATACTTTGAAGGAGTTTTGCATAATTAAAAATTTCATTTAATTTTAATATAAAAATTATTGGGAATAAGTATTCATCTTCATATGTTAAAATATTCTATATGGAAAAATTATTCAATTAATATGTTAAAAATGTATATGTGGATTTAAGCTGATTATTTTGGAATATTATTATGGTGCTTATACGCGATACTTTGAAGGAGTTTTGCATAAATATAAAGAAGTGGGAAAGGTGATTGTGGTTTGTGGTCGAATAAGGCTTTAGTAATGGCCTCTCTCTGCAACTTACTCATGATGATAATATTCACAACTAGTTATGCAAGAATAAATATATCAAACTCTTTGGAGCACAAAAAATTATGAATGCAAGTCCAATCAACACATAGTCTTTCACCTTCCACATGAAACCTAAACTTGATGTTCTTATTGAAATATTTAAGAAAAGGAATTGGTTATTGCGGTGTATAAGGTCATAGAAAAAACCAAAGGACTTCACAAAAAGCAACAATTAATTATTTTTTCTTAATAACACAAAAATATAACACTCAAATTGTAATTTTATTCAAAATTTACTTTGGAAGATAAAACTATTGAAAAATGTTCAAAAGGACGCTAACATAATGTGAAGGGTTTAGATTTTTTGCCAAGCACTGCCAATTAAAAAATTAAAAAAATTCAAATTCAAAAAATATATAAAAGGATTAAAATTGTTAGGATATGAAGGACACATTTACTTAGAGTCTTCCCCTTTAAATAGGCTATATTCCACATGAATACCATGGGTCAATACCATTGGTTCTTGTAAACCTAGAACTTAAAAATTCATATACATTCAAAATTGAATTAACAAAAATTCATATAAATTCAAAAGTGATATAAGATTTAAAATAAGAAAATGGAGATAATATAGAATGGATCTAATTATTATCTTTTAATTTTAATTTTATCTTAAATAATTTGACCTTGTCAACATAACATTACATTACATAACAATTTTACAAAAATGTTGACATACTTACATTATGCCTACACATCTCCCCTATACTGGGTTATAAAGCACTTGTCGATCCAATGAAAACTTGTTAGATATAAAATTTAACTACAAATCTTTATGTGTTCAAATATATATATATATATATATATATATATATATATATATATATACAATTTTTTTAATATGCAATTATTATTTCACTATCGTTTTTTAAAAAGTTCAGTGTAAATCTCCAAATGCCTTTAACAATAATATCTAAATCAAGAACCCTAGATGGGGTGCTCAAAAATAGAGGAGGGGGGAGGTGTGTTGTTGCCATCCGACCAACCCACATGCCACTTGGATGTGGTAGCACACCCCATTAAGAACTTATCACTTGTGTTGCAAAATGCACTGGCCAACATTATGTTCCATAACTCAGAAATATATTTAGTTAAATTCCACAGATTCTATATGACAGGCAGGATGGTATAAGGTACATCAAAATCTAGAAGTTTAAGTGAAGGTAGTACTGGGCCACCGATTGATCCTTGCCAAGATACGTCCTCACCAAATCTGCATTCAATTGGCACTCAGTGGCATGTTCTTGATCTCATGTTTCAACCTTGAGAGAGAAAATGTATCATTGTGCTCAATACAAGGCTTGGTCGTGGTGCAATATCTTTGGGATGGTTGTCCTCAATCTCTCTAAGGTCTAGTGTTTTCTATTAATCATGTTGCAGTGGGTGAAGGTTAGTCTTCACGAGAAGGAGTTTGTCTTCATCCTTGTGTGCATTTATCGCATGTGCCTTATCATCATTGACTAGTCTATGATTACGTGTTCTTGAAAATGGCAACAAAAGTTGGAATTGAGCATTGGGATCATTATACATTATTGATCTTTTGAAAGGTTATTTAATACCATGTTGGTCTCTACTAAAGAATTATCCTCATTTACGAATATTATGAAGAGCATTAAATCATGTATTATCATTATGGAACAAGCTATATTAGTATTTCTTAAAATTATTCTTGAGAAAAGATGTTATGTTACACTTTATCAGGTAAAATATTCATAATCATTAGATTGACTATGATGGTTTCAGGAACATGGAATTAGTGATCTATGGTATTGAGCCTATGGATTACATGTAATGGAGGTCCTTTAAATGGCTTGAGGATACTTCATTATAATGTGCCAAGAGGTGAGCGATGAAGGGTCAATTGGGGGCTTGACTGGGTTTGGTCAAGGAAATAATAGAGTTATTTGTTATTTTTTCTTGTAATGGTTTTCTAGGATAAATCACATGTGATTTATGTGTGCATGTCACTATGATTTGATATGATTATCTTTCTCTTACATTATCAATTCTTACATTTTCTATCACAACACGAATTTGGCTATAGGGAAGACACCTTCATTGCTAAGGGTTTGACTTGTTTTAGGATTGTAACAAGGTATGAACTAAAATATCTCAATGATAAATGTTATATTGTGACAAGGTAATGGGAAATTTACCATGAGATTGGTGACACGTGGTATCGAGATCATAAGTAACATGTAATCAAGTCTTAAAAAGGCTTGAGGATACTCCATTGTAATGTGCTAGGAGGTGAGTGGATAAGGCTCATTTAGATAGGTTTGGTCAAGGGAATAATAAAACTATTAATTGGTTTTTCCCATAAAAATTTTCTAGGATAAATCATGTGTAATTTATGTGTGCAAGTTGTTATGATTTGTTATAATTACTTTTCTCTCGAATCATTTAAATTTTAGAAAAGAGGGGTTGATGTCACTCTATTCCTTGAGTCTTTTATTTGATATATTTATATGAGGAAATTATGCATGATGAATTCCATGTTGGTTGTGAGAGAAATGGTATGGATATGAGCTATAGAGTTGAGCATAATGTTATCTCTATTATCAAATTATTGTGAGGATTACTAGCAAGATTAATTGCAATGGAATTTTTTTTACATAGTGTTAGTGAGACACTAACTTCGATTTCCTTATCCGAAGCTAAAGTAAAGTATAATGCAGTGACATATTTTTTTATGGATGAAGCAAAATATCAATGATGTTCAATAAGATTGTGATCAATTTTTACCCATCACATGTGATAAGACCAGTGCTATTAACTGTTGAAAATGGCACCAAGAAAGATCCTAATTTAATTTTCCCTTGAATTAAATTAGGAGAAAATTGTAATTCCACATCACAAGACAACTTATACGAATTATCTAGGTTAGTTTGACTTCGTTGGCTAAGATAATTCGAGTTGAAAACCTAACTTGAGTCATGTAGAGTGGTTCCTACTTTTTAGGATCTTGGGTTGAGTTTACTTTGAGTTGTAATAATTTAATTCAGTCAAACCGAGATAAATTCAGTTAAACTAGTTCCAGTTGTTGGAGGAACTAGTGGGAGGTCAAGTAGTGGGGTGTGTACTTCATGATCAACTAGTTAACTGATAAGTCAACCATAATTAACTCATGCATGTGTGATCTACGAGTTACCTAGTTGATATTGGACTTCAAGGGAAGTGTACCATCAGTTGTATAATCATCCAAATTGTATAGGTGGTGCATGCAGTCAGAAGAAGGCCTATGAAGGATTGCGTAGTTTTGAATTGGGATTTCCCTAATTAATAGGGGCTACTTCATCAAGGAATGACGCAAGGAAATAAGGACTTAGGTAGGATTTTATTTGATTAAGTATTGAACAGGCTATCTTGTGAAGCAATGAGATAGATTGTGATAATGTAGAGGTTGCTCGAGCTTGAGCAAAGCATTGTAATGTCCTTTACTTTTATGACTAGTGATATATACAGATAGGAGGGGTTTTTAGTTGTGTATTTCACATAGAAATCATTGTGTAATGTGTTAATTGAATTCTTTCCCTTGTATTCTTCATGCTTTCGTGGCCATTTAATTATTTCCGCAGTTACTAGAGTAGATTCAAGTATTTTGACTTAAATAAATCTCCTTAGCAGTTTGAATATACAAGGAATTTCTACATTAACATCTCTAAAAACTATGTTATGCACTCAAAGACCAAGCATATTCCCATCAAATATCACATTCTCAGAGAACACGTTGTAAATATAACTGTTAAGTTGGAATACATTCCGACAAAGGAGAAAGTTGTAGACATATTCACCAAAATTCTTTCCAAAGAGCCCTTTGAATATCTTAGACAGAGGTTGGGAGTGATCTCTCCTTCACAAGGGAGAGAAATCCACTAATTGTGCTTGCTAAGTTCTTTTGTTTTCAGAAAAGAGGTGTTTAGAAAAGAGTATGCAATAAGAGGAAGTCAATGTTTTGTTATTTTAGTAGAAGAGATTGCAGCTAGAAGTAAAATTCATTTATGTTCATTAATATCAAGGGGGAGAATATGAAAACATAAGAAGAGATAGTAGATAGGTGGATTCCTCATTTCAAAAAAGATGTAGCCATGAACAAGAGACGTTACAACCAGATTTAGTCCTCCGTCATCGACGTCAAAGGGGAGGAATTAACAAAACATAGTGAGCACCAAACCAAGAAAATAGACATGAAAAGAGCCAACAAATAGGGGTAGTTCTCAGTAGTAGTAATTAATAAGTAGATTATGTCTAAGTATTGACATCAATGCCAAAATGGGAGATTGTTGGAATTGTGTTGTCATTAATGTAGGTCATTGCTACAGTGGCATTGATGTCCAAGAAATTCCATGTGTTGTCATTGATTGTAGTTTTATTAATGAGCAAAGAAAGAAAAAAAGGAAAAAGGGGAAAACCCTAAATTTGTTAAGGATTGGGTGAACTTGAATGGTTCATTGTCCGCTAGTCAAGATCAATGACCAATATGGATTGTTTTGAAGCCTTCAATGCAATATGAAATTAACAAGAAAGAAAAAAACCTTGAATTCATTAAAGAGTGAATTTTTATTGGTCATCTCTCCATCATGGCAAGATCATACAGCTAGAGTCCACTTTAGGACCCAACTAAGTATCCATCAATTAGTTGTGGGAGGGGAGGGAGAGTTTAATATGCCACCCAGGAATTATACCACCAAGATGCAGAAGCAACCTAGGCATATTAGGCGGGCCCTATTAGATTTCAAAAACCAAAATTGACCCACCATTTGACATACTGCTAATGTGATGTGACAATGAGGCCCAATTAGTTTCAGACCAATGTGACGGGAGGATAGACCCAACTAGCAATAGATAGGTGGTAACCAAGAGGCGTACAAAAGGATCCTAGTCAACATCTTGCCATCTTGCCAACATATGGTTGGGAGCATAACATAGAGCTACGTGGAAACAATAATGACATGGAAATTGTAACACACCCCCTTATTAGCAAGAGGTGGTTCCTAATTCACTCGGCTCTCGTGGTACATTTACAAGAATGGGGTAAGTATTTTTATTAATGTTGGTTCCTACTTATACCATTAGGATTATCATGCCATAGTACCTACACTTACATTTTCGTGTACTAGATATTGTGTTCTAGGAACTAATGGTGCCATGTCACCTCTCATGGCTAAAAAGAAACTAATAACAAGTATGTCTGCATTTATTCTATTGCAGAAAGCCATAGATTAACTTGGCTAAAACATATCGTTTCTCATGTTGAAAAAAACTACAAATTTCCCCGGTTTATATTGTAGAAATGTGAATTACATTTGGAATAATAACTTTTCGAGAAACTCTAATTTATTGTTCGTATGTACTTACTAGATGCAAAACAAGTTTTTCCTCTCTACACATTACCAGTGGAGAGTACCATATAGACACAAGTAAAAATCCATTAATTATTTTGTCAAAGAAAATACAATTGAAAACATCTCATCTAAGAAGCCAAGCCCTTTCTGCACCTTACGAGTTTTCAATGCAGCATAAGAAGGGGATCATTATTTACTACATCTGAAATTGAAATTTCTTTGCTAAGATACTAGAGGAATCCTAAAATTAATACAATAAAATAGATCTAGATTAGAATCCTCATGTTTGCCAAAATTCACTAATCTCACATTTCATATATCATCACTAATCTCACATTTCATAAGTCATCTAAGCTCAGGTTTCATAAAGGGTAAAGGATAACGTATTTCATAGAATCCTTATCTCATTCCATACAATGTATTAAGGAAGGCTCGTCAAATTTTAATAACCTTCGTTAATATTCATGGAAATTTCCTTTCAAACAAAATCTCCATAAATAATATTTCTACAAGCACAAGGATATCTCAAGATTACGTCAAACACAATGGCATCTCAATGTGCATCCAATATAAAATTTCAAAAACATGAGAGGTGGATAGTTTCATCAAACCCATCCCACTTCATATGAATGTTCAATGAATCACTACAAATATTAAGATTCATTTGAGCTACAAGTTATTGAGGGAATAACTCATTCAGAATAGTATTCGTTAAATCTTATTATATTGAATTGTTAACACGTTCATAAAACCCTATCCTATGATTACTTCATATGCATGCCTATTATAAGCACATGAATGACTCACTTAATTCATTTATACTATATATAGGGTACACAAATCGTGTTAGTATTAATTCATTTGTTGATAAATAATTTGAAAGAGGATTCCTTTTTTTTTCTATGGAAGTGACCATTCTTTGAATTTTAATAGTTATTAGGATTCATCTCATAATAAGCTACTAAAATCCTATAGTTTAAATTGACGAAACCTTATTATGTGGCTCAATTTATACACGATATCACTATAAGGACAGGGATGGATCATTGAATTTGTAACACATACAAGGATGCTACTTACAACAAGAGGACAACCATCCTATTGATGTACTGAATTCCATGAGAAAAACCACAAAGCTCAAAATCATAATCAAGGTGTTGATAACATTTTTTGTTTTTTCATTATAGAGTGTAAACCTCAAGGCCACTGACATAGCTTTAAGCGAACGGAGACTTGCATGACATCCATCCCTCTTTTTGTAGCTCTGAATACAAGGATTCACTTGAAGGCAAGATTCACAATATGAAGGGAACGTTAAGCATTAAACTAGTGGTTTTAGAGTAATTGGAAATGAATAATTCTTAGGGGAGCAAGAAATATCAGGAATGTCCTGCCTTATAAAACCCTTAAACCATAATCAAAATTTTGTAGGTGACAATGTCCCATGGTGGGATTCCACTTACTACTATAGTTATCTCAAGCCTCAAGTTGTATAGAAATGTACAATTCAATTGAAGTAAACAAAAGTTGATGGGTATTGCCTCAATCAACTTTCATTGATTTTCATGTTCAATTTATGAGTCCCTCATAAGTAATACCAATTTGAATAAACATATGAAATACAGTTGTGAAATGTTATTCCAAATCCAATTCATTAACACATGTGGAATAGACTGTACCATGATACTCCACATCAAACCAAGGAGATGCATAATAGGCCAGAATTATAACCATGAATTTAGAGCATGAGGCCAGACTTCTTCAGTGTCAGGGAGTAACATAAGTGAATAATAGCAGACATTTTGGTTCAGAAAAATTTAGACATCCAAAAACTAAGTGAGGCTTATATTGAAGGTTATCACTCATTGGGTACGTGTATTGTGTCATTCAAATTTTTTTGTCAAAACATCCAATTTCCAATTACAATAATATCTGAATTTATGTTCTCCATCTTTCTCAAGTGATGCCCAGGGTGGAGGACCCTGAAGACCATGATTTTACCATATCGACAATATGATATTATTTGCATAATCCTAACCACTGTTAATGTACATAATCCCTTCAAACTAGAATTATACATAATACTACAAACTAATGATCATACATAGAAATACGCATTAATAAAAAACCATACATGGGTGTAAACAACTATGTGATGCGTTGGGTATCACGATTAACATTGCATCTGGCATGCCAAAAAACTTTTACTATGCGATTATCATAGATAAGTATAATTCTTTGGGTACTGGGATAGGCTCAATGCTTCTCCTCCCAACCACATGCAAGTTGTAATCAGACTCCTCATGTAACTGTCACCCCCGAGATTTTAAAGATTGTCCCATTGGCCTAAATGCGAGGTATATCAAGGATTCGATATGTGTGATCTACATCCACCCTTCTGGCATAAAGGTACTTAATATAGGTTGGTCCAATGACTCTAGAGCTAAACCACCTCCACCCACCAGCGAATGAGGGACTCCAGAGGTGAGAACCTCCACCCTCACTCAATTAGGGGACTCCAGAGGTTTTCGTCCACCTTGAGTTTGTTGCTTCAATAGCTCCACTCAATATAGGAAGTCCACACTCTACTACAAATTGAGTACACCAAGAAAGAGGCTAGTCTAGTGAAGCCAAAGGTCTGCAACCTCCACCCACTAAGGGGCTACAGAGGCAAGAGTATCCACCCATCTCAGAGATCTGACTTCAACCCAATTTAGGACTACAAGGAGTTCAAAATTTATTGTAAGTCACGCAAGCAGACCAAATGTTTTTGGATCAATTGAGCACAATTTACCAAGGGCCCAAGGGAATTAAGTTTCACTATACCTTATGCAATCACATCTAGGTGTGTAAAACTAACTGACCACATTTTACCATGGGTACAAAGGATTTAAGTTCCACTATGATGTACGCAAGCAATCTCAGATGTTAAAAAAAGAGAGTAAACTGAGCACAAATTATCAATGGCGCAAGGGATTCAAATTTTTACTGTAACTTTTCATTCAAGCATATTTATAGGTTTAAAACCCAAATTAAACACAATTTACCAATGAAGAACGAGACAAACCTCAATTATTGGGACCTTCACCAAGAACTACGAGTTGAAGTACTATATTATTTTGATACCTCTTGTGCAAAAATCCTCTTTGACTCTATGAAGGTCTACCCTGCCAGACACACTATTTCATACCTATCCATTTATCTCTCTATTGCTATTGCGTTACCAGTTCTGTTGTTCGAACCCTTAACCTTCTCTAATGGTTTCTTCTCGCTCCTTGCTTTATCTATTTTTTACGTTTCATTTTGTTTTCCTCCTCGTTTTTCGCTATCTGAACTCTACCTGAGGTTAGTTAGAGCCCAGTCTAGCCTAGCCCCTCTATACCAACCAAAAGTGTCCCACCTATCTTTAGTCTACAATTTTTTTTTTGGTGATTGACCGTGCCATCCTTGCATGCCAATCACCCTCGTTTCATTTAGGCTTCCATCTTCTTAAAAAATTGGATTTTAAGTGGCCATCAAGATTACAAAAGTTGCAATGTCTATAAATCTTCTTCCTTTTGGTTTTAGTTGCGTTATCATTTTGTTGACTTGATTTTTAATTGTGAGAATGAAATTGCTTATGACCCTTGTTTGATTTAGGACCATTATTTTAGGATGTTGTTTCTTAGGATTTTTTGAACTTGATTGTTGTTGGGATGCTAAGGCTTTCTTAGAAGAGTTTCTAGTATTAAGAAGACCAACATGTAAGAGCTTTTCTTGCTCATTATTAAAGAGTCACAAAAGCCATCGAAAGAGGGGGACTCATAGGCTTGTCCTTGAGAAATAAAGGCTTCTCTAGTAGAATGGAAGGTGGAAACCAACACAAAGTAGACTGATCCTAACTTAGTAAGAATGGAATAGATAAGACTATCGTCTTCTATCTTAACCTTAACACCTTCCAAGAGAAATTTAAGGGTCTTGAACTTGAACAAAAAATCTGCAATGAAAAAAAAAATATTGGGGTCCAATGTAAGCAACTCATTTTTGAGTTGATGGGCTCTAATTTCATTTTTAATTCCAAAAAAAACTGAGCTTTTTCATTGCTTCATCGGGGGTATCAATTCTGTAATATGGAATTTAAGGTTTGGAGAAATAGACATCCCTATCAACCCACGTGCATGATCCTGCTTATTTTCCCATTTAGCTTGCTTATCTTCATTTTGAGGTTTAGACTTTTGGTTTGAGACTATTCTATGAAGACCTTTACTTCTAAGTAAATCCACCATGTACGATAGCCATTGGAAGTAGTTGATGTTGTCAAGAATAACTAACCATGCACTTTCCATTTTAAAAGAAACTAAGATTGTATATGCTCAAGATAAGTGTTAAAAATGAAAGATCTTGAAAAATTGGGCTAATTAAACAAAACGACTTCCGCATGAAGAAATTATAACTTTTTGAAGATGCCAACGAACTAAGTGAATGTTTAGAAATTGATAATAATATTATATTTAAAAAAAAAACCAATTTTCGGACATGTCTCTAATAGCGAGGCACATGTTAGTCAATACACTTGCAATTCCTCGAAGCTCTAACGCTTAACTGACCTCTCGTAGTTATCAGAAATTAACCGAAGTCATTCTACAAATCAAGGGGCTCATTGCCATGCATGTATAATTGAAAACAAATTTTTGCCTTTGCGTCATGGGCGTCAATATGCACGCACGTCAGAGAAGGCGGCGAGGGAGTTTACTCTCACGATTGCCCAGGTTATAAGTATTCACAATCCTCGTCATATTTCCCAATCGAAATCTTTTAGATTTGAGAGTTCTTACTTTCTTATATTGATTCACACTCTCTTATACTGTCAATAGATCATATATCGTATTGTTTGTGTTGACAGTGTATTTCTTTCTCACATCATATCGTTCTGTTAACACCAAGAATTATGATGAAGAACTATGCAATGCTTCTCGTTATTATGATCTCATTCCTGCTGATTGCAGGTTGTAGCAGCAGCCGATTGCTCCCGAAGAATACCCTGTTTACGGCACTAGACAGTCTATCTGCCTTCCATATGGAGAACGCCAAGTTATCGTTAAGCATAGCCCGAGTGACCAACCAATGAAAAAAATTGAAGTTTTGACATCAAAAAAGGTTGATGGCGAATTCAATTTACTACCGAAGGGCGCAGAGACACCGTCTGGACCCCGTCCTAATATAGTTTCCATGGTGACTGAACAACAGCTCTTCGCATCCACTAATTGCCCCGGTGTCGGTCACATGGAGATGATCTGGCCAAAATCTCAGCAGATGATCCAATCCCATCACAGCCATGCAGATGATCGGGTGCAGCAAAAAGAGAGTAAAAAGCGCAAGCTGGGCTCTAGTCCGAACCCTAGAGACGGGAATTGACGGATTTCTAAGTCGTACTAAATATTTAGGCACTTTTGAGGCCAAATATTCGAGCGGCCAGTTCTTTGTTGGTATATAGGGAATTGGTTCATGACACACCCCAATCTCAGGTACACAAGAATGTTTCATAATCTGATAATTCTAGTTCCGATCTGGGTGAGTGGGATTTGGAGCGAATCGCATTTCTGGTTGATGTAAAGATTTTTATTTGAATTACATGTCAAATATTCTTGTACAATAGTATACTGCACCACTACGGTAGAGTTCACTTCATTATAGAAAAGGTAATTTATGGAGGCCATTTCGGTTTCGTGCCACTATACGTGTAAATTGTTGGTTGCATGTACTATGTCAAAAAATATGCTAGTGAGAGAAATTTTCCCGCTAAAACGAACTTATGCTTTGCCAATCCATTGTGACTCTTTCCATATATATATATATATATAATTTCCGTAACAATAAAATGTAGTTCAGGTTTTTTTTATTTATCACAGCTTAGGTTCATTTTAAAGATGGATCTAACATGAGTTTAAAGGGATCAAATTTCTTCCTAAACAAACCTTTTTACCTTGTAAAATATAATGTATTATTTTTCATTGTATTTTGAATGCTAAATAAATTACATAAAGACCAAATAAACATTTTAACCATAAAAACTTAACTTTTTATGATATATACATACTTTTTAAAAAATAATATATAAAATATACTCAATTCACGTTAAAATATTTTACATAACATGTATATCAACCCACATAAAAACGATTTTTATTATTAACATATATTTAAGTATCTGTCAATATTAATTGGTATTAAATATTTTATCAATACCTAGATTATAGGATTTAAACATCTTACTCACAATTTTTTTACTTCTAATTACTTTATAAGATATTTGTTTTCTTTTTATTATATCTCACATTACTTTTCTATTTAAAATAATAATTTTTAACTTTTATTTTTATTTTAAGGGAACACATAGACATACATACTTACAAATCCCCCTGTAGAACCAACATAGATCATACTCGGTTGTAGAAACAACATAGATCCATCCGAGGATGGATCTAACATGAGCCGAGAGGGATCAAATTTCTTCATGTGCAAACTTTTTTACAATGTAAAATACAATGTGTTATTTTTCATTGTTTGAATTGTACTTTGAATGTTAAATAGATTGTATATAAGACCAAATAAAAGTTTTAACCATAAAAAACTTAATTTTCCATGATATATACATAATTTTCTTAAAATAATATATAGTATATATGCCATTGCCATTAAAATATTTTACATAAGATGTACATCCAGACATTTTATGACGCAAATTAAAATAGTTTTTTTCGTATTAACATATTTTTAAGTATATGTCAATATTAGTTGGTATTAAAATATTTTATCAATAACCTAATTATAAGATCTAAACATCTTACTCACACATTTTTTTTACTTCTAATTACTTTACAGCCTATTCAGTTTTTTATTATTATACATTATTTTTTTATTTAAAACATAATTTTTAACTTTTATCTTTATTAATTTTTAACTTTTATCTTTATTTTAAAGGAATGAACGGATGAACATACTTACACATCCCACATACCCTTCGTACTAGCTGAGGAATGAGCCTTTTGGCTCAATAAGTTTAATCGTTGCGAATTAACATAGTCCCTCCTTCTACCCTTAAATAATTGATTAAGGCAATGTGAGGTAGAAATTTTTTCATTACTATCGTTATTCTTGTGTCCAAACACATTTCCTCAACATTCTGCATTCTGTACAGTAAAAACCACCTATTCTTGTGTCCAAACACATTTCCTCAACATTCTGCATTCTGTACAATAAAAACCACCTATGCACTCTGCGCAATGAAAACATGATAACACAACTAAGAAAAAGTAGAATCATGATAAACTGGGACCAACATGATAACACAACTAAGAAAAAGTAGAATCATGATAAACTGGGACCTTTTAAAGAATGCATCGATGGGTGGTGGAAAACTTTAACATTAGGATTTTAGAAAAACTTTAGTCATGTGGTGAATTTATTTGCTATGGACTTTAGCATCCCGAAGTCCTTAGGAAATGTCACATCACTGTGATTTCTTCCTCTATAGGAAAATGAATTAACTAGAATTATGCCATGTTCTATTGGATATCTTGTCAATCTACAAGACATTTCGCTAAGAAATAACAATTTTGAGGTCCCTTTATGACTTTGCGGTGATTTCTTTGCACTTCTTCCCACTCTGAAGACTAAGAAACTCTACAATACACACATTAAACATCCTCAAAACTCTAGAATACTCACGTGCATCAAACATATAAATATACATCGGATGGATGATCTAGTCGTATCACTTCTAACCCATGCACTAAGATCTACAATGCTACTTAAACCTAAGATTGTAATTTGGACATGTGTGATTCAGATGTTGTTTGGAGATAACTAGTTGTGATGTCACTAGATGTTAAACTAGCATTTGCACCAAGATTGTGCAAATTAGACATGCCGATACAAGTATAAATGAATGTAGTGTGTTTTTCACTTTTCAACTGCTTTAAGCTATGTCGCACGATTTTCTGGTATGTGGGTACTTTGGATACATGGGAAGAAGTATCCAATACTGCTAGAAGCTTTCCCCAAATTTACAGGAAACATCATGTTGGGAGTGAGAATAATATACTATATTAAAAAATAATTTTAATATATATATATATATATATATATATATATATATATATATATATATATATATTAAATAGTGTAAATATTAAATGTACATATCAAATTGCATTTTTAAATGATTCATCATTCAAGAGACAACCATAAAAAGTCGAAACCAAAACTAAAAGCCACTTAAAATCATATTGATGTTCATACTAGAAAAAAACTTAAAAAGGCAAAACCTTAAAGTAGTAGATAATTCAAAATTCCCAATAGCCAAAATATAGCAACAAAAAGATAAATCTTATGATCAAATAGTATGACCTTTAGCATCAAGGAGATCCATATAAGCTTGAGCCTCATTGGGTACTGGATCAACCTAATCATCATCATCATCATCATAATATGTAGGAATGCCATCTAAAGGTATGCCAACCAATATTGCATTTAATAAATGATTGGCATCATCATCTTCAATTTGGGAAGCATCCTCAACATTCCTAAAGAAAGTCGAAGACTACTATGCACATAAACAAGTTTCACTGCTCTCTTAGAGGTAAGTGTATTCCTCTTAAGAGAGTGTCTGAAACTCTAAGTGCACCAATTCCTTTTAGTAGCTGAGGAACTACCAACCTGATATATGAAACATGAAGCAAGATTTCAAAGCTCTGGGACTTGGCCCCCATACATTCTCCAACATCCAAGCGGTTTCTTCTAAGCATAATGCTTGATGTCCCTCTTTTCATCCTAGATGAATGAAGGAGGGCTTAATGTACCAAGATAAATAAATTACTCCTGTATCACACTTGCTTCATCAACATTATACATCTTAGTTATAGCATTAAGAAACTTTTTTTCTACCCCTTGATCATCAATATGAAGAATTCTATTGGTTATTTCCATATATCACTTTGGATTAAGGGAATATGCAACCATGTGAAGGGAGGTATTGAGTTTAAGCCATCCTTTCTCTATCATCTTGTGGAATTCATGGAAAATCTCCAAAGAAGGGTTTCTTTGGCAAATGATGTGCTTTACCTTGCCCACCATGGTATCAATACATACATATATTTCTCCAAAAGAAGAAGAATTTGAATCAACATACCTGATCGAATCCAAAATTGGAGTTGTGGAAGAGACAAAATATCTACAATTAGCCCACCAATCCTCATTAAGAAGAATTTCTCTTATCTTCTTCGCTTGAGGTGACTTATATTGAGTCCATGCATTCCACTCTAAAGAAACAACAATGGCTTTTAAAGATACATAGACCTCAACCATGCGCTCAAGCAAAATAAAATATGTGCCATATCTTGTTTCTGCAGGTTTTAAAAATGATTCATTGAATAAATCCTGTAAATTGCCAAGGAATCATGGTGGTTGTAGATGAACATTTGTGTCTCCCTTGCATCGGAAATGATTATTGCAATCCACTGTCTTTCACCAATGTCATTTAAGATATTTTTAAGGGAATGTACACAACAAGGAGTCCAAAAGATATAGGAATCATGGTGGTTGTAGATGAAAATTTGCATCTCCCTTGCATCGAAAATGATTATTGCAATCCATTGTATTTCACCAATGTCATTTAAGAGATTGTTAAGGGAATGTACACAACAAGGAGTCGAAAAGATATGTTTATATCAACTTTGGATAATCAATCCCACTGCTTTACAAAATTGTGTTGCATATGTGATGACATGTACAAAATTTGAAGGACCAACCTCATCAATTCCATTGTTCAGCCTTTCAAACATGAAGGTAGCATCTTTAGTTTTACCATTACAATCAGTTGCTTTTAAAAAATAAGGCCCTTCTGGTGATGTGACAATAAAATTCAACAAAGGTCTTTGTTGAATATCTCTCCAACCATCAATGAAAATTGAACAATGTGAATGAACCCAATATTGTTTGAGGTCCTCCATAAGTCCATGCATTCTTTCCACCCCTCTACCTAATAATAAAGTCCTCATTTTGTTGTACCCCCGGGGTGCATATCTCGTCTCTGCAACTATGATTTTTCTCGCGATTTCTCTATAGTATGATGAACGAGTGGAGTTAAATGAAATTCCATTTGCCATAAATAAATGTTCTATGACATCATCTACTTCATCCCTATGCAAAAAACTGTACATCTTTTGAATGCAGTCACTTACAATAGTCCTCTTAGTGCTAAAACTTCCTTGATTAATCTCAATTTGGATGTGACTTTCTTCATTCATACATTGGGATGAATCTTCATGTCTACCTATGTTATTATTACGAGATACAATTCTACTATCGCATTCATTGTTTTCATTTGATTTCATATGAAGCTTAGTCATCTCCATTCTTTGTTCAAGGCTACATGTGAAACTCTTCACTCCTAACCCAAATGTGCCCAAAAGATGATAACATACTCTTGTATAGCTACCCTTAAAAACATGGTCACACAAATTGCATTGCCATTCGTCACAGTCCCCATTGTTTTTTGTGTTGTTTTGTGTTAATTTTTTCATGAACTTCATTAAGGTCTTCTTGGAAATGTTTCTTGATTGCTTGTGGGTACCTACTATTGCTTTTGCATTCTATTGTTGAACTTATGGAGCTTGTCGAGGTAGTGAGGGGTCTCATCCTGCTATTGTTGTTACCACATTCATTTCCCAACCCTCTATCCATGGTATCAATACTGAAAATTGACATTAAAATACAAAAAAACATTAGAAGTGGAAAAAATAAATAGATTTTACAATGTACATAAATGACAAAAAAATAAAACTCACAATACTAATATTTAATTTGCATATTCTCATAAACTAATAAACTGGTATTGCTTTCACATTCCAGATTCGAGAAATTGTATTTTCAAAAGATATCGAGCAAGACAAGTGGTACATTGAACTCCCTTTACCCTTGATATTAATTCTACTAACGGCACACAAAGCTAGAGAAATGAACTCCTAACCAATACGAGATGCACGGTGTTATAAGAGAGTGATTTAAATTGAACTTATAAAAGAACAACTAGATGCATTAATGAGTATACTTGAAGAAGACCAGAGACTAGGTTGGGTCTTGAGGAAGAAACCAATAAAATGGCATGAGATATAGAGAAGACTACAACAAAAGAAAGTAAAGTGGCTGAGGGAAAAACTTAAGGAAGTTGAGCTAGAAATGGAAGAGTCCATTTGCGAACCAAAACAGGGAGAAATTTTGGGAGAAAGTGAAGATGAAGACTTGAAGACTAAAACTTCTAGTGAGGCCAAAGGGTCACATGGTTTTAAAACTGAAAATTTGTGTATGTTTGCAGGTGAAACATGTAAAGAAGGACAATCTGTTGATATTGTCATAAAGGAGAAAGAAGACAAGAAGAATTCAAATTCTGTTTTGGAAGAAGATGAGATAGATAGGTTTCATATGCAGTTGGGGGAAGATATCAAGAAACCAAGTGAAGGGCTTGAAGAGATTGAAGAAGAGACCATCGAAGGATTTCTGAGTAATAAAATGAATTTGGAACAACAAGAAGATATGATGACTGAAGCATCAAGTGAGACCATAGGGTCTTATGTTCTTAAAACTGATAGTTTGTGTATGATGACAGGTATTGCAGGAGAAAAGAAACCTTTTGAATATATCTTCAAAGGAGATGAAGATCTAGAAATAATAGGTGACGAAGAAAACTTTTTAGAAGAGGAGGAATTTGACTGCATACAGAAGGAAAATTCTATGGATGAGTCTATAGAAGTTGTCATAGAAATGAGGAATCAGGATCTTATTATGATATAGAATGAAAAAATATTGTCTCAAAAAGGTAATCAAATGAGTTTGATTAATGTTATTGATGAAAACAAAATGCAGGAGAATGTTAATGCAGATGGTGAGACAAGGATAACTCTAGGAGAAGAGTTACATGGGGACAACAAGGCAAAATGTACTAAAGAAGAAGGACATATACTAAAAGATGTTAAGGAAGAATAAGTCTATGAAAAAGACTTAGCAAAGGGAGAAAGGAAATCTGATGATCTATCCATAACAAAGGAAGGTATGGTGAATTGTGTAAAATTTCCAAAATCTACTCCAATTAAAATTGTTGAGTCATATATAAAATTAGATTTTCAAAGAAGGGATTTGGAGAAACAGAGGGTAGTTGTTCAAGATAGATTACTGAAAATGGAAGACAACATAATTGTCATGAATGAAAATCATAAGAAAAAGGAGATGGATATGGAAGTTTAGTAGATTGACACTGCAGAAGAAAGAGTTCACTATGGTGGAAAAAGGCAAGAAGGCATCATTAGGACAGATGGTGTGGAAAAGAGACTAATGGACAGTCTCATGAATTATTTTGAGAATTCCAATTATCATACTGATGCGCTAACAGAGGATAAAGAAACAATGTAGCAAATTGAATTGTTTCCAAAGGAAAACAAGGCTCGACAGCCTTGTGTTTTTAATTTTTACAAGTGTTTTGTGAGTGCAGGTTTTGTTGCAAATGCTGGAGGAGGTTTGGCACAGATGAACATGAAATAAGAAGATTCTATAGAAGAATTCAATCCATGGAACAAATATGTTAAATTTCTGAAGAGAGTGTTGAACAGTCATGATTTATCCATGAAAGAGGGTAAGGATGATAGGGAGGCAGTCAGCATAGGAGTCACAGCAAGCGTTGAAGCAAGAGCAAGCAAACCAAAAGTTGGAGAAAACAAATCAAAAGTCAGCATAAGAGACAGCATAAAAGTCAGCATAGAAGTTAGCAAAGCAAGCAAGGCAAAAGTTGGAGCAAGTAAAGGAAACCAACAACAGTTTGAAGAAATGGTGGACAATAACAACAACCTGAAGCAAAGAGAAAGAGGCAGAAATAAGAAATAGAATATGGACCAGTCCAAAGATGTACTGGAAACAAAGATTGAAGAAATGTGGCAACTGATGATGAAGCAGTTCAAATGGAGGAAAATGATAGCAGCAGGAAGCATGATCAATCAGAGTTTGAACCTGATTGACAAGGAGAAGAAGAGGGGTATGTTGGTAGAAGTACCCCTCGTGAAGTCTAAGTTTCAGTAACCCCATGACCTACGCTCCAGGAAACCTTAAGATTAGGCTTCCACTATGAGATCATTCAGAAGGTGATGAAGGAGCATCCAACTAAGGGTAACATGACTGGGAGTTTGGTCTCAGCTAAGGAGGACATGTTCATTGTCATTTAGTTTCATTTACATTTGTTGATCAAAACAGTGTCTAGGAACTAGTTTTTTTATTTTTTCATTACTAGTTAAGGGATATTAGGAACAATACAGTTAGGTTAGGGTCATTACCATCACGTTGTTTTGTCATTTTATTAATCTATTTTTACAGCTGTATTTTCATTAAAAAAAAAAATATTGTAAATCCTACAGCACAAGAAAACCCGAAATAGTTATCAATTATGTAACTATAAAAGCAACTGAAGGGTAACTGTGAATAGTTCGAGTAACTGTCTGAATACAATACAAAAACCAATGTAATACATTTTGAAGGGGTTCAATGCACGAGAACAGAAATACAAGAAGGAGAAAATAATTTTCAAACATCCGAATATCTGAATCCATCTGTAAACAGTTTGTCTATGACATTTATTTTCTTTCCTCTAATTACTGTGTGTGTAAACTAAATAGCACTGTGCATTCCCATCTATTTCTTTCTTTCTATTAAACAGAGACATAGCTACTGAATTCAACAAAGAAGCCATACGAGCGTTCCCAGCACAGAGTTCCAGTAACAACAACAACAGTTCCCAACTATATGAAAGCAAACAACAGTACGAGCCAGTTCTCAACAGAACGAGAATACAACTGCTGAAGAACAAAATCCAAATAGAGGTAACCCATTTACACAGAATTTCTTGTTAATTCCTCCTTTATAACTATAATACTGGCATACATCAAAAACAGTTCTGAGTGCTCGATTAAAAACAAAGTAAGATAACACAAAACAACAAAACCCCGAAAGCCAGGGTTGGACCCTAATCGATCACAACCAGAAAGGTGAATAAATTACAAGTGTCCAGAGCCCAAATAATAGTTGAAGATTACATACAAACAGAGCCAAGGTCGCTTGACAGCAAAGACAACTAAACGAAGGAGTACTGGGACTTTTCCCAGTGTCATGATAGAGAAATGATACTACAAGTTAATTAACAGTAGCAGAGAACGACCCTACCAGAGCCATTGCTTGTAACAGTTTCGAAGACCAAGCCTGGAGCAAACCCTAACCTGCACAGAGAGCCAACAGAGCATGTCAGTTAAATGTATGCCGAGAGCAACCTGGAAATAAAATTTGACAAGAAAAATCAGAAGGGATGGCTTACCTGAAGAGTATTTGCGTTGGAGGAATGAAACCCCAACTGAGTCACAGTTAACAGTGGAAACCCTGCAGACAAAGGGGCAGCTGCCATTAGTTCCGAAGAAGAATGAGGAAGATAAACTATAGCATGGAGGAGTGAACTTACCTTGCCAGGACCGAGCGAAGCCGAGGAAGCCACTGTGACTGCGACCTGCTAGAGAATAGAACAGTCACCCATCAACCAGAGAACCAAAAACCGAAAACCAACCAGAAAGACTCTAATAGAACAAGACAATGGAACAAAGGAAAGCATAATAACCACGAATAAGGTTAGAGAGCCAATAGAGGAATGGAATAAATCCTCTCACAAAGTCGACAGAGCCTTCAATACAATGCCCAGGCAACCAGGTGACAAAACCACAAACCTGGGTGGAGATACCTCGCCACCAGGTAGAAGAATTCATAGCTGGGCGCATAAAGCGCATTGCTCCCAAGCTCTATATAGTTGCAAGCAGGCCGAGCACAAACCCTCATAGGAGTAGAGAGCAAACCAAGAAATGACCAAATGAAATGAAACGAGGGTTTTGGTAACATCAAAGAGCGGGAAGGCAAAAATCAAAGCGAGTATAGCCAGCAGACCAACATTAACTCCAACATAAGTGCCAACAAACAAATACCTTGGATAATCATTTGTTTAAGCCTAATCATATGTATTGATCCCAAATCATCTATTAATCAATGTTTCATTAACATTCATCCATAGTTACAGGTTGGTCCCATCATACTGTGGTATTAGAGCGGGATTTAGAGTTTCGTGAGAAATGGAAGTTGGAAGATGAGGTCATGGAAGAGGTGCTCGAAGAGCAGCAGATAAAGGATTGAGGGAGGAAATCAAGATCCTTACTGCTTGTTTGGAAGTAGTTGAAGTAGGAAGGAGAAAGGATCTGGAGGTAGGAGATGACAGCAAAGAAGAAGGCATAGTTACAATAGATTCATCAGATGAAGAAGGGTCGGAAATGTGATTGTTGAGGTTGGTCCTATTGGCTAGCGGCAAGCCTAAGCTAGAAATTCCAAATTACGATGGCAGCTTGTCCACAGAAGTCCTGTTGGACTGGATCATCGAATTGGACCAATATTTCAAGTGTGAAGAAGTTAGTGAAGATCAGAGAGTTAAGTTTGTTACAAAAAAGCTGAAAGGACACGTAGCCCTATGTGGGATAGTGTCCAGGTGGAAAGAAGAAGGATGAACAAGTTGCTAATAAATAAATGGCAAAGGATGGTGGCCAAGTTGAAGGGCAGATTTCTACCCAAAAATTACCATAATGTATTGCATCGAAAAATGCATAATTTGAGGAAAAAAGGAATGACAATGAGAGAATATACTAAAGAGTTTTACCATGTAAATTTGAGAGCTGGTTAAACGGAGGACACCTCGGAGAAAACAACAAGGTATGAAAATGGTCTGAGATTGGAAATATTGGATGAAATCAACATTCTTTCCCTGAAAAATATAGACGAAGCTTACCAGAGTGCCATGAAGGCAGAGGAGAGGTCCCCAGAAAGCAAAATGCTAGGAGAGGATAGGGAATGGGCAGAGGAAGAGGACAGTCCTATGGCAGAGGATGAACTACCAATAATAGTGAAGAGGGCAGCAGTTCCAAAAATACAATGACAACAAAAAAAGAATACAACACTAGAGGTGGTAGGCCATATCAACGAGGAAGAGGGAATGGACGAGGCAGAGGAGCTAACTATTGGTGCTACAGGTACCACAAGTGGGGGCGCAGATCTTTTGAGTGTCCTAAGGTGGAACAAGCTGGTCAAAGAGGAGTGTGTATTGCACAACGAGAGGAAGAAGAGGCACCTCCACAGGAAGCATAAAATGTGTCGGAAATTGGGCAAGCCTTAGTTCTGAATAAAGTGTTGTTGAAACTAGCCAAAGAAACAGCTGGACAAACTCAAAGGAAAGCATTATTCCAGACATTTTGTAAGTCGCACAGAAAATGTTGCAAGTTGATTATCAATAGTGGGAGCATGGATAATCTGGTTACCATAGAGATGGTAGAGAAGTTGGGTTTGAAGCAGCTGAAACACCCCACTCCTTACAAGGTATTGTGGTTGTAGAAAGGCCATCAGCTGTTGGTGGACGAACAATGTGAAGTTGAGTTCCATATTAGCAGGTATAAGGACAAGGTTATTTGTGATATTATGCCAATGGACGTATGTTAAATACTGCTAGGAAGGCCATGGAAGTATGACCAAAAGGTAGTGCATGATGGGAAGACAAACTGTTACATGTTTGTCAAAGATGGGATAAAGCACACACTTATGCCCATCAAGTAGGAGGAGACAATAGAAACAAGAGGGACGAAAGTGTTATTAATGGGTGGAAGACGTTTTTTGAAGTATATTGAAGATAGTGAAGTGAACTATGATGTTGTGAGAAGAGAAAAAATGGTGTTGTTACACACAAAGGTGTCAGATTTGCCTGCAGAAATTCAGAAAATGATGTAGGAATTCAGCGATATTGTAGTGGACGACTTACGAGATAAATTGCCTCCCAAGAGAAGTATAAGTCATCATATTGAAATTATACCTGGAGCAAGTCTATTGAACAAGGAAACATACCAGATAAGCCCCAAAGATAACGAGGAAACAAGAAAACTGGTGCAGGAATTGCTGGATAAAGAGCTGATAAAGGAGAGTTTGAGCCCCTACGTAGTTCCAACAGTTCTCACTCCCAAGAAAGGAGGAAAATGGAAGATGTGCATGGATTCAAGGGCCATCAATAAGATTACAATCAGGTACAAGTTTCCACTGCCGCAGACGGAAGATATGATCGACTGCCTAAGTGGGGCAACATATTTCTCGAAGATTGATCTGAACAGTGGTTATCATCAGATGTGAATCAGGGAAGGGGATGAGTGGAAGACAACCTTTAAGACCAATGAAGGACTATTTGAGTGGCTAGTAGTGCCATTCGGATTGAGTAATGCACCCAGTACCTTTATGCGGCTGATGAAGGAAATGCTGAAAGAGTTCATTGGAAAGTTTGTAATAGTGTATCTTGATGATATATTAATTTTCAGCAAGACGAGGGAGGAACACTTTTCACATGTTTGAAGTGTGTTGGAAAAATTGTAGTAGAATAAGCTACTGATAAATCTGAGAAAATGCACTTTTCTGCAAAAATAACTGTTTTATCTGGGTTTTGTGATTACAGAAAACGAGTTGAAGATGGACCCAGAGAAGATTGCAGCAATTGTTAACTGGCCATCCCCAAAAGGTCTGTTTGAGGTACATAGTTTTCATGGGCTGGCAAGTTTTTACCATAAATTTATAAGGAATTTCAATGAGATCTGTTCACCTATGTTGGATACTATAAAGAATTCAACTCAGACTTTTCGTTGGATTGAGGAAGTAGAGAGGAACTTTCAGCTACTGAGAAAGAAGATCACAGAAAGACTGATCCTGAGATTGCCAGATTTTAAAAAGATTTTTCAGGTTTGCTGTGATGCAAGCGGTACAACCATTGGAGCTGTACTTAGCAAAGAAGACAAACCTGTTGCATTTTTTAGTTAGAAGTTGAATGAGAGCAGGTAGAAGTATTCGTCCTATAACAAAGAATTCTATTCTGTCATCCAAGCATTGAAGTATTGGACACACTATCTGCTGGGGAATGAGTTTTATTTATTTTCAGATAATTCTGCACTGCAATACGTGATGCAACAACATAAGCTGAATCACAAGCATGCTAAGTGGGTTGAATATTTGCAGAGTTTCACCTTTGTGTTGAAACACATTAGCGGGCAGGCCGATAAGGTGGCAGATGCGTTAAGCAGAAGAGCCTTGCTCTTGCAAGAGAGTACGATACAAGTGCTGGGCTTTGAGCATTTGAAAGACTTGTATCAGACCGATGCGGATTTCAAAGAGGCTTATGAAGCCTGTCAGAATCCTTTGTTGAGAAGCAATAGTCCATGGTTGGACTATAATTTACAGGAGAATCTATTGTTTAGAGGGGGACAGTTATGCATTCCCGATTGTTCGAAGAGAGAGAATATCATTCGAGAGAAGCACAGTGGAGGTCTAGTCGGGCATTTCAGCATAGAAAAAATAGTAGATTAGCTCAACCATTTTTATTATTGGTCAAGAATGCGAAGGGATGTGTAGAGATTTGTAAGCAGATGTAAAGTGTTTCTGTTGGTGAAAGGACACAGTCAGAATACGGGACTCTACACACCATTGCCCATTCCAAGTAGACCGTGGGACTCAGTCAATTTGCACTTCGTCTTAGGTCTACCAAGGACACAGTGGGGTTATGATTCGGTGATGGTAGTAGTAGACTGGTTCTCAAATATGGCACATTTCATCCCTTGTAAAAGGACCAGTGATGCCACTCACGTGGCCCACTTATTTTTCACAGAGATCATCAGGCTAAATGGCCTAGCTAAGTCCATTATTCTCGATAGGGACGTGAAGTTTACAGGGCACTTCCGGCACACCTTGTGGAAAAAGATGGACACACAGTTAAGTTTCAACTTTGCTTATCACCCACAGACCGACAGGAAAACAGAGGTGGTAAAGAGGAGCTTGGGGAACCTGCTACAAAGTTTGATCGGGGAGAATTCACAAATGTGGGATCATGTACTTGACCAGGCAGACTTCGCTTACAACGATTTACCAAACCGCAGCATGGGGTACAGTCCTTTTCAGATCTTATATGGCATGCATCCTCGCGGATTGCATGAGTTACGAGATCTAGGACAGTAGGAAAGATGTAGTGCTGATGGAGAATATTTCACCAAGGCAATGAATGACCTACACGAGCAGGTAAAAATGAAGTTGTAGGACAATAGTCAAAAGTATAAGCAGCAGGTAGATCTAAAATGGCGAGAGGTACAGTTTAATGTGGGGGATGAAGTCCTCGCGCATTTGCACAAGGAATGTTTTCCTAGAGGTGCATATAACAAACTGCAATACAAAAAGATTGGCCCTTGTAAAATTCTACGAAAATTTTCAGCAAATGCTTATGAATTACAACTGCCACCCAGAATAGGCATCTCGCCCATCTTCAATGTGGCAGAGTTGTTTCCATATACTGCCAATCCTGAGGAAGATAATACAACATGGCCTACACGGGACACACAGGAAGGGAGTGAGACTTCGATGATACAAATGCCTTACGCTCAGCCCCTTGAGATCGAGAGGATCCTCAACACTCAGGTGGCCAAGAGAACTTAGCAGAATGAATATCTGCAATATCTGGTCAAGTGGAAGAACCATCCCATTGAGGACAGTTCATGTCTTAACGCCAAACAAATAGAGCAGGCAGGCTATTCAGTCGAGAAGCTCATGGACCAGAGTCATGAATTTTTCTTACCCTGGGAGCCTGATGCAGGAGCATCCAGCTAAGGGTACCATGATCGAGTGTTTGGTCTCAGCTAAGGAGGACAGGTTCATTGTCATTTAGTTTCATTTACATTTGTTGATCAAAACAGTGTCTAGGAACTAGTTGTTTTATTTTTTCATTATTAGTTAAGGGATATTAGGAACAGTACAATTAGGTTAGGGTCATTACCATCACATTGTTTTGTCATTTTATTAATCTATTTTTACAGTTGTATTTTCATTTAAAAAAAAATATTGTAAATCCTACAACACAAGAAAACCTGAAATAGTTATCAATTATGTAACTATAAAAGCAACTGAAGGGTAACTGTGAACAGTTCAAGTAACTGTCTGAATACAATACAAAAACCAATGTAATACATTTTGAAGGGGTTCAATGCATGAGAACAGAAATACAAAAAGGAGAAAATAATTTTCAAACATCCAAATATCTGAATCCATCTGTAAACAGTTTGTCTATGACATTTATTTTCTTTCTATTAAACATAGACATAGCTACTGAATTCAACAAAGAAGCCATACGAGCGTTCCCAGCACGGAGTTCCGGTAACAACAACAACAGTTCCCAAATATATGAAAGCAAACAACAGTTACGAGCCAGTTCTCAACAGAACGAGAATACAACTGCTGAAGAACGAAATCCAAACAGAGGTAACCCATTTACACATAATTCTTGTTAATTCCTCCTTTATAACTATAATACTGGCATACATCAAAAACAGTTCTGAGTGCTCGATTAAAAATAGAGTAAGATAACATGAAACAACAAAACCCCGAAAGCCAGGGTTGGACCCTAGTCGGCCACAACTAGAAAGGCGAATAAATTACAAGTGTCCAGAGCCTGAACAATAGTTGAAGATTACATACAAATAGAGCCAAGGTCGCTCGACAGCAAAGACAACTAAACGAAGGAGTAATGGAACTTTTCCCAGTGTCATGACAAAGAAAATGATACTACAAGTTAGTTAACGGTAACAGAGAACAACCTACCAGAGCCATTGCTTGTAACAGTTTTGAAGAGGATGCCTGGAGCAAACCCTAACCTACACAGAGAGCCAACAAAGCATGTCAGTCAAATGTATGTCGAGAGAAACCTGGAAATAAAATTTGACAAGCAAAGTCAGAAGGGATGGCTTACCTAAAGAGTATTTGCGTTGGAGGAACAAAACCCCAACTGAGTCACTGTTCATAGTGGAAACCCTGCAGACAAAGGGGCGGCTACCATTAGTTCCAAAGAAGAATGAAGAATATAAACAATAGCATGGGGGAGTGAACTTACCTTGCTAAGACCAAGTGAAGCCAAGGAAGCCATTGTGACTACGACCTGCCAAAGCATAGAATAGTCACCCATCAACCAGAGAACCAAAAACCAGAATCCAACCAGAAAGACTGTAACAGAACAAGACAATGGAACAGAGGAAAGCATAATAACCATGCAGAAGGTTAAAGAGCCAACAGAGGAATGGCATAAACCCTCTCACGAAGTTGACGGAGCCTTCAATACAATGCCCAGGCAACCAGGCGACGAAACTGCAAGTGTGGGCGGAGATACCTCGCCACCAGGTGGAAGAATTCATAGCTGGGCACATACAGAGCATTGCTGCCAAGCTCTATACAGTCGCGAGCAGGCCGAGCACAAACCCTCATAGCAGCAGAGAGCAAACCAAGAAATGACCAAATGAAATGAAACGAGGGTTTTGGTAACACAAAAGAGCGGGAAGGCAAAAATCGAGGCGAGTACAGCCAGCAGACCAACATTAACTCCGACATAAATGCCAACAAACAAATATCCTAGATAATCATTTGTTTAAGCCTAATCATATGTATTGATCCCAAATCATTTATTAATTAATGTTTAATTAACATTCATCCATAGTTAGGGGCTGGTTCCATCAAAAGGCATATACATCAAACACCCTTGCCAGATACCAACATTAAATTTCATTACCAATATTTCCCTGTGTTGGATATTATGAGATTTATTGAGTTGAAATGTGACCAACTCATTTTCATCTGCTATTGCTTAGCTCCTTCATGTATTTTAGTGTCCTTAAGATCGACACCCCATTTTTATTCATTTGGGATTTCTTGGGCTTCATTGTATTCCCTGTAAAACTTGCTTTGTTTCATCTGTTGTTCTCTTTATTAGACATACTTTAGGCACTCCCAAGTCCTAATGCAGATTCTGGTCATTGTATTTTTAGCTCTCCCATTGGCCATATTTGGCCTCTAGTGGACATTGACAGTTTAATTTTAAAAATTTAGAATATCCAAGGTGACAATATTTTACTTTCTCCTTAATTCGGTTCAAGTGACCTGACCATTCACACCAATTTTGCAACAAGCATCTCAAAAGTTCATGGGCTACAATTTAAAATTGTTCAGAATTACATGACAGATAATGAGATAAACACAGAATATGTCTAGGATCATCATCAGACATCATACTTTCCGACCATCAATAGATTGATCAGAATATTCAACCAAAGTTAACATGAATCACTAGGTTTTGAACAAAGGAAAAAAATTATGTAATAGTAGGATGATGGTATAAAGTCGTAGCAGAACTAGTAACTACTTACTAAAAATCAGTGTTGGCTAGTTGAACCTTCTCAAATTGTTTCTTGTTAAGGACCAAAAATATCAATTCCAGAATGACAGATGCTTAAGAATAAAAAGGCCTTTAACACATAATGGATCTTGATGTACTAGATCTACATATCCTTAACCAATTCCGCCCATGTTAGCCAAAAAATTTCATTTCCCTCCCATTTGAAAAAAAAAAAAAATTGGAAATATATTCTAATCAAATATCATGGCCTCCACCAATAACAAGTGAAGATTATAGTAACAATATGATTCTAGTTTTAAATGAAAACAAATCAACGTGTCTCATTTATTCAAGAAAGTAGGTGGTTAGATAACATGGGCAAGCTCATAGCTCAAAAACATGAATGTTGACATTCAAATTGAGTTTAGAATACCAATGGAATCCTAGTTTCAATAAAAGCTAATGGGATTCATAGATCCTATTTGTAAAGTTTATCTATTTGTAGTATTACAAGTGGAAGTACATTTCTATTACAATATGCATCCTCCTACATAATATTTATTTATTCCTTGATTGAATCCTTTCAAGGAAGTCAAATTTCACAAGATTCCTCTAGGTGCAAAGTAAACACAGGTTATCATAATCCATTAACAACTAATGAGAATACATATCCTCGGAAACTCTAGTGTTGTGTATGTCAAATTTGTGTTACAGCGATTTCCATCTCTGTTGCTTTTCATAAGGCCAAATCTTGATAGTTTGGGATCTCCATCCTAAGAAAGAAAATAGAAAGAACTCATGAATCTCATAATGAAATATAAGGTAAGTTAACAGTCAAGAAGTGCTCAAGTGCTTTAAGCTATTCAATATTACCAAAAACAATGGTAATCTTATGCATAACTATTGGACAACCTATAGCACCAAAGTTAAAGAGACCAAATAAAATTAATGTTTTTTAAGGAACATTCCCATCAATGAAGAAAAAATGAAACACTATCTAAAGACAATCATTTTTTGTTTGAGTTAGATTGCTAACAATAGTCTTTACGAGTAAATAGAAATTGCAAGTGAGATGTTACCCATTATCTTCAATATGGTACAACTGCAGAGTACATGGAAATGAAAGGCTAAATTTCTCCTACTTTTATATGCAATATGATATAAGTGCAGAATATCATGAGCCAGGTAACTTATTTGTGAATATCATTTGGCATTGTCTAAAAATGCTACATTTTGGAGCTTTTGGCCAGAATCTGGCGAAGTATTACTTTTTGTTGTTTAAAATTGGTTTTTGACTGCATATATGGATTCAACACCCCAAAGAACTCATGTGGCACTCATATTGTGGAAAGTTTACAATTCAAACTTGTGATTCTATGAAATCCCTACTGGATTTTGGACAAATTAGACCAGAAAATATGCCAGAAAACCCTCCTAAACAAAGAACAGATAGACTAGCCTAATAATTGTCAGGTTGGTGCCATATGATGAGAAGCCCCATATTCACATACCACACATTCCTAAGAATTGTGTTGATAGAAAGGCAAGATACCATCGAGAAATCCTTCTCAAACTTGGTAACAAACTTATCCAACTAAGTTTCTATAGATTCTACTACCTACTTTTGTTGTTTCTTCCACTTACCCTTCTTCTAATCTAGATTCTAGACATTGTGATGCATAATGACCATGCTTATGAGGAATGAAGCACTTATTTTTACTTGAGTCCTTTCTTTACTATAAGGTTGACTCCTCATTTTTTCCCTTACCATTCTTAGGTCCTTTACCTTTTCCCATCCAGTTTCAGAGCCTTGGATATCTTCATGACAATTCACCTTCAGATGTTGCATATTCTACTCCTCTTTGACAACAACAACTACATAATGTCAAATTCCAACATTGTGACAAATTTTTCCCTACGAAATATCATTGTTTTGATCTTCATTCATGTGAGCACTACCATAGCTACTGGCTGAGTTCCGTCCGCTTCTGGAGGGAAAGCTCCTACACATATCATCAGTGAAGCCCCAACTCCCACTGTCTAGGTGGTCCAGGCCTCACTCGATGAGGCTTTGAAGTTTTCCAAAAGTGCCCTAACTTGCCAGTTCAATGGTTTTTGGCCGTGGCTAACAAATCTCCACAATTGGATCTCAGAGGTATGGAAGCCTGTCATTTCAGATGAAATTAATATCTACCCCTATGCTAGGAGTTTCTTTATGGTAGATTTCGAAAATCATGAAAGCAGACAATGTATTCTAGATTCTAGGCCTTGGTTTTGGGAAAACTTAGGCCTATTCATGAAGCCATGGAACCCATCATTCGATCCCTCAACAACAATCATAACCTCGGCACCAGTTGGGTGAGATTTCCAAGCCTACCCTTGCATCTCTAGAATCTCTCCTCACTAAAAGCCATTGGAAATGCAATTGGGAAATTTTACTACAAGTGCCCAGAAATAGATGAATATGCCAGAACCACCTATGCATGCATCTGTGTGGAAAGGGTCTTTAGTGCCATATTCCCAGCTAAAATAAACGTAACGAGTAAAGACTATGTGTCGAACCAAAAACTCGGTTATGAAAGTTTCCTCTTTAGATGTCGATCTTGCTTTGAGACAGGCCATCTAGCCAAAATTGCCCAAAAGCCTCCCAAAAACATTCTGGTAGAAGAAACCACCACAGATCTACATGGTGGGAAGGAGCACAAAAAGAACAGTACATTATCATCAAAGAAGAATCTTCTAGAGAAAACTCTGAATCACAAGAAAGCAAGCAAGAAATAAACAACTCACAAGACAAGCAGGGAGAAAGCACCGCCCAACAACAAAAAGGTGAACTAAACGACCCCTTAAGCATCAATAGTTATGATGATTCGAATACCGCACAAAATAAATCTTCATTTAACAGCAAATCAGATATCCTAGACCAAACTTCTTCTTCGACTATATTCAAAAGAATGAACACAATAGATCGCGAAGCTAAGACACCAATGTCCCAAGAAATAGAAGAGATGAAGGAGATGCAAGATAAACGGAGTTGGAAGACCATAAAGAAAAAAGAAAGATACAACACCAATCTTGCCAAGAAAGACGAGGAGCCAGACAATTAAAAACTAAGAAAATTATAGGTCCAATAGACCAATTTGGTCTCAGTGGAAGTTAACCACCAACACCATCATCATCATCATAAAAAACAATGCTTCAAAGACAAGCCTCCTACAAGAACAAAGATTCATCTTGGATGAATTTTTTTATGGCAATGAGCTTCAAGAACCAAAGATATACTTTAGTCATATCTCAAAACTTGTTCTAAAGTAATGAACAGTCTTGTAGTTGATATTTTTCCATCTTCTCACCTTGTATCTGACAAGGGGGGATGTGATGGTCATATACAAGTTTCAAATCCACATTAAGCGAGCCTAAGCCACAACCTGAACCTACTGCCTAAATCAGAGTTGTATCTAGAGACATAGATGTCATTGATCAAGCCTTTTGTTTGTGGTGAGCCTTAAACCATCTATGCAGGTTTGAGACCTCTCTTTTTAGGTTGAGCTTCGCCCTCTTCTAAGAATTGGGGACACTTCCTCTAGAAAAAGACTTCAGCTTCTTTCTAGTTTTGGAAGACTTCCAAGAATTACATTAAGCATTCCAAAGTTGGTGGTCATCCTTGAACCACCCTAGGTTGTAGAACTCCCTTTTCTAGGTTGAAGGTATCCATCTCCAAAGCATTAGGAACACTTGTTGTAGTAGAAGATTTCAACTTCTTTCTATATTTGGAAGAGTTTTGGGAAATGGACTAAGTGTTCTAGTGTTGGTGGTCATCCTTAAACCACCACCTTATGCGAACATTTCGAAGAACACATTTAGCTTAGTTGTGTCATGAATCTTATTAATTCAATATTAGTATAAAATTCATTCATTATATATTATTTAATATTCGTTTTCATGTAGCCCCAAAGGATAGCTCAATTGGTCGAGTTCCCGTTACTAAGAAGGTCTTTCCAATTGGGAGGTCATGGGGTCAAATCTCCTCGACGCTTTTGGGGTTAGGCTTGTTAAGATTGGCCGATGGGCAAATCCCTTCGGGTGGATCTGCCCCGATATTTCCCGTGGATGTAGTGACCACTTAGTGATCGTGAACCACAATTTAAAAAAAAATATTAGTTTTCATGTTATTTACGTTTATAAAATGAGTAATATATGTGTAATTGATCTAGTTTAGTCTTCAAGATTTGTCCTTCTGTGTCATATTTGTGTTTTTTCTATGTTGAGTGCTCATTATACAAGAACTGTTGACTTTGCTGATAGATTGTTTTAATTTTTTTTCTCTTTAGAATATTTATAAGTTCAACAACTAACATTCAGTTGACCTCTTTCTCATGCATAACATTGGCTGATTTAATAGAAAAAAAATTTGTGACATGCAAACATTAAATGTATTTAATGGATCTTCCATATCATTTAAGTTTATCTATTTCTGGCGCATGACACTCTTAGTTTTTCTAGGAAATTATTTTGTGACATGCAAGTATTAAATGTATTTAATGGATATTCCTTCTCATTGTGTAGACAAAGTAGCTCCTTAAGTGTAATATATAGCTATGGGACAATTTTATTGGACCTTCTTAGTGGGAAACACATCCTGCCTAGTCATGTATATTCTCTCTCTCTCTCTCTCTTTCTATCAATATCTGTGGTAGCCACAACACACTTGTTATTTATCTACTTTCATGTTTTATTGTGGGTCAACACTACAATTTTTCAAATCTCTTTCACACAAACATCCTCTCAACATTTCCCTTCCTATAGGAAAAAATAAAGTAGAAGATACAATCAAGTAGCATAAATAGGTTTGGGTCTCTTTTTCACATTTCCATTAAAGGAAGAGGTAGTAGCTTCATTAAACGACAGAAGCCTTGAGTCATTTCTCTTTTAAATTTGATCATTTTTTATTGTTACTTGTTTAACTTGATCAAATGTTTTATTATGTGTTGTATTATCATCATACAGGATACTGTAGGTTTGAAATATTCAATGAATTTGGATTTCATCCTACTTCGACCACTCACCTCTATCCTTCTATGAAGCTAAGATGAAAAGCATAAATTAAGGCAAATAAATATGTAAGATTTTATAATCTCTTATTAACTTTTAAAGTTAATATGGTGGCTAGAAGTGTATATGGAATTCGAATCCATAAATTTGTGTTATTTTTATCTAGTCGTAGTTGTCCTCTTGCAACCTTATTGTTCCCAATCAACTAGTACTTTCCAAAATATGTTATATATTTACTGTTTCTGTCATCACCATTAAAAGATAATCAAATATTACAACTATAAATAATTTCTCTGATAATTTTCTAAACTCTACTTCTACTAGTCTGATAGCAGAGTCATTTATAATCATAATGCATATGAAACATTTTCTATAGACTATAATTCCTATAGCATTCCAGCTTGCGATGTGTGATTGCTTTTCTTTATTATGTTTTGTTGTTCAAGATTTTATTCAACATCTATTTCATCTTAGTATCTTTTTTTTCACTAGATTTAAAAGCAACAGTGCTTTCTCAGAACTGTTTCTTGCAAGTACTAAAAGTAATTTGGTATCTAAAATACATCGAGATGTGAGAAATCATTTCCAAAAGGTTGGAAATGCCTCAATGGTTTTTAGAAATTTATTGGAAGCTTCCGATGTTTTGAATTAATTTTTTAGAAGTTGTAGTTGAAAAATTAGGAAGAAGGAAATAAACGGTTTTCTAATCGTTCCCTAACTCACTAAATTGAAAGCAATATCTCTGAGACATGAAATCTCAAGTAAAAAAAATAAGATATTTTGTGGGAGGATAAATATTTTCAATGAAAAGATCTTCTCTTCACCTTTTTCAAAATTATTTCCTGGCATTACCTTTGTTTCCTATAGTTTCCTAAAAAATCTATCGTGAGTGTTCTTCTTTATGAAAACTGATTTCCTTCCCTTTGTTGGTTTCCATATCCAGTACTCAGGGACAGATAGAAAAACATATGTATATTTTACCCTCATTTTCATATATGTCTAGTAGAGATTGAAGTTTCTTTGGTAATCAGACAGAAAAACACATGTATATTTTACCCTCATTTTCATATATGTCCAGTAGAGGTTGAAGTTTCTCTGGTGATATTTATTACGTAGAGTAATGCGTGACACGTAATCAATGCCATTATGCGTCAAGCATTTTTTTAAGATCAATGCCTATATATGAAATTTCAAGGACTACCAGAACTCTCACATAATTCTTTAAAGGGTGCTATCTCAATCGAAGAGCCTCTCTTTTATAAGGAGGAGGTTGGTGGTCTGATTCCATTATGTCCTAATATGATTTAATCAATGATATTGTAGTTTATTTTTAATTAAATACTTTTAATATTGATTTATTTCAATGGTGAGATATTTTTCTAGATTCATTATTTTATGTTGTTTCTAAAGAGACAAAAGTGATGGTGTATATGTAAGTTTTTATTGTCTCTAGAGAGACAATAGTTAGGATCAAAGACATTGTCACTTTAAGGACAATATGCCTTTAGTCCCAACTATTGGCTCTAGAGAGACAAAAATGAAATTGCCTTTCCAGAAACAAGATAAAATGTGAACAGAATTGAAAAGAAAGAGTTGTAGCTCTCAGGTGTGGCCTGCACCTGGAGAATACACTCAGAAAATTTGAGAGATCACTCTTGTCCACTCTATTCATCAATCAATCAAAGATTACATCAATAAATACAATACTAGGAAATAGGAAGTTGCACCCAAACCCCATAACTATAGGAACTAATCCTAAACTAGGGAGAAAGTTACAACAACGTAACTATTTTCTCCATTAATATCAAAATAATATTAATTATTCTCAACTCCCCCCCTTAATGGAGAAAGGGTTCTCCTGAACTCCTAGCATCTTTCTAAACAATTCAAATTTCACTCGTGCAAGAGGCTTTGTAAAAATATCAGCCACATTGTCACAAGTTTTACAATATTCGACAGCAATTTCTTTTGACTGTATTTTTTCTCTAACAAAGTGAAACTGGGTGTCTATGTGTTTGGTGTTTTTATGAAACACTGGATTGTATGCTAATTTGATAGTGCTCTGGTTGTCGCTTTTGATAGAAGTGGGTTGCTTCTGTTCTTTTCCTGCATCTTTAAGAAGTCTCCTCAACCAGATTGCTTCACATGTTGCTGCACACAATGCTTGATATTCAGCTTCACATGACGACAAAGCTACAGTACTTTGTTTCTTGCTGCTCCATGCAATTACCCCGGAACCTATGTTAAATGCATAACCTGTGATGGACCTCCGATCATCCAGGTTACCTGCCCAGTCTGAGTCTGAAAAACCTGCTAGAGTAACATCAGATACATCAGTGTATAAAATACCAAAATGAACAGTACCACAAAGATACCTCAACACGCTTTTTGCTGCTGTCCAGTGACTTTCACGCGGTTTTGACATGAATTGGCTTAATACACTAACTGAGTATGCCAAGTCGGGTCTGGTTGTTGTAAGATATATAAGGCTGCCAACCAGCTGTCTGTACATTGTGGCATCTACCTCCTTAGTGCCATCGTCACTGCTCAATTTCAAATTCTGCTGCAAAGGTGTTGCTGCTGCTCTACACTGATCCATACCAAACTTTTCCAACAGATTTCTCGCATACTTCCCTTGAGTAAGAAAAGTTTGCCCAGTATCTCTAAATACTTCTAATCCCAGACAATAGTTAAGGCTTCCGAGATTTTTCATCTCAAAAACTTGTGCCATGAGCCTTTTGATTCCTCTGATTAAGTCATCTGCATTTCCTGTTAGAATCATATCATCCACATATAGAGAAATCAAAATTATCTGCCCCTGATCATTGTACTTGGTATACAAATTTGGGTCATTTAAACTTCTATGGAAACCATACTCTACAAAGAAAGAATCAACCTTTTCATACCAAGACCTGGGTGCTTGCTTTAAACCATATAAAGCCTTTTTCAATCTGCAAACAAGATGTTCCTGCCCCTGCTTTACATATCCTTTTGGCTGTACTAAGTAAATTTCTTCTTTTAAATCACCATTTAAAAATGCAGATTTAACATCAAGCTGGTGTAATTCCCAATTACATTTAGTAGCTAAAGCAATAAGCATTCTAATTGTATTTAGCTTTGCTACAGGTGCAAAAGTATCATCAAAATCTATACCTTCCTTCTGTGAATATCCTTTTGCAACCAACCTAGCTTTTAACTTATCTATACTTCCGTCTGCATTCATTTTTGGTTTAAACAACCACTTGCTTCCTATGGGTGTTTTATTCTTAGGCAGCTCAACTAAATCCCAAGTATCATTTCTAAGAATTGATTCCATCTTTTCATTCATTGCAGCTCTCCATTCCTCAAATTGACTAGCTTCTTTGTAATTAGAGGGTTCTACAATGTTCAAAACTTTTGACATCAAAGCATAGTTTCTCAACTTCAATGGTAATTGAGTCTTCATACCTGACCTTCTTGGTAGGGGACTTACCTCAAATTTGTTTTCTTCTGCAATAACTGGGCCTGCTCTTTCACCTTCTTGATGTTCTTCTTCATTCTCTTCTTTCTGCTCCTGTTCCTGCTCCCTTTCATCCTCGCTGCTTTCCTCCAACAGCAATGGAATGTGCCAATCATCTCCAACATCAGCTTTCCTTTCCTGTACCTGTTCATGAAAGACTACATCTCTACTTGCAAATGTCTTACGAGACTCATGATTGAACAGTTTGTATGCTTTAAACTCTGTGCCATAACCAACAAAGATGCATTTGACTACCTTAGGGTCTAGTTTCTTTCTATCAGCTTTGGGTACATGTGCAAATGCCTTTGACCCAAAGACTCTTAAGTGATTTACTGCTGGTTTAAATCCATACAAGGCTTCAAAAGGAGTTTTGAAGCCAAGAAACCTAGTAGGACTTCTATTTTTCAAATATACAGCAGTATTTATCGCTTCTGCCCAAAAAGTATTAGATAGACCCTTACCTTGCAGCATGCTCCTTGCGCACTCTACCAGGGTTCTGTTTTTACGCTCTGCAACTCCGTTTTGCTGTGGTGTGTGCGGCACTGTATACTGCTGAACAATCCCGTGAGATTTGCAGTATTTCATGAATTCCTTTGATTTGTATTCTCCTCCTTGTTCAGATCGGAGAATTTTAATACTTTTTCCAAATTGTTCTTCCACCAGGGTTTTGAAATCTATAAAACATTGGAAAGTCTGACTTTTCTTGTTTAAAAAATAAACCCACGAATACCTAGTGCAGTCATCAGTAAACAACAAAAAATAGTATGCTCCCCCTAGCGACCTTGTCTGCATGGGACCACATACATCAGTGTGCACTAGCTCTAAGATTTTTGTTTGCCTCCTCCTATCATGCACAGGGAACTGTTCTCTGTGCATCTTTCCTAAGGCACAACCATCACAGTTTAACTGAATGTTACGAAAGATGGGGAGACCTTCGACCATACCTTTCTTTTGTAACAACATGAGATCCTGCAGATTCAGATGACCAAACCTTTGATGCCAGAGTTGTTCAGCTGTCGACTCTCCTGCAACCATGGCTTGCTTTGATATACTTTTTGCATCCAATCTGTATAGGCTTCCAACTCGCATGCCTGTTGCAACAATTTCATTCCTGCAATCCTTTATCACACAGTGAGTCTTGAAGAATTCGACATTCATATCTTGGTCAGCCATCATGGATACAGATATCGGGTTTTTCTTTATTCCAGGTAAATATAAAACATTTGAAAGGTGACTAATTTTTCCATTTGGAAACTTAACTGAAATCACCCCATGACCTTTAATCTGATATCCATTATCATCCCCTAGATATATTTTTGATCCATTTATAATTTCTTCAAGACTGTCGAAAAATTCTTTATTACCTGTCATGTGAGAGGATGCTCCGGAATCGACATACCAAATGTCATCTTCATTTGATGCAGAAAGGGCACAGTCGACTGTGAACAGTCGAAATTCATGACTGAAGTCTTCTTCTTCAACAAAATATCCTCTGTGTTTTGGATTTGCCTATCTCCTCCTTGCCTCATCAGCCTGCCTCTTATGATAACAATCTCTCTGTATATTACCCTTCTTCCCACAATAAAAGCATTTCTTTTCAGAATGATTTGCAAGCATACCTTTATGAGAATGCAGATTCTTCTGTGATGTTCCTCCTTTCTGGACTAATTGCTGCTGTGACTGCTTCCCTTTAGATATTCGTCGTTTTGCCACCAGTGCGAGATCGTCACTTTGGGGATTCAGATTCAGATTCTGCCGTCGCTCTTCCTCTTGCTGCAAGATCGCAGTGAGATCATCAAATGTGGGTGTTTTCTCCCTTGCCGAGACTCTAGTGATGAAGGTTTGGAAATCATTACGCATCCCATTCATTGTAATTGCAACAAGATCTTCATCAGCCACCGCCACTACAATGGCCACCAATCCGTCTTTAACATCCTTAATTCGCACGACAAATGCAGTAGCAGACTCCCTTTCGTCCATCCTCATTGAAAATAGCTTGGTTTTCAGAGCCAAAACTCTGTTTGTATTCTGGGTTTCATACAGATTCTTGATTTTTGTCCAAATCTCTACGGACGTTTTACAGTCTCTGATGTGTGCAATGACATTGTCTTTCATAGACATCTTCAACAGGACCTTGGCCTTGTTTCCTCATTTTTCCCAGTCTTCCTTCTGCGTGCTCGCAATCGGCTTCTGCTCATCGCCTATCACTATAGTCCAAGCGTTCGCACCTTCGAGCAGGGTCTGGATCTTAAACTTCCAATTCGTGAAGTTAGACCCGTCGAGTTTACCAGACTCGTTAAGGTAAGATTCCATCGTATTACTCATTGTGAATCTACTTAACAACAAGAAAAAACAATACCTGTCAGATCGATCTGTCACCTCTGCCACCGATCTGCAGTGTCTGGCACTCCTACTCCAATGAGCAAATTCGGCGTTTCCAACACAGCCGAAACAATGATCTGATCACTATTGATCCGATCCACCTCTCCCGGATTGATCTGCCACTTCGCCGATCCTGCTCTCCCTGCAGATCGCCAAACGAAGTCGAGGTTTCCCGCAGATCTCCTCTGGCGCTTTCTCGATCTGTCTCTCCCGGACGGATCTACAACTCCGTCGATCTGCACCGTTTGCAGACTGCCAAACGAAGTTCACGCTATTCACAGATCCCCTTGGCGCTACCCCGAGCGAAAAATCCGCGTTAATTCAAAATCGCTTAGAGTATTTTAATTGGCGCGACTTTCCCGGTAAAATCCCGCGCTAATCGGGCTTTTTGGCGCTCTGGCGCAGTTTATTCCTCAATAACCGTGCTAATTCCTCTATTGGCGCGACTGTCAGCGCAAAATCCGCGCCAATCCGTGAAAAATCCACGCCAAAAATTTCGAGTCCGAGCCAGGTGTTCTGCAGTCCACCTGCTCAATTTTCGAGCACAGAGCTCTCGTGTACACACAGCCACAAAGGCGCTTCAAGCCACACAGGCTATTCCAGCCACACAGGCAAGCTAGCTACTACAGGCACTTCAGCATCACAGGTGACAAAAGATCAGGCTCACTCACTCTGAGCTCTGATACCAAAATAAAATGTGAACAGAATTGAAAAGAAAGAGTTGTAGCTCTCAGGTGTGGCCTGCACCTGGAGACTACACTCAGAAAACTTGAGAGATCACTCTCGTCCACTCTATTCATCAATCAATCAAAGATTACATCAATAAATACAATACTAGGAAATAGGAAGTTGCACCCAAACCCCATAACTATAGGAACTAATCCTAAACTAGGGAGAAAGTTACAACAACGTAACTATTTTCTCCATTAATATCAAAATAATATTAATTATTCTCAACTAAAAAAAGGTGCTTGTGTTATATACTGCCTTTATAGAGACAAATATTTTAAGACAATTTAACACTTAAAGACAATATTTAAGACAATACACAAGTTTTGTTTTGTCTCAAGTTAAGACAGTTTATCAAAAAATTGCCTTAAGTATTGTATTAAAACCCCTTTTCTGTTATAGTGAAATATTTAATGTTTTATAATAATGTTACGATTTCTGAAGAAATTCATAAGCCAGCCCCCTAAACTCTCTTCTTACTAGATTACTCACTAAATTAAAAAATATTGTATTAAAACCCCTTTGCATTCTAGTGAAATATTTAATGTTTTAGAATATTGTTATAATTTCTAAAGAAATTCAGAGTACACAGCCCTAAAACTCTCTTCTTACTAAATTACTCACCAAATTAAAAATTGGAATGATGATGAGTTTTACTGCCTCTACCATGTTCTTTGAAAAGTAACTCATCGTTCTCAAGGTCATTCATTGAATGAAATTTTGTGCAAATCACATCTTCTAAGTAGGGGGAAGTCATGTTTAAAGAGTAACTCCTCCGACTTTGCATTAAACGTTTCAATCGGAATTTAATAAATCATCATTCTCAGCTCATTTGCTAAACATCTTCTTCGTAGGCGAAAGTCAGAAGTCATGCTGAAGTTTTGAAAGGGAATTGTCAGAGCTTTTATTTAACTCTTTTCCACAATACGATGAAGAAATCTAAGAACTCACAAATTTATTGTCCACTCTGGCTCCCGCTATTCGTACATGGTAGCTTTCCGGACATGTCTGTAATAGCGACGCACATGTTGGTCAATACAGTTGCAATTCTCGAAGCTCTAACGCTCAACTTCCCTCTCGTAGTTATCGGAAATTAATCAGAGTCAGTCAAACGAATCAAGGGGCTCATTGCCATGCGTGTATAATTGAAAACAAAGTTTTACCTTTGCGTCATGGGCGTCAATATGCACGGACCTCAGAGAAGGCGGTGAGGGAGTTTACTGTCACGATTGCTCGGGTTATAAGTATTCCCATTCCTCTTCATAGTCTTTGATCCTTACTTTCCTATACTGATTCACACTCTCTTATAATATCAATACCTCATATATCGTATCGTTTGTGTTGACAGTTTACTTCGTTCTCACATCATACCGTTCTGTTAACACCAAGAATTATGATGAAGAGCCATGTAATGCTTCTAGTTATTATGATGTCATTCCTGCTCATTGCACGCTGTAGCGGCGACCGATTACTCCCGAAAAATACACTGTTTACCACACCAGACAGTCCATCTGCCTTCCATATGGAGAACGCCAAGTTATCGTTTAGGCATAGGCCGAGTGACCAAAGAATGAAAAAGTTTGAACTTTCGACATCAAAAAAGGTTGATGGCGAATTCCATTTACTACCGAACGGCGCAGAGACACCATCCGGACCCTGTCCTACTATAGTTTCCATGGTGACTGAACAACAGCTCTCCACATCAAGTAATGGCCCCGGGGTCGGTCACATGGAGATGATTCGGCCCAAATCTCAGCAGATCATTGAATCCCATCACGACCATGCAGACGATTAGGTGCAGCAAAAAGAGAGTAAGAAGTGCAAGCTGGGCTCTAGTCCGAGCCCTGGAGATGGGAATTGATGGATTTGAAAGTCGTACTAAATATTTAGGCACTTTTGAGGGCAAATTTATGAGCGGCCAGTTCTTTGTTTGTATATAGGAAATTGGTTCATGACAAACCCCAATCTCAGGTACACAAGAATGTTTCATAATCTGATAACTCTAGTTCTGAGCTGGGTGAGCGGGATTTGGAGCGAATCACATTTCTGGTTGATGTAAAGATTTTTATCTGAATTACATGTCAAACATCCGTGTACAATAGTATATTGCACCACTACGGTAGAGTCACTTCTTTATGGAAAACGTAATTTATGGAGGCGATTTCGGTTTCGTGCCACTGCACGTGTAAATTGTTGGTTGCATGTAATGCAAAGAAATATGGATTGGGAAGAAATTTTTCCGCTAAAACGAAATTATGCTTTGACAATCCATTGTGACTATTTCCAAATATATATATATATATATATATATATATATATATATATATATAATTTCGGTAACAACAAAATGCAGTTCAGGTTTTTTATTTAAACCAGCTTAGGTTCATTTTAATGATGGATGATCAAATTTTTTCATACACAAACGTTTTTATCATGTAAAACATAATGTGTTATTTTTCATTGTTTGAATAATGTGTTATTTTTCATTGTTTGAATTGTATTTTGAATGCTAAATAAATTGTATATCAGACCAAATAAACATTTTAACCATAAAAACTTAACTTTTTATAATATATACATAATTTTTTAAAAATAATATATAATATATACTCAATTCACATTAAAATATTTTACATAACGTGTGTTTATCGACCCACATTAAAACGATTTTTTTTATTAACATATATTTAAGTATATGTCAATATTAATTCGTATTAAAATATTTTATCAATACCCAAATTATAAGATTTAAATATCTTACTCACCTTTTTTTTACTTCTAATTACTTTTCAAGATATTTATTTTCTTTTTATTATATCTCCCATTACTTTTCTATTTAAAATAATAATTTTTAACTTTTATTTTTATTTTAAGGGAACAAATGGACATATATACTTACACATATCCCTCATACTGGGATGTAGAACCAACATAGATCATACTGGGTTGTAGGAACAACATAGATCCGTCTTATTTCTTCAGGTGCAAACTTTTTTACAACGTAAAATACAATGTGTTATTTTTCATTGTTTGAATTGTATTTTGAATTCTAAACAGATTGTTTATAGGACCAAATAAAAGTTTTAACCATTAATTCTTAGTTTGCCATGATATATACATAATTTTCCTAAAATAATATATAATATATACATCATTGACATTAAAATATTTTACATAAGATGTAGATCGAGACATTTTATGACGCAAATTAAAATACTTTTTTTCTTATTAACTTATTTTTAAGTATATGCCAATATTAATTGGTATTAAAATATTTTATCAATAACCAAATTATAAGATTTAAACATCTTATTGGCACATTTCTTTTACTTCTAATTACTTTACAACCTATTCATTATTTTTATTATTATACTTTATTTTTCTATTTTCAACATAACTTTTAACTTTATTTTTATTTTAAGAGAACGTATGCACAAACATAATTACACATCCCATATCCCCCTCACATAGTTACACATCCCACCTCCCCCTCATACTAGTTGTAGAATGAGCCTTTTGACTCAATAAGTTTAATAGCTGCAAAGTAACATAGTCCCTCCCTGTACTGTTAAATAATTGATTAAGGCAATTTGAGGTCGGGGTTGGGGTCGACACTTTTTCATTACTATCGTTATTCTTGTCTCCACAAATGTTTCCTCTGCATTCTGCATCCTGTACAGTGATAACCACATACACCACCTACGAACTCTGCACAATGAAAACATGATAACACAACTAAGACAAAGTAGAATCATGATAAACTGGGACCTTTTAAAGAATGCATCTACGGGTGGTGCCAAAATTTCACATTAGGCTTTTAGAACAAATTTAGTCATGTGGTGAATATATTAGCTATGGACTTTAGCATCCTGTAGTCCTTCGGAAATGTCACGTATTGTGATTTCTTCCTCTATTGGAAAATGAATTAAGCGGAATTATGCCATGTTCTATTGGATGTCTGGTCAATCTGCAAGACATTTCGCTAAGCAATAACAATTTTGAGGTCCCTTTCTGCCTTCATCGTGATTTCTTTGCACTTCTCCCCACTCCCGCACATTGAAATTTCTTCCCACTTTGAAGACTCAGCAACTCTGCAATACACACATTAAGCATCCTCCGAACTCTAGAATAGTCACGTGCATCAAACATATAAATATACATTGGGTGGATGACATAGACATATCACTTCTAACCCATGCACTAAGATCTACAGTGCTACCTAAACCTAAGATTGTAATTTGGACATGTGTGATTCAGATGGTGTTTGGAGATAACTAGTTGTGATGTCACTAGATGTTAAACTAGCATTTGCACCAAAATTTTGCAAATTAGACATGCCGATAGAAGTATAGATGAATGTAGTGTCTTTTTCACTTTTCAACTTATTTAAGCTATGTTGCATGATTTTCTAGTATGTGGGTACTTTGGATACATGGGAACGAGTATCCGATAGTGCTAGAAGCCTTGCCCAAATTTACAATAAATGTCAAGTTGGGAGTGACAATAATATAATATATTAAAAATTAGATATATATATATATATATATATATATATATATATATATATATATATATATATATATATATATATATATATATAGATATATATATTTATATTTTTTTTAAATATTGTAAATATTAAATGTACATATCAAATTGAATTTTTAAATGATTCATCATTCAAGAGACAACCATAAGAAGTCAAAACCAAAACTAAAGCCACCTAAAATCATATTGATGTTCATATTAGAAAAAAAACTTAAAAAGTAAAAATCCTAAACTAGTGTATAATCCAAAATGCCCAATAGCCAAAATATAGCAACAAAAATACAAAGCTTATGATCATATAGTACAATATTCAACATCAAAGAGATCCATGTAAGCTTGAGCCTCACTAGGTATTGGATCAACATCATCATCATCATCATATGCAGGAATGTTATCTAAAGGTATGCCAATGAATATTGCATTTAGTAAAGGATTGACATCATCATCATCAATTTGGGCAGCATCTTCAACATTCACATCCCATTGTGTAGCAGGTCCTTCTAAATATTTAGGTAGCTTCCTTGAACAATGTCGAAGACTACTATGCACATAAATAAGTTTCTCTGCTCTCTTAGAGGTAATTCTATTCCTCTTAATAGAGTGTATGAAACTATAAGTGGACCAATTCCTTTTAGTCGTTCATGAAATAGAAACCTGAGATATCAAACATGAAGCATGATTTCAGAGCTCTAGGACTTAGCCCCCATAAATTCTCCACCAACAAGGAGTTTCTTCTGAGCATAATACTTGATGTCCCTCTTTTCATCTTGGCTGAATGAAGGAGGTCTTAATGTACCAAAATAAATAAATTGCTCTCGTATCACACTTGCTTCATCAATAATATACATCTTTTTTTTTTTAATTTTATTTTATTTCTGAATTTGTCTACTCCTATATTGATACAAAAATAAATTTACAGAGAGGCAGTGGCCTCGAGAAGTCTAGCCCAGAGATGCGGCATGCTCACATTACATCGCTTGAACACTGACCAAAAAGACTTGCTAAAGACTGACTAGAAGAGCTTCCATGAAACAGAAAACGCCAGTGTCGAAATTGAAGACTGACCAGAGGTAAATCTAGACCAAAACAGGTTGACTAGGCCCGTACAAGTAAACAGGAAAGCGCTGCCCATTCAAAACTAGAATCTGACCCATAAAACAGCTAAATCCGAAACTGAGACCCAAAGACACAGTCAGGAGAATGCCGCCCACGCAGGGGAAACCGACAATTTAACATTGGAAAAAAGGTCTGAGCATGAGAACTGTAAAGCATATAATGACTATAAACCAGGAGGGAATTGAGCATCTTCGAGCAACAGAGAATCAAAAACCAATGAACGCGGACCTGATTAAGCTTCATGAGAGGTGGAAAGCGATTCTTCAACGATGCGATACCCATATTTGTAGGGGTCTTCATCCTCAGAGGGATGGCCCTCTTTGCCTGAAGAACCACCACCAGTAGGGACGCATGGACCGGCTTGAATGTTCATGGCTTGGGTTGCAGAGCCACGAGGATCCTTACTCTGTGTATTGTCAATCTAAGAAGTACCATGCTTGTCTTCCGCCCTCGTCTCCAGAGACACCCTTGGTGTCATAGCAACCGAACCAGAAGTATCCTCTCGAAGCTCAATGGTGACTCAAGCTATGAAGGAGGAATTACTGAGGGTAAAGGGGAACCGAAAACGAGCGGTGTGAGATTGGGAATTATGAGAGCGCGCTGCTGAATTATGCTGCCCTCGACCCCGTCCACGACCACTCCTGGTAACGGGATAGCGGTCAGAGCAGAAGTCCGAGGCTTCAGACGAGGAGTCTGAGGTAGAGGAGGAGGGCTGGCGGATGACGCGGCCACGGGAACTTCCTCTCCTACAGCTCATTCTCGGGCGCAATCTAGGCATAATGAAAAGAGCAAGAAGAGCTGAATAGGTAGCAGAATTGTAAAGGCAGGGGGGACTGAAAGGGGCCTAACTTGAGCTCGCAGAGGAGCACTGGGAAAGACTGAGGATGAACGACAACTGAAATTGCAGAATGGGCTATGAGATGCATGAAATCCCAGCGGTAAATCAACACAACGTTCCAGAGCACAACGATTCCCTGGGCTGGTTCGAGAGCGAGGCTCTGCGACAGCAATGGAATGACACGAGCGCAGGGGAGGAGCATGAATGAAATTTAGGAGGGGCGCCATAACAGATGAAATTGCAGGCTAGAGAGGGGGGACGAGCTGCATTAACGCAGCATTGATGATGTTGGCTGAAGAATTTAAAGCTGGCTTCATGCGAGGCTGGATGGTGGTGGTAATAAGCCACACGCCAACCCACCACGCTGCCCTCGTATAGATTGACATGTTACACACCTGCATCCGGGAAAGATATATCTTGTTGCACCAGAAGAGTGTAGTCTTCTTTGAGTTGTGCATCATTAGAACCGCTTATTGGACCGGAGAAGAATGGGAGCTACTGATTGACGCATTGATTAGCCAGTCTATCTACTACCTTCTTAACTGTATGCCGAATGTGATTGAAGGTAATGTTGCAGGATGCCCTGAGCCATACTTCAATTTGTTCCAATCTTCTTAGATGCCGCCAGCTCAAAGCTATCTTTGCCGCTAAGGTGCCTGACTAAATCCGAGTAGCTGCTTCTATTAAGATTTGAGAATCCCCTTCTACCTCTAGAGGGAAAACATTTTCTATTTCTACTATGCAAATGCCTTTCCATAAGCCTTCAAGTTTGGCAGTGTTGTTGGTGTATTTTCCAAGTGAACCATGATATATGTGTAGAGTAGAGCCAACATCATCTCTGAAAATACCACCATAACCAGCCAGCCCAGGATTGCCCTTAGCAGCCCCGTCGAAGTTCAGTTTGTAAGATTTGGTGGCAGGAGGAGACCAGGATTGGGGAGAATCAGTATGGATGGAGGAGCTGGGCTTTAATTAAGCTAAAAAAGTGAGGTCCAAGTTCCAATTTTTTAGAATGAGACATTCGTGGGGAGAAGCTGGAAAATCTGAGTCTTGCCAGTGTCTTAGAGCTAGAGTTTCTTGAAGGTTTTGTTTGAGAAGTAGCCACAGGGTGTCAAGGGGCGTACTGAGATTATTAAAGATCCTGTTATTTCTCTCCTTCCAGACGATCCAATAGACAAAGCCCGGTAAGAGGATCCAGAGGGAATTGAGTAGTAGACTTTGGAAAGGATGTTGAGGCCAGTTGTTGATGGTGTTTATAATATCCCCCACACGTCTGCCCATTCTTCTATTGCACTATGCAGTTCTCTCCCAAAGTTGTGCTGCTAATGGGTAGGTGTCCAAGAGATGCAAGATGGTCTCTGTGTTAAGATTGCAATTAGGACATCTAGAAGGCCCAATAAATCCTCGCTTTTGTAGATTATCCCAAGTGAGGATTCGTTGTTTACTTAGTAGCCAAAGGAAAGTAGAGACCTTAGGCTAGATGCTTGGTTACCAAACCTGATCCCATAGCTGATCCTTTATTATGGGTTGATATTGAGTTGGTATGCTTCCTTGGTAGTGAACATACCTTTGGGTGTATATCCCCATCGCACTTTGTCCTTTTGATCAGAGTGTTTAATTTTCCTGAGTTTGAGCTCTTGATCGATCTCTTCATAAGTTTCCTCCTGCCAGTTAGCCTGTTAGGTGCCAATTGATCTCCAAAGTTGAAAATCTTGAGGGGATTGTTGCTGCCAAAACTGATGGACATGGATTTGATCATTGTGTTGCATAGAAGCTTGCCACTTGGGTTTATGGAAGAGAGAGGCTAGTTTGGGAAGTTGTTGCCAAGAGTCCTCCCAAAATCTTGTTGTGGTACCCGAATGGATTTCCCAGAAGCTGTGCGCTTGAATAAAGGCACTATGTTGTTTGGCACCATTCCAAATCAACAAGCCAGGGGTGTTCGTGCTAATGCAGATGAGATCCTCCTATTTACTACCTGGAGCATATTTGGCCTGCCAGAGATGTGCCCAAGGAGTGAGCGGTTTGGAGATCCAGTTCCACCAGATGCAGGAACCCATGGTGTTATTGCTATGTGTTATAGACATTTTTGTGCCTTACAGCATGAAGCATGAAATGTCGATAATCTAAGGGATCCAAAGTCCCTAAACACGTTGTTCCTACCCCTAGAGGAACAAGGTCAGCAAACCACAGCACTAAAAATCAGTTCTCCACCTGAAAACACTCAAAAACAAGCTAATTCTGGATCATGTCAACTGCTCCACTGAGCATCTGCGCTGAATGTCAACTACTCCACTCTATACCTGCGCTGAATGTCAAATCTAATGAAGGCTACCTGCGCTGGGCGAGATTGGCCAAGTGGCACAGTCATTCTGCAAGGTGTCAAATGCCCAGGAAGCTTCCAAAATGACACTTGGATCAGGGAATTCGCCTTGTGATGAGTAAGAGGATCTAGATCTCCAAGTGGAAGCAAGAAACTCCAAGTGGACTCAAGAACTGAAGTATAACTGAAGTGGGAGAGGACACTAGTCAGCTCCATGCCAAGCTCAAGCTGACTCATCCTTTCTCCAAATCTCCTATATATAGAGCTCTCTCATGAGGTCTAGGGAGGCTGGAATCTTGTGAATGTAAGGAAGTGCTGTTGGTTTGAGTATAGAACTATTGGGTGATTGCTTTGAAGGAGGTGAAGAGGAGATTTCTTTCTGCTGGGAGGTGTTGCTGGATTGGGCCTCTTATGGTTGTAACACTCTCAGAACTTTACTTCTTCCATTAATAAAGCATTTGAGGTCCTTCTATATGCATGTGTCTTTGTGGCGTATTGATGCTTGTATATTTGATTTATTCTAATCCTTGAATCAATTATGGATGTATGCTTCTTGTAGTTTCCTTTCTTGTGCTTTTGCAGGATCTTTGTGTAGCTGGGCCAGTGAAAGAGCAAGGAGCTGGGAGCAAGCAGCAAGGAGAGAAGATTGGATCAAACATTAGCGGAAGACAACGGTTAGTGGATCTCTTTCTCCCCTCTCTTACATCTCATAAAGAAGTAATCTTGAATAGCTTTGCATTCGGTTGTTGCTGAGGTACTATCACCCTTAGAGTGGGATAGGGTCATTCTGTATTGGATACTTTTCCCAACAACACTATGGAGGGGATCCTTTAGATCTAGCCCAGCAGTTGATATCAGTAGAAAAACCTCAGTCCATTTGACAAGAGCCCATTTTCTATTGAGGCCTGAGGAACCCCAAAGAAAGTTTCTTTAAAGATTGCAAATTTTTTTAAGAACCCATTTAGGGGCTGCAAATATGGAAAATAAGTACAGAGGCATGGATTGGAGAACGGATTTGATTAGGATAAGCCTGATAACAAATGTTGAGCGAGCGGTAGGTCTATGAAGAGAGCCTGGTTTCTAAGTTTTCAAGGAGGGATCTCTAGGAGGCATGTTTGATGGCTAAGTCCAAAAGGGGAGCTCCAAGATATTTCGAAGGAAGCATAGCTATTGGGAAGCCCAAAATCCTGGCTATATTTCTCTGAGTAAGAATGGGAGTGTGAAAGAAGAAGAGTTGGGATTTGGTAGCATTGATGGTGCTGCCAGAAGCTTCTGAGAAGAGATTGAGCAGGGTCTTGAAGGCAGAGGCCTCTTGAGCTGACAGATGGTCGAAAATCATATTGTCATACAAACTGTTGGTGGGAGATGGGGGGTTGTCCATGAAGAGAAATGCCCTTTAAGGTGTGTGAAGAGATAGCAGAATGAAGAAGGAGACTAAGGCCTTCAGCCATGAGAACAAATAAGAACGGGGAGACAGGGTCACCTTGACGAATACCTCGGGAAGGATGAAAGGGCACAGAAGGAGAACCATTAAGAAGGATGGAGAAATAGGGCGAGGAGATAAGATTCATAAGCCAACATGTCCATGTAGCACTGAAGCCAAATGCTAATAACATTTGATTAATATAGGTCCAGCTGAGTTTATTAAAAGCTCTAGAAAGATCTAACTTGAGAATCATAGTTGGATTTTTTAGTATCTTGAGTGAGTGGATCACTTCATGTGAGAGAATGATACCATCCAGAATCTGGCGCCCTTCTACATAGCCTATTCGTTCTGGCGAAATGAGGAGGGGGAGAAGAGGTTTGAGCCTGTTCGCTAGGACTTTAGATATGAGTTTGTAGATTACATTGCAGAGTGCAATGGGCCTATATTTATCACGTGTATTTGATTCTTCCACTTTAGGTACTAGCACTATGAAGGTCATGTTATGGGAAGGAAGGATCCAATGCATCAATCACGATTCTTCCATGAGCTCCTAGACCTCTGTTTTGATAAGCTCCTAGAAAGCATGAAAGAAATTGACTGTGAAGCCATCAGGACCAGGCACTTTGCCATCCTTAAGTTGGGCCATAGCGTCCTCTATTTCTTGCATAGAGATAGGCTGGAGAATCATATTGGTGTGGTTCGCCGTAATAATTTTAGGAATATGCTGCATAATTGATCGAATGGCCTGATTTCTGCAGCTCGAAGGCTCCCGAAGAATGTCTTGAAAGTGCTCTTTGAATTCCTGTTCCACTTCTTCATGCACCTCCAGTCGCTCCCCCTTGCCGATTATTAATGAAGGCAATGTTATTGTGCATTCTCCTTTAAATAGTAGACCTGTGAAAAAAATTTGTATTTTTCTCCCCATCCTTAAGCCATCTGACCCTAGATTTTTGACGCCACAGGCTTTCTTCTTGTTGCCTTCGTGCTTCAATCTTGGTCAAGAGGGCCTTCTCCTGTTGTACATAGTCTTCCGTTCTTCCCTTAGAGATAATACACTGTTGCAATGTATTCATTTGTTGCTCCAGCAATTTCTGATGGTAAAAAATGTTGCCAAACTAAGTGTGATTCCATGATTTGAGAGCTTTTTTGAGGTGTTTTAACTTTTGTTGAAACTGGAACATCTTGGCTCCTTCAGGGGGAGTGAAGGATTTCCAGGCATCATTAACTACTTCTTTGAAGTTAGGACATGAAAATCGAAATTATTTGAAGTGAAAAGGTCTATTACACCTAGAGCCTGGACGCGATCACTGTAGCATTATGGGCCAATGATCAGAGCCCACTTGACGCATGATAGAGGCATGAAAGTCCCCACCCAGGTGAATGGCATTATTCGACATAAGGAATCGATCCAGCCTGGAGGCTATATGCTGTGGTCCCCTTATTTTAGTGGTCCAGGTATACATACCATTAGAAGTCTGTAGGTCCATTAACTGATTTCTATGGATGAAGTCTTTGAAGCCAATGTTGTCTCCTTCTAGCTTCGATCTTCCTCCTGATTTTTCCTCCAAAGCTGTGATGATGTTGAAGTCACCACTGCAAATCCAAAGGGGAAAGCTCCTAACAGAGTTGAGAGTTGTGAGAGTGTCCAGCAAATCCAACTTCTTTTGTAAATCTTGTGGGAAATACACATTAGAGAGATGACCATGGATATTGGTCTCGATTAGGTGGAAAGTTGTTTGAATAAAGTAGTGTGAGGCATCAAAATCATGAAGGGAGAGAACTTGAGGGTTCCAAATGATTGCTAGCCCTCCTGAAGCCCCTAAAGCATCCAATGAGATTGAATGGCATCCAAACCAGGATTTATTTAGGATCTTTTCCAGTGCTGTGTTATTGCATTTTGTTTCTTGCAGATAGACTAATGAAGGCTTATCTTGCTAGATCATGTTTTTTAACATTCTGTGTTTTGCGGTGCTGTTCAGCGCTCTCACGTTCCTTGAGATGAGCTCCACGAGGAACCGTGGGGAAGAGATTTGAAAAACTTAGCCAGATTGGGGAATCTACCAGATTCCACTAGCATATCTCCAATAATAATGTTCCTCTGCAGATCTGTTTTACGCCTGCGTTTCTTCGATTCTTTCAACATTTTTTTCCATCCCAAGGACTGCCTGCCTAAATACCAAGACATTTGTTTTGCTGTGCTCTGGCTAATACTACTTCAAAACTTTCCATTTGCACGGGGGGTATAGCACTGAATTCTTTCTGTCGACATGCTGTTTCCAGGCTGAGAATGTCCATATCTCCTAGATCTATACTCTCTGGTTCCTCATCCATGTGAATTGGTGTATTTTGATCTTCCTTGTTTGGATTTTCATGGATATTGAGAGCTTGAGTTGCATCTATCTCCATGTTGGATGTTTGAAGGGCTATATCTTGATCTTTATTATTAGAGGAGGTAGAGGCGGAGATGATGGTGAGATTGGAGGCTGGGAGTGGAGGTGAAGATTTAGGAAGAGGGGGGGAAGAAGTAGGAGGAGGATCTGAAGTAGAAGGTATAAAAAGGTGGTCCTCCAAGTTATTTTGAGAGGTCAGGAATTCGAAGCTGTTCCTTATTTCAGGTTTCTTGAGATTGTTACGGGCGACTAGAGATTTCTTGGCATGCTTTCGTTGACTAGTAACTTTTGTGAATCCCTCAGCATCTTTGCTAGTCTCAGGGACAGGGGCTTTGGACCGCAGATTTAGTGTGCAATACCTGAATAGGTGGCCATGTTCATGGCATTTCCTGCAGCGAAAAGGAACATGCAAGTAGTCTATTGTTTGAACCCATTCAAAATCATCATGAAATAGACTTACCGAATCCGTGAGTGCTTAGGCAAGATGCATGTGGACATAGATCCTGGCATAGGAGGTGTATCTTCGGTGTTTAGATTCCTCAGGGACTTTGATAAAAACCCCCAGGAAATTTCCTATGTCCCTTAAGGTCTCCTCGTCCCAGTATTCCATGGGAAGAGAGTACATACGAATCCATACTGGAGCCCAGTTGAAATCTTCTTTGTCTGGATTAAATCTCTCTATCAAGTCCTGAAGGTACAGGCTTGCAGAGTTGAAGAAGTATGGGCCTCCCTCAAAGATACAAGTTCTGTCCTCTAGACCGTTGAAAATAGCAGTGAAGAAACCTTTGGGACCAAGCTATAGGGTAACTTGTCCTTTAGGCTTCAATTAGGAAGTAATCCATCTTTGCAAAGCCTTTTTAGTATGCCAGAGTCCTAAGAACTTGCCTATGAGGGCATGATCCCTCATATATTGGATGTGAATGTTGATTCGATGACTAGGGAGATCTATTTTGGTTCTTTCTGAAGTCTTGGGGATGCATGTAGTAGAGGATGCCTTTGGCAGTGACGTCGAGGCATTCTGATCTATGCCTTTGTCTTTAGTGGCCGCGGAGCCTGCAGTAGTGTTGCCAGCATTGTCAGTAGCCAAATCGATGAAATGGGCGGCTAGTGGAATGGAGCTGGGACTGGCATTCTTGTCTGCACTTGCAGAGTTGTCAGAATAGGAACCGTTGGGGGTAGGGGGGGGGCTTGCCCACCCCTCTAGAGGGCGGATTCATGGAGAAAGAATCAACAGGAGAAGCCTGAGGCATCAAGCTTCGAAATAAAGTGCGCGGAGGAAAAGGGCATCAGGGTTTGTGCAGGAACCTTAGAATGAGCAGCGTCTCCCATCAGTGTCTACTCCAAAAATATACATCTTAGTTATAGTGTCAAGAAACATTTTTTTTACGCCTTCATTATCAATAGGAAAAATTCTATTTGGTCTTTCCATATATCACTTTGTATTAAGTGTATATGTAGCCATGTGAAGGGAGGTATTGAGTTTAAGCCATCTTTTCTCTATCAGCTTGTGGAATTCATGGAAAAATTCCAAAGAAAGTTTTCTTTGGAGAATGATGTGCTTTACCTTGCCCACCATGATATCAATACATTCATATATTTCTACAAGGGAGGAAGAATTTGAGTCAACATACCTGATCAACTCCACAATTAGAGTTGTGGAAGAGATAAAATATCTACAATTAGCCCACCAATCCTCATTAAGAATCATTTCTCTTATCTTCTTCGCTTGAAGTGACTCAGGTTGAGTCCATGCATTCCACTCTGAAGAAAAAACAATTGCTTTTAAAGATACATAGACCTCAACCATGCGCTCAATGAAAATAAAATATGTGGCATTTCTTGTTTCTGCAAGTTTTAAAAAATTATTCTTTGAATAAATCTTTTAAATTGCTAAGGAAGCATGGTGGTTGCAGATTAAAATTTGTGTCTCCCTCGGATCTGAAATTATTTCTACAATCCATTGTATTTTACCAATGTCTTTTAAGAGATTGTTAAGGCAATGTACACAACAAGGAGTCCAAAAGATATGCCTATATTGACTTTGGATCATCAATCCCACTGCTTTACAAACAGGTCTTGCATATGTGATGACATGTACCAAATCTGAAGGACCAACCTCATCAATTGCATCGTTGAACATTTCAAACATGAAAGTAGCATCCTTAGTTTTACCACTACAATCAATTGCTTGTAAAAAATAAGGCCCTTCTCATGATGCGACAATAACATTCAACAAAGGTCTTTGTTGAATATATGTCCAACAATCCATGTAAATTGAACAACCTAAATGAACCCAAGATTGTTTGAGGTCCTCCATAAGTCCATGTATTCCTATCACCCATCTATATAATAATGAAGTCAAGTATGGGGGATTTACGCAGTGCATTATATTAGATATCATTTTTGGGATTCAACTGCGTTAAGTAAGTCATTCAAACGTATGACCATTTCCATGAGAGGTAGTCGTAATTGACTAATTTCTCATGATTTTTGAATAGTTCACTTAGCACTCATTGCATCGGGTGATGCTCACAGGGGTGAAGAAGTGGGATTGAAACTAGTGAAATGTGGAGAACGAATCACATAGCATCAATCATCACTTCCGGGGCTTGCACCTGGTAACCAGGACTTCCCAGGAGGTCACCCATCCCAGAACTCCTCTGGCTCAAGCGCGCTTAACTATGGAGTTTTTTCCCACAATCAAGCCCACAATGAAGTCCTCATTTTTTTGTACCCCGGCGGTGCATATCCGATCTTTGCAGCTATGATTTTTCTCACGATTTCTTTATAGTATGGTGAACGAGTGGAATTAAATGAAATTCTATTTTTCATAAATAAATCTTCTATGGAATCACCTGCAAAATGCTGTACATATTTTGAATGGAGTCACTTACAATAGTCCTCTTAGCACTAAAACTTCCTTGATTAGTCTAAATTTGGATGTGACTTTGTTCATTCATACATTCGGATGAATCTTCATGTCCACCTCTTTTATTATTAGGAGATACAATGCTACTATCACATCAATAGTTTCCATTTGATTTCATGGGAAGCTTACTTGTCTCCATTCTTTGTTCAAGGTTACATGTGCAACTCTTCACTCCTAACCTAGGTACGCCCAAAAGCTGATGCCATACTCTTGTATAGCTACAATTAAAAACATGGCCACAGAAATTGCATTGCCATTCCTCATAGCCCCCACTATCTTTTGTCTTGTTTTGTGCTACTTTTTTCATGAACTTCATTAAGGTCTTCTTGGAATTGTTTCTTGATTGCTTGTGGGTACCTATTATTGCCTTTGCATTATGTTATTAAACTTATGGAGCTTGTGGAGGTAGTGGGGGTCTCATCCTACTATTTTTGTTAGCACATTAATTTCCCAACCCTCTATCCATGGTATCAATACTGAAACTTTACATTAAAATACATAGAAATATTAGAAGTGGAACAAATAAATAGATTTTATAATGTACATAAATTACAAAAAAAAAAACTCGCAATACTAGTTCTTTAGTCAATTTAATGTCCTAAATTGCTTGCCCAAATTATCAACCGAGGTTTGTAAGTTGATGATGTGTAGTGCACTATCTGTACTTAATTAACCCTTCTTACTTCGTTGTTTTTGTATTTTTATATTGTTTTGGGGGTTTCTGTTCTTTGATTCCTAATGATATACAATTTGAACTATGGGAAACTGAATCTAAACTTCCTAATGGTGAACTGCGGGCTAAAATTAGTCAAAATCTAATTTAAATGAAGGAAAAAAAGAACATCTATTCTATCTTGTCATTAATCCTAAGTCATGAATCTAATTCTTAAAATTAAAAGGTGAAGTTATAATTCATGTCGAAATAAATACAGATAATGAAATCAACTGAACTACTTCTAGTTACTCTAGCCTTCAATTTTGAAAGATAACCTTCTTGAGATGGAATACAAGCTACTTTTTGTACTTTATGATCGAGAGAACTAAATGAGAACATGCAGAAGGTAACTGATTGATTTCAACCATTGTGTGTAGTGAATTTTTAACCATTTAGTTTAGGATGGGTATCAACTCGAAATGGTGATAAAAAAAATTCATTAACATAGTATATTAACAATCTGCACTAGAAAATAAATAACAAAACAATGAGTAAACTAGTCAACAATGGATTCTCATTACTTCAACCTTACTATGTTTAGAAACAAAACCATTTCCTTTCATGAAATGTGTTGGAGAAACAAGACTCCACAATTGAGTTTTAACATTATGCTATTTATCAAAACTAAAAGAAATTGAACTAAAATAAATCAACCTAAGTTAGAAATACTACTAAAAGCAAATGGTGAAATTAAAACTAAACAAAAAACAAATGGAAAGAAAACCTCCTTCAGTGTAGGGGACCTCTGCAATTGACTAGGTTGAGCTGATAACTAATTGAAAATGCTCTTTTAAATGATCATTGGTCAACACATGATTTTATATTATAGACAGGAACAAAGTCCAAAAACACAGAGTTGAAAGTCTAAACTTAATACATCAAATTCTTTGAACCCCCCTCGGTTCTATACAACCAGTATTTAAAAGGAAATAATCATAACTATCTTTGGTGAAAACTAGCTACAGGTAGCCTATACGTATTACTACAAGATTGTGGAAATGTCCGATCAGCTATAGGTGGCTTGAATTTAAGCGAGATGTTTGCATCATAACCATTAACACAGGTGGCTGATCTGAGTTAATGTTGCAACAAAACTGTTGGATTTATTGATTAACCACGAAAGAGTAGACGAAGACTCCTATTTCTTCTGGGTATCATATGTTTGACTCCACCTTTGACTATGATCTTGATCTTGCTTTCTTATCGATCTGGGCTAACTGACCAGGATAGAATCCATGTGGAGATGATTCTAGAGATGCTCATGTGGACGTTTTCTTCATTTGACACCTGGAACCTGCCAGACCATGGAAGTAGCTATGGAATATACAATTAGTTGTAGAATAGGCTATGTTCTGTAGCTTATTTGCAAAAATTTGTTCAAATAGTAAAAAAATAAAAATATAACATGCCAATCATTTAATGCCTTGCTTAAGACAAAACCTATCATTTATCATTGATTGGGATCTGTAATCTTATTGAAAGAAAAGGGAAAGAAGTGAGGAAAGTTGTCAAGGAGAGGGTAATTTTGAGGTTCAACATACCCCCACTGCAAAATCATTGCATGTCCTCATGTAATTTTCCCAAAATGTGAATTATTCTTTCCTATTGCATTTTCTGAGACACTGCTACTAGTACATCTAATTTTCTGCTTTTGCTCTTCTTTGAAGTGACTGCCATTCTAGGTTTCTTCATAAGAAGCCTATATTTAAGGTTGATGACTGTTCTGTTTGAGTTTCTATTCTTCCTCTTCAAATTCTTATTCTTATTATACCATAACCTTAGATGCAATATTGTATTATCATGAATAGCCTTATCCAATTTACTTTGTTCCCTCAAGGTTTCATTTTCTTTCTTGATATGTTTTTTCAATATCTCTAACTCATAGATTTCCTATTTGAGAGAGTCAATTAGAGGTTCTTGTGGATTGATAGAGGGTTCTAGATTGACAGAGGATTCTGGATCCATTGAGGCACTTTTCTTCTCTAGTGATTCTATATAATCATATATTTTTTGTTCCACTTGGTCTATTTCTGGAGATATTCTGCTGGGGCTACCTTCGAAATATTGTTCAGGAGAATTTTGAGGATTGTGTGTAGATGGAACATTATCAGGGGATGGTACTGGGGTTTCTTCTTCTAAATGCATGAACTCCATTCCTTTTAATGATATCTTCTTTACCATACCTTGGATTCTAGAGCTCCTTCTAAGTTGTAGAGGGCTTACGTTCTCCTCCTTTGTACCCTTTTTCTCCTTTCTTATATTTTCCTTTCTCTTGATTTGTTCCTAATATCTGTCAATTCTTTCGAGATTAATTTTTCATCATCTTGTTGTAATGTACATTCATGTTTGTTTCGAGTAGTTTCACCAGCTTTCTTTTTCATCCTCCCTTTTTGTTTGATTTGTTCTCTGATCTCTATAAAATTTTTTAGACAGTATATCTTCATCATTTTTCTGTGTTGAGGACTCAGGTTTTCTTTGAATGGTTATACTAGTCTTCTTTCTCCTACTCATTCTGACATTACCCATTTCAGGTGACTCTGGTGCCACATAGAGATAGTTTCTTATGAGAAAATTTTCCCAAGTATCTCATATTATTTTCAAATGAAACTCAACTAGTATCTTTACCAACCCATGATGGTACATAGTTTTGTCTATGAATTCTATTTTCTTCTGTACATTTGAATCCATCCTTCTTAAATTTTTTAGCAGGAAGAAAGGGAGATTGATTTCTCCATTTTCTAGAAAGTTCGTCAATAAACATATATGGTAGACATACATGCACCCGAATATCCCCTCACAGGTAATGAATTTCTATAATATCAAAAGCATGCTTCTCCATTTACTTTTAAGTGCTGAAATAAGAATTCCTTTTCTAAACACAGAGACATCCATACCTGGGTTCCTTAGGATTACTTTCCATGATTTACTATGAATTCCTTGTTTTTCAACCATCTTTCACCTTGCCTTGGAAGTTCTGTAGACTCTATTATGTAGGATTTTGTTACTGTAAACTTAATGTCTCCAATTTCTACTTTTGTACCATCAAATGATCTAGCAAAAGATTTTGTGATCTCTTTGTTGAAACCATCCAAATTTTCAATGAATATGAGCCATCCAGCCATCTGCAGCATTTCCTTGAGTTGTGGGTATCCCTCCATATATTTTTCTCATACTGGTTCTGTCCTGAAAATGAGTCCCATGGATTTGGTTTCGCAAAATTTCTTAACCTTCATAATTAGTCTCTTGTTCTATGGAATGGACTGACTATGAGTATGGTGAAAAGAACTACAATTTTTCATGGAATAAGTAGATGGTGAGGGTTTGGAGAGACGTGGATAAGTTGGTCACATCGTAGCCCTGACTATTAACAGATGGAGTTATTAGGGACTGTTTAGGTATAGAGTATGGAGAGTGTAGCGGAGATGTGGTATAAGGAAGTGGCAGTCAAATCAAATGTTGACTTGTTAAGGAGACATATGATTATTGATATTTTACATGCCTTATGTTTTTAACTTGTTGTTTGAAATAAATTTTGCATTTTACCTTTAGAACTTTACCTTTTTATTGATAACTTTTTTGGTGTTGATCCGTAAGTATCTTTAGCATGTTTGGTCTTCAAAACATGATTCTTCAATTTCGAACATTCATGATTTAGTTGTGACCTGTACAATTGTGCCAGAGCTGATAAGTAAGTTATAGCTGTAGAATCAGATTAGCTGCAGAATCGAATCAACTGCAGAATGTGAAAAGAAGGAAAAGTGAAGTATGGCTTATGGAATATGAGTGTAAAAATGAAATGGAAATGGGTTATGACAATGGGATGGATTGAGATGTAAAATAAAATGGGAAATAGCATGAAATGGTGTAAAACTATAAAAATAAAATGTAAATGAAATATGACAGTGAGATGATATGGAACTGTAAAATAAAATGAAAGCAGAATGATATGGAATGAGACTATGAATTTGTAAACTCTAAGCTACAAATGAATGTAGCTTTTTGTCACTACTTATTACAAAAAGAAAATGGAAAATATAGGATGTCAGAAATCTCTGAATTTCACCCTGTATTTTCTGTATAAGTATGCTAATAAATGATTGGTTTTCAGACTCATACAATTTAATATATATATTTTTAATTATTATTATTATTATTATTATTTGGAAAAATAAGGGCTAAGTTAGTGGAGAAGAAGAATTCTTCTTCACTAGCTTCATTTCAGAGTTATTCTGGAAAATCTTAATGAACTCCTCTCTTGAAATTGGCTTCTAATATATCTTCAACCGATGACCATTCACAAGAGGATGTATTTTGATTTCATCTATTGTCCTTATCCTTATTTCTTCATTATTAAAGACTTCTTCAATCTCATATGGGCCAAGCCAATAAGTCTAAAACTTGCCTTGAAAATATTTGAATTTTGAATCGAACAAAAGTGCCCAATATCCTGCTTGAAACTTCTTCTCCTCGATCTTTATCATGCCATTTAGCCCTTTGCTGTTGGAATATATTGGTTCTTTGAACTGCATCTTGCCCGATTACATCAAGCTCATTGAGTTTCTCCAATATATGTTTCTGTGCCTCTGAAAAATCTAGTCCCAATTGGCCTGCCATCTTGAAGGTTTTGATTTGAAACTCTATAGAGAACATGACTTGTTTCCCATAAACAAGCTCATAGGGTGTGTCCCATTGTGTTCCTTCATGTAGTTCTATAAGCCCATAAGGCTTCAGGAAGCCTTTCTTCCCAATCTCTTCTATGTAGATTCAACTTGACCATTTGCTTGTGGATGATAGGGGGTAGATTTCCTATGTTTGATATGGTAATCTTCCACAAGACCCTTCACCATTTTAGATGTAAATTAAGATCCCTGATCTATCACAATTTCTCCTGGAACACCAAAATGAGTGAAGATTTCCTCAAAAAGAAAATTAGCTATAGATTTTTCATTAGAAAAGGTAATGCTTTAGCCTCTACCCATTTAGTGACATAATAAGTGCATACCAATATATACTTCTTTTGCTTAGATGGGGGATTAATTGGTCCAACAAAATCCAAGGCCCATTTTTCAAAAGGTTCAATGAGTACCGGAATTTGTAGTGGCATTTCATTTGAAGGAGCAGGTTTTCCTACCCTTCGGTAGTTGTCACACCTATTCACATATTCTTTGGCATCTTTGAAGATGAATGGCCACTAATATCCTAAAGAAAGGATTTTATAGGCTGTCCTCTTGTCAGTAAAATGTCCACCACATGGTTCATCATGACACACCTTAAGAATCTTAAGAATTTCATCTTCCCTAACACATCTTCTAATCATGAGATCTAGACCTGTTTTATACAATTCATTAGTAATCCATGAGTATCTTGCACTTATTTGAATGATTTTTCTTTTTCCTCTAGGAAACAAATGTGAATGCAATTTCGCTGTGACTAAGTAATTGGAAATATCTGCAAACCAAGGGATCTGAGTAGTCACTGCAAAAATATATTCATCAAGAAAATTATCTTTGACTAGAGTGTCATCTTTGATATTTTGAATTCTGGACAAGAAATGAGCAATTCTGTTTTGTTTTCTAGGTCTATCTAGCATAGTAATATTGAATTCTTGCAAGAGTAATAGCCATCTTGTAACTCTTCCATTAGTAATAAGTTTATTCATTAAGTACCTAATTGCAGAGTGATCTGTATGAACAAAGGTTTGATAGGCTGTTATATAATGTCTGAACTTGTGGATGGCATGAACAACAGCTAAAAATTTCTTTTTAGTTATAGTATAATTTAACTCGGTGGGAGTCAAATTCTTATTGGTATAGTAGATGGCATAGGGAATCAAATCTTTTTGTCCTAATATAGCTCCCAGAGTTGTATCTGAAGCATCTGTTGAAATGTCAAAAGGTAGTTTCGAATTTGGACCTCTCAAGATGGGTGCTTCAGAAATTCTTGCTTTTAAAGTCTCAAATGCTAACTAGAAATCGGTATTCCAATTGAATTCACAATCCTTGGTGAGTAATTTGAAGAGCGGGGATGTTATTTTAGTGAAATTTTCTATAAATCGTCTCTAGTATCTTGTAAATCCTAGAAAGCTTCTAACATCCTTTTGACAATTTGGAATTGATAGTTTAGAGATGACTTCAAATTTAGATTTATCAACTTTAATTCCATCTCTTGAAATGTGATGTCCTAAAACAATCCCTTCTGTAAACATCATAAAGCATTTCTCATGGCTTAGTGAAAGGTTTGCTTCCTTACATCTTTTAAGAACTTTTCCCAAATTTTCCAAAGCTTCTTCAAATGTATTCCCATAAACTGTAAAGTCATCCATATATACCTCTACACAATCAGGTATTAGATCAGAAAAAATTCCTAGTACTGCTCTTTGAAATGTTGCAGGTGCATTACATAATCCAAAAGGAAGTACTAGGTAGGCATAGGTTTCCCATGGACAAGTAAATGTGGTTTTATCTTGATCTTCAGGTGCCACCTGAATCTGATTATAACCACTAAAACCATCAAAGAATGATAAATACTTCTTACCTGCTAATGTATCTAACACTTGATTTATAAAGGGCAAAGGAAAATGATCTTTGAGGGTAGCTATATTCAATTCTCGATAATCAATGCATACCCTACATATACCATTCATTTTAGGCACAATAACTAAAGGGAAACCCATTGGCTGTCTGAAATTGGGTAAATGAAGTTTACATTCAACAATTTTTGCAGCTCTTCTTTCACAATTTCCCTAAGATTTGGACTCATCCTTCTTTGAGGTTGTCTGTTAGGTTTACAATTTTCCTTAATGTAGATGTGATGTATACAAGTCTTAGGAATAATTCCTTTCATGTCAGTATGTTCCCATGCATATGCAACAAAATGTTGTTGTAATGTTTTGATTAGCTTTTCCTGTTGTAATTTCTCCAAGTTATTGTTTATGTTCAATGTTCTCCCTAGAAAGATTTCAATTGTTGAGCTACCAAATTCTTCCATAGAATAAAGAGACATCTGCCGAGATGACAAATATTCAATATTGGATTTTTCTTGGAATTGATCATCTTCATATTCTACAGATGATTCAAAATTCCAATGTATTCAAGATTTGACTATCCTCACTAATGTTTGAAATAGTAAAGAGAGGCTGAATGTCATTTTCATCATCAATCCATTATTTGTCCTCTATTTATGTGATTGTTCTTGCTGGAGGATATAGAGTGAATTTATTTATTGAATTCCCATCAGAAATATACATGTCACCAGATCTACAACTAATGAACGCATCAGCTATGGCTAGCTAAGTTCTTCCTAATATAAGTGGATGTCCTCCTAGATTGTTCTTGGGGGTTAAGATCATAAAATCGACAGGGTATTCCCAAGAATTTAAGGACACTGAAGTATCTTCTAACACACCATCTGGTTTGATTACAGATCTATCTGCTAATTTTAGTAATGTAGGTGTGTAAAGAAGATTAGGAAGTTTGAGTTGTTCCATGGTTTGTTTTCTCATGATGTTTATAGCTGCTCCTAAATCAATCAATGTATTCAAAATTTCAACTCCATTGATATGTGTTTTCACAATTGAACTCTCTAGATCTACATATTTTTGTATGGAAATTTTTCCCATCATTATGTCTCTTATTTTTCCTACCAGGTGAATTCTTTTTGTTTCTTTTTCTTTTCTTCCTGGTTTCTTTATGCTCAACTCCTTTATTGTTTTAGCTAGGATTGCAATCTCCTTAATGGATTGTAACAATGGGATTTTGAAACAGAGATTTATCAATTCATCTAGAAAGTCATAATTAGGCAATACAATATGCTTTTCTACCCCTTTATCAACTTGTAATCTTTCAGGAAAAGGAGGTGCAAAAGTAGATACTGATTGCTCAATGATAGGAGTTGAGTTCATTGGTTCTTTCCGTTTTTCATTTTCATTATTTTGGTTTTGGAGAGATGTTTCTTCAAAAAATTTATTGGGTTGTATAGAATCTTCGTTAGAATTGTCTTGTTCTTGAATTACTATAGAAGGCTTTTCCTTTTCTAATATCCTACAAGACCTTAGTTGAACATCATTGAGATCTAGAGGAGTGATCATATAAGCTGGAAATTGTTGTCCTTCCACCATGTAAGTATTCTGAGGATTTTTATTGTTGGGGTTTGGTAATAGTTAGGTAGGTAGCTGATTTGGTATCTTCTGAAATGGTAGTAAGAGTTGAGGATTTTGGTTTTGATGTTAAGGTTGATGGTTTTGTTGTGGAATTTGTTGTGAAAATGGTAGTGAAAGTTGAGGTTTCTGATTTTAAAGTTGTGGCTGCTAATTTTGTTGTGGAATTTGAGGGGGAGGATAATTCTGATATGGAGGATATTGATAATATTGAGAAAATCTTCCATAAGGATTTTGTATTACTTGAGCCCAAGGTTGAGATTTAGATTGAGGTTGAGGTTGAGTCCAAGGTTGCTACCAAGAATTCCAATTGGTGGGGGCAGAAGATATGTTTGATTGTTAAATCCCTGATTTTGCAGCCCCTGCCAAGGTCTTTTAGAGACAAAGCGAAGAGATTTTGCTGAATTTGGAATTGTTTCTTCTTGAAAAATAGCCTTAAGACCTGGAATTGAAGGACAACCTTTGGTCTCATGGTTTTATGAACAAATCACAGAAGTCTCTATGATTTTTGCATCCAAAGGGAAGTCTCTTAAAGCGTGTTTTTCTCTGCATTTGGGACAGAAAGTAGCTAAAGCATTAGCCTCGATTTTCTGCTTGTTTTGTAACATAAGGGTGTCTATTTGCTCACTAAGGCTCCCTAAAATATCTGTTTTGAATTCATTAAGCATATACCCAATTTCTGCCCTACTCACAGATCCAGTTGCAGATTTATTTACTCTAACAAGAGAAGGATCTCTTGGACCTTTCCCAGTCTTGGATTTCCTTCTTGAGAGATGAACACATAATTCTCCTATGTCACTTAACGGGAGTTGAGAGACATCTCCCTTCCTCATCATGTTAAAGATATCTATCCACTCATCTCTAATGGATTTTAATAGAAGAGCTTTTAAGGTATCTTCATCTAAATTATCCATCTTTGCTCTTTTCAAGTTATAGTTGAATCTCTAAATTAAATCCTCTAAATTTTCATCCTCTCTTTGCATCATTTTGAACACTTCATCCTTGTGATTGGCAGGCATTCAATAATCCAAATACTTGTCCAAAAACACTTTCTTCATGTCATTCCATGTTCTAATGGACGGGGTGACCAACCCCATGAACCACTTCAAAGCAGCTCCTTTCAATGTTGAAGGAAACAACTTAATTTTTTGAGATTCTTCTAAGTAATCATAGGTGCTGCACAAGACTTCAAACTCAAATAAAAATGTTTCAGGATCCTCACCTTTTAACCTATGGAAATTTGGGAGGATAGAAGGTGAGATATTTTTCATTGTGGCATTTGTTTCTTCATAAACTATAGAGAATCCAAAAGAATTATCTATTTCCCTATTTTATTTTCCTCTTCCATTATTTCCTCTACCTCTTCCTCTACTCCCTCCTCCAAACAGTGTGAATTCTCCATCCTCTCCTTCTTCTTCCATTATAGTTTCTTCAGAGTTAGTGTAAGGTTCAACCTGCAAGGTTAATTTCTTTTCCTCTGGTTCCTCTATTAATGGTATGTGTGCGAGAGGTTATACCTCTTCTTCCTCACTTGGTATCCTTAATTCTTCAACTAAAATATGCTCCCCTGTGGAGGTGAAAATGGTTACTCCTTCTGTTGGAGATCCAAGATTTTCCTCCTTTAGGACTGCCTCAGTAGATGAAGTAGGATATCCTTTTGATTAAATTTCTGACCTTAGAGCTTCAAGAGTTCTATGGCTAGGAGTATGAGCTTGAGATGGAGGTGTATCTCTTATTATTCTTGGTGGAGTAGGTGGTGTTGCAGGAATTGAGCTCCTGCCTATAGCTATAAATCTACCCCTAGAGTCCGTTTCTCTATGCATATCATTTTTTATTTTTTTAATGTAAGAGATAAGGTTACCTAATTACACTTCCCTGGCAAAGTCGCCAAAATGTTTAGTCAATTTAGTTTCCTAAATTGCTTGCATAAATTATCAATCGAGGTTTGTACGCAGATGAAGTGTAGTGCACTATATGTGCTTAGTTAGCCTTTCTTACTTCGTTTTTTTCACATTTTTATATTGTTTTGGGGGTTTCTGTTCTTTGATTCCTAATGATGTACAATCTGAACTATGAGAAACGGAATTTAAACTTCCTAATGGTGAACCAAAAGCTAAAACTAGTCAAAATCTACTTTAAAGGAAGGAAAAAGAGAGAATCTATCCTATCTTGCCATTAATCCTAAGTCATGAATCTAATTCTTAAAATTAAAAGGTCAAGTTATATTGCATGTCGAAATAAATACAGAGAATGAAATAACTAAAGTACTTCTAGTTACTCTAACCTTCAATTTTGAAAGATAACCTTCTTGAGATGGAATACAAGCAACTTTCTGTACTTGATGATCTAGAGAACTAAATGAAAACATGTATAAGGTAACTGATTAATTTCAACCATTGTGTGAAGTGAATGTTTAACCATTTAGTTTAGGATGGGTATCAACTTGAAATGGTGATAAAAAACATTCATTAACATAGTGTATTGACAATCTGAACTAGAAAATAAATAACAAAACAATGAGTAAACTAGTCAACAATGCATTCTCATTACTTCAACCTTACTCTGTTTAGAAACAAAATCGTTTCCTTTCATGAAATGTGTTGGAGAAACAAGACTGCACAATTGAGTTTTAACATTATGCTATTGATCAAAACTAAAAGAAATCAAACTAAAAGAAATCAACCTAAGTTAGAAATACTGCTAAAAGAAAATGGTGAAATTAAAACTAAATAGAAAATGAATGGAAAGAAAACCTCCTTCAGTGTAGGGGCCCTCTGCAACTGACTGGGTTGAGCTGCTAACTAATTGAAAATTCTCTTTTAAATGATCATTGGTCAACACATGATTTTATATTATAGACAGGAATGAAGTCCAAAAATACAAAGCTGAAAGTTTGAACTTAATACATCAAATTCTTTGAACCCCCCTCAGTTCTATACAACTAGTATTTAAAAGGAAACAATCATAACTGTCTTTGATGAAAACTAGCTACATGTGGCCTATATGTATTACAACAGGACTGCGTAAATGTCTGATCAGTGACAGGTTAATTGAATTCGAGTGAGATGTTTGCAACAGAACCGTTAACACAGGTGGTTGATTCGAGTTAATGCTGCAACAGAACTGTTGGATTTATTGATTAAGCACGAAAGAGTAGATGAAAAGACCTATTGCTTTTGGGTATCATATGTTTGACTCCACCTTTGACTACGATCTTGAGGTTGCTTTCTTATCGATCTGGGCTGAGTGACTAGGATAGAATCCATGTGGAGACAATTCTGGAGATGCCCATGTGTCCAGTTTCTTCATTTGACACCTGGAACTTGCTAGACCATGAATGTAGCTACAGAATACACAATTCGTTGTAGAATAGGCTATGTTCTGTAGCTAATTTGCAAAAATTTATTGAAATAGAAAAAACATAAAAATATAACCTGTCAATCATTTAATGCCCTGCTTAAGACAAAACCTATTATTTATCATTGATTGGGATCTGTAATTTTATGGAAAACAAGGGAAAGAAGTAAGGAAAGTTGTCAAGGAGAGGGTAAATTTTGAGGTTCAACACTAATATTTAATTTGTATATTCTCATAAACTAATAAACTAATATTGCTTTCACATTCTAGATTGGAAAACTTGTATTTTCAAAAGATCTCCACCGAGACGAGTGGTACATTGAAATCCCTTGAACCTTTATATTAATGGTACTAATGGTACACAAAGCTATAGAAATTAACTGCTAACCAATACGAGATGCATGGTGTTATAAGTGAGTAATATAAATTGAACTTATAAATTAAGTTTGCATAACAGAGTGATATAAAATAAAATACTGATACAAAATAATAAATGTAACTTATAACAGAGATATATTTTATTAAATCCATTTGGGTTTAGGGATTTCGAGAAAGTTTAATTATGAAATATTAAAAATAACTTCCATTACATGATAAATTAAGCTTCTAAAATTTGGACAAAGATTAAATGTTAAATATTTTACATGGTTCATAAATTTATTTTGGGGAAACGGTTCAATTATAAAAATTTACGGAGGACCGATTAGCCCACTTATATGGAATGAAAAATGGTATGTTTACTTTACTCCTCACGCCAGGCGAATGGGGTTGATGAATTCAGAGCTGATTAGGGACAAAATTATATAAAAATTCTGAGCGTATTTTGCCGCCAAAGCTGAGTAAGTTTGCATCTAAGGAAATCACACCCATTTTAACTAGGATTTTCGAGTACGCGTGGATCGTAGACCATAGGAGATCTAATCCATGAAGGAGAGTGTAAATGCTCCTCAATGGATCCAAGATCCTACGGGGTCCTGTTCCAAGCTCTCACTTGAAACCCACACTAGAAACCACGATTTTTGTAGTACCAGCTCTTAAGTTAGGAGAGTCAGAGCTTGGGGTAGTTTCTCTCCAATGTACCGCTCCCGGTACATTGGATCTACGTTTGTTTTTCACTTTTTACTTGGGTTGTACTTTAGATGATGTGCTTGATGTTTTATCCACTCATTAATTCTGGATTTTCCTTTTCTACTTAAAATATTATAAATAAATAAATATTACCACTTAATATGGGTGGGAGAGCAAAAAAATCAAACACAAGGGGAAGAAATTGAAAATTATTGTAATATTCCCATTAGGTCAGCTACCTTATGTTATCTCCAGGACTGTTGTATGTGGTGGGTCCATGCAAAATAAATAAGGAAATTTTGGAGGTAAAAATGGTGGAAATAAAAATTAAAAATAAGATAGATTAATCTTCCATCTTTTATTATCGACAACTCCAAAGTAACATCAACCTCAGCATGGACGACTCTAAAGTAACATCAAATTCAACAACCCCCACTGCAATGTGTGGAGTGAGGCATGTCTTATCATTTTATTTTTAAATGATGTGAAATCCCTGAAATTGCATGCAAAAGCCCACACTCAAACAACTAAGATATTATTAACTCCATACACACGTAACATCAAGACAATCAAATCAAAATTAACAAAATTAGAAATTAAATAAACTAAGAGACTGTATACCATGTAAAGTATTGAAACATTCAAAATTAATAAACTTGAGTATGAATATATCACATAAAATATTCAGAAAAGATATTATTAAATAAGAATTAAGTAAAGAAGCTTATTACTGGGTTACGAAAGAGGAAAGGGTGGACGAACCAGTGGATTGGAAAAAGATTTGGGAAGGTAAATGGTGGCCAAAAGTAACATTTTTTGCATGGTTGGTGTGCAGAGGAAGGATCTTGACTTGGGACAATTTGCAGAAACGAGGAATGATTGGTCCATCAAGGTGTTACCTGTGTAGCAAGGAGTTAGAGAACCAGGAACACCTATTGAATAGATGTATGTATACTCAGAGTCTGTGGGAAGAACTTCGAGTACTCTTTGGTCAGTCAAACAGGGATCCCGATAGCCTTAGGAGTACCATTTTACAATGGGGAAAGGGGAATTTTCAAAGTAAACTTGTCAGGAGTATATGGAGTCTAGCGGTTGGTTTTGTAATATGGGAGGTGTGGAAAGAACGCAATCGTAGAATTTTCAGAGACAAAAGCTGCCACGAGTCAAGAATTTGGGATGAAGTCTGTCGATCGATTAAAGAAACGGTCTTATCTGAAGCCTGGAGTGAAGATGATTGGAAATTAAACTTGGAAGAACAGCGAATACTATCCAAATTGAATATTGACTTTACAATGGTATATCCCAATACTGACAGGAGTAATAGGTATCGCATGCAGAGCCCAAATCATTTTAGATTCCCAGGAGAGAGCCGAATTAAATTGTCCTTTGATGGCGCATCAAAGGGCAATCCTGGGCAAGCAGGATGGGGAGGTATTTTCCGAGATAGTAGAGGGATTTCCAGGTGGGCATATGCTGAATGGGGAGGGGAAATGTCAAATAATGAAGCAGAGTTATGGGGGGTTTATCATGGACTTCGAATTGCAGCACGAAATGGATATCGAAACCTTGATATTGAAGGCGATTCCCAACTTGCGATCGAAATGCTAAGGAAATTGAGGGGTGGCAAAAGCTGGGACCATGTGGCGAAGAGCTGGAGGACAACTGCGATCATACAGGACATAGAAGGTCTGATGCAGACGACTGACTATATTAAGATCAATCATGTTTTCAGGCGAGGTAATAGGGCAGCCGATTTCTTAGCCAATTGGGCATGTGGAGAGCCGAATAGGACAATGGATAGTAGTGGGTTATTATTCCAGGAGGATCCACGATGGAATGAGTTAACATGCATATTAAGGCAAGATAATGATGAAGCGACCGCGCTTGACAGGACCGATTAACTGCCTCCTCATAATGCATTGGAGGGGAAAAGACAAGATCATTAATGATAGCACCGGAGGTATGAAGAAGAGAGTCGTCCAAATTAAATTCAGGAGGAGTGAGTATACTCAGCCCTTGGGAGAAATGATCATCCCAAGAAGGAATGGGGGTCAGGTACCGAGGTGGTGGGGCGGTGGCGTCAGAAGGACAGGGATCGTATCACATCATGATCCAAGGCCTGAGACGTGTAATAATGCGAAGGCTTGGTAGTACCCAAGCAGTAAGGAGGAAAGGTGGTCGAGCAGGGTTATATTGCTGGATGCCTGTAGATGGAGCAGGGTTATATTCTTGCATGCCTGTAGAGGGAGAAGGGTTATATTGCTGCATGCCTGTAGACGAACGACGACAAGGATAAATTTGAGAGTGTACAACAGTCAAGTGAGGGGGAGAGTTTCGGTTCTTCTGTTTGAGTACAGTCTGACGGACTTGGGAGCGCATATTAGAAGGTTCACGAAATTGCTGATAAACATTATGGCAGTGAACCCAGACAGAGGTGAAGGTAGGCGAACGCGAAGTCAGGGGATGAGTATGGATGCGAAAGGGAAGAATGTGGCTGAGGAACCGCTGCACCGGATTTACCTGGACATACCGGAGGATTCGGAAGAGAAAGAATTTGATATACGGGATTATCTTGCAGAGGAGGAACAGCGGCCGACCTCGGGCGGAAAGGTTGGGAAATGGAAGCGGAGCAATGCTCCATTGGGAGCCAGGGGAGATACGGAGGAGGATTCGGAAGACGATGAAGAGGATGAGGGTAGCAGGCGTGGAAGGAATCGAGGTCGGAGGGGACGAGGTAACGTGAGGAGCAGAGGGAGGCCTGCAGGAAGTGGAGGGAACCGAACTAGCAGAGCTGCGTATGAGGAAGGTCCAGTCAGTGGGGTCAGAGGCAGGAAGAGAGGAAAAAAGGATATGCGGAGGAAGTTGCAGGAGGCAGAGGAAGCCTATATTAATGAAACCAATCCTAACATTCGGAGAATTATAGACCATTTAGAAGAAGAGGCAATGCAGGAACTGTCTGAGCCTGAAATGGAAGATTGGGAGAGTTTTCTCCCTGACCCGGGACACACTAGAGGGAGAATGTCCCTATACAAGCAGTCATTACACGTCTATTGGGGTATGAAGAGATTACTTGCCAAGGCCATGGAACAAGTGGCATTTGAAATGGTGGAGCTGGCTCAAGGAATGCCCACCCTTAAAAGAGAGCTCAAGAATATCCAAGTGACTCTTCTCATGCAGGATAGGAAGATGGACAAGTTGGTCCAGATGTTTAAAGCAAGTGAAATAGAGGTCAAGGCAGAAAATGAGGCCAAGCCTGATGCCATGAAGCAGTAAAATATGCAGTTGTTGACAGGAGGTTTTTCTATGCATCCTTTTGTATTTTTGATATATTAGATGGTCTTGTTTCCAGTAACGAAAAGTATGTTTATAGTAAGAATAGAGGGGTTTTTAGCATGGTTAGATAGACTGAACATTTACTTTTTTTGGATGGCTATTAAATACTATCGAAGGCCACCCGGTTTCCCTTCTGGGCGGGTGGCGACCTGTCTATGTATGTACTCTTTCTTTTAGTAATAGAATCTTGCCTTAGTTTACAAAAAAAAAAAAGATTAAGAAGTTACATCAGCACATTTTACAGGTTACAAATATTAAAACAACAAAATTCAAGACCAAAATACAATTTATTTGCAATGGAAATTAAAAAAAAAGTCTCATTGATTTGGAAACCACAAACATCTTTAATTCCCAGAAAAATAATGGTGGAATGAAGGAAATTTTGAAATGAAACCAAAAATTGATAACAAAAGAAAGAAAATTTGCAGTGAGTCTAAACATGACTATGCCTAAACTAAACATTAAGTATCCAACTTGTAATTTATTGAAACCTTACAATTTAAGACTATGCCTAAATTAAACATTAAATATCCAACTTGTAGTTTTTTGAAACCTTAGAATTTAAAACCGAGGATAGTGGTAGCCTTGGACTTCAAAAGGAAAGGACACTCATGACACTGCCTTAGCAACACATAAGATTTCCCACGACATAGATAATATCAACCTGCCGTCAAAGCTCATGAACGTCGATACACGGGGGTTTCCACAGATTGAGAGCGACATTTACATTGCATCAAATGTTCTTTAAGAATAGAAACTACCAGTGTTAAAATAAATTAAAGATGTTAGATTCAATAAATAAACTTTTTCTGATATCCAAGAAAATAAAGCTTAAATATCGACCCTCCACAGTTGCAAAGATGCTCTGACTAGACCTCTTCAAAATATAGGTACAGAGAATGAAACCTTGAAGTCCAACCAGGAATGTATAAAAATAACTGCCACTGTATCTTATATTTGGGCTTATTACTCCAGAAAATGTAGGTCTAAATTAGCATAAAAGTAATTAGTACGTATTTGGGCTTACTACAAATGTAGTTTCAAATTGCATAAAAGGATTTATGTTTGTTTTATGCGTATCATTTTTCAAAACATAAATATCACTAACCATATTAAACATTGGAACTCTTGGAGCTCTACCATCTTAAAAAGACTACTCATCAAACAATTGACCATAACCATTCAATATTTTAGTATACTAAGTGAGATTCAGAAAATGCGGAGGAAGGTTATTTAAACCATTATAACAAACTACCCAGCATAGATTAAATCACAAACCCTGCTATATTGAAGTAACCCATTAAAACAAGCGGTTCCCATTTAGAGCGAGCAACAGAAATAAGCCTGACATAATCATCCTAGTTACAACTTACAACCAATGATTAAACAAATCAAAGGAGGTTAACGCATAAATAAGATGACAAGTATGAGAAATAATTTAATTTATGTCCCTGTGAAAAAAAAAGGATCAATATAAAAAGAAAATCTTGGAAAGAATCTTGGAAATAGCTAACTCTATGCACCAAAGGGAACTTTATATAGTTATACATAGAGCAACAGAAATAAGCCCGACATAATCATCCTAGTTACAGCCAATGATTAAAAAAATCAAAGGGGGTTTAATGCGTAAATAAGATGAGAACTCTGAGAAATAATTTTGTTTATGTCCCTCCAAAAATTAAAAAAAAACAATCAATATAAAAAGAAAATCTTGGAAACAGCTGACTCTACGCACCAAAGGGAACTCTATACAATTATAGATAATCCATATTTTTTTCCTACTCAAAGGAATTAGGTATCAGAATCAAAGGTATTCACATTCATTTGAGTCATTCATTTATATGGAAATCCCAAAGAGCTATCCCAGGTAATTCCGACCAGTCCAACATGGATTAGGAAAACTTAGAAGGATTAGGTTTAGCAGAAAGATTCACTCAATCAATTGAACCATCCAGCAAAAATATATTACTGAAAGGAAGGATAGGGCCAACTAATAAAATTGAGACCACAAATTTACTAACCAAAAAAATGATAATCAGAGCCACCAACCACTCCTATGGCTAGCACTTGAATACACAACTCATCCAAAAACATACGAAAATGAAGATCCAAAAAGCTTCAATTCAATGTTAAGCAAAAAAAACAAATATCTTCTACATTAGAATCAAAACTAACATCGTTTAACAATAATTTCTTTTTAACTACACAAAAATGTTCTAAAAATACACAAAAATAGACGCCCTGGAAGACAAGGTACAAGGTTATTGAAATTTTTTTAAAATCAACATTACAACATTAGTGTTGTTTCTGGCCCTTTTCACATAGAACTTTTCAATAGTTTATAAACCTTACCAACCGATAGACCAAGGTTTTCATGAATTTTTCAATACAGATGGGACAAAGACAAAAGCCCAGGAAACACACAATGCGCCAACCTTCAAATCCTATAAAAAAAAATCGAGACAGCAGGAATTCATCCCAAGGTTGTTTCCTCCAACCCAAAAAAAACTATTTTTTACAGACAAATTTAATTAACCCAACGAGCATGTTCAAAGTTCCAAAGTAGAGGTAGTATTGAAAGACACCAATCAATTGATTTCATATCAAATTATCAAATTTAAGCATTGGTAACTTGGTAACAAACTTTGTACCCTCTGAAACCGTGTGCTTCACGAGCTCTCCTGGAAGAACAAGCCTTACAATGATCTGAATCTCCCAGAGGTAATATTAGGCTTCTTGTTGTAGCGGGTGAGCTTCGATGCCTCGCTCGCTAATTTCTGAAAAATATCAATAATGAAGGAGTTCATGATTCCCATGGCCTTGCTGGAAATTCTGATATCAGGATGAATGTGTTACAAGACCTTGGAGATATAGATCTTGTAGGTATCAATGTTCTTCTTATGCCCCTTCTTTTCCTTCTTGTCCCTGTTTTCCTTTGGCCGTTTTTTCTCCGCCTTTCGAGCTGGTTTCTTCTCTATACCTGGATATTTCTTTGAAACATGCTTCTTCTTAATATGCTTCTTCTCTTCCGTAGTAGCTATTGTTAGAGTTAGAATCTAACGAGAACAACCCTTCAAGTTATTCTCAAAACTAACTTGAGAGCATACAGAAAAATTCAATACTTGAAAGTCTAAGGCTGTACATTTATAAAGTGGTTTTTTTATGCGAAGTGAGCCCTTGTATGATTTTCGACACCTTCTCGATATGAAGAATTTCAACAGTGTCTCCAATAAAAAAACATCACAATAAAATGCTTATCGAGATAATTAATCATTTTTACTACTATGTTGGTGTTGTTAGAAATAGTAATTGCTCTGGCATGTGGAGTTGACTAAACATAGAGAGTGAATTAACTAAGTGATCTAGTGGTTGAGTGTTGAGTCAAGTAGATTTAACTGTTAGACGACTTTAAGTATGTGGTTGTATGTAAGATATTTTAGGCAAGTAGCTAGTTGGAAAAGGATAAATATCCTTCACCAAGTTCATCCCAATCATCATGTTTTGTGTGTCCAATCATCATGTTTTGTGTGTTCAATAGAAGAGTAGCAGGTCGTGTTTTATGTGTGAATTAATTAATGTTTTGTCTGCTCTGCCTTTCAAACAAATTGGTATCAGAGCGGAGTCAGAACCAAAGTACTCAGCACTATGCAACTGCAGTCTGTAAACTGCAGTCTGTAGAGCGAGATCTAGGTGAAAGTTCATCGTTTATAAATTTTTGAAGGAAGAGCCGACAACAGAGTGCACGCCGCTTTGTGGAGACACCTTGAGCCATCGTGTCACGCCCCCAAGCCTACGGTAATTTTTTTGACCGTGCCCGGCGGGGTGCGGCACCACCGTGTACTTTCTTTTTGTTAATACTTGTACATATGGACTACGCCTTCACACAAACATACTTAATTTCGTTTTCTCAATTAAGTAAAATGCATTAATCTTCATTCACATGTAAAATCAACATACAATTAAACCGTGAACATAATAATCACACATAATCATATAGGGAGGGGCAACTCCCGAACGAGTTCGCCCAAATACGTTATATTAACATATCTTCAAATGTACAAACAAGTGTGTCGGGCAAGTCCACGGCCAACACTTAGAATCTTACAATGGAGGCCAACCGCCTTTACAAACATGTGATAACCTTCCCTTGGTAGGAGCGAGCTCACCCGAGCTGCAGAACTCCACCAACTCAGCCTACACATAAAACTGTCTTCACCGTATGCTTTCGTCCCACAAACCAGCTCTTCGGTAAGTCTGCACACATATCTCATGCGCATGAGATGTGCGCACTCCTTGCTGCGTCTTTTACCCTTAGCTCGTATGAGAGAAGAGAGCGAGTGCTTGATGTCAAATGAGGCTCTACGCCCTTGTGTTTATATGCTTAGCCAGCCATAATACGAAGGGGTGTCATCCCCAAAGCCGACCCCTTATTTGGTTTTTGCAAGCCCCTGCCTTAACATTTGCGTAGGTCGGCCTTTGCCTACGGCAACGCCTCCCTTACGCCTTCTATAAGGCTTCGGCCTTATTTCCATACTTCGCATTATTTCTTAAGTGTCCCGCACGTCGCATTACTGCTGTTCCTTCGTCGCATTACTGTTGTTCCTTCATTGCATTACTTGCTGCGCTCTGCTATTACGCCGGGTCGCCTTAACTGGGTCGCCCTGCCCATCGTGCATGGGTCGCCCGTCGGGGCGCCCACCCTTCATTCACGGGTCGCCCGCCCCGGGTCGCCCGTTCACCAAGTTAACTCGCTGCGCCTTTGCTTGTTGGGACTTCGTGCACCTCCGCGCCCTACCAGCTCACCGTGCTGCCCTCGGGTCGTCGTGCCCGCCCGTGCCTTTGCCAGCTCACCGTGTCGCCTCGGGTCGTCGTGCACGCCCGCGCCCTGTTGTGTGTCGTCGGGTCGTCGTGCACGCTCGCGCCCCATCGTTAGCTCGCTGTGCTGTCCTCGGGTCGTCGTGCCCGCTCGCGCCTTTGTCAACTCGCCGTGCTGTCCCAGGTTGCCGTGCACACCCGGGTCGCCCACGGGTCGCCCGCCCGCCGTGCACGAGTCGCCCGTGAGTCAATATGTCTGCCCAACCGCCAAGTGAGGTCGTCTCGCCCATCGCACTCGTGCCCGAGTTGTGAGGGCGTTACACTCTCCTCCACCCGAAAACGTTGTCGTCCCGACAACATGCCATCCTAGCAACTCTCTGCCAAGATCGCCATTAGTCATGATGTTGATCCCTCCGTATAAGGAAATACAACATTGCAATCTTATATAAGGTCTTCTTCCCATCACGTCATCCCCAACAAGTGTTACACATCTCAATTATGTGCCAACACCCCTTTCCATGATCCCATGCCCAGGTCCATGGAAACCCCATCTTTCTGCGGCATGTCATGATCAGCAAACCTGCTCATCCACGTTCGAGGGCTCACTGCCATGAGCAGCTTAACAATGAGCCCCATCCCTTATATCATCTAAGAGGGTGTAGGAAGAGAAGAGCCTGAAGGCTCTCTCTCACTAATCAGCTCAATCCATTTGTCTGGATTTTCAACTTCCATCCCTAGTACAGCCTCATAGTCATCAATTCTGACTATCGTAAAGTCCACCTTGCCGGTCCATTCACCGAGTGTAGTATCCACTTTCTCGACTATACCAAGTATCACCATAGGAGGAGAATTTACTGTCTTCATTTGTGCCTTTACCGGTACAAATTTCAGCCCAAGTCTCCTTGCAGTATCTTCACTCATGAAGTTGTGTGATGCCGCACTATCGACCATAGTGAGTACATCAGCTCCACCAACCTTCATCTGAACATATTCCAACCTGTTTCTTTCTGGATCTCTTCTAGAAGTCACTTCTGTAGTGGCAGAGGCACCCAGTATCTGCATCATTCCTACAGAAGCATTGTCCTGCTCCTCGGGTTGTGTGACAGCGGTCACTTTTGGTTTAGAGGGACAATTCTTCACCATATGTGGTCCTGCACATAACCAGCATTTCAAAGGCTTCCTTTCTTTCGAACTGTCATCTGCTTTCAAAGCATCTTCCTTTTTCTTGTCTCTTGGCTTGTCAGACTTCTTTTTCTCATTAAAAGTCTCATCGTAATGGTCTACTAACCTGTCAACCGCAGCAAAAGCCTCCTCAAGTGTCCTAATTTTCTGCCTCTTCACTTCATTGCGTGCCCAAGGCTTCAATCCAATAATAAAGTTGAACACCTTGTCCCTTTCTGCTATGTCGGGAAGTTCCAGAGCTGCACTTGAAAACTCTCGCTGGTATGCTTGTAGACTGCCGGTTTGTTTGATGAACTTGATCTTTGTCCTTGCTTCCCATGTTTCATCCTGAGGACTGAAATGGGTCTGCAAGGCTTTCTCCATGTCACTCCATGAAGTGATATCATCAGCATTTCCATTGATAATCTGATCCATTCTTCTTCGCCACCACATCTTGGCATCATTTGTCAGGAATTGAGCAGCTATCTTGACCCGTGTCTCTTCATCAGATCGACCCAAACGTTCCAAGTATTGCTCCATATCCCATAAAAAATTACCAAGAGTTTTTGCACTTCTTGTACCATCATATGATTCTAGCTCCTTGACCTTCATATGAGGCATCCCTCCTCCTGGATTATGCCTCATGGCCTTCTTTAATACTGCAATTTCGTCCCTGGCATCGTCAAGAGCTTTATTTGTCTTGTCGATAGTCTCCTTCAAGTTCACGATTTCGGCAAGACCTTGATCTCGAGATTTTTCAACCTCTCCGACCCTTTCTTCCAACCGAGTACACATAAGATCATTGTACTCACATTGTGCCTTGAGCTCATCGTTCTGCGTTTGGAGTTCTTCAAGTTCTTCCCTGACCTTTGAGATGACTTCTCTCTCCTTAGTGAGAGAGTCCACATCCTGGTTCCAAGAAGTCTCTAAAGTCTCCATTCGTTCAATCACCTTTTCCATGAACCCAAGAGTAGTGTCCTTCACTGTGTCTTTCATTGTGTGACTAGACCCAGCTTGAGAGTTAGCTTCCATTTTCTTGCCCTTTTGTGACCTAGTCTCGACCATTCATCAGCTCCTCCAAGTCACCTGCAAGAACCTTGTCAACTGCCAACTTTCTGCTTACTAGTTCTAGACTGTGCAGATTCACCTTCAATTTTGATCAAGACAATCGAGCAACCCTGCTTCGATATGCCTCAGTACCTAAACTTTGTTCCATGAGCAACCTTGCTCACCAGCTCCGACCGAGCTCTGATACCACCTGTCACGCCCCCAAGCCTACGGCAATTTTTTTGACCGTGCCCGGCGGGGTGCGGCACCACCGTGTACTTTCTTTTTGTTAATACTTGTACATATGGACTATGCCTTCACACAAACATACTTAATTTTGTTTTCTCAATTAAGTAAAATGCATTAATCTTCACTCACATGTAAAATCAACATACAATTAAACCGTGAACATAATAATCACACATAATCATATAGGGAGGGGCAACTCCCGAACGAGTTCGCCCAAATACGTTATATTAACAGATCTTCAAATGTACAAACAAGTGTGCCGGGCAAGTCCACGACCAACACTTAGAATCTTATAATGGAGGCCAACCGCCTTTACAAACATGTGATAACCTTCCCTTGGTAGGAGCGAGCTCACCCGAGCTGCAGAACTCCACCAACTTAGCCTACACATAAAATTGTCTTCACCGTATGCTTTCGTTCCACAAACCAGCTCTTCGGTAAGTCTGCGCACTTATATCATGCGCATGAGATGTGCGCACTCCTTGTTGCGTCTTTTACCCTTAGCTCGTATGAGAGAAGAGAGAGAGTGCTTGATGCCAAATGAGGCTCTACGCCCTTGTGTTTATATGCTTAGCCAGCCATAATACGAAGGGGTGTCATCCCCAAAGCCGACCCCTTATTTGGTTTTTGCAAGCCCCTGCCTTAACATTTGCGTAGGTCGGCCTTTGCCTACGGCAAGGCCTCCCTTACGCCTTCTATAAGGCTTCGGCCTTATTTCCATACTTCGCATTATTTCTTAAGTGTCCCGCACATCGCTTTACTGCTGTTCCTTCGTCGCATTACTTGCTGCGCTCTGCTGTTATGCCGGGTCGCCTTAATCGGGTCGCCCTGCCCATCGTGCACGGGTCGCCCATCGGGGCGCTCGCCCTTCGTTCACGGGTCGCCCGTTCACCAAGTTAACTCGCTGCGCCTTTGCTTGTCGGGACTTCGTACACCTCCGCGCCCTACCAGCTCGCCGTGCTGCCCTTGGGTCGTCGTGCCCGCCCGTGCCTTTGCCAGCTCGCCGTGTCGCCTCGGGTCGCCGTGCACGCCCGCGCCCTGTTGTGTGTCACCGGGTCGTCGTCCACGCTCGCGCCCCATCGTTAGCTCACTGTGCTGTCCTCGGGTCGTCGTGCCTGCCCGCGCCTTTGTCAACTCGCCATGCTGTCCCGGGTTTCCGTGCACACCCGAGTCGCCCACGGGTCGCCCACGGGTCGCCCGTTTGGGTTGCCCGCCCGCCGTGCACGAGTCGCCTGTTTGGGTCGCCGGCCGCCGTGCATGAGTCGCTGTCGTCTCGCCCATTGCACTCGTGCCCGAGTTGTGAGGGCGTTACACATCGTATCAGAGGGTCGCATCGTTGTCATGCCACCATATAGGCCGGCACCCACCGTCGCTGCTGTGAAGAACTATCACGCTCCCTCGAGTTAGAGATCCGTCTATTGAAAAGTCAAAGTCTGAGTTACGCTGTCGGCTGATAAGCCACGTTGGCAAGGAATTAACGTGCAACCCATTAGAAGTAGAGACCTTAAACCTTTTTGGAGAGCACGAGATAATTTTTTTCTTTGGTAAGCAAGTTCAAAGTGGTTTATTCATTCGAAAGTCCTTTTTAAATGGAGATATTGAAAGTGCTTTATTCTAAAAGGGATTTAATGCAAGGTTTAAAGAAAAGGTAATGATATAAGATTTTTTTATGAGCTAGTGAAGTACCCTTTTTTTTGGAAGGAGATTTGAAAAGAGTTTTTTTTTTTTTTTTTGGGGGGGGGGGGGGGGGGGGGGGGGGGGGGGGGCTCGAAGGCTCGTTTTATGGTTGAATATTATAAAGTGGATCTTGGTTAAAGGTTTTTTTTTTTTAAGATTTATTTATTATTATTATTATTATTTTTTTAATTTTTTATTAAAAAGAAAAAACAAAGTTTCATGGTATAAAGAAAAATATTTTATTGGCAAGAGAGTTTAGGGCTTTGCAAAGTCTATCCGTCTACAAAATATTTTGTTTTTGTTGTCAAGCATGACAATTTTTTGGGTGAAGATTGTGCCTTACGGGGGCGCATATTGAAAATTGTATCTTTTTTGGGGGGAAATATGGAAGATAGTCTCATGCAATCAGCAAAACAACTATTAGAAAACAAATGACATCAGTCATGGGTCGCAAAGTGCGACTGAAGAAGACTAAGAAAATGAATAAAAAAGAAGAGGTAGAGATTGTTGCCATGGTTAGAGAGGTTCAGGTTGTAGCTGAGGAACTAAAAAGTCTAGCAGAAGACAAAGAAGAAATCGAGGGTGATTGGTGTAGCTTTGATCTACTACCACCTCCTATGTTTACAGGTGAATATTTTGATCATTGGGTTATCAAGATGTTAACTTTTCTTAGAGATAAAGAGTTAATTGAGTATGAATCTAATAGCCAATATGATGCAGTATGTGATGTTTTTAGCAATGAATTTTATAAAATATGCATTAGATGAGAAGTGTTTGTGCAACGTAGCAAATGTTACAACTTCCTTTGAGGCATGGAAGATCTTGGAAGGAGTGTTTGGCACAAAGGAGAGTGACATACAACAACAGGTTATGTCACAAGCAAAGAAGTCGACCACAGATCTGAGAGTAGATGAGCAATACTTTGAGAGGAAAATAGAGCTTGGATAACCCCATGCAAAAGTGGATGATGGTTGTCAAGACCATAAAATTGAAGCCCATTATGCAAGCATGCATATGGATGAAAAAGATGCAACAAAGATTGCAAAGAGAGAAGTTGAAGCCTCTGTGTATGAAACAGAGCAAGAGCAAATAAATGCTCAAGTCATCCATTGTAACATGGATGATACAGATGATGGTGAATTCCACTGTGACGAGACACATGTGGATGATGATTGCAAAGTGATATGTGAATTGGTGAATCCAGCCACAACTGATGGATTTGGTGAAGTTGAAATTGTCATGAAATTGACAATGAGAACATGCATGCTCGGATATCCCACAATAGTGTGGATGAACATTATATTGATGGTATGTGTGGTTTCCTTTTTGAAACAGGGATTGATTGTGACAATATGGTAAGTGCAATGTTTGATGAAACATTGAAGGTTGAAGCTGTCATTATAGCATCAAGATATGAAGTAGTTGGAATTTCTCATGAAGCAGTATGTCATCTAACTGTAGTTGATGATCAAGAACAAGATAAAGTGATAGAAGAGTTTTTGATGAGAATATCCAATAACAACATAATAGTGGAAGACAACCTCCTTGCAGCTGAAAAGAAGTCAGATGTAGAGCGGGAGGCTCTCATTAAAGACAGTCATATGAAAGATGTTTTTAACATTGTTTTTGAATATGCAGGTGTTCAAAATAGCATGGGAGTAGAAGTTGAAAGCAAGATTGTTAATAAATTTGATGCAGATTTCAAGCTCATTGAAGAATGGATTTAGAAACCAATAGGACAAATTGATGTGAGTCTTAAAGAAGCAGCTGGAATAAAAAAATTGAATGAAATGGTGAATATTGATCTTAAGTGTTTAGATTACAAGAAAAAAGCAGCAGTACCTGATGATGAAAGTGAAAAGAATGATATAAAAAAAAATATGAATGCATTGAAACCATTATTTAAGATGAAATATTATGGCAATAGGCCATGGTTGAACGAATGTTTTAAGAGGAAGGTGTAGTAGACAAGATGAGATTGTGTTTCGACATGAATTCAAGAAGAGTCAAAGAAAAATTACAGTAGCAGGAAGTAAAGAAATATGGAGCCTACAACAAGCAACCGTAACAGAGAATGAAGAAATTTCGAGGATATAGATTTGGGAAGAAGAGAAAAAGAAAATGCAAAATTGTGAAAGTCTTGAGTCATTGTAATCCTAGCTGAGACATAGACTAGTAGGCATGTTTGAGTGATAATCGAGTCAAGTTAAGTTATGTTGAGTCATACATTCGTAATTAAGGGGCAATGTTAGAAATAGTAATTACTCTCGCATGTGGAGTTGACTAAACATAGAGAGTCAGTTAACTGAGTGATTGAGTGTTGAGTCAAGTAGAGTTAAGTGATAGATGACTTTGAGGTTGTCATTGCATGTGGTTGCATGTCAAGATATTTTAGGCAAGTAGCTAGTTGGAATAGGATAAATACTCTCCACCGAGTTTATTGTAAGCATCATGTTTTGTGTGATCAATAGAAGAGCAATAAGCTTGTATTTGATCTGTGAATAATTCATGTTTTGTCTCCTCTGCCTTTCCAACGGGTCCTAGCTTACACGAATTCATTTATGAGTAATCATCAGTATAATCTCTACAATTATTACAACGATACAATGGATGCAGTCATCCCAAATAATAGTCTCCATAATATGGGTTTCTTTCAAAGCCTTCAAGAATGTGTCTTTTCACTTGAATCTCAAATCCAGTTCTATCTTTCAAATGTGATCTCCTACCCTAAAACATCACTTCGCTTTCATGTAAGATGCTTCATACGAGAGCCCGCTTAATGCAATTCTCCCATCTCTCACAAGGAGCCTATTTTTTACATTTTTAGAGATTTACATTATGGTTACAAGTAAAAATATAGCTTCAATGTTGGCAGCATTGAAATAAAGAATTTGGTGACGAGAATTGTCATTGAAATAGTGAATTTGTAACAACAACCCAAATGTGTGATAAGTTCCTAGGTTTCCAATTTCACTACCTATACTGGAAATTGCCTACTACTCTCAGGTTCATTGGGTAGCTAATAATGTTTTCCATATCATTATATGGAGAAGGTGGTGGAGCTGATTGGGAGAATAGAAGATACAATATTACATTGTAAAATTTATGCCTTCATCTTATAAAATATGTCTATTCATGTCAATATATTTGATTGATTAAATCCAGTATTACTTTGATAGAGTGTAAGATAATCAATCTAGAGAAACAAATAACACTAAAAGCACTATAAGTGTTGACATCAGATTTGAATTTCAACAGTACACAAGCTAATGCTAATATACATTTAGAAATTTTATTAAGCATGAACAAAACAACATAATCAAAGCATGGAAAATTTGAACTGGAGCCACATAATTTCCCATATATTTTGTGGTAATGTAAAACTCTATAGTAGATGATTCAAAAATTCTTGAAAATATCAATTAAAATCTTGTCCAGGAGTGTAGGAGTGCAGAGGTGCATAGGAAGCAGAATGAATGTCTCCTCCACCCACTGCATAATGAAAGAGTAGACATGGCTTGAATTGTAACAACAAGACAACGTGAATTGACATATGAAATTTTAGACAATTTTGGGAAGTTATGTGGCATTACTATCACAATAACTAATATTCAAAAAATTTGCATTACTAGAATATCAAAAAGCCTCATACCCTTTGGCACAATATTGTTGTTGAAAATGATATGCATAAATTTTTTTATGTAGTAGTAATTCGCTTTTTTTTACCGTTGAATCTATGAAGTTTGGGAAATTGAATATATAAAAATAAAGCTATTTGTGGCACCATAAAGAGGATCTATTCAAGAAATTCCAAGCTTAGTAATGAATCCATAGCTCCACCCACATACAAGAGACCCCGCATGACCAGCTCTTACCCTTGATAGTGTCCATCTAGGAATTTCAAAGACAATATTTATAGATGTAGGCGCTCAGTAGAGAGCTACTTTAAGGCCAAGGTAGTGTCAATGGAATAATTACCAAAGACATATTTGTTGTTAAAGTATGAAAGATTTGGAGCAGAAGCCTCTTCTCAATATTCTCAACAGCTAAATGAGATCGCATAGGGGATAGTAGTAATTAATGACTCGAGTGAAACTCTCAACTAAACTTACCTAAATTGTACTAAATTCAAACAGACTATGACACCTTCTTTTACAACTATGATACCTAGTAGGTGATTGGAATTAGTTTAGACTCCAACATTCCCCCTTAATTAAAGCCACAAAAATTTAACTAAGATTATTGCTAGTCTAAGTCCCAGCTAGACTTACAATTAAAAAAAAATTACATTAGGTAAGTTTCCTTTTCTTTATCTTCTCTTCCAAACCTTGTACCTTGTGAATTGCTTTAGATTTTTCTTTTTGTTGTAGACTTCAAATTTCAGACTCTTTATTTTATGGTGCAACTCTTCCATTGTTCCAAGTTTTCTATGTATTTCCTTGACTTCTTTAAACAAAATCTTCTATGTGGACTATTTACACATGTCATATTTTGTTGTGTGCTTTTCATCATCAACATTCTACTGCAACATCAATCTATAGTAAAAAATTATCTCCTCGGGACTGTAATACATGAAAATTTCATTAATGTTTACATCATCCATGTTGTCTTCAACATTCATTTATGCAGCTTCTATGCATACCTTATCAAAACATGGTGTTGCAAGCCATGATTCAAGAAAATTTAACTGTTCTTCATAGTCATGTTGTTTACCTGCACACTAAAAACCAATTTTCGGATTAAAAAACTTTGCATAACCATATCAATTTTTTTCTTTCTACTCTGCAATTAGAGATTTCTCTTCTTGTGCTTCCTCCTCTGCCTCTGTTTCTTCCACTTCTTTACTAAATTTTGTTGCTTCAAAGAGGTTTTATTTCACTTGGTATTCAGACCCAAGTGGGATTCTCTCACCAAATAATAATTTATCAATGACTTGTTTTTGTTGCGTCATATGTAACCATTAGTCGTTACCTAACTAGTCTTCATCAAATTAAACATCAGTAAATTGAAATGAGGGATTCACCATAACACTGGATGCTCCAATGGAAGCTTCATTATCATCAGAAAGTATTGTTGCTGGATTCACCAAATAATCATCCACTTGTGGAAATGTAAAGTGGGATTCATGAGAATTTACGTGCTCCTTCCATACTTCTTCCACAAATTCTTCATAGTCATCATCCACTTATGGATATGCACAGTGGGATTCATGAGCATTTATGTGCTCTTTCTCTGCTGCTAGTATCACAACATCATCATTGTCATCCAATATCAAGTGATATTCAAAAAAATCTTCATCTTCAACTCGGTTACTCCCCCCAACACGAAAAATTGTTTCAAGGGTATCCCAATCCTCCTTGATTGTATTTTCAATTGCAATCAAGGGAAGCATTTTTTCATCTAAGCATTATTTATGCTTTTCAATGTGAAGGCATTCTCTTCGCTTTCTTGTTCCAGCTCCTTGAAATAGATCTCAAATAGCTTATGTTGTTGCTTTAACTTTCTAATATTCTTGGCTTTTCCTAGTTGTTGACTGTTGGTAGAATGCATCTGAATGATAAAGTCGACTTGCAAACATAATGGATATGTGCAGTGGCTCAATCCTTCTCCACACTTTTGTTGTGTTATTGTTCCACAACGAATTTCTTCTGACCTTTTTTTAAATACTTTTCAAACAAATCGTTTTTGTAATAAAATAGAAGGCCTTTCAAATATGGACAATACCATTTTGAACAAGACCTGTTTAAAAAAAAAGATATACATGCAGCCTTTTAATTTTTTTTACATAAGTCCTTTAAGCTCTTTAAAATTTCAACAACACCCATTTTTAAAAATCTCATTTTTCAGTTTTGAAAAAGGAACTTACGCATATCACAAATCACTTCATGTTAAAATTTGGTGATAGAATTACAACTGCTCAAGAAATTTTAAACTAAATCAAGAGGCACAACTTTACTCTACTAATATGCAGAATTCAATTCACAATCTAGAAATACAATATCTGACATGCAATAAGAAATATCACAGATACACATTATTTTTTCTAGGGGAACCCAACTGGGAAAAACCCCTCAAGCCTCTTTGCATTCATCAGATGAATAAAGATGTATTACAATTACTAGCTCACTTTGAGCTCAACCTACAAGTGAATGACCTCTCTCACTTGTCAATAAGAAGTTTTGGCCGATACTTGTTCAATTTCTTTGTCTTCTTGAGCCTTTAATTTCTTACATACTTCCTAGAGAATTATCCACTATTTTTAAAGAATTTTCCTCTAATTGACTACGTAATTACCAAGGTTTGATCATCTACATACATGCAACACCTGTACATTCAAAATAGTTTATAACCACTTGTTACACTTCCTTGGAATATGCACCACAGCTGGGAACTTGAATTGTCTACATGGACTAGTTGTTTTAGGTTGGTTCATTAGTTAGTTGGATGATCACTGAGTTAGATTGGTTTCCAACTGCACAACTGACCTTTAACTAGTTCCTTCAACTGTTAGAACTAGTTTAACTGAACGAAATTGGATATAACTTATCTGGATAAGTAAAATTTAGCAATCACACATAGTTAACTAAAATCCAATCCCTCTAAATCAAATTCACTGACATAACTAGGTGACAAGACCCATGTAACACAAGTTAATTGCATCCAATTTGTCTGCTGATGTGGGAATTCAAAATTTATCAATTTCAATGAGGTAAATTTAAATTGAGACTTTCTTGCTGCATTTTCAACACCCCCTCTCAACAACAAAGTGATTATAAACCACCCCTATCTTGCCCTGTAGAATTCAAACTTCCCTCTTGACAAGGCATTTTTAAAGATATCAAAATCTTACTCATCTATTAGAATGTACTGTAGCAATATTATCCACCTTTGCACACAGTGTCGTAAATGATGATGTTATATATCTATATGCTTCGATCGATTGTGAAATACTCGATTCTCATAGAGATTCATGCAACTTTTTTTATCATAATTGATCACAGTTGGATCATCATCTTACCAAAGAGACCCAAAGTATCTTTCTCATTCAGATCACCTCACATGTTGCATGAGTTTCATCCATGTATTATGCTTCTGTTGAGCTGATCGCCACAAATATTTGCTTCGTGTGGTACTAGGAAACTGTTACATACCAGAAATTAAAAGTTCCACTTGATGTACTCTTTCATATGGATGTAATCACTGCCCAATATGCATCTACGAAGCCACACAACTTTACTCCCCCTGTCCATCTATACCATAATCCATACTAGGGAGTTCCTTTGGGGTACTGTAAAACATGCTTATTTTCCTTCCAATATAATCTGGTTGCCTAGCAATAACTTACCTTAGCTAGTTGATTGCATAGCATATATCTAGTCATGTGTTCACAATATACATTAGTGAACCCACTAACTACCAGTAAATGGTAGCATCCACCTCTTCACTTGATGTCGCATTCTCCTTCCTCTAGTTGGTCGCTAGAGGTGTCTCCATGGGATTACAAATCTCATGAGATATCTATAGTATATCGTTGACATACATTCCTTGAAAAGCAAACAATTTCGCATTGCCTTGCCATACTTCCAACACAAGGAAGTAGTGCATGAGACCCATGTCTTTCATCTCAAATTCCCTTGCAAGGTCCTCCATAAAAGAGTTGATCAATTGTTCATCACATGTTAGTATTAAATCATAAACATATAAAAAAATGATAAGAAGTTTACCTTCTACCAAAATATGATAGAGATTTTTATCCACCTCAATTTTGGTGAAGCCCAAACTAGTGAGATAATTGTTGATCCTAGTGTACCAAGCATGAGGTGCCTTTTTGAAATCATACAATGATTTCTCTAGTCTACACACATGAGACTACCGATCAGGGAAAATTTTAATGATGGATATTTGTCTTAAATATTAGTAACCTTGGTGAATCTTACCAATCCCTAATATGGAAAATATAACATGCTTGGTAATATTTTAGTAAAAATATTCAAACTTCTAGCGATTTTGTATTGTCTCTATAAAATTTTGGCAATTTTTAAGGTAAAATATTTTTTTCTTATAAAATTTTGGCGAATCATTTTTAGGAAAAAATGGGATTTGGTGAATCCTTTTTTTGAAAAACCATGGAAAATTAGCCCATCTTCGAATATTAGCCCCTAAAATATTTCATGCTACCGATCAAATGTCTCAAAGCTTTTTGGTTGCTCGATGCAAACCTCCTCCTCTATAACACCATTGAGGAATATTGTTTTTACATCCATCTGGTAGATCTTACACCCCATCTATGCAACCAGTGGAAGAATTGATCTAATGGATGAGTACCTTGCTACAAGAACAAAGGTTTACTCATAGTTAATTCCCTCAACTTGAGAGAATCCCTTGGACACAAATTTGGCCTTATACTTCTCTATGATTTTTTTTGTTGCATGCTTAACCTTGGAGATCCATCTTGAACCTACAAATGATTTATTTTCTAGCCTTGGGACCACTTCTCAAACAAAGTTCTTTACAATGGATTCATAATCTTCCATTATTGCATCAACCCAAAGAGGTTTCTCAATTTCTTCCTCTAAAGAGGATGGCTGAGTCTCTACAAGCTCAGTCATTAGAGCCATGTAGCCAGTGTACCTCCCAGCTGACCTCCTTTTCCCACGAAAATTTGAAGGATCCCCCACATTCTCCCTTGCGTCCTACACTAATATATCATATTCCCTAATCCTTTTTCTCACTTCTATGGATTATTCTTCTTGAGTGGATGTCTCGATTCTTTGATTCTCAATTTTTGGTTGTTCCACAACTTCTTGAGGCTTCTCCTTTGTGGATAAATGCTCATGTTCTGGTGGGATCTGAAGATCCCTCTCAAGAGCACACTACATCACTTTTTCCTCATCAAAATTTACATCCCTTAGCACAACTATCATTATGAGGGAAGGTAAGTACACAAAATAATTATCTGGATTTTTGGTGTAACCCACAAAAACACCTAACTCTGATGTTGGCTCAAGCTTCTTTCTCGAATATTTCGAGACATGGCAATAAACAAAGGCTCCAACAATCCTGAAGTGAGGCACATTCGACTTTCTCCAAGGGAAAACCTCCTATGGTGTATTCATACAAAGAATCCAATGAAGACCATGATTTTGTAAGTCAACTACATTGTTACATGCCTTTGCCCAAAAATGTAGTGGTAGGCCTTCATCATGTAGCATAACTCTCACAGCTCCAACAATGCTCAGGTTATTTCTCTTAGCTACACCATTTTGCTGTGGGTTGTGGGCTGATTTCAACTCTCTTCAAATTCTTTCTTTGACACTGAACTACTTAATGTCATCTAAAACATACTCACTTCCATTACCACTCCTAAGAGCTTCACGTTCTTGTTGGTCTCTTTCTCAACTAGTGCCTTGAGCTCTACAAATTTTGAGAATATCTAATCCTTATTCCACCTAAATAAGATTAAACACTTTCTTGAGAAGTCAGCAACAAAAATAACATAGTATTTGTGTGTGGAAATGGAGGTTGTTGAGAAAGGTCCACAAACATCAGAGTGGACTCTCTCCAAGATTTTGATGTGCTTTTTTATCTCAATCATGGAATTTGTATTCCACATACTTCCCCAAGGTACAACCTTTTTAGACATCCTGCTACTCAACTGCTCCATTAGGGAGGATAGTAGTTATTTGTTGCATAATTTCCAACCATGATGCAAATGGTCTAACTTCATGTGCCAAAGTTCACTGACATCATGCCTCTACACTTTCTCTTCCTTATTACTTAATACAACACAATATTCCAGACCCAACTTGTACAAGTTTGTCACATGAACCTCGATCTACTTTACTTGTCCAGTGTCTATGTGTCTTAAGAATGATTTCACTTTGCTAAAGGTCACATCATAAGCACGATCTTTGAAAAATGCTACATAGATGAGATTATTCTTTAGGCCTAGTAAAAACATGATATATTTGAGGCAAAGAGGAGATCTTGAATCCCTCTGAAAGGTTTTTGTAGCAATCCCGATAGCACTGTACCTTTTGTTATCCCCAATATTAATATACATCTGGAGATATTGCTCATGCAGGTCATTGAAAAACTCTAAAAACCCTGTCACGTGGAATGAGGCACGAGATTCCAAGTACCACACACTCCCCATCATAGTGTTTGCTATGGATGTGATAAGGATGAAGTCTAGCACAAACTGTGAAGCCAATTCCTCACTTGCTGCTCCTTCTAAGTTCATCTTTCTAGACTTTACATGTGGACACTTTGTAGCATAGTGCCCAAATTCATGATAATTGAAGTATTTTATTTTTTACAAGTCTTTTATCTTCCCCCTTGGCTGGATTCTAGTTTGGTTTGAGATTTATTCCCTTTCCAGCCAATGAAAGATTGTCTTCATCCTTGCCCTTGGATGACATTCCATCTCTGGTATTCCATCTGATCCCTTATTGTACCAAATCAGACCACAAGAATTCCTAATTTGTTAAGTTATCCCTCTCATTCACCAAGTCCTATTAGTTATTCTAGCTTTTTGGAATGCCTGGAAAAGCTATGCTGATGAGGTCATCTTATCCAACATTCATACCAACCCCTCCAGTCTCATTAAGAACATGTGTATATCTATTGAGATACAGTGGAATAGTGTCATTCTCTACATATTTATATTTTGAAGTTTGTCTTTGAGGGAGATTTTCTTATGGTCATTGTGATTTTTGAATAGATCTATTAGTCCCTACCAGTTTGCAAAAGGAGGTTCTTTCCCATGGATATTTGAGACAATATGGTCTCACTCTCCCTCTAAGATTATTCTCCTCACGTTGGATACATATTTCTTCCATTGTCATAAGTTCTAGGCAACCACTAATGTTAGTTTCGTAATATATGTCTTGACATTTTCTAGCAATCCGTTGTTATCAAACACCACCTCCATGCATTCCTTCCATGCAATAAAATTAAATCTTTCTTCCAAGGCATAATCTAACATCAACACATTGAAGGTCATCTTCCCAACTATGAAGAGATCATGCGACACTGAAGCTGCAAATTTGAACCTCCTTAGGAACAACTTCAAAATTCCTATTCTAGTGTGAATCCTGCTTTCATACCATGTAGAAATTTGGTGGGAGAATTACAACTTCTTAAGAAATTTTAATCTAAATAAAGAGACACAATTCTACTCTACTAATCCGTGTAATTCAATTCACAATATAGAACAACATTTTTAGACATACAATAAGAAATAACACACATGCACACTATTTTTTTAGGGGATCCCAGCTGGCTAAAACTCCTCAAGCCTCTTTGCATTAATCAGATGAATTGAGACGTATAACAATTTCTAGCTCAGTATGAGCTTAACCTACAAGTCAATAACATATCTCTTTGCTCAATGAGACATTCTAAACCATACTTAGTCAATTTCTTCCTCTACTCGAGCCCCTATTTCCTTGCGCAATTCCTAGAGATATAACCCCCATTTTTTAGGAATTTCCCTGCAATTGATTATGCAATTCCCAAAATTTGATCATCTTCCTGCATGCAACACATGTACACTCAAACTAGATTACAAATGCTTGTTACATTGCCTTGAAATCTCCACCACAATTGGGAACTCAAATTCTCCACATGCACTAGCTATTTTAGGCTAATTGATCAGTTAACTAGAGATCACTGAGTTAGACTATTGTCCCAATGCACAATTGGCCTTCAACTAGTTCCTCCAAATGTTAGAACTATTTTAATTTAACTCACCTCGATATAAATGAACTGGATTACTAAAATTTAATAACTGAACTCCAAGCCTTCTAAGTCGAATTCACTGAGCTAAATCGATGAAAAGAGCCATGTCACATATGCTAAAAGAATCCAAGTTTTTTACTGATGTGGAAATTTGAATTTTCTCAATTTGACTAAGGAAAAATAAAATTGAAACCTTCTTGCTACATTTTTCAACACTTCATAAGTATAAAAAATTTAACAATGCCCTTTAAAAATGCCTTTGAAATTTTCACAATTCCTCTTTTGTAAAAATCACAGTAGCCATTTTAAAAAGATGTGATTGGAGCCCCTTTTAAAAACATTAAACAAAACCTTTTTAAAAGTTATATCATAGCCCTATGTTCATCTAAAATATTAAAACAAAATAGCTCGTTTTGAAGTTGATACAGGCATAAATATCCTTGTCCATACTTTTAAAATGTGTTGCATGCTAAAATGTTATATTGCTATCACACTTTTCTTCACACAAGTATGTGTATAATCACTCTTACGACATAAAAAGATTGTGATCAATTACTGAACTAGCCAATTTCTTAAGTTTTTTTCTTCATTGCACTTGATCTCTCTGTAGGGGTGCAATGGTCACTTTGAGATATTTAAAAAAAAGAAAATCAGCTAGCTGCCTTGCAATGTGGATTCTCTTTTTCCTTGGTGGCCACTTCATGAATTTAAAAAAAAAAATGTTCTTCTCTTTCAACAGAAAACAATAATTTGTCTCTTGCCTTTCACTGGCTTTCCCACATGCTTCTTCAAACAACAAAGGCTTCTCATGACTACCTCACATTCTCTCACATTATCTATTGCTCTCTCAAGGAGTGTTATGTAGATCAATCTCTGATGTCATTTAGAGAATGAAAAGAGGTTTTTTTTTTCACTTGGTCTTCAGTCCCAGGTGCGCTTCTTTCACCAAATAACAATTTATCAATGAGATTTTCTTGTTTCATCTTATGAAACCATACATCATTAGCCAACTAGTCTTCACGAAACTTAACATCATTAGAAAACTAGTCTTCATCAAACTGAACATTAGAAAATTGAATTGTTGGATTCACCACAATACTGACTGCTCCAATGGAAGGTTCATTGTCATCAACAAGCACTATTGTTGGATTCACCAAAGCATCATCCACTTGTGCCTATGAAAAGTTGGATTCATGAGCATTTATGTGCTCTTTCTTTTCTTCTTCTACAAATTCTTCACAGTCATCATCCACTTGTGGCTATGCATAGTGGGATTCATGAGCATTTGTGTGCTCTTTCTCTGCTACTCATATCACAACATCATCATTTTCATCCACTATCAAGCGGTTCTCACCCAACTCTTCATATTCAATTGGGTTGCTCCCCTTTACACCAAAACACCTTTCAACGGTATCCCAACCCTGCTTGGATGTCTTTACATCTACATTTAGGGGAAGAATATTTTCATATATGCATTCTTTTATACATTTCAATGTGAAGACATTATTTTGCCTGTTGTATTCCAAATATTTGAAATATAACTCAAAAACCTCATGTTCTTGCTCTGAATTTATAAGCCTCTTATATTTTCCCATTTGTTGAGTGTTGGTAGAATGTGTCTCAACACTCAAATTGACTTGCACACATAATGGCTACATGGAGTAGATCAATCCCTTTCAATAGTTATGTTGTGTTTTTGTTTCACAATGAATTTCTTTGCCATTTTTTTTATACTTTTCAAACAAAGACTTTTTTTAATAAAAGGGAAGAACTTTCAAATATGGACAATACATTTTTGAGAAAGCGTTGTTTAAAAAAAAAAAAAAAATTACATGCAACCTTTTAAAAAAAATTACATAAGTCCTTTAAGTTCCTTAAAATTTCAACAACACCCATTTTAAAAAAACCCATTTTTCTTTTTTGAGAAAGGAACTTACACATATCTGAAATCTCTTCATAAGTATGAAAATTTTATCAATCCCCTTTAAGATGGTCTTTGAAATTTTGGCAATGCCTTTTTGTAAAAATTGCATGAACCATTTTAAAACAATGTGATTGGAGCCCTTTTAAAAACATTAAACGAATCCCTTTTAAAAATTATACTCTATCCCTATGTGCATTCAACATATTAAAAAAAAAAACATTCTAAAGTAAATAGAAGCATTAATGCCTTTGTTCATACTTTTCAAACTTCGTGCTTGCGTTGCAAACCTTAAGAACAAAATTCTCTCCTTTTTAGCACAACTATGTTGTGTTCTATAGTGTTATCTTTTCATCGCACTTTTCTTCACACAAGACTGTGTATCATCACTCTTACAAAATAGAAATAGTGCGATGAATCGATGAGCTGGAAAATTTTGTAAGTTTTGGCCTTCATTGCACTTGCTTTCTTTGTGGGGGTGTGATGGTCACTTTGCAAAATAGAAAGAAAAAAAATTAGTTGCCTAACTTGTAGCGTGGCTTCTCTTTAACCTGGGTTACCACTTTATGAAATAAACAAAAACCCATGTCATTCTCATCCAATGAAAAATAACAATCTTAGCTTTCACTAGCTTGCTCGTAGGCTTCTTCAAACAACGAATGCTTCCCATGACTGTGTCAAATTTTATCACGATTTCTGTTGCTCTCTCAATGAGTCTTATGCAGACTGAGCTCTGATACCATGTTAGACAATGAAAATAGGTTTTCTTTCAGTTGGTTTTCATACCCAAGTGGACTTCTTTCACCAAATAACATTTTATCAATGAGATGTTTTTGGTGTTTCATATGCAACCACTCATCATTAGCCGACCAATCTTTAGTTTTTTTTGGAGAAAATAATTCCAACCACCTACTAGGTGTCATAACTATGAAACCAAGTGTCATAGTTACTTTGGATTTAGTCCAATTTAGTTAATTTTAGTTGAGAGTTTCACTGTAGTCATTAATTACTAATGTCTCCTATTCAATCTTATTAAATTATTGAGAATATTGAGAAGAGAATTTTACTGCACATCTTTCATTCATAAATAGTTGCCAAAGTCGAAACTGTAACTTAGGAGCATTGCACATTTCTCCCATATTTTTGGCAAAAGAAGAGTGAATTTCAAGAAAATTTCTCAACTCAGATCTTATATATTCTTGCATTTTTCTAGTGAATCAAGGGTACCTTCAAATGAATTACTGAAATTCTTAATATTGATATCCCTCATCTTCTTATAGATCCAAGATATATCTTGAATGCTAGAAATAATTTATTAAGATGGGGTATTAAATGTAATGTCTCTTGAAAAGTACAATCTTCATATAAATCATACAAGCCCTACATTTGAAATGAAAATATGGGGTTGTGCAGGGTTTCTAAGAGATAATGTCATTAAATTTTAAAGACATTTGAAGGAATTTGGATACGTTATTCCTGAAATTCACTCTTGTCGCCAACATGTTTGAAGAGGGTAAGAAGAGAAATGTTTGAAGAGGGTATGAAGAGAAGGCATACGTATAAACAATTGAACACCAATAAAGTTTATACAATGTGCATATTGCGGAGGAATAATGCTTCCTTCACACTTTGTACAATGTATCTCACTTTTGTATGGGTTAAAATCCGAGTAGAACATCCTTTAATAGCCTGAGTAAAGTTATAACTTCCACTTTTGTACTAGGTGAGTGATATATGCAATATATGGTTTGATCTCAATTACATGATGATTTTTATTCATGTATTTGTAAATATTAGCCTATGAAGATAAGTGGGGATTATTATTAAAATCTCTACGAATTCGTTTTTGATACTTGCGACTTTTACTATTCTAACTTTTATATGTGTATCACATGAAATCATATGTGTAAGCCTCACGTGAAATAAAATATAGATAAATATTATTAATGAAATCAAAGGATGCCAAGAAATACATGCTTAAGGTGTTTTATTATAGTTAAAATAGTTGTGATGTGGTCTGAACACCAATAATGTTGATACATTATGCAAAGTGTGGAGGTGCAGGGCAAGAAAACTTCCTCTACACCTCTTCACTCCACACAAGTATCTCATTTTTGTGTTAGTTCAAATATAAATATCTAATTCTATATGTGTAACCCACTATGCCTACTTTTGTGAGAAATCCTTCAATAGCATCTGAATAAATTGAAATCAACCAAAAATATTACACCACTATAGAGCCCAATGAGCCCCACAAATGTTAGGGGCCTGCATTCCATTATATGTAACAAATATGATTTCGTCAAATGTCCTAGCTAGAAAGAAAGCCTTCTCAAATCATTATTTGAAGGGGAAAACCAATTAAAATACGCAAATTCATTCAAGTCTTGGTTTGCAAGAACAATCCTTGCTAATGAATGATGAGGACATGCTTGTTGATTCATGTAAGTGTGATCAGACAAAGCTATCAAGGTTTATAATACTAACAACTCCCTTCAGTCTCCATCTAGGAATTTCAAAGACAATATACAAATGTAGGATCTAGGTAAAGCACTAGTTTAAGCCCAAGGCAGTGTCAAAAAATGGATTTCTCTTAAGAACTTTCATACTATGTTGTTTCACTTGAATACCAAACCCAGTGCTATCTGAAAAATGTGATTTCCTTCACTATATCATCACTTAACTTCCATGTAAGTCACTTCATACAAGGTCATGCTCACTGCAGTATTCCCATCTCTTGTAGGAAGCTTGCTTTTGACAATTGTAGAGATTTTGATTACAGTTACAAGGAAAGAGATGGCTTCACTGTTGGAAGCATTGAAATAAATAATTTGGTGATGACAACTATCATTGAAACAATGAATTTGTAACCACACCTCAAATGAACAATTAGTTCCTAGCTTTATGATTTTGCTACCTAAACCCAAAGGATTCTTACCAATCTTACGTTAGTTGATTAGATAATAAGTACATCCATATTGTTATATGCAGGAGGAGGTGCAGTTGATTGGGAGCATAGAAGATACAATATTACATTATAAAGCTTGTGCTTTCATCTTATAAAATATGTGCATTAATGTGATCTAGTTGATTGATTATATTTGGTATCACTTCGACAAACTGTAAGATAATCAATCTAGAGAAACAAACAATGCTAAAAGAACTATAAGTGTTGGCTTCATATTTGAATTTGGACACTACACAATGTAACATGAATATATGTTTAGAAAATTGATTAAACATGAACAAAATAACATAATGCAATCATGGAAAATTTGAACCTAAGCCACATAGTTGCCCATATATTTTGTGGTTGTGTAAAACTTATTATAGGGCAATATTCCCATAACTTTATATAATAACAATTAAAATCTTGTGTGGGAATGTGAGGAAGCACAATGAAATTCTCGTCTGTACACTACACAATGAAATCATAGACATAATACAATCAAAATTGGAATATTCAACATTTTCCATAAACTTTGGTTAAAATCGTAAAAGCTCGAAAAAGTAATTGATAGTCAACAAAATTTGACTGTAAGGCAACTGTTATAGTCCCTAGAAAGGAAAGGACTAATAACATAGATTTGAATGTGGCTGTGGAATTACAATGTAGGGTCCACTTAATCTTATGAGAAGGAATGTTATTTAAATAATCACATCCTACATCCAAATCCAAACTTTTTGCTCAAATTTATTCAAGGTGTTACTCTGCAAGGTATTGTGGAATTTTAAGGTTGCACATTTAATTTAATCTAAATTTTATATCAGATATCAGTATATTTAGATAAATAAATGTATGGAAGTTATAGAAATAATTTCCTAGTAACAATATTTTACAACATTAGACATATGTCAATAGAGCCATAAAATTATAAAGCTAATTATGTCGAGATGTTCTTTTAAGGGTGGGTTCACTTTATAGACTTCATCATATGTCAGCTACCAATGAGAAAGTGCCACATATACTTACTAGACATGCCATCTTCGATGCCCTAGGTGACAAATATATGGGCAATCTCATGGAAAAATTCCTAACATAGGGTTTGTGTGTGAGAAAGAGACATCAACAGGTAGCCACTTTTCCACTTGAGAGATCAACCAGTCGAGGAAGAAAATATTGGGGTTACATTGATATTATTATTTTTCATTCCATGACATCCACCTCATATGGAAACAACAACAACGACTATGTTTCTCATATCTTCATTAACCATAGGGATCCTAACTGAATGAAAACCATAGTGAAATATCTCTACGATCTCCTTAAAGAAAACATATTGTGAGAGTTTCTAGACATAATGAATTGCAAAATGGAGTTTATAAATCCTCAAATCTAGAGTTCCATTTGAACAACCTCTATGCATATCATTATTTTCTCTCCAAGATATGCAGAGTCAAATTGAGCTCCTCCTCATGTTTGAGTCGATGCCCACTATTATTATAATTTTCTATGGTGTCAAGCCTTAACATATTTTATGGGGAACACAACATGAGAAAGGCATGTATGGTCAAGCTCTGCAAAGACTTGAGAAGAAGAGAACATACAATTCTCAACTACTATAATACTCCAATGCCATCCAAAATAGGAGGAATTTTCTCTCTAATGTTTCATACATAAAAGGTTTCGATATGGAGCTGTACAATGAATGAGTACAGCAACACTCCCTATTACTCCTACCTTTTAGCTTCTTGGATGGATACACAATTTACATTGTAGAAATTTTTGAATCATAATTTTACTTTAGCAATGCACAACAACTCCTTAATAGGTCATGGAAGGAGTGTTGAAAAAAGTTACAAGAACACTATATGTGTCTAGATATCCAACTAGAGTACAAAAAATTATAATCGAGGGTTACCTGCCTAAAACTTTACCAAATGAGCTCTACCATCTGCAGTTGTTGAAACACTTAGAACTATAGCACTGTGAACGTAAAATTTACTTTCTATATTTGTATTCCTATATAAAAATGGATTGCCTACCAATTTTTTTAGGAACTGAATGACCCCTTTTGAAGTAGAGTCCCTGTCAAATTCCTTTGGGATCTTAACATAGTTGTAGTAGTTTACCTTGTAACTTCATTTAGGCTTTCTATTTTCAACATGATTCCAGATTCATTTGGATACCTAATGAATCTCCAAAAAGTTGACTTGTTTACATGCTCTAGTTTGCAAGTGCTTCTAGATTCATTTGGGAACCTCACGAATCTCCAAATTATTGGCATTTCCTAGTGCTCTAGTTCGTACGTGCTTCTAGATTCATTTGGGAACTTGAAAAATATCCAAACTATTGACCTATCTAGGTGTTTTGGTTTGTATGTGCTTCCAAATTCATTTCGGAACTTGATGAATCTCCAAACTATTTTCTTGTCCCACTACTCTAGTATGCATTTGATTCCTTATTCATTTGGGAAATTGACGAATATTTGAGCTATTGAAATATACAGGTGCTCTAGTTTGTAGGTTATTCTAGATTAATTTGGGAACTTGATGAATCTCCAAGCTATTAACTTTTTTTCGTGTACTACTCTACAAGGGTTTCCAGATTCATTAGGGAACTTAATACAACTTAATGATATAGATATTGGCATATTGACCTCCAACGAAGTCTTTGAAAATATGCACACATTTAAAATCTTACATATCTGAGATTGGGAGAAAATATTTAAATGTTGAAGTCTCATTGATTTCCAACAAAATGAAGTATTTCCTCTCCAATTTGAAAATCCACAATTTTTCATGTTCTTGTGAGAAATGTATTTGTTACTATGTTATCGCAAGGTAGTTTCCTAGTGCCATGGAAAACCTACTTCATTTGAAATTAACCTTGCCTGCAATTAATATACCACTGAATTGATGACAATGTAGTCAGACTTATTTTCTTACTCACATTTATAATTAACACATAAATTAGATTAAGGTGGAATCTTTCTATGAGGGCATCATCTACGAAGGTGGTAATTTTCTTGGACAACAAAAAATGGTCAGAATCCGACAATTGTTTTTTCAAAAAAACCGGAACGAGGAATGTTTGAATCATGTTTTTGATGGTGTAAATCGATTCAACACCATTAAAAACCACTGGGGCACCCAAAATGTTGAAGCTTGACAGCTATAACCTAGATTTACAAAATATTCTGCTCAATTTTATCAAAACCTTGCCAGATTTTCCATGATTTTTTGGGAAAATTTGAACCCTAGTTAGGCTACAGCTACTATAAGCACTATCATGATTTTACTCTGAAATTGAAATATTTTAAAGATGCAGTTTTTTCTATAAGTCTTTGCCCTTCATCAACTATAAATAAGAAAGTACCACATAGCATTACTAGACCTGCCACCTATTGAGGCCATATCTGGCAAATCTCTGGGCAACATCGTGGGAAAAATATTGACATGGAGTTCACGTGCCAGACATCATTACCTTTATGTATTAGTAGGAAAGATCCTAACACAAGAATGAGTGCAAAGGAGATGATCATGAATATGGACAAATTTATAGGACACTGGCCTCGTTTTTCTTTCAAGGTGAGTCTCTCAAAGTGTTTCACAAAAATAAAAACTAGTTTAAAAAAAAAAAAAATATAATGTATTTTTTTAAAATAATTTTTTATATAATTTATTTAAAATTTCAAATCAAATTAAAGAAACTATTTTGTGTATAATATTTCTAAAATTGCATCAGCAGTTCAAAAATGATCAGTGTTTAAAAAATATCTAATAGAATTGAAGAGATAGTAGTATTTTCATCACAATAGAATATATTTTCATCACTTTGCAATATTTAAAATTTTTCATAATATCAATTAATAAAAATATATATGAATTAGTTTCGGAATTTTTAATTACATTATATTTTTCAACATAATGCGATTATTTATATATATATATATATATATATATATATATATTTCAAAATAATAGCAGTATGTTGATATATATATATATATATATATATATATTAAAAAAATGAAAAATGAAAAATAATTTGTTAAAAACATATATTTAGATGAAATGATACATTAACTACAAGATTCATATTGATTAATGCAAAACCTTTTACTCATTAAAAGAAATAAACTTAATTTTAATTAATATAATTGTTTAATAGTGAAGGTTTGATTAATGGTAAATTTTTTCATGTTATCATCAAAGTAAAATTTAGAAAATATGAAAATAATAATCTAACATTTCTTCATTTGAAAAATATAGAGCATTTGCAATTGTTCTCCCTTTGTGGTATCAACTAAAGAAAAGTTCTTTTAGAAACTTAAAAGCCTAACATATGGCATTGAACTAATGAAGTTTGACATTACTTATGGTGCAGCACCTCCTTACATTATATTCATGGAATTTGCATTTATGAAATTTTATTATTTAGCAATTCTAATCTCAAGTCTTGGTTCTAAAAGTTGATTGTAGGGGAGGAGATGGGACTAACTAAGAATTCCACAGATAAGGAATGTGATCATAGATTTTCTCTTCACAGGTGTTACTCGAGAAGAGTATTGAAATTACTAGGATTTCTATTTACTTCAGTTAAGAGAAGGAAACCACAAAAGTAACAAACACCAACCTAACCAAGGAGTGTTTAACTTGTCAGGATTTTGATTCTCTTCATTAGGAGAAGTAAAACAGGAATGGAGCGAATACTAATATAATTAGTAACCCTCACAAAATCCCATGAAAATAATATGTGACTTTTTTGTATTGGAATTCATGCCTCGGTCATGAAACATACCTACATTATGAGAAGACAATTATCATACCCAACATGTAACCACTAATGGGAAATTATGAAAATACAATGATCAAACCCAACATGCCACCACAGATGGGAAATTTCTAATATAATAATATTGTCATGCATGATGGAATATTGTTGATATTTGAATCGAGGGTTTCTAGCCTCTAATTAATTTATGGGGCATACCTATTAAATTTTCCCAACCCATGATGGCAAGCTTCTATTTACTCAGTTGAAGCATCATTTCAATTAAATACAAAGTTTTTCTTATATAATAACAACACACTATCATTTTGTGATGAGCATATTTTGCACTAGATTATGTTATCTTATCGTACAAATATATGTAGTAGTCTTCTCTGTCGACAAGTTTCAATACTCAACCTTTAGTAAGCCAAATATATGGATGATCCTATTTCACATTGTGTAGACATTTTGAAAAAACACCTTTTTTGAATGTTTAGTCAGAACCGAAATCATTGAATGATTTCTACAAAGATAATTTTATAGGAAAAAATATTTGACCTCTTTTCACATATATACCATGATTTGTTGTGTGTGTTATATTAATACGAGTTAAGTAATTACACTGAAAGGTGTTTTCTCTGTAAGGTTGGGGTGAGCAGGAACTGTTCACCACAACCAATCACAAACCGTCATTTTTGTCCTCCTTTTTCCAATAAAATTCTCACATGTATTAAATTCAATTGCTATCTTTTGGTTGACTGCGATGTTGCCCACTCCAATAAAATATTCCTTTGAACAAATCAAAACCTAACAAAACATGTAGTTGTGCTTCACATTCACCTTATCAGGCCCGAAGGAGAGGCTACCAAAGAAAATCGCTCCCTATGCTTGATTTCCAGATGGATGGAAAAGGATTAATTTTTGGTCTAACTTGATGGCGGGACCGCAGGTTTTAGAGACAACTTCTCTAGTTTGCTGGCAAGTTCTTCAATATCTCGTTCTACTAGCCTTTCTTCTGATTCAAATGCATCAGTCATTAAACTTGGTAATTCATTTCCTTGAAAATCATACTGTTAAGCTCTATTCACAACCAGCGCTTTTCCAGAAATTCTTAAAAGAAATTTCAAGGGGCGGTCTTAAGCAACACAACAACCATATATATATACTACCTCATATATTCCCATGCATCCTCTTTTTATTGGCGATAGGTTAGATTTTACCATGCATAAAACTCAGATATAAAGGACGATGAATATATATAGGCTCCCGCTATTTATACAGTTCAATTGTCGCATACCCAACTCGGCTATCAATTCCACAGAGGTCTTCTGGCGCACAAAGCCTGAATATATAAACTACTGTTGTATATATATATCTCAGCTCTGGCTATTATTACCGGCGGCAGCTATATCTCTCCGCTTCCGATGCTGTTCGGTTCGATGCCCTTCAATGCCAATACAGCTGCAGAGGTGATTATACATAAAACGACATATAATTAATAGTTTAAACAACCCTTGTTACGTCTTTCAAGCTTCGGCCGCAAGCAAACATTCAACGCATCTTCAAATGGACTTTAAACCATACGCCCCCAATTCGTATACACTACAGAGATTTACTTATGGCAACGTTACCACGCACAAAGGCGCGTCTTCCTCAGATACACATCCCCTCCTGGGCTTGCCGCTTTCAGACATGTATATATATGCCTGTTATATATGTGCTTCAACCTTCAATTTTAACACAGAGTCTAACCATCGTAATTCCAGCTCAAAATAAACATGATATCCATCTTTTACAAACAGTTCCTCCATCTCGCGCCGAGATAGTCTCAATAACATAAGCTTGCAGCATAAATTTCAGTTCTAAAACAGGGATAGGAATTGTGTGAACTCTTGGAGAACCAGAGACACATGCGCAACCATAATTTAAACTGTATATCATAACGGAAGAAACCAATTCAATTATAAATGCACCATGATGGCGAATGAGGGACAAAACAAATCATTCCAACACACACACATAATTTTATTCCACGGTTTTTTATGAATATGTACATTACGGAGGACAGAATTGTCTTCCTCAGAGCGCATAGGTTTTTTCTTTAAAAATATGTTCAAGGCGCTCTTTCCTAAATTTTTTGCTTTTTGTTTTATGATCAAAATAGTCATTTTTATCCTTATCTTTTACAAAAGCCAGCTTTTCCCTTTTTCCCATAATGATTTAAAGCATGAAGCTTTATTTTCCCTCTTATCCTAATTTTAACTGAAAAACATAGAATTCTATTCCAAGTTTTTCTCCTAAACTATTTCCCCCATATCTTTTTATTTATAAAGGAATATTTACATAATCTTCTTTATTAAAATAACAAAATACTAAAATTATCACACCCCCCTTTTCATGGCCTTGATGCTCCCGCATCAGACTTCCAAGGTAGAAAAATTTCATGATCTCCTGATCATGTGTTCAGATCTATGGTTCCCTGGATCCCATATCTTGTGCTGCCATTTTCCACTTGTAATTGATGTTGTTGTTCTTCTCCAGGTCTCCACACTTTATGCTGCATCGCCGCACTGACTAAGCCTTCATAACCTTCTGCTTTCGCTGCTTCTCCTTTGTTTTACTGTTGTTGGCCTCTTCAAGGATACTATCGTCATCAGTTTTCTGATGTTTTCAATCTCTTGGTCCAATAAATCTCCTAGCTGTTGATTTCTTGCTGCCTGCTGACTTCTTGCCTCTATGCTGGTCTCTGTTCTGACAGCCACCCGATCATCCACACCCTCTTGTCTTCTGGAACAGAGAACTTCTTTTCCCTTCAATTGACTGTTCAACTGAGTCAAATGTTTCTCACCACCAGAAACAATACTTGCATTCATAGAACAATTTTTAAAATAAAAACCATAAGGCTTCAGTGCCTCTTCTGTTGCTGTCAATGTTGTCTCAACTGTCGCCATAACTGCTCTAACTGTCATTATAGATGTTGCTGCCTCCCAAACTTTCTGACCCTCTGCAACATTCTTTGGCTCACCACCTTCTTTGACAATCTCTGGTAATTGTCCAACATCATCTTGATTGATTTTTCCAATCAAAGCAAGTTCTTCAAACATTGTAGCCTCATTTTCTAACATTGTAGCAGTTCTCTCTTGTCTATTTAAGCAAGCCAACTCTTTATTGTCACCCAAGGAAACAAGTTTCTGCACAACTGTCTTATCCTCATTCTGCAACAGTTCTTCTTCCCTTAAGACCATTCCAAGTGATGGATTGTCTTCTTCATCACCTGCACTCACAAAACATTTGTTAAAATTAAAAACATAAGGCTGCTGTGCCTTATCTTCTTTTGGCAATAATTCAAGTGGTTGCTATGTTTTGTCCTTCTCTTCTGCCAGCATATCAGCATGCTGATCCGAATTCTTGACACTATCCATGATGCTTTCTTGCTCTTGTCCCTTGTATTGAACTTTTTCACTTGCAATCTCTCTGTCATATCTTGGATTCTCCAACCAGTACTCTAAGAATGCAATTTCCTTATAGCACTGTTGCAGCATTTCATCATCACTTACAGTCCCCGCATTCACACACAAACTGTCAGTTTGAAAATCACAGAGTTCAGAAATCTCAACTGTTGCTTCACTTGTTCGTGCTACAGACTGATCTACTTCTTCTGCATCCATAAGAACTTCTTCATGTGCTGTAACAACTTCACGAGATTGCATATCCTCCTCAGCCCTTATCATCTGCTCCAGGTATTCCTTTTTTCCAAGTAACAAAGTTCTTGAATTAGTCTTCTGTCCCGACTCATCTTCTTCTTGCAGAGGAAACAATGTATGATTGATGCCATCCTTCCCAAACTTGTAGGTGTTTCTCTTTCCATCATGCATGGCTCCTCTGTCATATTGCCAAGGCCTTCCAAGCAATATGTGACATACGTCCATAGGCATCACATCACAAACAATTTTGTCTTTGTACTTGCCCACTTGAAATTCCACCTCACACTGTTCACTTACCAACAGTTGATGTCCCTTTTGTAACCATGACACCTTATACGGTGTTGGATGCTTTGTTGTCTTCAGCTTCAATTTCTCCACTACTTCTGTAGAGACCAAATTATCAGTGCTGCCACTATCAACAACCATCTTGCAACATTTCCCTTGGACTTTTCATACTGTCCTGAATAAAGCTTTCCTTTGCGGCGGTTCAGCAGCCACCTCCCTCATTGGCTTAAGTAAGATTTTATGAATCACCAGAGATTCTCCTCTTTCTGGTGCATCTTCTTCTTCTGTTACCACTGTTGCTGGTGCTTCTTCTTCAGCTGGAGCAACAACTGCATTCCTCTGCTTTATGTCTGCATTCTCTGGGCACTCAAAAGCTCTGTGTCCCAGCTTGTTACATCTGTAACATCTTATCTCTCTGCCTCCTCCTCTGCCTCCTCTTCCTCTGGAAAAACTCCCTCTGCCTCTTGCATCACCTTCTCTGGGTGCATGCGGGGTTGAGCTACTGCTAGCTCCTTCTTTAGGTGCTGTAGATCCTCCTCTACCACCTTGACTTCCTTTTCCTTTGAAAGTCTCTTTCCCTCTGGCACACTGCTTCCTTATGAGTTTTTCCTCAACTTTCAGCGCTAGCTGATAAGCTTCCTCTATTGTTTTAGGAGACAAAAAATTGATCTCATCTTGAATGTCCATTCTAAGGCCATTCATGTATCTAGCCACCTTCTCATCTGTATCTTGGGCTTCACCAACTCTTATGCTTATTTTATAAAATTCTTCTGTATACTCTTTGACTGTTAAAGCTCTCTGTCTAAGATTTTGCATTTGTCTAAACAACATTTGCTGATAATTACTGGGCAAGAACTTACCTCTTAACTTTGTTACCATTCGGCTCCAGTTCTTGATTGGCTGCTTACCAAGTCTCTTCCTTTCCGCCTGCACGCCATCCCACCAGAGTGCTGCATGGCCCTTTAACTTGGTGACAGCAAACTTAACTTTCTTCTCATCTTCTGTTTCTTCGTAATCAAAGAATTTCTCCATGCTGTTGATCCAGTCGATCAATTCTTCTGGATTCAATCCTCCTTGATATACTGGTACTAATTGGTTCCATGGCCTGGCTATGGATTTTAACACTGACTGGAAGAATCTCATCTCAGGAGTAACCTGTACAGCTTCCTCCTCTTCAGCAGCTTCAACTTCAGGCTCACTGACATCTCCATCATCTATATTTCGACCTGTAGTTAAAGCATCCACTCTAGCTCGCATCTCCTCCATTGATTCAAATAATTCAGCATTTGCAGCAGGTCATCCTCTTCCACCATGTCCTCGTCCTCTTCCAACACTGAAGGCCATCCTTCTTCTGCTCCTGAGATTCAATTCAATGTCAGTCGTTGGATCTGATACCACTAATGATGGCGGGACTGTAGGTTTTAGAGACAACTTCTCTAGTTTGCCGGCAAGTTCTTCAATATCTCATTCTACTAGCCTTTCTTCTGATTCAAATGCATCAGTCATTAAACTTGGTAATTCATTTCCTTGAAAATCATACTGTTAAGCTCTATTCACAACCAGCGCTTTTCCAGAAATTCTTAAAAGAAATTTCAAGGGGCGGTCTTAAGCAACACAACAACCATATATATATACTACCTCATATATTCCCATGCATCCTCTTTTTATTGGCGATAGCTTAGATTTTACCGTGCATAAAACTCAGATATAAAGGACGATGAATATATATAGGCTCCCGCTATTTATACAGTTCAATTGTCGCATACCCAACTCGGCTATCAATTCCACAGAGGTCTTCTAGCGCACAAAGCCTGAATATATAAACTACTGTTGTATATATATATCTCAGCTCTGGCTATTATTACCGGCGGTAGCTATATCTCTCCACTTCCGATGCTGTTCGGTTCGATGCCCTTCAATGCCAATACAGCTGCAGAGGTGATTATACATAAAACGACATATAATTAATAGTTTAAACAACCCTTGTTACGTCTTTCAAGCTTCCGCCGCAAGCAAACATTCAACGCATCTTCAAATGGACTTTAAACCATACACCCCCAATTCGTATACACTACAGAGATTTACTTATGGCAACGTTACCACGCACAAAGGCGCGTCTTCCTCATGAACTGGCAGATACACATCCCCTCTTGCGCTGGCCGCTTTCAGACATGTATATATATGCCTGTTATATATGTGCTTCAACCTTCAATTTTAACACAGAGTCTAACCATCGTAATTCCAGCTCAAAATAAACATGATATCCATCTCTTACAAACAGTTCCTCCATCTCGCGCCGAGATAGTCTCAATAACATAAGCTTGCGGCATAAATTTCAGTTCTAAAACAGAGATAGGAATTGTGTGAACTCTTGGAGAACCAGAGACACATGCGCAACCATAATTTAAACTGTATATCATAACGGAAGAAACCAATTCAATTATAAATGCACCATGATGGCGAATGAGGGACAAAACAAATCATTCCAACACACACACATAATTTTATTCCACGGTTTTTTATGAATATGTACATTACAGAGGACAGAATTGTCTTCCTCAGAGCGCATAGGTTTCTTCTTTAAAAATATGCTCAAGGCGCTCTTTCCTAAATTTTTTGCTTTTTGTTTTATGATCAAAATAGTCATTTTTATCCTTATCTTTTACAAAAGCCAGCTTTTCCCTTTTTCCCATAATGATTTAAAGCATGAAGCTTTATTCTCCCTCTTATCCTAATTTTAACTGAAAAACATAGAATTCTATCCCAAGTTTTTCTCCTAAACTATTTCCCCCCATATCCTTTTATTTATAAAGGAATATTTACATAATCTGCTTTATTAAAATAACAAAATACTAAAATTATCACACCCCCCTTTTCATGGTCTTGATGCTCCCGCATCATAACTCAAGGGAGACTGTGATCTGAAAGGGAAGGGTGAAGGGAGCCCAATTCACTCTCGCCATTCCTACAACATCTCTGACCAACCTTCACAGGAAATACTTACAAGCTTAAGGATCGCATAGTCTTCCTTTATCAAGCTAGCAGGACTCTACCAAGATCACTCGGGAGAGATATTTTGTTGGCATGTGTTGGCCCAACAATATCCTCCTATAAAAGTTAAGAAATTGTTCAAAGAGTTTGTGAACACCTGCATTGGATTTCCATTATCCCTTAAAATGCTTAGAGGTCTTTTTCGTTGAAAATATGTGGGGTTTTGGAAAGTGCAATTGCAGAAAATTTCCAAAATTATTCTCGATGATATTTTGACTACACTCAAGATTAGTTATGACAAGGTCAATATAATATAGAAGGATATTTTTTATAGGAGAAGACAAAGATACTGCTATAATGATATGGGACACAACAGAGTGGGGAGTATGGCTTGGTATTAAGAACATGGAGAGCAGGTGTCTAGTGGAAGTAGACAATAAAAATGCACAACCACTTGATAGATATTTCCATACATATTTAGGAGACTGAACCTCCAGAATCGACACTTCACCTTTCATGCCCAACTCAAGATATTAATCTTCATCTAAAAAATCACGCATATGTATTTTTTCATTAGAAAGACATTCAAAATAGGGCTTTCCTAAAATGTGTGTCCTTTATGTTTTGAATCTTAACCCTTGAGAAAAAAATCTTTAACCATGATTCTAACATCTTGAGAAAACAATATAGGTGCACATAATTATCAATTTTCACTCACATGGATACGGAAGGGCGCAATTACGATGGAATCCAACTAACGATATCACAATCGCCATGGAAATATGGACTAGTTTTAGACACCCATTCATATGCAGATCTAGACACACTTTATTCTTGGTTATTTTTCGTATTGTGTCTCTAGTACATGTCCCTTGTTTTTTTGGTCTATGTCATCTCTTCTCTAAAACCTTCACATGTCATTAATAGTGAGGATCAAGAGGAGAATCTGTGTTAGTATTCTCGCCTCATTCAACTTGAGCTTTCGAACTTTAAATATGAAGAAAATTGAAGATTGACTTCACAACGCCTTAATATCGCTTTGGAAAGTGTGTCAAAAGATGTCCTAGTTTTAAGAATTTTATTTATATTGTCTTAAAGTTTAAGATATTTTTTCATACCTCTACTTTTTTATTGGCTTTTTCTGGGATATAGGATTTCATATTGAAAGATGACCCCCATTCTCACAAGTAGTGGTTTAAAATTTTTTCACTATGATTCAATATGAGCATGATGGGCCATTTTAAGTTGAACTTCTTGAATTCTTATGATATTAGTTTGATGTTATTCAATTTTTAGTTTTCAGTTTTCACATAATGGAATACTCAGGGAAAATTACAATGTTTGCAAATTTTCCAACAAAGAAAGTTTCTTATAGGTTTCAACAATAATTTACCTCAAGATACTGAGCAGAAGGAATTGAGATTTTTTCTAGAAATTTTCAATTAACGGTTCTGTATTATACTCTAATGATTTTGATATTGCATGGGAATTTTGTAGTATTGTTGGTTTCAAATTGTTTGGAGTGCCTCATTCGATCTTATTTGCATATATAAATTGGAGATGGCTTTTGATTTATGTCATTGGGAGGTTGATCCCTTCTTTCCAACCAAGTTACTCTTAAAACATTCCCTTAATTATGGCTTATACTTTTCATTTGTTCTCCAACAAACAAGACATTCAAGGTTACACTTTTCACTTTCCAATCGACAATTTAGGTTTTAGTTTTGTTGGATGTAGAGTGCATGTCCTTGTGCTATAAAACAGTGGAACCTACAAATCGATAATTCAAGATGCATTATTGAGACCTCTCAAGAGTTATGAGTAGAAATGAATCCTTGGTGCAGTTGGGGTGGGATAAAGGGCCACCACATAATCTCTTCATCTCGATATCTATCCAAATCTCACACACCTAACATTTTATTTCATTGTTCATATATTTCGCTTGATTGTTTCCTTCCACATTCCTCTACTCCTTCTATCATTGTTCCTTTGCGCCTATCAGTGCAATTGCTAGTTATAAATTAAAGACTACACCCATGCAATATATAAACTTAAAAAAGATATAGAAATAAGATTAGTAAAAACAATACATTCCACTATGATTAAAAAAAAATAAAAATTGTTTGGAACATATACAGTCTGCATTTTATTCGTGTTTTCATTCTCCCGCTTTGAGGATATGCTAGTTTCACTATGTAAAAGAAAGATTTTATAATTCATGGAGAAAATATTACTAAGATGGAATTGAAATGAATTTGTTAACATAATATCAAAAACATAAATAGTAAATACAAACCGATATGATGTGTTGTGTATCCTATAGGTGTTTCTCTTAACATTTTTGAACTTGGCAAGGTATTTTTGTCCACGTTTGAACCATTGATGTTGAAATTGTTGAAAATGCAACATGAAAATCCTGATATAAGTTTTTCCTTGAATTAATTTAGGAATAAAATTGTAATTCCACATCACAAGACAACTTCTACGAGTTAACTAAGTTAATTTGACTTAGTTGGCTCAGTTAATTCAAGTTGAGGTTCTAACTAGAGTCATGTATAGTGTCTCCTACTTTATAGGATCCATGGTTGAGGTTATTTTGAGTTGTAATTAATTAATTCAATTTATTTGAGTTAAGGTCATTTAAACTAGTTCCAACTGATGGGGGAAGTAGTAGGAGGTCAGGCAGTGGGGTGTTGCTTCATGTGTTCAACAAGTTAACAGATGATTCACTCATAAATAACTCATCCATTTCAGATTTGAGAGTTACCCGGTTGAGATTGGAGTTCAAGGGAAGTGTAATATCAGTTCTATAATCATGTGAATTGTATAGGTGGTGCATGTAGTTAGAGGAATTCCTATCAGGATTAAGCAATTCATATTGAGGAATTTCCCCAATTAATAGGGAGATAATTCCCAAGGAAACAATGCAAGGAAATAAGGACTTGGGAAAGCATAAAATTGGCGAACTATAGGCCTAGGCTTGTCTAGGAAGTAGTCAGGTAAATAGAGAAAATGCAGAGGTTTCTTGGGCTTGAGAAACACATTGTAATATTCCCATATTTTCTGACTAGTGCAATATACAGGGAAATCATTGTGTAATATGTTGATTTAATTCTTTCTCTTCTATGTTCCAGGATTTATCAATTGATTAATTGTTTCCATTGATGATTAGAGTAGATTCAAGTCTTTTTTTTTTAGAAAATTACATAATAAAATTGACTCTAAGAGGAATTTCTACATGGTATCAGAGAAAAAATAATTTTAGAAGAGGATAATACAAGTATGTATTTTCTAGGTGAAAAATAATTTGGAGTATCATTCTTCAGATCTAGTAGGATTCTTTCTATAGATTGAGACTCGAATTTTACCTTGAGGGTAGATCGAATTATATTTCTTGGAAGGATAGGATGGAGGTAGTGCTGGAAGACAACGGGCTGAAGGAATTCGTAGACAATGTTATTCCTAAGCCTCCAACAACAGATGCTTGAGATATGTTAGAGTGGAAGAAATGTGTTGCAAAGGTGAGAATGATAATACTAGAATGAGTTCAAGATCATATTGTCTCTAACCTCCACGGGAAGGATACACCATATGCAATGTGGCAAGACTTGGTCAAATTATTCCAAAACAATAGTGACCATAGGAAGTTGGCACTGAAGGAAAATATTCAGAAGATCAAGATGGAGAAGGGTGAGACAATACCACAATACTTGGGAAGATTCACCCAATGTTGAGATGATCCTGGGAGTGTCGGTATTACATTTTTTAAAGATGATCTTGTTAACCTAGCACTCGTGGGCCTTCCCAAGAGCTAGCATAGCTACCAGGATTTAGTAAATGGGAGGTAGCATCTACTAATGTGGGAGTGTTTTTGGTCTAATTTGGTGCAAGAAGAGATAAGGTAGAGCACCAAATATGGAACCTCGTCCAAGTATGATGATGAGTAAAATTTCACATTAGCTTTAAAGGTGAAGAAAGGGAAAGGAAATAAATTCCAATCCAAAGGTGATTCTAGTTAGGGCAACAAGAAAAAGGACTTGTCAAATATTAAATGTTTTCATTGTCATGAGTTGGGACACTATGCCAAGAAGTGTCCACATAATAAGGTCAACAACAAGCCCTCAAGAGGAGCGACAGATGAAGCTATTTCTACAAAATTCAAGTTGGATTTCACTCTCATTGCTTTCATGGTGGCTTCAATGATGGGCGGTATGTGGTATTTGGATAGTGGAACCTCATTCCATCTGATCGACAACAAAGAATATTTCATTGACTTGGAGGAGAAGGACCTCTAGATGCACATCAATATGGGAGATGATGGCAGATGTAGCATGAATGCCATCAATATGGTTACTTTTCAGAGGGATTCTAGTCTTCGTCTCACATTAAAATATGTCATGCATGTTCCGGGTATGAAGAAGAATTTAGTTTTAGTTTCTATGTTGGAGGACCATGTCTAAAATGTGATATTTAGCAAAGGAAAGGTTTTCGTTCATCACACAGCCTCAAGACAAGTGAGGCAGATCATGGTTTGAGTGAAGAACCTCTACAAATTGGATGTAGAAGATTGTGTAGCATTCAACACAAAAGTAGAGAATGTGCAGAGTCGAGACATCGGTAAATTATGGCATAGAATATTGGGTCATATTCACCTTGGAGCTTTGAAGATGATGAAACATATTTCTTAAGGGCTTCCCAAAGGTGCACTAGAGTAGAGAGACACATGAAAAGGGTGTACATTAGGGAATCAAAACAAAGCCAACTTTCATGATAAGGACAATCGAGAGAAAGTGATCCTTGAAAGAGTTCAGTCATATTTGTGTGGATCATCCTCAAAAGCATTCGTAAGCAATCAAAGGTATTATGTAATATTTGTAGATGATTTCTCATGTAAGTTTTGGAATTTCTTCATGCAGAAGAAAGGTCGGACGTTCTCTAAATTTTGTGAATTTAAAGAACTTGTTGAGAACGTAACTTGTAGGAAAGTGAAGTCCCTTAAGAGCGATAATAGTGGATAATATGTATTGAATGAATTCAAGAACTTATGTGCATCAGAAGAGATTCCGAAAGAGTTGAGAACACCCCATAACTCACAGCAGAATGGGGTGGTTAAAAGGAAGAAAATAGGTATTGTGGGAGTTGCAGAGGTGATGTTACATGATCATGGCCTACGTTTTCACTTGTGGGTTGAAGCATGCAAAACAGTTGTATATGTGTAGAATAGGAGTCATCATCAGATTCTTGGGATGAGTACAACAAAAAAGGAATTTTTAGGTAGGAAACTAGATGTGGCACACTTCAAGATCTTTGGTTTGTCAGTTTACTGTCATGTTACCAAGGATGCAAGGAAAAATATGGAGCAAATAGTTGAGTTAGGCATATTTTTGGGGTACATTGATATACCTCAAAAGTATCAGGTTTACCTACCATCTCACAAGTTGACAATGGTTCGTAGAGTTGTGAAATTCAATGAAGAGAAGGCCATGATATTTTCTTTTAAGAGGGATCTTCAATTACATTTAGATGAGGAGATCTTAGCTCCAAAGGAAGAACCTCATGATGATGTGGAGTAGCCACAAGAAGAGTAGTATATACTGGAAGGATCCACTCATGTAGGGACTTTCAGAGATGGAATGAAACCCACCAGACAAGATGACGTATTGATGCATGATGCTAGAGAGAATGTGGGAGCACCCAGATCACAACGCACACTGTGGAGGTCACCATATCGTTACACTAGCTACATGGGTCTAATGAGCGAGAGTGTAGAGATTGATCCATCCTCATTCTACGAAGTAGTGCAACAACTAGTATGGGTTTATGCCATGGTAGAGTAGTATGACTCCATTATCAGAAAGAATGTTTGGGAATTGGTCCCAAGACCAGTAGACAAGTCAGTGAAGAGTTCAAGATGGCTTTACAAGGTAAAGGAAGCAGCAAATGGGAGTGTTGAGAAACACAAGGAAAAATGCGTATCCAGAGGGTTCTCTCAGGTGGAGGGAATTGATTATGAGGAGAACTTTGCTCCAGTAGCAAGGTACTCTTCAATCATATCTATTCTAGCACTTTCAGTGTGAAACCTGAAGGATTTGAGAACTTCAACAAGGAGTTGCATGTGTGTAGACTCAAGCGAGCACTGTATGGATTGAAACAAGAACCCCGTGCTTGGTACACCAATATTGACATATATTTCACTAGGTTAGGCTTCACCAAAAGTGAAGTAGATGAAAACCTTTACCATATTGTGGTTGAAGGTAAATTATTGATTATATTATTATATGTCAATGATTTAATTCTAGCAGGTGATGAGAAGCTGGTCAAATATTGCAAAGAGGATCTTGCAAGAGAACTCGAGATGAAGGACTTGAGGCTCATGCATTATTTCCTTAGTATGGAAGTATGAAAAGGAAATGAGGAATTGTTTGTCTCTCATGGAAAGTATTCCAATGATATATTGAAGAAGTTCCACATGGAGAGAAACAAACTGATGGAGACTCCTCTAGTACGAAATTGGAGGAAGGAAGATGATACTTCAGTTCAAGTAGTGGAGGCTACTATTTAAAGGCATCTTCTAGGCTCACTTATGTATTTGGTGAACACACGACAAAACATATGTTTCACAATTAACCAGGCTAGTCAAGAAATGGTTAAGACAACTAAAATCTATTCGAAGGAAGCTAAACATGTGTTGAGATATCTCAGAGGATCCACTCAGGTTGGTATTTAGTACAAACGGGAAAAGGCAGTGAAGTTGTAAGGCTTCAGATGTGTAGATTGGGTAGGGATTCCGGAAGAGAACATGAGGGGAAATCTTTGGTATTGGATCATGAGAAGTTTCATGTTAGAGTAGGAAGCAGAGATTAGTTGCACTGAGTTCATGAGAAGAAGAGTACATGGTTGTTAGTAAAGCATCTTGTGCGGATATCTCAATGGGAGAGATCTTTGTTTGGTTATTTGGTTAGAAGACGGATCCTACAGTGATATATTGTGACAACCATAGTTTTATCAAACTCTTTGAAAATCTACTTTTTCATGATCGGTCTGAGAATATCGACATCTGGTATCATCATCTATGAGATTGTGTCTAGAGGAGAATCATGTTGTTGGAGTATATTCCTACAGAGGAACAAAATGCATACATCTTGACTAAGGTACTATGAAGACGAAAATTCAAGTTCTAAAGAGGTAGGATTGGGGTATTAGATAATCCCTTACATGTTGAGGGGGAGTTTTGAAAATGCAACAACAAAATCTTGATTTATTTTTGTCCTTGAATTAAATTAGGAATAAAATTGTAATTCCACATCACAAGACAACTTGTACAAGTTAAATAAGTTAATTTGTCTTATTTGAATCAGTTAATTCAAGTTGAGAGTCTGACGTGAGTCATGTAGAGTGTCTCCTAGTTTATAGGATCCCTAGTTGAGTTTGTTTTTAGTTCTAATTAATTAATTAATTTTAACTAAGCTAAATTAAGCTAAACTAGTTCCAACTAATGGACGAACTGGTAAGGGGCTAGACAATAGGGTGTCGCTTCATGTGTTCAACTAGTTAACATAGAATTCACTCATAATAACTCATGAATGTTAGATCTCGGAGTTACCTATTTCATATTGGAGTTCAATGGCAATGACCTATCAGTTGTATAATCATCTGAGTTGTACAAGTTGTGCTTGCAGCCAAAGGAAGGCCTATGACGATTGCACAATTCATATAAAGGAATTTCACTAATTAATAGGGGGTTAATTCCCAAGGAAAAAACATATGGAAATAGGGACTTGCGCAAGTGGAAAATTGGTTAAGTATTGGCCTAGGCTTGTCTAGAAAATAGTGAGAAAGATAGAGATAGTGCAGAGGTTGTTCGGTCTTGAGAAAAGCATTGTAATATTCTCATATTTTCTGATATATATATATATATATATATATATATATATATATATATATATATATATATATATATATATATATATATATATAAAGAAGGGGTTTTTAGTTGCGGCTTTCCACAAGAAATCGTTGTGTAATATGTTGAATGGATTCTTTCTCTTGTATGCTTTGTGATTTATCAATCAAGTAGTTATTTTTACTGATGAGTACAATACATTCAAGTCTTTTGTTTTAGAAAATTACATAAGAAGTTTAATATAAAAGGATTTTCTACAAGAACTTGAATTTGTTCAACATATATCCCTCCAATATCTCCTTGCCATTTAATGAAATGGTAGTAAATGTGGTAGGTACATCCTTAGAGAAATTAGAAGTCCCCATCAGGAATGGAATTTGATAGTAATTTGGCCTATCATAGGGCATTTTAGCCATATTGGACGTGTAGAACTTTTTAATGCCCATTTTTCTAGATGTGTTTAAAACTTTACGAAATGTATTATTGGTAGATTACATGTTTATGAAAACATCATTAATACCCATTTCCACTAAGGAAAGCCAAGAAAATTTACAATTTATATAGTCGCAAACATTAGTGAATGGGGTAGAATATACATGTCATAGTGGTTGTGTTGCTTCTATGACAAACACCTTCCAAAATTTTACCTACACTTGAATTTTGGAGCCTATTGTGTATCTTGTGATGGGTTGTCACTTGGTGACTTCTTGATCAGTCGAAGTCACTAGCTCACACTTGCTCAATTTGAAACAAGTTTATGAGCGCAGTATTTTACACAAGATTGAAAAAGCATAGCACATTCAATCAAATAGTGCATGTTCAACGTTTAACCAATGTTAATGGTCAATGCACACTGTCAGTGATAGACCCTCACTTTTGGTTGCATTTGTACTTCTATTTCAATGAGTTTTTCAAAATCATGTTTTTTCTCACCTTCGCTTTTTCTGTGTCATTTTCATGTTTTCATCTATCACTTCTACTTGATTTCACTTTAATTAGTATCAATTTCATGTTACCTTCATTCTGGCATGTTTCTATTTCACCATCATTCACATATTGCAAGTGACGTTCGCACTTTTCCTACTCATATATCAAATGTTGTCTTTTAGCACATTAAGTGTTGCATTAAGTATAAAAGCTAGTTTTGGTAGTTTCAAGGGGTAACCTTTGTGTAAATTAGTTTTGTTACCATGTAAACATGTATCAATCTCATTTCGAAAGTTTCAAGCATTTTCGCACAAGTGTCGTCACAGTTGTCGCAAACCATATCTTTGGTGTCACACTTGGTGTAGGTCGCCGCAAAGTTGTTGCCTTAAGGAAAGGATGTTGTTCATGTGTTATGAGTCTTCCATTTTGTGTCTTCAAGGGATCTTAGTGTGTGGTCATGTTCAAAGTCATTATTTTTCTTATCTTCCTCTCAATTATCTTCCTTTAGCTAGCCTTAACTGCACATTGTACAGTCTGAGCCCTCATGAAACAACATTGTCTCTTGGCACTGTGCAATCCCTAGGTCAGGCACTCAACCACTCACCAGTTCCAGCCCGAACAAGTGATTTCTTGAAGCATGCTAGATTAGGGGTTTATCATAATTATGTCATCTTGTCAAGAGTGGATTGAAATCGTAGGTATTATTTCATTCTATGACAGGATGACGATTAATGATATGGAGAAGGAGAACATGGTAAGAGAAACCTATCGAGCTAAATAAGCATGATGATCATTAGGTGAGAAGACAAATGAACATAAGGTTATGACATAAGAAAAAATATCAAGACCATGTTGAAAACTCCTTATCTTCAAGTCATTAGGAGGATAAAGAAAATACTATGTTCTATCGGGCAAGAAGACACAAAGAAACTAGCAGCAAAGAGTGACCTAAAACTACCATGTCATCATCTAGTCCAAGTCATTAGTTTCATGTCATGTTGTGTCATAAGTCATCATGTGCCACATCATATTGTTGGTTGTGTAAATTCTACGATGGATAAATATAATGTAAAGTGGAAGTCCAAGATTCATTCATGTAATGTGAAAAGTCATCTAGGAATTCAAAAGGCCATGGAGAAGTGGAATAGTAATTATGGTAGTCCAAGAGTCGCAAGGGAGGTGAAGGATCACTCCACCTATTATACATACACCCTCATTGTACAAGAAAAGGAATTTTCACCTTCACTTCTCCCATAAGGTGTCAAAGAGACAAAGTGAGTACTTTTCGCGAGAAATTTGTGGCTCCAAAGCTCCATTCTTAAAGCTAGTGATTTTCGTTGTATTCATGTATCTTGGGACTTTTAATTAATACCTGGAGCCTAATGGCCAACATTTTTTCATGCATGTATTGTGAATATTTGTAAGACTATTATGTGAATGTTTAAGATTCATGTTTTCTTTCACATATACTAAAGTAGTTGAACTATTTTGGTTATAGTGTTGATCTAGTTGAACATGTGTTGTAAGGGTTGTAACAATCATTGCATCTATGTGGATTATTCTTCTTGATGTTAGGTGATTCTCTTCTTCTTGTGTGCAGGTCTACTAGTGTGGTATTATTTCCTCTCTCTTAGAGGATCCCATTTTCCTCCCTTTGTAGTAGAATAACCTTGGCACACCTGCAATGTAACATTCACTAGGCATAATTTCTTTTCACAAAAGCACATACACGCCTGTCTCTCTTTCTCATAGCTAAAGCCAAGAAAAATATATAAGAATATATTGCAACTGAGCTGATACTTTGGATAGGGCTTATATTCCAAAAAATGTGAGGTATAATTGGGACTTCACATCGAGGAGATGCCCTTTGTTGACAGATTTCCATGACCATCAACAAATGACACTAGAAGGAGGGTTAGATGATATGTTCTGTCCATTGAGTCTAATTTGAATCTATTATCCAAGATAGTTCTTCCCCAAATCATAATCTTAGGATTTTTTTCTGTAGGTTTTAACCCCATACAAAAATTAACTGCATACGAATTCTAAGAGCAAAAAATAAACAATGCGAGAACATAACACATAAAACGCATATACATAGAGATTTTCCCTTGGATCCAAAAACTGGGACTACTAACTTAATTTTTCATTATGTTCCTTTCAATGTTACCATACATATATATACATGCAGAAGAATCCAATACCATGGACCAAAAGCCATCACGCCTAAAACCATGTGCGAAAACCATGCACAAAACCATAGCTAGGTTTGACCCACCTAATATAGGGTCCAAAAAACATTTCCCTGGGGCATTGGCCTAGACCCCATAGAGGGGGGGTATCCACCCCCTCAAACCCCCTGTGAACGCCCCACTGTGTAATTGACACAAAAAAGGCGGGGCTCCAGTCCCCCCTCTAACCCCCCAGTTAACTAGGGCATCTAGTCGTGGAAAGAATATAACACAACCCAACATTCTCCCACTTGTTGTTTTTATTCCACAGGGGGCCACATGAGAGCTTAGTCATTTATCCATCCCTACAACACCCATTGTTTCTCTACACCAAGAGAATTTCTCAGAGCTAACAGATTTTGTCAATGCATCTGCAGTATTCTTCAAAGTGTCCACCTTTATGAGCAAAACCCTTTTGTCTTCTATCATATCCCTCACAAAGTGATATTGAACATCAATGTGCTTTGTCTTTGAATGATAGGCAGGGTTGTTTGCCAAGAAGATTGCACTTTGGTTGTCACAGACTATCCTTATAGCTCCCTGTACTAACCCCATACTTGAGCACAATCTCTACAACCAAACTGCTTCCTTGCTTCCATGAGTGGTTGCCATGTATTCTACCTTTGTAGTTAATAATGCCACTACAAATTGTTTCTTACTCATCCAGCTCACTACACCTCCAAATCGGTTAAAAATACACCCACTTGTAGAGCTTCTCTGATTAGATCTCCAGCCGAATTTGCATCAACAAAGCAATAGATATCCAAAACTCTGTCCAATCCTGGTCTTCCTTGGTAGCACAAACCATAATCACTAGTGCCATGCAAATACGTGAAAAACCACTTCACCATTGTCCAATGCTCCTTTCTTGGTTTTTACATAAACCTACTCAATACTCCCACTGCGTGTACAATGTCTAGTCTAGTACAGATCATCGCATACATTAGGCTACCAACTGCACTTGCATATGGAATGCGGAACATGTACTCTCCCTCTTCTTGTGTCTTGGGACACTGTTCAGCAGATAACTTTACACCTACAAGAATAGGAACCTTCATCAGTTTACTATCCTGTATATTAAACCTCTACAATATTGTCTCCACATACTTCCTGTGGTTTAACCAGAGCTTCCTCTTTTCCCGATCTCTTTTAATTTCCATGCTCAGAATATAGTTTAAAACACCATGATGTTTCATGTTTAATTTGGAGGGAAATCCGGTCTTCAAATCCTGGATAATTTCTTTGTCATTTCAAACCAGCAACATATCATCCACATACAAGACCAGATAAATAACACAATCACCAATTAATTTAAAATACACATAGTGATCTTCTTTGCTTCTAGTGAAGACAAGTACTCGTATAAATGTATCAATATTATGATACCACATCCTTGGTGACTATTTTAACCCATAGAAATACTTCTTTAACTTGCATACCAGTTCTTTCTTACCCTTCACCGCAAAGTCTTCAGGTTGCTTCATGTAGATCTCCTCTTCCAGATCCCCGTGAAGAAATGTTGTCTTTACATCCATCTTTTCTACCTCAAAATCAAAAGTAGCAACAATAGATAAATGTAATCTAATAGAAGCTACCTTAGCAATAGGAGAAAAAATATCACCAAAATCAATTCCCAACACCCAGAAATAACCTTTCTCTTCCAACCGAGATTTCTACTTCTCGACCTTTCCTTCTACATTTGTCTTCTTCTTGAACACCCAATTGCTGCCAATGGGTTTCCTTCCAACTAGCAACTCCACCAGATCCTAAGCTTCATTTTTGTCCAAAGATGCCATTTCATCAACCATGGCCTCTTTGCATAGTTTTCCATCCTCTGAATCTACTTCTTCCTTCACAGTTCTGGGATCATCATCAATAATAGATAAAGAAAATTTTGAACAAAAAGCAGATGGACTATACCTTTCTTGTTTCCTTCTTTCTCAAACTGATCTTCTCACAACTAGAGTTTGTGGCTCTTCATCTTCTGATTCCTCTTCTGTTGTAGAGTCTGATTCTTCCTCCTTTAGCTCAAATGCTATCTTCTCAGGTTCCTTTGATGGGACTTCATGTTCAATAACATCTTTCACCTATATGAACACCACATCTTAGTTGTACACAACCTTGCTTGGTACTGGGTTCCAAATCTTATAACCCTTTAAACTATCCTTATACCTAATAAATATGAACTTTTCAGACTTACTATCTAACTTTGTTCTTTTCTCTTTTGGAACATGTACATATGCATCACATACAAATACCATTAGATGTGAAAGAGAGGGTTTCTTACTAGTCCATACCTCTTATGGAGTCTTACCCTCCAACATTGATGAAGGTGATCTGTTGACTAGGTAACATGTTGTCTCCACTGCCTCTGCCAATAATTCCTGTCCTAACCTGGCACGACTGAGCATGCTTCTTTCCCTTTCCATCAACGTCTTGTTCATTCTTTCTGCAACTCCATTTTACTCAGGTGTGTATGGAGTAGTCTTTTCTCATGCTATACTACACTTCTCATAGAATTATTCAAATTCCTTGCAGCAAAACTCTCCACCGTTATCTGTCCTCAGCACCTTTATCTTCTTCTCTGTCTAGTTTTCCACCAGAGCCTTAAATTCTTTAAACCTGTCAAAGACTTCATATTTATTCTTAAGGAAATATATCCATGTATTCCTTGATAATTCATCTATAACTGATACATAGTATACAAACTTACCCAGTGATGGAACCTTCGCAGGTCCAAACACATCATTGTGCACAAGCTCTAATATTTGTTTCACCCTCTTAGCAGCAGAGGGGAAACTCACCTGCTTTTGCGTCCCATATACACAATTTTCACAGAAATCAAAATATAGAGAGCTATTACTCATACCTTCTACCATACCTTTACGATGAAGTATTCGAGGGTCCTTCTCTCCAATATGTCTAAGCCTTTGATGCCATAGCATGGTCTTTTCTCTAGAGACCACTAGATTTTTTGCTCCACTTTCAAGAACCACTGAACTGTTGCACCCATAAAAAATAGTGCTACTTTGCTTCTTGTATAGAGTTCCAATCCGAACTCCACACATCAATACGAGTGCTCCCCGAATGATCTTGCAGGTACCCTTCTCGAACACTACTTTTACACCTGCATCATCCAACTTGCTTACGGAATTAGATTTTTGGCCAATGCAGAAATATGAGGAACACCCAAAAGTGTTCTAACCCTTCCAGCTTGCAACTTGAACTTTACTTTTCCACGACCAATGATTCTAGCCTTCCTATCATCCCTAAGAGGACATCACCACCATCATATTTCTCATACTCGTAGAACCACTCTCTATGGGGAGTGAAGTGAAAGGATGCACCTGATTCAATCAACCATGTCTCATGATCTACATGTATACTTTAAGAAGCCAAGTATAGATTCCCACCTTCATCTTAGGTTGTTTTTGCCTCTGCAGAAGGAGCATCATCAGATCCCTTTCCTCTGTCATCAACTTTAGATTTACCATCCCTTTTGTAGTGCCCTTCCTTTATGCATTTCCAGCACACCACCTTTACAGTTTTTCCTGGAGATTTAGATCTCCCTGTAGATTTACATCTCCCATTCAATGACTTATTTTTGTTTCTTTTTTGGGATCATCCTCATACAGACAAGGCATCATCATTCTGGCTGTCAATATTTTTCCGTCTCATCTCCTCCATCAGCAAGGATGAGAGTATTTCATCAAACTGCAAGGCAGTTGCATTGCTACCTATTGCAATAACAAGACTATCCCACGAATCTGGTAGAGAACACAACAAACTGATGCACTTATCTTCATCTGAAATTTTAATATCTACAGATAATAACTGACTTACCATAGTATTAAATGCGTTCAGATGCTCTATGACCGAGTCTCCATATTTCATCCTCAGGTTATACAACTTTTTCCGTAGGAATAGCTTTTTCATGAGAGACTTAGATTGGTACAAATTCCATAACTTATCCCACAAAGCCTTCGTTGTAGCTTTCTTTGATATGTTCAACAATGCTGAATCTGAGACACACAATTGTATTGTGCTCTTTGCCTTCCTATCCAACTTCTTCCATTCTTCATCGGACACTCCCATTGGTTTAGTACACAGATCTACCATGATCCAATGATCTTTATCCACCATCAGATCCTCCATCTTGAGTTTCCACAACTCAAAACTCTTACCATTAAATTTCTTGATCTCTATCTTTCCACTACTTATCATTTTCTTTCACCACAAGAATTAGTCCCATAGATCTCCCACTGGACAAGGTCTACCATAGGTCTAAGTGAAACACCTCAGCAATAAAAGCGTCCCATTGAAGCCAAAATAACTTTGATACCAAATGTAGGCATTAACCCCGTACATAAATTACCTACATATGAATTCTAAGAATAGAAAAATAAACAATGTGAGAGCATAACACATAAAATACATATACACAGAGATTTTCCCCTGGATCCCAAAACCGGGACTACCAGCTTGATTTTTTATTATGTTCCGTTCAATGTTACAATACATATATATACATGTCGAAGCAGCCAATACCATGGACCGAAAACCATCGCTCCCAAAACCATGTACGAAATCCATGCCCAAAACCATAGATAGGTTCACCCCGCCTAATATAGGATCCAAGAAAAGTTTCCCTGGAGCACTGCCCTAGACCCTGTAGAGGGGGGCTACCCATGCCCCTCAAACCTCCTGGACAGGGGGGGCTACTGCCCCCTCTGTGACCTCCCCGTTGCGTAATCGATGCAATGAAGGGGGGACTCAGCCCCCCTAATCCCCTAGTTAACTATGGCATATAGTCATGGAAAGAATATAGCACAACCCAAAATTTTATAAAGAGTTTAATCTTACCATCCTTGCGAAAGTTTTTCATAATCTGTCCCAATTTAAGTTTGATGGTGAGGGTGAATTATATATCGTGAACATTTGTTTCAAGTTATGCAATTTTTCCTTTCTAAAGGAATACATTGCAAAGGTTTCATGGCTATATTTTTCACCCTCACATTGGAAGGTCATGTTAAGAGATGGTATAACACATTACCTGCTACTTCTATCCATTCATTTGACCAACCTGTGAAAGAGCTTCAAAAATAATTTAATAGGCATGATTACAGGGATGTTCTTAAAATAATTATTCAACTAAGAATGAAGCCTAATGAACCAATTGAGGATTTTTTTGATCAATCCCTTCACCTTTGTTATGAATTTTTGGGATGTTGTAGTGGCTGCAAGAGCCTCCAAAATTTTTCCCTATACTCACATTTCAAATCGTACTGTGGATCTTGTGATAAATCGTTCCTTAGTCAATTACTGGTAAGTTGATGATCTCAAGATCCGCTTTTCGATCTGAACAGTCATTCACGCTTTTATATTTCTACAGTATGTGTGATCTTTGGGGATGAAGATTATAACTTGTTATGCAAAGGGAAGTTTTTTTTTTCTTCAAGGGGAAATATGCCCAGCCTCCCTTAGCATTCAAAACTGCATAGTGGTTTCCTGCAGTGTCCTTCCCTCAACCAAAACCCACTATCTCTAGAAACTACGCATTTTTGTCCTTAGCTGCCCAACCTTCCTTGCATCTTGAAACTGCGTAGATGTGTCCTCCTAGGGCCTCATCTTGTACAAATGTCTTGCATCCTAAAACTATGCAGTATTCTCCCTCAGTTGCTTCGTCTGCTTTGCATCTTGAAGCAACACAGATGTGTCCTCTAAGGACCTCATCCCACAACATTCACTTCCCACTAAAACTACACAGATGTGTCTCTCAGTGATCACAAGAAGGATGACATGCTATAGGACTCTTAAGGAGATGAGGAAGAAGATAAGCAGACCAAGGAACCCAATGTATGATATAAGATCAAGACTCCATGAAAACGCCATCTGATGCACAACCATTGGAGGGTAGGTATGAAAAATAAAGAACATATTTTGAAATAAACCTCTTAGTGTAGCTTGAAGGACTTCTTATCATTGTCATATCTTTTTTTGTTCAATGACGTGAGCACAAGCACAGAAATTCATTCCATGTGTTTCCTCTTTGTGTCTTGCTCCCTTTTTCTTACTTAAGAAACTATCATCTTTTGTTATTTTGATCTCTTTTCCATGCTCGTGATCTTGTTCTGGTGATTTCTAAGGCTTGCCTTAGTGTGTTTAGGTTTTCTTAGCTATGTGAACATCAGTCACAGTCACGCACAAGGTTTCATGCACTGTCACACAACTATCATCACAGTCATCTAAAGGTCTATCCCAAGTGTCACAGTTCTTGCTTCCATCTTTAGATAGTCCTACAGAGGGTCATTCTTTGCTATATTATCTCGGTGGTCAGTGTTGTCGTGTTGTTGAAGTATGCTAAGTGTGTGATCACAATGACAAGTCCTCACAAGTTCACTTTCCTATCACACTTAACCATTTTCCTAAAAATATCTCTGAATGAAAAACTCCACTTCACTAGACCCTAACTAAGCCTCACTATGAAGTCTCAGACCTCAATGGTGTTGCTCTGGTGGCTGGAACTAAAATTCTTGAGGTTTTCCTATAGGTCAGTTGCACTGCACAATCCAAGAGGTGAGCAACCTATCTTCCTTCCCAACACTGTGCTGAAACTGCCTTAAAGCCAAACCTGAACTGTGCACTTTGCAAGAATAGTCATCAAGCCTCCTTGCTTCTTACTGGAACCCCACATTGCATAAAGACCTGAGCCTTCCCTACTCCAAGAAACTATGGAGAGATATCCTCTCACTGACATCCGTCAGCCAAGACTCACTCCTCTGAAAAAATAGATAGAACTGTTCTCTGGTCCCTCTGCTATCCGACCTTTTCTTCCCTCTAGAAACTACGCTGAGGTGTCCCTCAAGGTCCCACTTGCAACTAACACTGGCGTCTTCAACTACACAAACTTGCATCCAAGTGGCCTCTCTGCAGTTTTCCCAAATAATAAATATTGTACCCCATAGTTCCATGTCTGAGCCTGATTTTTTCTCTGAGCAGTATCAGTGACCAATCCTCCTCCCTGTCACATGGAACTACACAATGCATACTTATCAGGCCCTCTTCCTAGTCTGTCATCTATCCCGAGCTCGGACCATGGAAACAATGCATCATGTTAGACTAGGAGGTTTTGGAATTGATTTCATTTCGTCATGAGTGAATTGTAGGAATAGGTACACTGATAGATCATGGAGAGATGACAAAGGGGAAGAAGAAGGAGAACACATTCTATAAGACTAACTTTCAGTTGGAGGGATGAACGAAGCTCATCAAGTAGCAAGTGAAAGGAACACATGCATGGAACCATCTTACAAGACCATGCCCATTGAAGACCCCGAAGCATCAAGCGATGCGGAGGAGAAGACAATGAGCACTCGAGAGTACATCTATAAATTAGGAGTGCAATAACTTAACATTTCCACCACAACCAACCATTACATGTTAGTAGTGTCATGTCAGGTTATGTCATGAGTTTTCAAGGCCACATCACCACTATGGGCCATATTTGTTGTAACTAAATGTAATGTAAAGTGAAATTCCAATGGACGCACAGATGAAGTTGAAGAGTCATGTGAGTTGAAAAGTCATAGGAGGTTGAATGGTCATGAGGGTAGTATAAGAGTCACAAGGGTCAAGCATCACCGTTGGCTATATATAACCCTCCCATTGTATGAGCATGAAATTTTCACCTTGGCTCCTCCCACGAAGCATAAATATTTTTTAAGTAAGTTCTTTAATGAGAGAAGACTGGCTCCAATTTCCCATTATTGGGATTAATGACGTATGGTGTAGAAATTTGTCTTGGGACTTTTTCTTTATTCAAAAGCCTATTAAGGCCAACACATTGTCATGCACATTTTGTAGATGTTTGTAAGACTAGTATTTACACATTCGTAATGCATGTTTTCTTTACCTATACTAATATAGTTGAACTACTTTGGTTGTTTTAGTATGTACATTGTCGAGAATGTGTTGTTTTGGTTATCATTGTTGTCTCGTCCTTGAAGATTACTCCGCAGGACATTAGAAAAACCTGTCTCTTTTACTGGCTATATCAACCGTCACATCCATGTGGACTACCATTATCGATGGTGTACGTGTTTTCCATTGTACTTTGGTTTTAACGACTGTCGCGTCCGCTGTGGACTATTCCACTGGATGCTGGACAAACCATTCTTAGTTCACATGTGTCTCTTCTTGGTTGGTACTACTACCTCTCACATAGAGGCCCACTTCACTCTCCCCCTTTGTAGTAAGAGAACCTAGACATGAGTTACATTACACACTTACCAGACACACTTACCTTGTTGTTTGAAGATACCAGCATAAAAATCTCACATACTAACACTTAGAGCCAAGGTAGATCTCTAAGTATATGGACATCAAGCCTTTATAATGGATGAGAATACTACACTAAATGGTGTCAAATCTAATTGGGACATATTATTAGCGAGATCCCATTGCTTGATGAATTTCCAGCACCGTAAAAAAAATGGTTCTAGAAGGAGGGCTAGACGACAAGCTGCACCCATAGAGTTTGGTTTGAATATATTATTTTAAAAAGGCTCTTCTCGAAATCATAATCCCGAGAAGTTTTTCTAAATATATTAATTATATGATCATTATGGAAGTCATCCATGACCTGTCTGAACATAAGTTTGATGGTGAGGGTGAAGAAAATTTTCGTGAACATATGTTTCAAGTTAGCCATCTCTTTTTCTATAACACAGTAGGTTCCAAAGATGTCATGGCTAGATTACTCACTGTCACATTCAAATTTGGTCTTAAACAATGGTGTCATACATTACCCATTGCTAATATGCATTTTCTCGCTACGATTACCAAGATGTTGTGTACAATCTTCGATAAGTATGATCACCAAGATGTTTATGAAAGAATTTTTCATTTAAGAATGGAGACTAATGAATCAGTTGAGGACTTTTTGATTGTTTCCTTCACCGCTATTGTGAAATTTTTGACAAGATTTTGAATTCATATTCCTTGAGATAAAAGTTTACACACTTAGTTCATGTCTCCCAATATGGCGAACCTCCCGATTTCCCTTCCTCCCCAACTCTCGCAGATCATGAGGCACCTAAGATTACAAAATAGGAGCCCAGTACTGCATTTTTCCCTTGTCCTCCTCCTTTTTTGGTTCCAAAGTGGTTGCCTCTTGCAGTGATCATGAAGCTAATAAATATACGTAGCATGTCCCCAACACATCCTCTCTTCCATCTCCTACTTTTATGGAGGAAATTCCAGAATGGCTCAGGAAGCCTACAACAAAGACTTACTACTCCATTCCAAAATAGAAAGTCATTGTTCATAACTCAAGTCTCGAATCTGATCGGCATCTCTGCCATCCCCTATCATGTACAAGCCGTGACTCATTGTACCATGCCCTATGTTAGCACTCAAATCTGCCTCAGGCTAAGGAAGGAAAAACTTGAGGCAACATCAAACCAAGCTTAGCCTCGTAGCTAGCCCTACGAGGATAGGAGAGGGCTCTCTCTAGTCAATCTCGATAAAATGAGCAATAGGGTGCGAGATGACTCTAGAATGGGAACTGATTTTAGGCTAGTAAATAGATAAGAAAAGGGTTTTTAATAAATGATTGGGTTTTCTGGGCTGCATGGGGCAAAGACAGCAAGAGCAAAGATTTAATTAAAGGTACAGATTATTCCATAAGGCAAGATAGGAGTGAAGTTTAACAATTAAATTGAAATTAAATGGCGTGGAAAGACTGTTTAAGATAGCTGAAAAGGGCATTAAACAATGAATCCCTTTCAGACAGAAGAAAGCCACACAAAATCTGAACACTTCCTCAACGTAGAGCAATGATTGATTTCTACCTTTCTTACTCTCAAGAATTCAAACTGAAAATGATTTATGAATGAAATTAACAACATTACAAGATACATATGAAACACAGAGAAAATACATTATGCTAAACTTCAAGCCACAGGAACCTTATCAATCAGAGTTGACCATTCAATTATTCCTCTTTCAAAGATGTACAATGAAACTCTAATTTTTTCTCCCACAGCTCTCCGAACCCCCTCTAAAAGTGATTTTTCAATACAATAAATAGCCTCAACTCTGAAAAAACCCATCGACCAAAATAAGGGATGGTTTTATCATCATTAAACAAACAAAACTAAAAAGCCAATCAGCATTTTTGAAGATAGAATAGTGCTCCATTTTCTACTCGAATCTGTTGATAACTAATGAAGAGGTGGCATTTATAGGTGTCAATCCCATTACTGAAGATAAACATAGGCAATCGAATCTTGTTCTCTGATGGGGCAAGTATTCTTCATTTTGTTTAGGCGTATTTTGACTTGGCATTTTTCATTTTCTATTTTAAATAAAAACCAATTTTTAATAAAACTAGCTCTTTTACTTTTTATCTCCTTCTTTTTCACAATGCTCATGTGTAACTTCTTCAATAGCAGCTGAAAGTTTGAAAGTTGATCTTCTCTATCTTGGCCAGCTCTTTCATGAGAAGCCAAGGTGTCAATATGGGTTGTGCAGTTGTTGAAGATGCAAAAATAAGTTGCTGCGTCTTTCGTATTATGTTACACATGCTTATCCTCTGACACGGAGTTCTCAAGATCAAATTGAAACAATTTCAAATCGGATTGCAGGTTACTAATTTGTTGAACAATGCCAAGCGCTGACACGTACATAAGTGATGCTCCTTGCCGATGTGATAATATGGCTTGCACAACTGAAACAAGGCATAAAAATATTCCATGACATGTGTAGAAAATATGGATTATATTGTGTAATTTTGGTTTGCAGTAAAAATCACTCCAGCATCGAGGAGGCCGATACACTGTCCAAATAATGCACCAGTATCATTGGGAATGTGTTGCTTGTGTAGGAAATAAGCATGCAAGTCTTTCCCACAGCACCATCCCCACAGTCACACACTTATTAAATCTGGCAGTACTCATGGTTGCTCTGACTCTTCAAAAATACTAATTATATTTGCTGGAACATTTCCGGTCTTGAATCAAGGACAAGAAAGTGTTAGTTTCCACACATTCTAGACACAGAAACTGAACTTGTCTGACACCGGAGCTAAACCTGTAATAACTATGGTTGAGCGTTCTACAGGTGCTTGTTCATTGACCAAGCAGAGAAAACCATCCATATGCACACAAGTTCAAGGAGGCACAGAAGTCTGATGAGTCTGCAAGTGTGAATACAGAAGAAAATATTTTCAATAAGTTTGGAATAAAATCCTATGAAAATCCATTTTTCCCATAATTCAAGCCACTTTCAGCACTGTAGTGGCATGTATTCCTCACTCCATATGACAATATGCGACACCAGGCCTTCTTCTAAATTCTAATCACCTGTAGCAGGTTATTCACTTCTTTTAATTTATTGAAGAGAAGATTTTGTAATAGATGGATCAATTCATTATCCCCCTAAAAAATCAGTGTAGTAAATTGAACTTTCAGTCACCACAATTTCTTCAGCCACGCGTGGGTATCAGATTGAGTATACGTATATTCATGCTTCTGAGGTGAGAAATGATTGCTTTGAAGCATCCTTCCCCTCGGTATCATTTAAACATGTCTCTAATGAAATGTTAGGTGATCGAATAACTCTATTAGAAATAAAGCCATGTTTTTTCTTTCTTAAAAGGCCTATGCCCTGTTGACTATATGCGTAGCGTGCTCACCCAGTGCATAGCGTGCTCCATATGCATAGTGCACTTGTTATTTCACACAGGCTAGGGAGGCTATATGCGTAGCGCGCTCTATATGAGTAGCACACCTCCTCTGCGCGTAGCGCGCACCTACAGTCCAGTCCAGAGCTTTGAAAATCACGATTTTTCATTTCATCAATTAATTTTGGAGCTAATAATATATCACTGTCTCTATCACTGTCAGGAAAAAGTTCACTTCCGCCATAAACCTGAAGAATTTTACTCCTATCAGCCACCAGAGTTATCAACTGATCTTTGTTATCCAAAGAAGCTGCTACAAGAACCATTTGAGTCTTTGTTTCTGTTTGATGAACTGTTCCTCATGTTTGTGCTTAAGAAGGTGATTATTATCAACCACCATGTCCTCTTTCCTGTCCTGAATATATCTCAAACATTGAGATAAAATAACTCCTGATTTCTTTGTCTGCTTGCAGGGATAGGAGCCGATGAGTCCTGGCAAGGTGACCAGGGCCTGCATTTGACATTCTTCATGAGGGCAGACTTTAAAAATATACTTATTGCAAACAACTAATTTGACAATTTCTTCTCCAAAACAGGGTTTTGGAGAAGAATTATCCTTTTGATCATTGAAACCCCTGAAATAATAACTTACTGAACCTTCTTCTGGCTTGCACATGTTATTGAAATACTTCTGAAGACAAAACCCTGAGTTCAAGAATTAAAATGACTCTTTTCTGGACCACAGTAACATCAGTGACTGCAAATGACAAGAAATGAACTTTGGAGAATTTGTTTCTGACAAGGGACTGATAGGACCAAGTCTAACACGCTGCTTGATCAATCTGCTTAACTAGCCACTTGTTCACATTCTTTCGATTCCCAAGTTGCTAGCTAAAATTGCGATCACGTGCAAGGCAGTCACATTACTTAGGAAGAGGAGTAGCAATGTGAGTACACTATCAATATTCCCTATATGTTTCATAATTGTTCTCATAAAAACAATGAGCTTCCATTCTTTAACGATCCTCAATATTATAATCTCGGTGGAACATCTTGTGCAATCAATTATTTCAATCAATCCCCAGCCTTGGTGGGTAGTCATCCAAATTATGATAAAATCATGTCTGCATATCTGGTCAAAGGAGACGTCCATATCCAAACTTCCTCTTCACCTCACATTCTATTGTGTCTTACCATTCTTAATGCATCTACCTGCAGTGGATATACTGCATCATCTTTTGTTTCTCCATCCGATGAGTTATCTCCTCGATTAACACAAGATGGTGAGGTTGTCCATGATAAAATTGGAAGCAGTATAATCACACTGGATGCTCCCCACCTCTCATAATATCTTATGTTTCATGAAGACAATGAGTCAAGTAAGATTTCTCATGTGGGCTCACCAATTCATTAATCTTTAGACATATCAGCAGAATATCCTCTAAAATTCAATGATTTGATTGTTGTTGAAGCTAAACGATCTAGTGAAATATGTGACAGAGATGGCTTCCATCTGGAGAACCTTTTTTAAATTAGAAACAACAGCCATGCTCAAACCTTCCATGATCTTGTTCAAGTTTCCAAATGTCATTCTACAGTCCTAGAAAGTACTGGGATGTGCCATGGAGTTGAGGCACTTCAACGTTCGTTGATGGTTATGTTAGGACTTCACAACATTGGTAAGCCCCTCGAATCGAATCAGCTTTGGTTTCTCATGCACAATCCATCTATATGTATGGTTTCATTCGGTGTGGATCATTGCGTAATAAATGTTTGGTATTCCAGTTTTGATCTTTCAAAGTTTCAAAATTTCACGTATGACTGTATTCACGAATATGTTACAACTCATTCTTCTTCATGCAAATCTATTACATTGAACTCAGGTTGGGAATGTTCATCTCTCATGAATTCATGGAATTTTTAAGCTGATCATCTCAAATACTATCTTTGTCCACAATCATACTTATCAAATTTCCCTCTTCATGGTCAGATCCTCGGCTTTCTTGCGAACCTTGGAGTGAAAATTTGTTTGTCATATCTAGCTCACAACGAATTTGGTTCCATTGTTCAAAGCATTCGCAAGATTGTTCAAATGGATTTTTCTTTGTTCATTGCAAACTAGGAATCTGATGTCTCAACTAGCTCATCTGATCATTTCTCTATCTTGGGTGAATGTAATTCGGCTTATCATTTTCCCATCATCGCATTGGATGACATTTGCTTCACGCTTTCTGATCTTCAGTTCTTAACATTTTTCGCTTCATACTTCCGTCAAGCAGGTGAGGCACTTCAGCCCTTACTAATGGTTATGGTGGGTCCTCATTGTCTTCGCATGACCACCGAGGATGATCAGATGTATTTTTATTGACAAGATTCCCATCATGATCTCGCTTCTTGAATCGAAAATTCATCTTTTCAAAGATCACGAGGCTTTCAAGACAACCATAATGAATTTTATGATCCAATCATTGAATGGTTAGAACAATCTTATTTGTCAAGCTCTATTACAAGCAACAAGTTTCAATCCTTACTCATGCTTGCTAAGAAGCTTGGGGTAGACAAGGGTGCACCCGCAAGAGGCTTCAGAGGTTTGTTGAAAAGAGTTATCCATAAAAAATTTAAGCATTTGCATTGGGAAAAAGTAGTTGTTGTGACATGTCTTTCGTCCCACTCGAAATACTTTCCTTCCCATGTGAAAAAATTTCAAGTTTTTGTATTTTCTATTGCACATCACATTTTATCTATTTTAATCATTCATATCTTTATGGATGCAGATTGGGAATAACTACGATGGATTCACTGGAAATTTCATTACAGGTAACCCCGACTATCTAGCTATTAGGATAGGAGTAGGATTAGCTACATCTTAGTTTTCCTTTCCTTGCACAAATCTTACACTCATCCCTGGTTGTTCGTTCAAGTTTTATTATTCCAGTTTATGTCATGTTTTCTTTAGTCATTTTGTTGTCTTTTCTTTTTATTTTGGTTTCTAGGTTCTATGTCTTCTTTCTTTTGCTTTGTTTGCTTCCTTGTTAAGTTTTCCATTTTTTCACTATGTAAATAGGTGTTGTGCCGCACTGCATTTTGGATTCTAAATGTGTATGTGGATGAAGTTCAAAGAGTCTTATGAAACTGCAGTCCTTCAATAGTCTTGTGTCGGTATTCTTTGTGTTTAGTTGTAACTTTTGGATGATGTAGTCTTGATGGAAAATACGATCCATTTGTAAGGAGAGTTTTTCTCAAAACATGAACTTGTGTCAAGTATGGGAAACCTCATGCCTACACTCATTTTTTTTGCGATGGTTTTTTCAAGCTTATCGTACTAGTAGAAATGAAGAAGCAAAAAATCCAAAGGATAAAAACTGTATCTAGGTCTTTACATGATTCTCTAAAGGAACAACCTCTACTTCTCTAAATAATTCGGGATCCCTCTGCCACCCCCAAAAAAAAGTGCCTATGAGCAATTCTCTTTAAAAGTAAAAAAGGAAAAAGAAGAGAAAGGTTTCCTATGCACAGAGGTGAAGAATGCAACTCCACTGGGGTACTGTCCAAGCTTTCTCATAGTGGAGCAATGATTGTGTTCCTGTGTGACTCCATTAGGGTACTATCGAGGCCTGCTAGTAGTAGAGCAACACCAGACATGAAAAAATATACTCTGAAAATCTTAAGCTTGTGAGCTAAACTACCCTTCCGAATTAGAAACAATGTAATGTGGATGAATCTTATGTTGTGCTCAACTGAGTTGGTAGAAGGTGAACCACGTATGTCCATGGGGTAAGTGGTGTAGTCGAAGTAATCTGCAAGATGAATCAATACTTCCTGATGGACCAAGGCCCTACACTGAACAAACCAAGATAGAGAAGGTGGAATCCAACCAGTGTGTCACCAAGTGTTGTAGCAGCTGCAACACCCTCCAAAATTTTGGCTTGTACTCAAATTTTGAAGCCTACTGTGGATTGTTTGATCAATCATTCCTTAGTCACTTATTGGTAAGTTGATGATCTCAAGCTCCCCTTTTCGATCTTAAGGGTCGTTCAAACTTTTGTCTTTCTATAGTATGTGTCATCTTTGGGGATGGGGATTATCGCTTTTTTTGCAAAGGGAAGATGTTTTTCTTCAATGGGAAATATTCCCAACCTCCCTTACCAATCAAATCTATGTAGTGGTTTCCTTTAGTGTCCTTCCCTCAGTCAAAACCCACTGTCTCCATAAACTGCGTAGTTTTGTCCCTCAACTTCCCTGTCTACCTTGTATCCTGAAACTATTTAGATGTGTCCTCTAAGGGCCTCATCCCACAACAATGTCTTACATCCTAAAACTACACACTTTTGTCCCTCAGCTGCTCTGTCTGCCTTTCTTCCTGAAACTACGGAAATGTGTCCTTCCAGGGCCTCATCCTGTAATAGGAACTTCCCACTAAAACTGTGCAGATGTGTCTCTCAGTGATCACAAGAAGGATGACATGTTAGAGGACTCTCAAGGAGTGGAGGAAGAAGATAATTAGACCAAGGAACCCAAGGTACAATAGAATATCGGGACTGCATGAAGACTCCATCTGATGCATAACCCTTCGAAGGTAGGTGTGAAAAACAAAGAACATATTTTGAAATACAACTCTTATTGTAGCTTGAAGGGATTCTTATCATTCCCATATAATTTTTTCTTTAATTATGTGCGTAGTTCCAAGCACTGAAATTCATTCCATGTGTTTTCTGTACATGTCTTTCTCCCTTTTGCTCACTTAACCCACTGTCGTCTTTGGGAATGTTGATTTCTTTTCCATGTTTGCGATCTTGTTATAGTGATTTCTATAGTTTTCCTTTATGTGTTCAGGTTTTATTAGCTATGTGGACATCGGTCACACTCACACACAAATTTTAATCACTGTCGTGAAAGTATCGTCACAATCATTTGAAGGTCTATCCCAAGTGTCACACTTATCACTTCTAGCTCTAGACAGTCCCATAGAGGGTCATTCTTTGCTATGTTGTCCCAGTGGTCAGTGTCGCCATGTTTTCGAAGTATCCTAAGTGTGTGATAATAATGACGAGGCATCGTAGTTTCACTTTCCTCTCACACTTAGCCATTTTCTTGAGAATATCTCCGACTGAACAAAGCCACTTCACCGGAGCCCAACTGAACTGCACTACGCAGTCTCAGCCCTCAGTGGCATTGATCTACTGTCTAGAACTATGCAATGCTTAAGATTGTCGTCCAGTTTAGTTGCATTGTCCAATCCTAGAGGTGAGTAGCTTTTCTTCCTTCCTTGAACTGCGCAAAAATTTCCTCAGAGCCCAACTTGAAATATGCACTTGACAAGTATATTCCTGAAGCCTCCCTCTTTCTTGCTAGAACCCTGCATTGTGTAGAGACCTAATCCTACACTGCTCCTAGAAACTGTGCTGACATTTCCTCCTAGTGAGTTCCCTCAACCGGGACTCACTACTATCAAAACTTGCATAGAACTGTCCTTTGGTCCCTCTACTCTCCTACCTTTTCTTCCCTCTAGAAGTTTTGTAGAGGTGTCCCTCAAGGTCCCACCTTGTAGCTGCCACTGTTGTCTTCAACTGTGTAATCGTGCCTCTTAGTGGCCTCTGCGTTGTTTTCCCAAAAAGTGAAGATTGTGCCCCAGAGTTCGTTGTCTATGCCTGAGCTATGCTTTGCGCAGTCTCAGTGACTAGTCCTCCTTCCAGTCACATGGAACTATATAGTTCACAGTTACCAGGCCCTCTTCCCATCTTGTCATCTATCCCAGGCCTGGACAATGGAAACAATGCATCATTATAGACTAGTAAGTTTTGGATTTGATTTCATCCTATCATGAGTGAATTGCAGGAACATTTACACTGATAGATCATGGTGAGACAATGAACTAGATGAAGAAGTACACATGCTAGAAGACTTACTTGCAGCTGGACATTCAAAAGAAGTCCATCAAGTAGTGAGCAAAAGGAACACATGCATGGAACCATCTTACAAGACCAAGACCATTGAAGACCTTGCAATATCAAGCCATACAAAGGAGAAGAGAATGCAGACCCAAGAGTACATCTATCAATTAGTAGTGCATCAGCTTCACATTTCCACCACTACAGTCTATATTTGTTGTAACTGAATAATACGTAAAGTGAAAGTACAATGGATACACAAAGAAAGTTGAACAGTCATGTCAGTTGAAAGTCATAAGAAGTTGAAGGGTCATGAGGGTAGCCCAAGAGTCACAAGTGTCAAGCATCACCCTAGGATATATATATATACACTTCCCATTGTATGAGCAAGGATTTTTCACTTTGGCTCCTCCCATAAAGCATAGATATTTTTTCAGCCAGTTCTTTGAGGAGCAAGGAGTGGCTCTAATGTCCCACTACTGGAAATAGTGATGTATGGTGTACATATGAGTCTTGGGACTTTTTCTTAATTCAGAATCATGTTAAGGCCAATGCATTTTTATGCATGTTTTGTAGATGTTTGTAAGACTACTATTAAAACATTTGTAATGCATGTTTTCTTAACCTGTACTAATATAGTTGAACTACTTTGGTTTTTATACTACTTACATTGTTGAGAATGTGTTGTATTGGTTAGCACTATTGTCTCATCCTTTTGGACTACTCTGCAAAACATTAGACACATCTGTTTTGTTTATTGTTTGTAATGACCATCACATCTAACTAGTGGATGTTGTACATGCTTTCCCTTGTACTTCAGTTTTAACAATTGCCACGTCCGTTGGACGCTAGACAGACCAATCTTGGTTCGTGTGTGTCTCTTCCTCGGTGGTACTACTACCTCTCACTTAGTGGCTCACTTCACTCTACCCCTTTTTAGTAAGATAACCTAGAGATGAGTTACATTACGCACTCATCAGGCACACTTACCTTGATGTTTGAAGATACCAGCATAACAGTCTCATGTGCTGACAGCTAGAGCTAAGGCAGATCTCTAAGTATATGGAAATCGTGCCTTTATACCGGATGGGACTCGTAGAAAAAACGATGTGAGGTTTAGTTGGGACGTCATATAGGGAAAATACCCTTGGTTGATGAATTTCCATAACTGTAAAAAAGATGGCACTAGAAGGAGGGCTAGATGATAGGCTGCGCCATGGAGTCTGGTTTGAATCTCTTATTTTTTTACTTCCCCAACTCTTGTAAATAATGAGACACCTCAAATTGCAGAGGAGGAACCTAATACTCCTTTTTCTCCTTGTCCTCCTCCTTTTGTAGTCTCGATGAGGGTGCCTCCATGTAATGATAATGAATTTGGGAAATATGCACATCAAATTCCTAGTCCATATTCTGATTCCCCTTCTGCTTTTCATCATTTTAAGAAAATGGAGGAAATCCCAGAATGTCTCATGAAGCCTATGGTGAAGACTAATTTTGAAAATGATTTTGATTCTTGTCATCCTCTATCATCTTTTTCTCATGATCCCTTGCCCCATGGTCTGGTTCATTAACCTATTCCAAATTCAAGTAGTGAATAGGTGCAAGGTAGTGACATTTTATAGGTAGAGGAGTAAGAAGGTAAAGATTATTTATATATTTCTTTTATTTTTCAAAATCCTTTGTGTGAAGATGATACTTCCTCATTCTTGGCTAATTTTCAATCCACTAATCTTGATAGTGAATCAAATGAAATATGTTCTCTTAAACAATGTCAAATCTTGAGAAACAATAGTCCTAATGATCATGACTCTGTTTGTGCATGCGATGATGAATTCCTTAGTCTACCAGTTGATGTTTTGGTGTCTCATCCATAATCTGATTGGGTTAAGGAAAAAATTCTTCTCAAAAATTCTTCTTGATCTCACTATCCCTTGTGCTCTCATGTTTTGATGCATCTAAATGTAATGAAGATACTCCATGCTCTTCAAGTTCTCCATCTGAAGAGTTAACGTTTCAATTGACACAACGTGGTGAAGTTATCCACGACGAAAATGAAAACGATCAAATCATTGAGTATTCTTTCAATCCCTCATCATCTCTTGGTTTATATGAAGACAATTCTTCAAATCAACTTTCTCATCAAATTTCCTTGATTCATTCATCTCTGGATTTGTGATCAATAGAATCTTTTGACATGAGTAATCTGGTTATTTTTGCCAAATGTGATCAAATTAGTGACAAAAATGGCTTCCATCTAGTTAGTAATATTCTTATTGAAATTAATGTTAGTAGCTATCCACACACCATGCACGATCTGGTTCAATCGTCAAAATGAAAGTTTACAATCCTTGAAAGTTATGAGGCTTATCAGGGATTTGAGGCACTTCAACTTTCGTTTATGGTTATGAAAGGATTTCACATATTTCGAAAGGTCCTTGAACTAAGTCAAATTTGTTTTCTATCACAAAAATATTTCTCTTCGCGTGGTTTAACTCGATGAAAATATCTTCTTGAAATATCTTTTGTATTTCGGACGTAGTATTTTGAGCTTTCAAGATTTTATTTCTGATTGGGTTCAATAACCTGCCTCATTTGATTCATCTTCATGAAAATCACTTTTGTCAAACTCAGGTTTGGAATGTGTATCTCACATAAAATCTTGGAATTGTGAAGTTAATCATTTAGAAAATCATCTTTGGTCGAAGTAATCATTCCTATTAGATTCATTTCACAATAGTCATCTCTTGGTTTTTCTTGTGAGTGTTATATCGTGAATCTTGTTCTTCATCGCATATGAAATCCTCTTGAGTGCTAATGAATGCAATATTTGTGAAAATAAAACTCTTCTTGATTTATTGTATCTTGACTGGTCTAATGTGTTTGTTGTACCGACATTTACTTTCACTTCTTTAGATGATTACCATGCTAGTACAGCATGCAATGAGTCACAAGGAATCATTTTTTACTATTGTTATGAAATTAGATCACAAAAGGATATAAAAGATAGATGAAATCCTTAGAAATAAGCCTCTTCAAGGGGGCAACCACCTTTACATGACACAAATGAACAATTCTTAGATGATATAAATGATAGGACCTCCTTTCTATATATAGGAGTCTAAGGGGTCATAATATAATCAGAGCCGACATAGTAATAATAATATAAGGGCACAATAATAATAATAGTGGGCTTCTATGGTGCACAATAGTAACAATATAGGCACTACATGGGTACAAAAATATAATAAGGGGGTTGTACTAATAATAATAAGGGGTTACACTAGTAGTATAGGGGCCTAACATGCCGCTCAGCTTCAAAAAGTGTTGTCCTCAACACTTGAGTAGTTCTTGATGCTTCTATAGAAAAATATTGTCCTCCCATGTGGAATCTTTAGTGGGTAAGTTCTTCCACTTGATGAGATACTCTGAAATTGATTGATTTCTTAGCTGTTGGGTTCTTGTTTGTGTGACTGCTCTAGGTTCCAATATGATTTTTCCTTCCTCTTCAAGTTCTGGAAATATTGTTTCGATAGGGATCTTCTGCAACTTTTGAATGAGTGGCCACACTTCTTCATCCTTATTCCATTCACCCCTTGCTTTGTTTATCCAATCTAGTTGGATAATAGAAATAGCACAAAACAATTCTTTGACATACTCATCCTTTCTTGTGAGTGCATCTACAATAAAATTTTGCTTCCCTTTTCTATAGATGATGTGAAAGTCATAACCCAACATATTTCTAACCCATTTTTATATTCTTCTAAAGATAATATTTGTTCTAAAAAGTATTTAAAACTATCATGATCCATTTTTACCTTGAAGTGTCTTCCCATTAGGTAAGGTCTCCATTTCTTAAATGCATGTATTATTGCCAACATTTCCTTCTCATAAATAGTTTTCTTGAGATGTAGCCGTAAAAATACCCAATCACCTACATCAAAACATTTTTCACTACGATGTCGATCTACTTGTTGTTTCATTCGATTCTGCACCAAAGTGGAGTTATCCTTTAAAAGTTGGAGAACTTGTTGTTGATGCTCGATGTGACCTTTCACTACTTGAACCTTTTTCTTCTTGATATGTCCTTCTATCTTTAGAGTTTGAGGAGTGGTAATTTCTTCCAATGCTTTACAAGATATGGTCGGATTCATTTCTTGATGCTCGATGTGATCTTTCACTTCTTGAACATTTTTCTTCTTGATATGTCCTTCTATATTGATAGTTTGAGGAGTGGTAATTCCGAATAATGCATTACAAAATATGGTTGGATTCATTTCTTCTTTCTCGATGTGATGTTTCACTTCTTGAACATTTTTCTTCTTGATATGTCCTTCTATCTTGAGAGTTTGAGGAGTGGTAATTCTTTCCAATGCTTTATAGTATATGGTCAGATTCATTTCTTCTTTCTCGATTCAGAACACTTATGACCTTTAATGTATTTGTTATCACAATTGTAACAAAGACATTTTTCTCTTTTTTATCCCAATTGTTGTGGTGTAACCCTTGTAGGTTGTGGAAGGCGAGGAGAAACGACACTTCCATCTTTATCATTGTGAGGGGTAGACTTCCTTGTTGCCATAATTTTTCTTTCCACTTTGTAACAAATCCTTTTGCTCTTTTTTCTTCCAATTGTTGTGGTGTTGCTCTAAAGAAAGTGTTTCTCTTTGTATCCTCATAATGTGCTATAATTTCCTCTGTCAAAATTGACCATGTAACAAGTGGTTTATGAGAAGAAAGCCCTTTTTAACATAAAAATTGATCTTGTTCTAAATATGAAGATGCAATACATACTTCTGGTAATAGTGGTACACCACGTAGATCAAAATATTTCTCCATCTGTAGTATCCAATTTACCAGATCCTTGCCATCAAACTTCCTCATCTCGATTTTTCTTGATTTTAGGAGCTCGATCTTGAAACGATTGTAACTCTGTAGTTTCAGATCTCTAAGTTCTGAAATTTCTTCCTGAGGTAGCTCTTTGAGTTCTCTTTATAACCCCATAAGTCAGATCAAGATTGGATTCTGTAAGGAAGTGTTATGTCAAATCTCCCATGATGGTCTGATTATAGACTAGTTCAATAGAGTGAAATTGTATGAAGTGACGCATGTCACTCTTTCAACCTGAGGGCCTGAAACCAATACATAGAAATCTATTGTCCGTATGCCTTCTGCAACTTCTTACGAAATTTAAATTTGATGCCCAGAAAGAATGTGATGACGATTTTCCCTAGGTCACATGTTTAGGATGTAATTTGGGACCTTGCCAGACACCCTAAATGTCTCAGATTATATCTCCGAAAATATAGTGAGACAAGATATGAAATTCAAACTCGAGCTTCACCAATATTTCACTTCAAATGGGTTCTAATTTCAAAGTCTGAACCTTTGTAGAACAAATATTATACTGAAAATTCCACGATGACTTGATTGAGATGAAATTCTGGAGCTTGCAAAAACCCTAACTTCCTCAGATTATATCTCCAACAATAGAGCGAGACAAGATCTCAAACTCAGACCTGATGTTCAGTCCGAATTCTTCTCAAATGGGTTTTTTTAAGCTTCTGAAACTACGTAGTGAAAATGTTATAGTGAAAATGCCACGATGACCTGTTTGGAGCAGCGAAACCCTAGAATCCACAGCTCTGATACCAAATGTTATAAAACCAACTCACAAAAAGATAGAAAAGATAGATGAATGCCTTAGAAATAAGCCTCTTCAATGGGGCAACCTCCTTTACAAGACACAAATGAACAATTCTTAGATGATACAAATGATAAGACCTCCTTTCTATATATAGGAGTCTAAGGGATCATAATATAATCAGAGATGACATAACAATAATAATGTAAGGGCACAATAATAACAATAGTGGGCTTCTATGGTGCACAATAGTAACAATATGGAGACTACATGGGTAGAACAATATAATAAGTGGGTTGTACTAATAACAATAAGGGGTTACTCTATTAGTATAGGGGCCTAACATTTATCATGCAAGGAATATGATTCATTTATTCAAGGAATTTATAACTATGTTCAAATTGATCTATCTTTGTTATCTTCTAATAGAGAATCTCATGCCACAAATGGTCCATCCGATCATAATATTAATTTCCATTCATTTTATCATTTTCCTAGTATATTTGATGACAATTGTTTCAAATTGATTAATCTATATTGTTTATCTCTCTATTCAGGTACCTTTCAAGTAATTAAGAAACTTCAACCTTCATTGATGATTATGTTGGGTCCACACTCTGTTGGGATGTCTATTGAATATGACCATATCTATTTTCCCTCACAATATTCTTATCCCGCTCGCATGCTTCTAATTGAAAATTCATTGTTTCAATGTTCTGAGGGTATTCAAGAGGATTGTTTTGAATTTTAGAATCCAATCGCCGAATGGTTGGAGCAATATTACTTAGAAAGCTCCATCACAAATAACAGGTTTCATAATTTTCTCATGCATGTTAAGGAGTACATTGCAAATGAAGATACATTGTCAAGAATCCCCCAAGGTTTGTCTTCTCATGGTTTTCAGAAAAAGGTCAAGAGTGCAAAGTGGTTAGAAGTAGTGGTTATGAGATATCTTTTGGTTGACAGATAAGACCTTCAATTTGTTGTGCAGAATATTCAAGATATTATCTTTTCTGTTGCACATTTTTTTATCTCAATTTTGGTCGATCATATCTTTGTAATTGTAGGTCGGGAACAACTGTGGTGGATTCATTGTAAATTTCATTATATGTGACCCCACCTTCAGACAGGTTAGGTTAGGAGTAGGTTTAACTGCATGTTAGTTCCTTTTGCACTTTCATTCTTTACTTGTTTTCAGTAGTTTCTCTTATCTTATCTAAATTTTGTCTTGCATCCTATCTTTTTTAGCCTTCTTTTGTTTTTGTCCTCCTATATTTTTTTCCTTGTTTTGTTTTGTATTTTGTGTTTTATTTAATGAATACTTTGCATTAAGGGTGTCTTATTTTCACTCGAAAGACAATGTGGAAAAATAGAAAATGGCTTCGTGACATTGCAACATTTGTCTAACTCTCTATTCTTCTTCCCTATCTTGGTTACACCTTTTGTTCAATGATTTTCTAACGGAAAATACAATCCTTGCGTAAGGGAATCCTTGTGTCGAACCATGATCTCCATGTCTATTCTTGAAACCTCATGCCTACACTCAGTTCTTTAGGTTACAATGTTTTCAGGCTGATCCAATAAAGTGGATAAGGACAAAGGGAAAATATAAATGAGAAAACCAATATCATAGGTATTATATATGCTTCTCAGAAGGGTAAATCTCTTATGCTCTGAATAAGTTTGGATCCATCTTCCTCCTATGAAACAAATAAGTGTTAATGCACATTCCTATATAAAACAAAGAAATAAAGGTGAAATAAGAGAAAGGATTCCTACGTAGAGAGGTGAAGAAAGAAACTCCATCAGGGTACTTTCCATGCCTACTAGTAGTGGAGAAATTTTTGTGTCCCTAAAGTGACTCTATTGGGGTACTCTCTAGGTCTAGTAGTAGTAGAGAAACACAAGAGATGACAACCTATACTCTTAAATTCTAAAGCTCGCGAACTTGATTACCCTTTTTTGGTTTGAAACATTTTGTGATCGATGATCTTGTGTTTTCGTTTAACCAAGTACAAGAATGAATAGGACTATGTTTATGAACAAGGTAAGTGGGGAATCCATGGTAATCTCAACAATTGATAATTACTCCCTGAAGAACTAAACCCTGCATGAAAGAATTGACCAACACAGAGAAGCTGGACTTCTACTAGTGTGTCACCAAGAATTTTCGTTGTTACAAACATAATCCAAAACTTTATCTACACTTGAATTTTGGAACCTACTATGGATCTTGTGATCGGTCATCTCATGGTATCTTCTTGATTGGTTAAGGTCACTAGCTCACACATGTTCATTTCACAAAAACATTATGAGCACATTCTTTTACCCAAGCTTGAAAAAACATAACACAGTCCATCAAGACAGTTCCTATGCAATATTGAACCGATATCGACAAATAGTGCATAATGTCATTGATAGTCCCCTAACATTTAGTTGTGTTTGTATTTTGATTTTGGTGAGTTTTTTGAACTGTGTATTTTGTGCACCTTCGCTTTAGAAAGTGTCATTTTCATTTTTTTGACCATCACTTTTTCTTTCTTTCACTTTAATTGGTGTTGATTTCATGTTATCTTCAATCTAGCATGTGTTTCTTTCACCGTCGTTTGCATATTGCAAGTGTTGTTTGCACTTTTCCTGCTGATATAGAAAATGTCATCCTTTAGCATGTTAAATGTCACACATTGTATAAAATCCAGTATTGGTGATTTCAAGGGGTAACCTTTGTGTAATTTATTTAGTATTACCATGTAAACATGTATCACACTCATTTACAAAGTTTCAAGCATTGTCGCACAAGTTCTGTCACGGTCGTCACAAAGAGTATCTTTGATGTTGCACTTAGTGTAAGTCATCACAAAGTTGTTTCATTCAGGAAAGTATGTTGTTAATGTGTTCTGATTGTTCCATGCTGTGTCGTCAAGTGATATATGTGTGTGGTTATGTTCAGAGTCATGTTTTTTATTATTTTCCTCTCCCTAATCCGACACGTCAAGCTGGGAATTTTTTTTTCCCAGACCACTCAACCTCCTTTATGTAGCATGAAATATGCATTACGTAGTCTCAACTCTCAAGAAGAAACCTTGTCTCTTGGCACTACTTAATGTGTAGTTTTTGCCCTCCAAAATTGTGCACTATGCAATATCAGTGCTCAGTCCCATCCCTTGAGCTCTAGAACTAAGCAACCATTGCCTCCAACCAACCTTCTCTATGCAATGCAAAGTATCAAGCATCAAGCCTTGGCCTTGAGCTATTGAATTATGTAAATATGAAATAAATTGGCATCTTTCCCTCTTGAACTATACATTGGGCAAATTTAAGATTTAAGCCTCAATCTTGAGCCCTTGAATCCCTCAACTGCACAACCTCCCAAACCATTCTCCTGTCTAAATTATGCATTTCGAAGCCTCAAGCCTTAATATTTACCTCTTGGGTCCCTCAATTGCACAGTCACTTGGCCTAGGCCTTCAGAATTGTGCACTGCGTAGTCTCGAGCCTCAAGCCTCCTGCATGAGCTCCTTATTCCCTCAACTATGTAGTCCATCAACCCATGTGTGAATAGTTGCACATTGCGTACTCTCAATCCTCAATCCTATACCGTGACCTATGGAATTGCATAATCCCTGAGTTAGTCACTCAACTAGTCACCAGTTATAACCTCAACAAGTAATTTGATGAAGAATGATATATTAGTGATTTATCAAACTGATATCGTCTTCTCATGACTCGATTGTAGTCGCAGGTATTCTTTCATGCTATGAAAGGATGATGATGAAGGAGATGGAGAAGGAGACCATGCTAAGAGACCTATAAAACTCTTATATTACTCAACAAGACCCCATTTAGTTCTATTTTAGGTATATAATAAATAATGGGGACCCTTTCGAATTTTAATAAAACTCTTTAAGTTCTAATAGAGATAAGACATATTTTTTAATTTTCTATAAATAACCCTCTTTCATAAAGGTTACATATATAGGAACTTACATATTGGAGGATTCAAAACCTTACAAGTGTTAAGAAAATATGATAAGCCTTTTGTTAGCTAAAATAATGCATTATTACGTAAATTATATCAGATCATTCAAATATCGTAACATTCCTTATAGTAAAGTTATGATAAAACATTCCCCGATCGAGCTTTCTTGATATATAAACATAACATGAGTGCTTCCTTTCATAATTGAATACTTTAAAGAACCACCAGACCCACAATGATGCCATCGGGCATACCAAAACTCTCAAATATCATAAGTTTTAACAAGTTCCATGTCAAAACACTCTGATACTTCAAACCTCCAATATCTGATATCCCCGATACCTAGCACTTTCACTATTTCAATAACTCTCGATATCATAATGTTTTGTTACCTCACACTCCCAATACCCGACATCTCTGATACTCCTCCCTTCTAATATCTCAACCCTCTAGTATTTTTGTCTTTTCCCATATCATGAATTTTCATATCGAATGTTACACTTTGAAAAATATGATATTCTAATTGTAGATATGAATCCTCTGGTATATCTGCCGACCTATATTTAGAGTGTTAGGTTCCTATAATACTACGGTAACCCCTTATTGTTATTAGTACAACCCTCTTATTATATTGTTGTGCCCATGTAGTCCCCATATTGTTATTATTGTGCCCCATAGAAGCCCACTATTGTTTGTTGGCATTTTGGCACAGGAGTGGTGCTATGGTATAGGTGTTGTCCTTGATGGCAACTCTCTTTGGTGACAGATCTCAGTTCAGGCGCTCAGAATGAAGGAAATCTTGTATACGCAGGTTCACCTTGCCAAACACGCATATACACGTGGGTTATACGTTCAGAAGTCACGTATGCGTATACACGCACTTTTATGTACAGAAAAGAGCGTACATGGTGGGAAACTTATTTTTGGTCCATGGTTGTTAGTCCTTGGAATTTGAACCTATGGTTTTGGACCATGGTATCTCGTCAGAAGTGTTGACCCCAGGTTTTGGGCCCTTGGTATTGGTTTATTATGGTTTTGGAACGTGGTATTGTGGAAGGCCTAAAACTATAAAAGAGGAAGGAAATCATGTGAGAAGGGATCATCTGAATTATTATTAAAGATCTGATAATGTATGAGATCTGGAAACTGGTGATTGGGTTATGGTGCAGATCTAGATCTGAATGAAGGAGGAACCTGAGCGAAAGAAGGATAAGGACTATTGATGGATCAAAATCTCAAGGTTTGAACATTGGTATCTCTGTATGATTTTTATCTGTTATATTTGGCACACTCTTGATCTATAAACCTGGGTTAACTGATGTCTGAATGCTTAAAAGAATAAATTATCCTTTATAGATCTGTATGCAAGTTCATTGAATTACAGGTGCGTATACACGCTTTTTCTGTGAGTGAAAGAAGCGTATACGTAGGTTGGTTGTGGTACTGAGGCGTATACTCGCAGGTTGTTGAACATTGAAGTAGCGTATATATCTTGATTTATGTTCTAGCTACTTCTATTTTATTACTGCAGTGTCTGGGTTCAGAATTGGTGTTTGATTACAGTTACTGTGTTTTGGGTACAACAATCAGAGAAGTGTTTATTTGGTTCAGCTTTTGATTGGTGAAAAGGAGTTTGGGTTATGCAGAAATTGCTGATGATTGATTGATGTTACTTGTGGATCCAATCTGAAAATTAATGAAACGAGGTCCCTGAAAGCAAAGAGAAGGTTGCAGCCTTCTGCACGTAGGAGCCTGCGTACTAGTATCTCAAGCTAGTACAAGAACTTAGGGGGTTGGAGCTCCCTTCCAGTAAAGCTGTAGAACGAGAGAGAGTTGTAGCTCTCTGTAGGTTGCAGCCTGTGTACTGGTAAAGACTGCACTAGTACAAAATATTGTAAAGAGAAGTTTCTAATTAAAAAGAAGATAGAGACGAATTGCAGTAGGGGGTTTTCACCCACATTGGGTTTCCTCCTTATATCTTGTGTTCTTGTGTGTGACTGTCTTCTGCTCTGTTTCTCGTACTGTTTATTTGCTTCTGATACACAGATTAATAACTGACATCTGAAAGATAAATCAAATTATAAGTCTGCTTTGTATACGCGGGTTTCTTTATTTGTAGTTGCGTATATATGCGCTTTTTATTAACAGATGTAACGTATATCATCTGGAATTGAAAAAGGAAATATTTGACTTGATAATATTGATTCACCCCCCTTCTCAGTATTATTTCCAACAATTGGTATCAAAGTCGGTCCTTCTGAAGAAGCTTGATCGCTTGAAGGAAGATCTTTCATCATGAGCAACTATGAGAGGGAAGCATCAATCAGGCCACCAGTTTTTTATGGGACAAACTTCGTATATTGGAAGGTAAGAGTTACCACCTATCTTCAATCTTTGGGTACAGAAGTCTGGGATATCATAGATACAAGATATACATTTCCAGCAGCAACTCTTACAGATCCGGCTGAGAAGAAGAAATATGAAACAGATGCAAAGGCGGTCAATACTCTATTGGGATGTCTATCTCAATCAGAATTCGTGAAAGTTATGCAGTTAAAATCAGCAAAAGAAATATGGGACAAGATTGTCCTAAGCTATGAAGGAGATGATCAGGTAAAATGAGCAAAACTTCAAACCCTCAGGATTTAGTATGAAAATCTCAAGATGTATAACGATGAAAGTGTGGCTAACTATTTTCTTCATGTAGATGAGATTGTTAATTGTATGAAAAATTTGGGTGAAGAAATAAAAGAGGCTATTGTGGTTGAAAAAGTTCTAAGATCTTTGTCCCCTAGGTTTGAATCTAAAGTTTCTGCAATAGAAGAAAAAGAGAATCTACAAAGCCTTAAAATGTCACAGCTGCACGGAATTATAACTGCTTATGAAATGAGGAAAGGAGGACCATCAGATAGGAGAGAAGCTGCCTTCAAGGCTTCAGGCAAGGGCAAGTACTATGAGTCAAGACACATGTCAGAAGAAGAATAAGAATCAAATTTTGTCAGAAATCTTCAACGAGGTACTAGACGGTTCCGAGGTAAGTTACCTTTCAAATGCTTTGCTTGTGGAATAGTCGGTCACGATGCTACCAAATGTCCTCACAAGAATAAGATTGACAAAGGGAAGGAACCTGTTAGATGGAACAAGAAACATAATGCAAATAAGAAAAGCTATTACACTCATGAATATAGTGATGGACTTTCAAATAGTGACGAAGATGAACGAGGTAATAAGTATAAACTTTTAATGGCTTTTGAAGATGATGGCTACATGGATGCTATAGATGTAGAAGGCTTTTGTGAAGAGATGACTAATCTCAAAATCTGCTTAGAAGAGAAAAGTGCAATTATTGATTCTCTACAATGTCAACTGGCTGAAAGGGAAAAACATCTTGAAAAACTGGAATGTGAAATTGTTTGTCTTAGAAAGGAGATTGAGAAAACAAAAGCTATTAATCTTAAATTTGTTAAAGGATCTGAAACTCTGGATGAGATTATCAATGTGTAGTGTTCTCCGCTAATCAAGAAAGTTCTAGGATATAATGGAGAAACATCTCAAGCTTCTACCTCCAAAAGTTATCTTGATGCAGCAAATAAGAGCGAGCAAAGGCCTAATAGAAATCATCAGGTAAATCAGGGACAGTTTACCTCAAGAACAAAAAAAGTCTATCAAGTAAATCAGGGACAAGCTACCTTAAGGACAAACAGAAGCTACAATCAGCCACAGGTAAAATCTTCCCAATTTACCTCAAGAATGGATGTCAGTAGAAACGACAATCAGTTAGATGATAGATTTGATAATCGTAGGAGTTTCTTCAATGGCCAATGTTTCTCTTGCCATAATTTTGGTCACAAAGCAACTCAATGTGTTGCCTATAAGACAATCATGACTAGAGAAGCTCAAAAACAAAGGAATATGACTGGAATCACGGAAAGGACTTATAACAACTTTTCGGCCCTTGAAAATGAAGTTGAATGTTCTATTTGTAATAACTTTGGTCATGAAGATTCTGAATGTAGGAGTAGGTTTTGGAAGACAACTCAAAAGGAACATACCTCAAGTGCCAGAACATGGAGAATGAAGGAACCACAACTAGAAAGATGTGGGATAGCCTTCTATGCAGAAGGACACGAAAATATATGGTATATCGACAACGGATGTTTGAAGCATATGACAGGGGATAAAGAAAAATTTGAATCATATACTGCATTAGAAAAGGGAAAGAAGGTGTCTTTTGGAAATGATACCCCTGCAGCCATAAAAGGAAAAGGCACTACTCAGTTGAAAGAACAGGTCAAAGCTAGAAACGTTTTGTATGTTGATGGCTTGAAGCATAATCTACTGAGTGTTAGTCAGATGTGTGATCAAGGAACCGAAGTAATATTTCGATCAAATGGATGTAGTGTTCGTGATCTTGATACAGGAGAAACAGTGATCAAAGGCATAAGAACTCCAAATAATCTATACATATTTGAAGAAGGACAACAACAATGCTATTTAAGCAAGGATGATGAACACTGGTTATGGCACCAGAGGTTGGGGCATCTAAAATTTTCACAAATAAGGAAAGCATGCAAATACCAGGCAGTTCGTGGTCTTCCAGATACCAAAATTCCAGACAACACCATATGCAAATCATGTCAGTTTGGTAAGCAAACCGGAACTAACATTCCTGGGAAGGAAGGATCAACTAGCAGGCCTCTTGAGCTAGTCCATACAGATGTATGTGGTCCATTTAGGACAAGGTCACCTCGAGGAGAAGAATACCTTATATTATTCATGGACGACTTCTCCAGGTTTGTTTGGTTATGACTTATGAAGCACAAAGATGAAGCATTCGAAAAATTCAAATCCTTCAAAGCCTTGCTTGAAAATGATTCAGATTACAAAATTAAGTGCCTGAGGTCCGAAAGAGCTGGGGAATTTACCTCAAATGAATTTTTTGATTTCTGTGAAGAACATAGAATAAGAAGGGAATTCTCTACAGCTAAGACTCCTCAGCAAAATGGAGTGGCGGAAAGGATGAATAGAACAGTCCAACAAATGGCTCGTGCTATGCTTGATGAGTTTGGAACTCCCGCAACCTTCTGGGGTGAATCTGCATATGCTGCAGTTGTTATTCTAAACAAAACAAATTTCCCAGTGAACAACACTCAAACTCCTCATGAGCTTTGGTATGGTGAGACTCCTTCGGTAAAGCATTTCAAAATTTTTGGGAGCAAATGCTATATTAAGAATACTGATGAGCAACTTGGAAAACTTGAACCTAGAGTAGATTAAGGCATTCTCCTTGGTTATTCTCCCTACAACAAAGCATACGTGTTACAATAAAATAATTGGAAGAATTGTTGACAACATTGATGTAGTGATTGATGAAAAAGGATACATCCCTAGGGAAGTGAATCATCAAAATATCAATGAGGATGAATACTACTCTCCAAATCAGACAGATGATGAAGAAGAAACCCAAGAGGCACCAGAGGAAGATATAAGGATAGAAGAGAAGACTCCATTCAGGTACGTTTAAAAGAATCATCCAGAATCTCAAATTTTGGGGCAGAAAGAAGCAGGTATACAAACAAGAAGAACAATAGCAGAAGCTTCAAGCTATTTGGCATTGTTCTCTTCCACTGAACCGCAAAATGTAAAAGAAGTATGCAACGATGAGTGTTGGGTTAAGGAAATGGATGAAGAGCTTGAGCAGATCGAAAAGAATAACACTTGGGAGTTGGTTCCTAGACCAAAAGACAAAAATGTCATAGGAACAAAATGGATCTTCAAAAATAAGTGGAATGAAAATGGGGAAGTGATTAGAAACAAGGCCAGAATTGTTTGTAAAGGGTATGCTCAACAAGAAAGAATAGACTTTGAAGAAACTTTTGCTCCCGCTGCTAGACTTGAGGCCATCATAATGTTCCTTGCTCTCTCTAGCTTCCAGAAGTTCAAAGTATTTCAAATGGACGTAAAATCAACTTTTCTGAATGGAGACTTAGAAGAAGAAGTGTACATCGAGCAACCAGATGGCTTTGTCCTTGGGAATGATCCAAATCTTGTATGCAGACTTAAAAAGGCTCTCTATGGCCTTAAACAAGCTCCAAGGGCTTGGTACTACCTCTTGGACAAATACCTTCATCAACAAGGTTTTTCAAAAGGATCAGCAGATAGCAATCTTTATATAAAAATTGAAAATGACAAATTGCTAATACTTGTTGTGTATGTAGATGATATTATCTTTGGTAGCAACGAAGAAGGTATGGGTCAAAGCTTTGCCTTGGTGATGCAGAAAGAATTCGAAATGTCTTTGCTCAGAGAACTGACATACTTTCTTGGATTGCAAATCCAACAAAATGAAGGCGGTATCTTCTTGTGTCAAACCAAGTACCTCAAGTAGATTCTGAAGAAGTATGGCATGGAAGATTCAAAACCAGTATGTACCCCCATGGTTACAGGATGCAGCCTCAGTGCAAATGATGAATCGGTAGCAATGCATCAACCAACCTATAGATCCATGATTGGAAGTCTACTTTATTTGATAGGTACCCGACCAGACATCATGCATGCAGTGGGAATAGTTGGAAGATTTCAGGCAAATCCAAAGGAAACTCATCTTTAGGTAGTAAAGAGAATCTTCAAGTACCTTCAAGGAACTCAAAACTATGGCTTATGGCACCCTAGAGATACAGATCTCACGCTTCATTCTTACACAGATGCAGATTAGGCCGAAAGCGTGGATGAAAGGAAGAGCACAAGTGGTGGTGCATTCTTTATGGGTTCCAGATTAGTATCTTGGTTCAGCAAGAAAAAGAGTTCGATTGATTTATCTATAGTTGAAGCTGAATATGTGGCTGCTGCATCTTGTTGCACTCAACTTCTTTGGATGATGAAAACATTGCAGGATTTTCAAATCACTTGTACTCCACCTGTCTCTATCTTATGTGATAATACAAGTGCAATAAGCATTTCAAAGAATCCTGTCATGCATTCAAATACCAAGCACATACCTATCAAATATCACTTTCTTCAGGAACAAGTGCTTGAGAAAAAGGTCAAGTTGGAGTATGTTCCTTCCAAGGAACAAATTGCTGATATCCTTACCAAACCACTACCCAGGCAAACTTTTGAATATCTGAGACAGAAGCTGGGAGTAGTTGATGCTTCATCCTGTTGTTGAAGCTTGTCTGTTTCAAAGAAAAGTTGGTGTACGTGAGTTGGATGAGGGGAATCCATGTACATACGCAGATTTATGCAGGTGCAGTTGCGTATATGGAATTCTGAAGAAAATCAGCAAGAACAGACTTTGGTTGAAGAGAGTCTGATATGGGTTTGTCAGAGACCATCAGGCACAGGTTCATGGGGAGCAAATAATCTTCTAACAATGCATTGTTGGCATTACCTTAGAAGCTCTTGGTTCTAGTACTCAAGCTATTTTTGCTTCAGGTGGATCAGCTGCAGAAAGGAGAACAGAAGAACAACATGGTTGTTGATATATACAGTGATTGTCAGATGTTGCTGATAGTAGTTATTGGTGATTTGCATAGTCTTGATATTTCATTTCTATGTCATGTATATCTTTTTTTTATCAAGGTCATGTAACGGCCTATTTTGGTTTCCCCACTACGCCTAGGATGATTGATGCAATGTGATTGGTTGTCATATGTAAATTTCTGATGATCCCCACTTTGTTGGGTGATGGATGTATGTATTGAGTCTTTTGGTGATAGGAAGGTCTTTCATAATGTATATGTCTTGGTTCTTCTTGAAAAACATCCTTTGCAGATCTTGCCTACAGTCAGGGGGAGCATGTTTAGCACAGCAGAGCAGAGATATCTATATGTACTCAGGGGGAGCACAGCCCTTTGCCCTTGATGACAAAGGCGGAGAATGACTTTGAGGATCTTGGGGTTCCCATCAAGTCCAAAGGGGGAGATTGTTGGCATTTTGGCACAGGAGTGGTGTTATGGTACAGGTGTTGTCCTTGATGGCAACTCTCTTTGGTGAAAGATCTCAGTTCAGGCGCTCAGAATGAAGGAAATCTTGTATACGCAGGTTCACCTTGCCAAACACGCGTATACACACGGGTTATACATTCAGAAGTCGTGTATGCGTATACACGCACTTTTATGTACAGAAAAGTGCGTACATAGTGGGAAACTTATTTTTGGTCCATGGTTGTTAGTCCTTGGAATTTGAACCTATGGTTTTGGACCATGGTATCTCGTCAGAAGTGTTGACCCCAGGTTTTGGGCCCTTGGTATTGGTTTATTATCGTTTTGGACTGTGGTATTGTGGAAGGCCTAAAACTATAAAAGAGGAAGGAGATCATGTGACAAGGGATCATCTGAATTATTATTGAAGATCTGATAATGTATGAGATCTGGAATACTGGTGATTGGGTTATGGTACAGATCTAGATCTGAATGAAGGAGGAACCTGAGCGCAAGAAGGATAAGGACTATTGATGGATCAAAATCTCAAGGCGTGAACATTGGTATCTCTGTATGATTTTGATCTGTTATATGTGGTGCACTCTTGATCTATAAATCTGGGTTAACTGATGTATGAATGCTTAAAAGAATAAATTATCCTTTATGGATATGTACGCAGGTTCAACGAATTGCAAGTGCATATACATGCTTTTTTGTGAGTGAAAGAAGCGTATACACAGGTTGGTTGTGGTACTGAGGCGTATACTCGCAGGTTGCTGAACAGTGAAGTAGCATATATATCTTGATTTATGTTCTAGATTCTTCTGTTTTATTACTACAGTGTTCTGAGTTCAGAATTGGTGTTTGATTACAGTTACTGTGTTCTGGGTACAACAATCATAAAAGTGTTTATTTGGTTCAGCTTTTGATTGGTGAAAAGGAGTTTGGGTTATGCAAAAATTCCTGATGTTTGATTGATGTTACTTGTGGATCCAGTCTGAAAATTAATGAAACGAGGTCCCTGAAAGCAAAGAGAAGGTTGCAGCCTTATGTAGGTAGGAGCCTGCGTACTAGTATCTCAAGCTAGTACAAGAACTTAGGGGGTTGGAGCTCCCTTCCAGGAAAGCTGGAGAACGAGAGAGAGTTGTAGCTCTCTGCAGGTTGCAGCCTGCGTACTGGTAAAGACTGTACCAGGGGTTTTCACCCACATTTGGTTGCCTCCTTATATCTTGTGTTCTTGTCTCTGACTCTCTTCTGCTATGTTTCTGGTACTGTTTATTTGCTTCTGATACACAGATTAATAACTGACATCTGAAAGATAAATCAAATTATAAGTCTGCTTTGTATACGTGGGTTTCTTTATCTGTAGTTGCGTATATACGCGGTTTTTATTAACAGAAGTAGTGTATATCATCTAGAATTGAAAAAGGAAATATTTGACTTGATAATATTGATTCACCCCTCCTCTCAGTATTATTTCCAACATTGTTATTATTGGGCCCTTACATTATTATTGTTATGTTGGCTCTAATTATATTATGACCCCTTAGACTCGTATATATAGAAAGTAGGTCTTGTCATTTGTGTAATTTAAAGGAGTTTTCCCCCTCGAAGAGGCTGAATTCTAAGGCATTTATCTCTCTTTTCTATCTTTTTGTGAGTTGGTTACATAACATTTGGTGTCAGAGCATTAGATTTTAGGGTTTCGCTACTCCAAACAAGTCATCATGGCATTTTTGCTAGAACTTTCTTTCTTCAACGTTTCAGAAGCTAAAAAAAACCCATTTGAGCCCCAATCACTTTGAACGTCAAGCCTAAATTTCAGAGCTTGTCTCACTATATGTTTGGAGATATGATTTGAAGAAGTTAGGGTTTTTGCAGACTCTTGAATTACATTCCAAATAGGTGACCTAGGGAAAATCGTCATCACTTTTGTTCTGAGCATTAGATTGAAATTTCGTCAGAAGTTTCAAAAAGAGGATGACCTTCAGTTTTTTATATACCAGTTTTAGATACTAAGGTCGAAATGGTGACACGTGGCACGTCGTACAAGTTTGATCTACTGAACTAGTCTATATTCAAGTCACCGTGGGAGATTTGGCATAACTCTTCCTCAAAGAGTCCAATCTGGATCAGACTTGTAGGGTTAGAAATAAGACATAGAGGGCTACTGCAAGATGCGATTTTAGATATTCAAGATACGTAGTGACAGGGATACAACAAATTCAATATCGATCTCTTACAAAGTGGAAGAAACGGTGTGTAGTTTTTTAAATTTTGCATAAGATTGGTTTGAAAAATTAGTTTGAAGGAATTCAAAGTTAATAGTGAAGAATTATTATCATTAATTGATGCCCCAAAGAAAGAAAATGGAAACACCCAGTAAGTAACCTGAAAGCTCGAGCACGACTCGTGAAGAAGAGGAAAAAATGCAACATGATATATCAAAATTACAAGACCAAGTACAACAAATTTCACTCTCACAAAAGGTAACTGAAGCCAAGTTGAATGGTGTAGAAGCTAATATGAATGGTGTGCAAGTTAATATGGATGGATTGGAAGCTACGATGGATGGCATGGAAGCTAAGATGAATGGCATGTATGTTAAGATGGAAGAATTGAAGATAAATTTGATTAAATTGCTACAAGAAATGGTTACTAATGGTGGAAGGGAAGTAAAGGAAACTCATTATGAGAACAAAAGAAATGTTAATCATGATTTCATAGACTCTAATGTTTGATTTAAGATCCACCATCTTCCAAAAACCAATATGAGGAAGTTTGATGGCAAGGATCCTGGAACATGGATAGTATAGATGAAGCAATTTTTTGATCTCCATAATGTGCAAAACACACCAAAGGTAGGTATTGCAACTTTATATTTGGAACCAAATTAGTATGTATGGTATCGATGGCCTTTTTCTCATAAAGCACTTGTCACTTGGTGAATTTTCATGGATGAAATTGCAGCACATTATGCGGATACAAAGAGTAACACCTTCTTTAGAAAATTGATAAATCTCGAACAAAAGGGGGTCAATGGCAGAGCACATTGAGGACCTTCAAAAATTGAATATAAGGGTAAATTATGTTCTAGATAATTTAAAGGATAACATTCAACATGAGGTTCATCTTTGGGAACCTGATTCACTGGAGAAGGTATTTAGGTTGGCAAGAAAAAATGAAAACGAAATTATGGAAATAAGGAATCCCACCACAGACGACTATAATTATGGAAGTGTTTTTTCTCCTAGCCATCCACAACCTACAAGGTTTACATCAAAAAAATTGGAAGAAAAAAGAGAAAAAGGGCTTTGTTACAATTGTAATAGAAAATACACTAAAGGTCATAAGTGTGTTGAGAAGAAATTATTTTACATAGATTATGAAGAGGAGGAAAAAAAGGATCAAGAAACATCAAAATAAGAGGATATACACCAGGAACCAACCACAATGAAAGAAGAAATGAATCCGACCATATCTTGTAAAGCGTTGGAAAGAATTAACACTCCTCAAACTCACAATATAGAAGGATATATCAAGAAGAAAAAGGTTTAAGAAGTGAAAGATCACATCAAGAAAGAATAAATGAATCCGACAATATCTTGTAATGATTTGAATGGAATTACCACTCCTAAAACTATCAAGATAGGAGGACATATGAAGAAGAAAAATGATCCAGAAGTGAAAGATCACATCGAGCATCAAGAAATGAATCAAACCATATCTTGTAATGCATTGGAAGAAATTACGACTCCTCAAACTCTCAAGATAGAAGGACATATCAAGAAGAAAAAGATTCAAGTATTGAAATATCACATCAAGCATCAACAACAATTTCTACAACGTTTAAAGGATAACGCCACTTTGGTGCAGAATCGAATGAAAGAATGGGCAGATCAACATCATAGTGAAAGAAGTTTTGATTTAGGTGATTGGGTATTTTTACTGATACATCTCAAGAACGCTATTTATGAGAAGGAAATGTTGGCAATACTACATGCACTTAAGAAATGGTGACCTTACCAAATGGGAATACACTTCAAGGTAAAAATGGATCATGATAGTCTTAAATACTTTTTAGAACAAAGATTATCTTTAGAAGAACAGAAAAATGGGTCATAAATATGTTGGGTTATGACTTTGAAATCATATACAAAAAAGGGAAGAAAAATGTTATTGTAGATGCACACTCAAGAAAGGATGAGGATGTGGAAGCATTGTTTTGTGCTATTTCTATTATCCAACCAGATTTGATAAATGAAGCAAGGGATGAATTGAAGAAGGATGAAGAAGTGTGGCCACTCATTCAAAAGTTGTAGAAGATCCCAGTTCAAACAATATTAGCACAACTTGACGAGGAAGGAAATATGATATTAGAGCCTGGAGCATTCATAGAAACAAGAACCCGACAGCTACGAAATCAATCGATTTAAGAGTATCTCATCAAATGGAATAACTTACCCACTGAAGATTCCACATCGGAGGACAAGAATTTTATACAAAAGCATCAAAAACTACTCAATCATTGAGGACAATACTTTTTGAAGGAGAGGGGCATGTTAGGTCCCTATACTCCTAGGGTAACCCCTTATTGTTATTAGTACAACCCCCTTATTATATTGTTGTGCCCATGTAGTCCCCATATTGATACTATTATGCCCCATAAAAGCCCACTATTGTTATTATTGTGCCCTTACGTTATTATTGTTATGTCGGCTCTGATTATATTATGACCCCTTAGAATTCTATATATAGAAAGGAGGCCTTGTCATTTGTATCATCCAAGAATTATTCATTTGTGTAATGTAAAGGAGGTTTTCCCATCGAAGAGGCTCAATTCTAAGGCGTTTATCTCTCTTTTCTATCTTTTTGTGAGCTAGTTTCATAACATATAGCCATTAGATTTTTAAACAACACATATTAGAAGCCTTATATATCCTACCTTTTAGAATACAACCCATGGGATTTCTCTGGTAAAATTTATCCAATATGTTGATGTGTCCATCTCCCACTTGAATACAAGTTTTTCATTTAATTTCCAAGAGTGACGAATTTATGGTTTTCGAAGTTATAAAACAACTTTATTCATTGCAAGTTAATATTATCATGATTCACACTTTAAGACAGAAATCGTTATGAAAATTCATTATTTGCATTAAGAGAATTTTGGCGAAAGAATTATCACTTAGTCTTTTGTTTTCCATTGTATTCCACTCCCAATAAACATAATTCAGAAGATATGTCTAGGGTAAGTAAAGAAAGAAAGAAACTAGTTTATTAGTAGTAGTTGCCTACTCTCCGAGCTAAAAATATTGACACACCATGGTTGTTTTGAGATATAGTTTGTTCTTTAGATGCTGGTAGTAACTCATGGAAATCTATTTACTAGTTATTCGAAGAAGAGGGACCAAGGATTACTCAACGAACGATTACAATAGACAATTCTTCTCTAGTTTTTAATATCACCTACAATAATGTCGCAAATTCATTTTTGCATAAAATTGGTGCTCGACCCAAGCTCTTGCCCTATACAGATATGATTCGATGGGTTTTGGAGCACATGAACATTGCAAAAAAAACATTCATTACAAAGAATGACATAGTCATCAGTTCATTCACCGGTAATGATTTTAGCATGATGTACTGTTTTCCACCTCCATAGTATAAATATGACAAACAGTTCATGGAGAAATTCATGAGAAACAATGATCATGCATCAAAACCCATCAGGGGTTGGAGGAGAGATCCCAATAAGCACAAGCGTGAGTGAAAGGGAATATATTCAGTAGAATCTCTTGTAGGACCTTATTACCAAATTGATGCCATGGTATGTAGATTATTTTCTTATCCAAATACTGAGAAATTTCCAAATCAATGGACTCCAATGATTGATGTTTCTTCAGAGGGATTTATGCTAGACTGGGGAAATACATTATTTGATAACTTGTCCACTCACTTTTGAAATTTTATAAAAATGTGTACAATTTTAGAGAATATAATTCGTCCTTTTTATATCAGTTCTTATTTTATCGACCTTCTGTGCCACAATATAGATTTTTCTGCCATGGGATGGAAATGGACCTTAGTAGACCCAACTCCGATTAATATATACCATAATATCCTCTGTGCTTCTAAGTAGTAGCCCTATTTCTATAAAATATGCTAGGGTGTCATGTTGTCTATTCCTCAAATTATTTTTAATAAGACAACCCTCTTACATGTCTATTTGGGCACATCACTCTCAAAAATTAGATAAGTATAATTAGGGCTCATCAAACCCTAATTCAGTCGCTACATTCCTTAGACAAGTCATGAAATTGAATGCTTTCATCCATGAATGTTTCCTAGCTTGAAACCCTGCTGAAATGCCTCCTTCAGACACCAGCGTAGCCTTGGTTAGGGGTAACTACACTGTAGAGCAAGTAGGCCCATTTAGACCTGCAATGCAGTGCACTTACGCTCACTTTGACCTGCGCTAGGTGAGAATGAGTGAAATTGACATAGGATTTTGTGAATATTCCTTGATTCTAGGGCATTGTAGAAGGATGCCTAGCTCTTATCCCATCCTATGAGCTTGACTTTAGATAGGCTATGGATCAATTATCCCTCTATCCCCTCATCCCTTTCTCTATGGAAACTAACTCCAATTTTGGAAAAGCATTCAATGCCCAATTTATGACAAAACCACTTGCATTTCCCTATAAATTGCCCAGTCATCATAGTGATTAGGGATTGGAATTTGGATATTGTAATGAAATACGGTTGTTTTGAGACTTGAATCCATTGTCAAGTAATGTTATGTTGTTGGATTGATGTGACATTGGTGTGATGAGGGTTTGGAGTAAAGTTGGATGAGTGACACGGGATCAAACCGCATTGGGTGTAACTTCTCCTTCTACAATCAATAAAGTTGTTTGTTCCTTTTCCCATATTCTTGTTTATATCTGTGATGAACATATCTTCAAATATTGTCAATTCCATTCCTTTATAGTAGATATATCATATTCTTTTATAGTTGTCATTTTTTGTTTCTGTTGACAGGTACCAATTGAGCGAATTCAGTTCGAGTGGGAGTGACGAGACAATTTCAAAGGAGATCAAAGGAAGTGAAAGATCACAAATAGGTTCTTTCATCTCATCTATTTATTGTAGGAAAATTTTAAACCACTTTCTTTCTGTTGTTCTAAGTGTAACTACCCACTGAGGGAAGATGTTCTTATCCGTAGGCATAAATTCCATATAACAATTTGGCGACTCCACTGGGGAATGACTGCCAATCCTAGTAGTTAATCCTTATCATATTAGATCCTAGTAGACCTTACTTTACTTCATTGATCTCTTTTCAGTCATCTTGAAATGTTTTTTGGTCAAAACGTGTGCTTAAATGTCTCCTGATTGGACTCTATGCCACCAGCACAGTGTTGGCCTTGACAAAGTGTGCTGCAGAGTAGGCTTATCTTAGAGATGATGCTCTACAGTGCATTGTCTCCCACTCAGGGCTGCGCTAATCCCTGACAAGCTAAAAAACCCATCTTTTGCTTTGTTTTTTCCAAATTTGCTTCTGATGTTGTTTGCTGAAAGATCAATGTTTTCTATGGTTCTAAAATCAATTTTCATTTCTTCTCCTAGCCCTACTTTGACCTTAATTGTTTAGGGTTTCTTAAGAGATTTCTTTATCACTATCAATTCATTGTCAAGGTTACCTTACATCGATTAGTCTTTTCTGAAAAAGAATTGTCATCAAGTCTTCATTTCTTTGAGAAAGAAAATTTTGTAAAGTCTTTGTTTCTTGTGAAAAGAATTGATTGACCGCTTGTGAATTTTTTTTCCTTATGTTCAAATAAACATTAAAGGAATGAAAATAAAAACATGCATTATGCGTTTAGAGGTTTGTGTGTGCTAGTAGGAATAGTATAGGGAAAGTTGCATTAGATGTGCTCTATGCTCTTTGTTTAAATATTTTGATTGTTCTATCCCTTTTAGTTATGGTTTTCATTGTTTAAATCAAATGAAAAGAATGTTTATCATCATAGTTGCACTCTAGGAGTTTTAGAAACATCACGCAGTGAATCTGAAAGGTAAACTTTTAAAAAAGATCAACTAAAATTTATCTCAATTAACCCAATGGAGAATTGTAACTTAACACATAAATTTTAGAGGTCTAGGCTAGAGACATGTTCTAGCATCATTAAACATAGCAGCTGTCGCTAATGGTCTGCGATACATTCTGAGTGTGATACCTCATTCCACATACGTAAGTATATCGTAGCTCGTCCACGTATTTTTGGGTATATAGGGTAGTGTTATAGTACAAAAAGTATAAATGAATGTTCTTACTGTGCAGTTTCACATTAGACAACACTAACACAGATTAGGCCTCCACGTACTTTCGGTTATATATGGGAGGACTGCATTAGGTTGTGAGAAAAGAAGGCGAGTTGATCAATTACTGTGATTCTGCCTTTATGAGGGAAAGCGATGATATGAAAGTATGTCGAAACCACAACAGCCATAGCGTAAACTCATAGTCATCCTAGTAAAATGTTGTAGTCAAGGGGTCCGTCAATGACCTCAAATTTAATAGTTACAGTTTTTCCCCCTAGTTCTATCTGTAAGTTACTTAAAATTCCACAAGGTTTATAAGTCCAATCGTCAAAAGCTTTTAACGTCGTAGGCGATCGTGACAAATGTAGTGAGCCAAGTGTTTTCTAGCAATTTATTGACATGATACAAGTAGATGCACCCGCGTCAGCAATGGTTCGGTGAATGATTTTATTCAAAGCCTTTACCTGGATCAAGAATGCTAGCTGTGCTGGTAATTGTGGTGTATAACCCACATGGTTAAAAACCGCGGGATTGGAGTCTACTGGATCAATTCCACCAATTGCTAACAATAAAGCCTTCTTTTGGGAGGGACAATTTTGAAGCACCTCAAGCATCGACATAGCAAAAGGTGACTGAGCCAAATCTTTTACTATGTTATTATTTTTCTCTCCTCGAGCTCAAGGATTGAATGTAGATTTATGAACAACTCCCTTAGGTGGTTTTATTGTTAATTCTGGTGCTTGTGGTGGACATTTATCTGGTTATGCTACCACACAGAAGATTCTCCATGCTGGTTAAGTTTGGCCTACCATATTTAATGATTGCATTACTATTGTCAGAAGTTGTCATGCATGCCAGATTTTTTACTGTAAAACTCGATTACCACCTACACCACTGCATCCTATCATTGTTGTTGGACCATTTGCAAAATGGGGAATTGATTTTATGACATGTAACCCTCCCTCAGCTGGGGGGCATGGGTATATTATTGTCGTCGTCAACTATTTTACGAAATGGGCTGAGGCGTTCCCTACATTAAACAACAGTGGTGAGACAGTGGCCCTTTTTTTCTTCAACCATGTGGTTGGATGGTTTGGTCTATGAAAACCTATAGTTATAGATCATGGTTTGCATTTTGACAATCACATGATGACTACATTAATTGCCAAGTTAGGACTTTCACATGATAGTTCTACTTCTTATTATCCACAAGCTAATGGACAAGTTGAATCCATCAACAAAGTCCTTAAGTGAATGCTTCAACAAATGATAGGAGTTCACAAACAAAACTGACATTTTATCATGTACTCAGCATTGTGGACTTATCGAATCTTGATAAGAAATGCAACTGGATTCACACATTTTTAATTGGTGTATGGTCTAGAAGAAATCTTGCCAATATAATGTGAAATTTCATCACTAAAACTCGTAATTGACTTGTTACCTAACACTTATGATGAGGAAGCATGTTTCTTAGAGCTCATCCATCTAGATGAAACATGTCGTGAAGCTGCATTGGCCAATGAAGCACATAAGAAACGAATTAAGGCACAATATAACCATAATGTCAAGCTTTGCATATTCTCAGAAGGAGACTTGGTCTTGCTTTATGATCAGGAACCTGATAAATTAGGAGCAGGAAAATTTGAACCACTATGGATGGGCCCATATATTTCCAAGCGTGTTTTGGAAAAATGTGCTTACCAGTTGATCTATTATGATGGAATTCCATTGTTTCATCCCCGAAACAGGTTGTATCTTAAACGTTACTATGCTTGATTGTGTGTAGTAAAAAACATTGTATATATGCTTTGATTGAGTGAGTGTATCATAGTGTGACTTTTAGAGTTTTTATGTGGTTAGTAATTTGCTTTTATTTTGTTGCAGATGTTGGAATCTTTGGAACCATTTGTTGGTTATGCCGATGGTGCTAGTTGTAGTATGCAGAACCTATCCTCTACGACATGGGCCATATTTGTTCCAAGTGTCAATTTAGTGAGTTTTCAATGGATTTGTATTGGTCGTTCTATGAACAATATCACTGAGTATAGCGAATTGATCGAACTCATCTCTGATTCCATGTCTCTTGGCATTCGCCGAATCATCATTAGGCTGGACTCACAACTTGTTGTACTACAACTTACAAATGTTTATACCGGCTGAAATCCAACTATTTATCATATGTTCCTTAGAGTTTATCTCTTGAAAAGACATTTTTATTACATTCAATATCAACATATTTCCATAAACTTTAACACATTGACTGATTCTTTAGAAAACTTTGTGTTAAATAGACATTTATGACATATGTAAAAAGTAAATTTTCAATTCAAATCAATAGTTGAATAGGATTACACATAACCATATAAAACATTAAAATTAAAGTAGATAGACGTTTAAAGTTTTTAAAAAAATTTGTGTCCAAGACATGTTGGTCATCTGACCTCAAAACTCAAAATGCACACAGTAAATCATCCTAAGTAGATCTAATGATGCTCATGATAAAAGGTCACTACCTGATCTATCATGCACAATAGCCTCATCGAATGGCTAGGTACACCAATAGTATGGCACTGCAATCTCATCAGTAACTCGATCCAGGCATCTGGTATACAGAGGGTTAACCACTATGTAGGATCCTGCAACTCTGCGAGTTCCTCGGTTAGATCCAAATCCTAGAGAACTGCTCTTCTGACATTTTTCCTCACTGGTTCACCCACCTCCTATTGATGACCCATTGGTCGAACAGTGCCAACATTTGTATGCATGAGAACATTTTTAGTTTAGTCTTGGAATTTAGATTAGTCTTTGAAATGGGAACTGATACTGTTACCCGTTTCGTAGAGATAGCAAAAAAATGACTTGATTTTGAAAAGGGGTGATGTAGAACACACGTTTTTTTAAAGCATAGTTTTTGGCACTTTAATTTTTTTTATGTACATTGCATTTTAGAATGGTAGTGATTTTCATGCTGACTTAAAAAAGTGGTAATTTTGCACCAAACCCCTTTTTTAAAAGACCTATTTTTTGACTTTAAAATATCTAATGTATGAAATGTAAATAATTATTTTGTAAATTTAATAATTTTTGAAGTGGTCGTTTTCTTTATATTTTCTTGTTTTTATTTTAATTTTAATTTTTTTGTACTAAGGTTTTTATTGTTTTGCATTTTTAAATTAGAAGGTCGATATTTCGAATTTTCGATATTCTACATATTTATACATCCTTAATTAATTTTTCAATCCACATGAAATAATTGTTTCTAAAAAACAATATTTTTTAACAATGGACATAAAAATAACCATTTCTAACATAAATATAATTAAAAAACTACACGTTTTGATATTTTTTTGCTAGAATTGACATGTCAAGATCAAAATTTTTATACGAAAAATTGAACTAAAAATGGTTAAATAATAGTTTTTTTTATGAATTTCATGTCAAAATAATAATAATAATCACTTTTTAAAAAAAAATAATAATTAACTTAAAAATTAATGCGAAAATCACATATTACAAATATTGAACGCATAACAGTATCAATTCTCGTAATCAGAATCGAATGACCACCGCCTGACTGCCCATGGGGGTGGATATTCGATTCTCGGAATCAGATAGCCACTACCCGGCCACCCCCACGGCCGGGCGAGCGGTGGCTATTTGATTCTAAGAATCAGATAGCCACTGCCCGACCACCCCCACTGGTAGCTGGGCGGCGGCTATCTGATTCCATGAATCGGATAGCCACCACCCAACCACCCATGGGGGTGGCTAGGCGGTGGCTATCCAATTCCGAGAATTGGACAGCCACCCCCATGGGCAACCGGGCGATGGCTATTCGATTCCGAGAGTTGGATAGCCACCCCCACGAGCGATCGAGCGATGGCTATTTGATTCTGAGAATCAAATAACCACCCCCACCGGCGGTCAGGCGATGACTATCCAATTCTTGGAATCGGATAACCAGCCCTTGACTGCCCTTGAGGTGGATATCCGATTCTCAGAATCAGATAGCCACCACTTAGCCGTCCGCACGTGCGGCTCAGCAGTGGCTATCGGATTCTAAGAATCAGATAATCACCACCCGGCCACCCCCACAGGCAGCTGAGTGGTGGCTATCCGATTCTCAGAATTGGATTGCCACTGCCCAACCGCCCGTGGGGGTGGCTGGGAAATGGCTTTTCAATTCTTGGAATCGAATAGCCATCGCCCGATTGCCTATTTAATTTTATATATATTTGTAAAATATATATATATATATATATATATATATATATATATATATATATATATATATATATATATATATTTTAAATATTTTAAATGTTATTTTAAAAAATATCAAAAATATATTCAGTATTTTTTATTTTAATGTTTTATTGTTTTTTTTTTTTTAAATCCAAATTTTAAATCATTGTCAAATCTAAATTTTAAATTTTTTAACATAAAATTTGAAATGTTTTTTTTTTTGTTTTTTTTTTGTTTTTTTAAATCATATATATATATATATATTTTAATTCTAAATTTTTTTTATTTTATTTTTTAATTTGAAAATATGTATTTTTTTAAAATTTTAATTGTTTTTTGGGTTTTTATTTTATTTTTAATTTCAGCGTATTTTTGTCTTTTAGGGTTTTTTGAAAATGTTTGGAATCTTAATTTTTGTAATTTTTTTTTTTTTTAAATTTAGTTTGCTTTTAATTTTATTTTATTTTTTTCCAAATTTTTTTATGGTTTACCACATTAAAAAAATGTTATTTTTTTGAAAGTATGCTTTTCTTATTATTTATTTCTTTAAATTTTTGTAATTTTTTAATTCTTATATTTTATAGGTTAATTTTGTTTTTTTGTTTTTTTTTTACATTTTTATGATTGAGTTTTCTTTTTAATTTTATGTTATGTTTTTAATATATATTTTCATTTACGTTTTGGTATATTTTTAAACTTTCTTTTTTGTTTTTTCATTGTTTTTATTTTTAATTTTATGTTTTCATTATTTTTTTTGAAATTTTAATTTTTTTCGGAGTCATAACAAAATCTCTTACACTATTATTTCAAAATGTTGAAAATTCACCCCCCCCCCCCCAAAAAAAAAAAAAAAAAAAATGTTATTCGAGCATCAACATTTTTCATTTTGAGGGTGTTTTTTGCACAATTTTTGCACATTAAAATTTGGTTTTACCTGCATTTTTTTAGAATGTTGAAAATTAACCCTAAAAAAAAATTCATCGTTCTATTATTAGCACTTTTCATTTTCAGGCTGGTTTTTGCACAATTTTTGCACAAAAATTTCGTTCTCACTACCATTTTTAAAACATGTTCAAAATTGACTATGAAAAGAAAAACCATCATTCTAGTATACACACTTTTTGTTTTTAGCGTTGTTTTTCATGTTTTCTCGGGGTTTTTTGGGTAGAGTTCTCGTTTTGAGTTTATAGTTCCCATTTCAAAATTTACATTGTCAAAAGCAGATGATCAAAACAATTTACCTATAGCACCCCATTGAGCACCTACTGGTAATATCAAATATGGATCTCCACGAAAATCAATCCCTGCATATGGATGCCCCTCGATGACAATGTGTTGTCGACAGAGCCAACTGAAGAATGCAGTAGGAAATTAAATTGATGACTGACTAGCATGTATAGCCATCAACTTGACCCCTCTCTGAATTCGTGAATCTCTAGGACCATCTAAACGCAGTGAAACATGTTGAGGTTGCATGAATGGAATTCTCTCCAAGGTAAAAGAAATCAAGATCGAACCATAGCCAAAAAATTTCATCCTGTCGCTCTTTACTTTGGTCAGCTGCTCTTTCATCGCAGAAAGTATTGCCTCACACTAATTGAATATAGTTGGCTCAAGACACTATAGTGAATGTTGCATGTATGATCTATTCTCTAGATGAAGTGTCACACTATCTACCAAGTTTGCGATAGTAAATAGGATTGTTCACAAGGGAAAATCACGAACATCCCTAATGTTTATCATCCCATATTTACTAGGTTGTTTACCTAGCCGACAAAATTATCGAATATAGTCCCTCACTGATTCACCCCCACGAGAAGAACCTGAAAGAGAAATAGGGGAACCACATCTTGACAATCTTGTAAGTAAATATCATCGTTCAATATAGGGAGCACTTTGCCCCCTATGTGAAAAGCCTACTCCAGTAGATCCCATGAATGAACCAAGAACTACAATAGTTCTAGTTGTTGCCTCATCCCAGATAATATGAAATATTTGAGTAACCCACAGTCTCTAAGGGCCTGAAGAGTACCAGGATGATTTAGGGCAGCCATATCATATTCCTCTTGTTCTCTCTCATGCTAAGTGATAGCCATTCTAATCTAATCAAAGTCTGAAATCACAGCATAGGCTTAGTTAGGATCCATTTCATGCAAAAAATTGAAGAGATTTTGGGTAAAACTGATGAAAAAATTTCTAAACTGCACCTAGCATAGCCCTGGTCTTGAGACAATGCGCTATAGAGCAAGCACCCTTGTACTTGACTACATTGTAGTGGAGTTTTCGATGCATTGGGCTATGCTGATCCCAAGGCAAGGTATATTTTCCCTAGGGACCCCAAAACCCTAAGAAAAATAACCTGAAACTAAAAAAGAGTGACGTTAAATGAAAGACAGGAGGTATATCTCCTACTTGGCCCTGATGGCATGAAGAATGATGCATAGAATCTTCCACAATCAGCTGCTAAAGTTCGAGGTAAAAACTGGTTTAGAGCCAAAAACTGAATGCTAAATGTCAAATGGTAAAAATGACTTGAGAAAATCTTGGTTTATGGTTATTTCATGCTCATTAAATGAATAAACTATAGTTTTTACCTATTTTTACCAATGAAACAGGTATGTTTAATCCGCTTGGTGGTTCTTTGAGCAGGTTTACAGCTGACATAGTGAATTTGACGTGCATGATCATGAATTGTACTTTTGACCAAAGAGAATAATTATGTCTCTTTTTCGAGCTCTGTTAAGCATCGAAAAAGGAACCCCCTTTGAGTCCTGTTTAAGCTCTTTTCAGACTCTCAAAATATGAAAAGATTGTCGAGTGCTTATCCTTTTCAGCTCATAAATGGATTGGAAATGACATCTACCCAATATAAGTTTAACCCTTTTCCAGACTGAGGTAGATTATTACGAAAAAGGAATACGTTGACTGAACATGGTCAATAGGTTCTCTCTTGTATTATTTTATGCCTTTTTGGACTTGAGAGACAAATTTATGAAAATGAACTTGTGGAGTTTTATTTTTGTCAATTTTCAAACTCTCTAAACATGAAAAGGATCGAGTTCTCATTGTCGTTAAACTCGTTAGAACATCCAATACGGACAAACTGTCTACCATGACAAGACCGAGTTTCACCTTGGCTAGACTCGTTAAAACATCACATAGCGATTGATTCACCCAAAGGGTGGAATTATACTACAAGCATATGTTATCCTCCTCAAGCTTGTTAAAAAAAATAAAGATGCACTGGTCAACAATGACTGGGGAAAATGGGAAAAGGGATAAATCACTTTATGGTAGCAAGTCGCTCTTGAACATGACACCTCCAATGCATCTTTGTGAATATTTGGGATGGGTTATATGCTTGATGGTTATCATACCTATGGTCTATCGCACCATCCATCACTTTGGTTTTGGGTCAATGTTGCCAATTCATTCTGTGTCGCCGACATGTTCAAGAGAAGTCACTTAGTAAACTTCATCCTTTGCAATACTTATAAACCTTCATTTTGATGACTGCCATTCCTCAAGATTGTGTTGTCAGTCACATTCTGTCTTCAAAATCATTGCACTCATTTTGTGTCATTTATGGGGGATACATCAAGGCCATCTTGGGATGAATCACTTCTTGTCGACATCAACACATTATCTAAGAAGTTGACTTAGAAACACCCTTCCAGTACCTTGAGGCTCGCATACATCAATGGCAAGTTTCTTGCTTCCTACGACAGGTTCACATCACTGGCCTCTGCCTGAAAGACTTTGTATGGTGTTCAACATCAATACATCTATTCACACCATGCAAAATGTACTATAGTACCTTGAGAATCATTATCATTATCAGTGATTTTTCTCGTGTCTGTTAACAACTTACTTCATTGGCTGGTAATCAGACGATGTCTTCCAATGTTTGACTTCAGATGACATTTTCACATGGTTAGACTCATACTTGAGCAAACGATTGGACGAAATAGAAGACCCCAGATCTAGTTTCATCCATCCAGGCTACGATTTCAAGAGAGTACTAAGTCATCTGTACGATGGATTTACATAGATGGCCATCCTATCATGGGTCTATATCTATATAAGACTATCTAATTTATGAACATGTAATGAAAAGTTTATATGCTGAGCATGGGAAAGCCTTCCCTCATAAATTCATGAAAAATTCAAAGATATCATGATATTTTGTATTCTAAATGATGCAGGTCAACATTCACTTCAGATCCTCTTCATCACATCATAAAGCATATCACTCGAAATTATCATTTTCGACTTCATGCTTTAGGGGGGGAATTTTACAGGTTTATTTGGGCACATCACTCTCGAAAATTAGATCTGTACAATTAGGGCTCATCAAACCCTAATTCAATTGCTACATGCCCTAGACAGGTCATCAAAATGAATGCTTCATCCATGAAGTTTCCTAGCTTGAAACCCTGCTAAAATTCCTCCTTAGGACAGCAGTGCAGCCTTCATCAGGGGTAACTACGTTGCAGAATAGGTAGGCCCATTCAAACCTGCACTATAGTGCACTTAAGCCCACTTTGACCTGTGCTGGGTGAGAATGAGGGAAATTGACATAGGATTCTTAGAATATTCCTTGATTCTAGAGCATTCTAGAAGGATGCCCAGCTCTTATCCCATCCTATGATCTCGAATTTGGATAGGTTATGGATAAATTATCCCTCTATTCCCTCATACTTTTCTCCATGGAAACTAACTCCAATTTTGGAAAACCATTCAATGCCCAATTTATGACAAAACTAGTTGCATTTCCCTATAAATTAACTACTGATCATAGTGATCAGGGGCTGGAATTTGGATATTGCAATGAAATATTGTTGGTTTGAGACTTGAAACCATTTTCAACTAAAGTTATGATGTTGGATTGATGTGCCATTAGTGTGATGAGTGTTTGAACTAAAGCTAGATGAGTGACATGGGATCGAACCAAATTAGATGTAACTTCTCCTTCTACAATCAAAAAAGTTGTTTGTTCCTTTTCCCATATTCTTGTTTATATTTTTGATGGACACATGTTCGAATGTTGTAGATTCCATTTTGTTTATAGTAGATATATCTTAAGCTTTGATCGTTGTCATTTTTTGTTTCTGTTGACAGGTACCAATTAAGCGAGTTTAGTTCGAGCGGGAGCGAAGGGAGCAATTCAAAGGAGATCAAAGGAAGTGAAATATCACAAGTAGGTTCCTTCATCTCATATATATATTGTAGGAAAAGGTTAAACCACTTTATTTCTATTGCTCTAAGTGTAACTACCCACTTAGGGAAGATGTACTTATTCGTAAGTATAAATTCCATATAAGAAGCCCCTAGAATTTCCCTTGAAGGAGAGGAAAAATTTCTCAAGGTTGGGAATTGGTTTGGCGAATATTTTTTTACCTACATTTGCATCTTATGTAGTCTAGAGAATCCACATGTTTTTCCCCTGTATGTCCCCGATAAACTACTTACACGTGAGATAGATTGCTAAATTGTGGATAATGGAATTTCTAAAATATTAAAGGAATACAATAAGAAAGTATGGCCTACCTTTCCTTTCCATCGTTGTATCTTTACATTATATCATTTCAAACATGCAGCCATTCAAGTGAACTCTATTTTAGAGTTAAGGTTTCCTACTATCCCTAACAGGGAGTATGATCCTCATGGAACTCCTAAAAAGGTTACTGCTCAATCAAGTGTAAGTTAGTTCGCTCATGAACCTGATCATTTTGATGATGTCTTTGAAGAAGCTTCCACCCATTCAATATTGGCCAAACAGATTTTAGAGTGAATAACTCCACAAGAAATCAACCAATTTCCCAATACAGGGAAACGAGGTTATCCCATTTACCCTTGGATTCATTAAAAATCTTACAGGAAAACAGATCTCAAGAGAATGTCATATAGATTTCTTCTACATAGGTTATTGGTATCCCTGACCCAAAAGATATAGTGGCATCTTCTTCCACTCAAATTGAGGGACAATTTCTAAGTTCTAAACTAGAATAAATCTGGGAACAATGCAACCTGACATTGAAAGGAAATAAACCTGAGGTTTGAAAGACTACCTCCTAAGGAAAAGACTTAGACATTTTTGAAACTTTTAAGAAGACTCTGGTTAGAATAGGGACTACATATCATACTTTAGGGGTTAAATATATTGAAATTATACCACCATTTCCAACCTCTGAGTTCGTGTTAAGAGTCGAAAATATTCCTCTTGACATATTCTATAGTCCCTAGCATAAGGCCATGGTGAAAATACAAAGAAATAAAGGGAAGATTGACCAGTCCCAGGCCTTAGTCCCTAGAAATCCTTCTTTTGAAATACTATGGAAAGGTTTGGAGTCCACTCCTATAGAGGAACTAGTAAGACTTACTTATTTCACAGGAGCTGATGCTTCTGTGGCTGTTGACAAAGGCACTGATATACATCAACATTTGAAAGAAAAAGATGATAGGATTATGCAGTTGGAACAAGGGCTTGAGAATGATAAGCAAAGAATTTCCAATCATTGGGAAGAACAACTTGTTGAACTCCAAAACAATTTCAACACCCTTAAAGTTCAACATAACTATGAATTAAAAGTCCGAGATTGTCAAATTTAGTAATTACAGCAGAAGATTGAACATCTAAAAGTCAATCGTGAAATGGCAAAGTTTAAAAAGGAGGCGGGAGAATTAAATACTCTCCTTTCTCAGCAACAAGTCAATTTATGTAAAAAATTAGTTATCATTCACAATTTGTGTGAAACAACTAATACAATTGTAGACTAATTGTTTGACCTGAGGACATATTTTGATGATGTTGAGGAGAATATTGCAGGCTACATAACATGGAAAGATAGTGCTAAAGTGAGGTTAGTTGATCTCCCAAGGATAGAGGAATCACATTAGGATATAATATTCAGAGGATGATAAATTTTCCTTAAACATACAAAAACAACAATATTAAATACAAGGGATATCTCACATGACCTAATTGAAGCTATCAATGATAACTTATTTTAGGAAAATGTTATTTCAAACAGCCTCGAAGGAACTCTACCCAATATCATGTTTTCTACCAACATGTGGCAGGGATTGTCCAAGAAATAGACCGAGAAGATTGAAAACCTATCTAAGTTTGACTTATAATGCAATTCACATTTCTTATTGAAGCCTCACATCCAATGGATAATGCTTAGATGCTTATCTAACACAACCACTCATATGTTTGCAACACTCATGGATGTTATATTTACCATCCAGATGCAAATTTAGCCACGGTCTCCACCTGAATTGAAGTCCATGACAGATATTTATGAACTACGACAACGTATGGGAGGCCAATCTTCTTCATAGCCTTAGCTGGGTTGTTACAACAAAGTCTAAAACAGTCTTATGGTTTTATTTTAAGCATTGTTTCTTAAAACTCCTTCATACTTTTATTCTTCTTTGTTATATTTGAATATTTTTTGAAAACTATAAATGCCATTCATTTTAATGAAGAAGGGGATATGAATTTTAGAGTGAAAGCTTTTTTTTCACTACTGTAACTCAAGTTATCTTAATAGAAATATGAATCGCTATTATTTTCTCATGAGCAGAGTTACAATATATCAGGTACTATTATGTGTCTGCTTTTCTTTGCTTAAGAGTTAAATGGTTTTTTTATTATGTTTATCATATGTGTGTTACAAGCATTCATACATATTTCACTACTGATATGTGTGATTGGAATCATATATTATATTCATAAACAATGAAATTTTATATGTGTAATGAGTTCATAAACTAATTTAATTAACTATTTAATTAAATTGGTTATAATAATTTTCTTTAACCTCATATTAACTGGATAATCTATATTTTCATGTTGTATGTGAGACCTTTTTTAAGTCACATATATAGATGAGCTTTGCCAAGACAGATAAAGATATAGGTAAATAGTTCATTTAAATAACTTTTATTCTTGATTCATTTACATCATAAGTCTCACATCTATATACTTCACCCATTTTATTATTATATATCAAGGGAAACTAGTCCCACAAATTCTATTTGAAGCCACCAACCTAAACGGAAAAGGATCTACTCTAATTTCCTAACCAGGCATTTTTCCTCGATGTTCAGGCACACATTTCAAGCCTTCAATATTTTTGGCACTTGAAGGAGTGCCTTCAGACTATGAATGGAAACAAGGTCAAATCATAAATTAAAAGGTCATTCTAAGAGTCAGTGTCTCTCAAAATCACCACCATCTTCAAGATCACATCCAGAGACTTGTAACCCTAGATCTAAAGATTTTCAAACAACCATTAAATTTCCTACCACACTTCCGAAGTCAGTAGGCCAAACATGTTCACAAATACCTACAAAGCCCCATGAAGTTTAGAATTTGATTTAGAGATTAGAAGGAATTTCCATTTCTGGAGGGAAATATGTTCAAACTGATATATCAGAAGGAAGTGTCACATCATCCTTACAGTCTTCTAGTCTCTTGACTAGATCCTAGAGTAAAAAACTTGGAGTTAAACCTTTTGAGTTTCCGTTACGCACTCACACGAGAAATAAAATTATCCCAAAAACCCTTTCTTTTGCTAGTGAGATTACATCTTCTCCACCTCATATTGCTTCTATTGGTTCCACTTCTTGCTCTACCCCTTTACCTTCTTCTTATCATCCTCTAGTCCATTCCATCCACAATCCTTAGCTACAATCAACTGGTGCTATTATAATCAATAGCACTAAAGGAGAAACTTCCTCAACAGCTGAATCTCCATCAACCTCCACATCTTTTACAACTTCCTCTACTCCTAGTACTCCCAAAATGGCCAAAAGATCATGGAACAATAGCGGAGCAGTAAAAAATGACTCTACCATTACTCTCTATTCCCAAACATCCAAAGAGATGGCTTCTTAATTTGAATCCTGAAGATGGCCTTCTTACTGAGGAACATATCCACAATTTTATTTTAGTCATCAATCTTAATGGAGTCACAAAAGAAGATTGTGTTGTCTAACTTTTTCCTTATACATTGGAAGGATCTGTAGGATATTGGTATTTTTCTCTTCCTGTTGGGTTAACAACCAATTCGGATATGTTCGAAGAAAATTTTTTGTTAAAATTTGGTGATGATCGGTTAACTGCCACTTTGATTAGTGCTTTTTCAAATCTTATGGCCAACCCAAATGAAAAAGATAAAGACTTTAATTGAAGATTTAATAAATTACTAAATAAAATACCAGACACTTCCATACCTATAATTTATGTATAAATTGAATTGTATATCTCTATGCTTCCTTCAAATATTGCCATGTTTGTAGATAGAGTTAATAAAACAATATTGCTTGACAATGTGAAGGAAGATCTATTTATCGAAAAAATAATTCTTTCTCTTTAGAAAAAACATTCCCTTGAGGAAAGAAAACAAACCAAGAAATTCTCTTTTAAATATGAATCCAAGAAGAAAGCCGATAAAGATCCTTTTGACTTGGACGGATTACAAAAGGTTCTCAAAACAATGTCCAATGAAATGGTAGAGATTAAGAAATAAATAGTTGAATCTTCACAAATGTCCTTTGGGCCTTTTAAAAGGAATCAACCATCACAATCACAACCACCTGCCACTATATCAAATGCATAATTCAATCTAAATGACAAAGAAGGAGAAACAACCTTATCTGCTGAAGAATCCCAAGAAGAAGAATTAGCAAAATCCCATCGTTTATGGGATTTCATTCTAACCAATTTCAAAAATGAAGAAGAGGTAGAAGCCTTACAAGTGAGTACTATAAGTAAGGTACTTATTGATACATCTCCATCAAATAAAAAAATGTAGGAATTTATAGGGTAATTTCCTCAGATATAACACCAAAGGACACCACTCACAAATAGATCACATATCAATACGCCAATATTCTTGACATGGTTAAAACCCACAAAGAGGGAAATAGTCCATGACTTGAGCCAATGCGGCCACTTCAGGAAATTTATTAATAAAAGAAAGAAAATTTACATAAGCTTCTCTCATGAACGGTCACACTGCAAATGACCCTCCATGCTCTTTAAATAGAGATCATGGACAAATTGGGTGTTAAGCCACGGATCAAGTGTCGGTAATAATGAGGAGAGAATGAACCATCTGATCACTTCATGTCTAGAAAATATCGTGATTGTTGGATTGTAAGTTGCAAATGTACATAGTAAAGAAACACACTTTACTTAACTGTACATTAGACCAAGTTATACTTAACTATTTCCTATGTGTCAAAATATCCTAATATCCCCCCTTAAGAACAACTTTGGATAGGATTGAAGGATGTAAAAATATGACACAATAGGAGAAGGAAGGAGGCATTAGAGCAATAAGGCAAACAACAAAGGAAAGGTCAAGACGAGTATGGGTCAGATACAAAAGTTTTTCTATAAGCTGACGATATAAGGTAGCATCAACTTCAGGAGAAGTATAAGTGACTTAAAATTTGGCTCTAGATTGAAAGGGAGAAGGGGTTGGCTTATACTCTTCCATGTAAAAATGGCGTAGAAGATCAAAGGAATACTTGGATTAGGAAAGGGAAATACCTTCCTTGGTTTGCAAGACTTGAAGACCAAGAAAATAATGCAAGTGTCCTAAGTCTATCATTTCAATCTTCTTTTTAAGGATGGACTTCACATGGTTTATAAGGTTGGGATCACTACCAGTAAGGATAATATCATCAACATAAAGAAAAAGAACGATAAGATACTTATCCACTTTCTTGTTGTAGACAGTATTGTCAGAATGACACCTAGAAAATCCATTATCTAAAAGAAAGCTATCCATTTTGGCATACCAAGCCCGAGGGGCTTGCCGGTGACCATAAAGGGATTTCTTAAGCCAACATAAAAGGCTGCAGTCTGTTTGTATAAAGCCAGGAGGTTGTACCATATAGAATTATTCATGCAAGTCCCCATGCAAGAAGGTAGATTTAACATCCATTTGATGGACTTCTCATTTGAAAGAGGAAGCAAGGGAAAGAACAAGGCGGATAGAGTTCATTTTGGTAATAGGGGAGAAGGTTTCAATATAGTCAATGCCTTCAACTTGTGAAAACCCCTTAGCAACAAGATGAGATTTATGTTTATCAACTTTTCCATCTGATCCTAACTTGGTTATGTAAACCCATTTCCATGTAACAAGTATTCGTCCCTTTGGAAGAGGAACAAGATACCATGTATCATTTGCGAATAATGAACAATATTCTTCATTCATAGCTGCATCCCAATCTGGATGGCCCGAAGCTTCTGCGAAGGTGTTAGGATCATAATTCGATGATGCTTGAGCCAATAAAGAAGAGGCTCTATCGAACTGAGAATGTGTACATCGATGATCTGTAGGATCACCTGCAAGAGCACCTATTGCATCCCGAGTAGCACAGACCGATTTTGGAAGGTGACGAGCTAAAGCAAGATTCTGAGAAGGCGGGTGAAGATTTTCATCCTTGTTGTCGTCATCTGAAGAAGAAATGCTTTTATAAGTAGAAGGGATATAGAGAGGTGGCACATCTGCTGAACTAGGCTCGTAGGCTAATATATTTTCAGCAAACTTTACAACTCTTCTAGTGATAACATTTTTGGACTTAAGTGGAATAACCCTATATCATTTGACATCTTCAGGATATCCAAAAAAAATACATTTTTCACTCTTAGGTTCTAAAGCTTTATGTTTCTCATTTGGAATATGGGCCCATGCTTCACTCCCAAAAATACGAAAGTGACTTGCATCTAGTTTAATTGAGCTCCATGCTTCTTCTGGAGTGATATTCTTTAAAACCTTAGTAGGAGTATGATTTACTATGTAATTTGCATAGTTAATTGCTTCTGCCCAAAAATTAAGACTAAGTCCTTTAGATTGAAGCATACAATTAGCCATTTCCTTTAAGGTGCGATTCTTCCTTTCAGCTACACCATTTTGTTGTGGAGTATATGGAACAATATGTTGCATTTGAATTCCATGCTCAGCGCAAAAGTTGATGAATGTGTTGTTAACATATTCTCCACCATTATCATATCTTAGCTTAAGAATTTGATGTCCATCTTGTTTTTCAACAAAGGCCTTAAAGGCCAAGAACATGTTAAATACTTCACTCTTGAATTTTAAGAAGTATACCCAAGTGCCTGTGGAGAAATCATAAATGAAAGTTAAGAAATACTTGTAGCCAAAGAATGAAACAACTGGAAGTGGACCACATAAATTACTATGCACAAGCTGTAAAGGCACCGAGGCATGCCAAAAGGCACGTTTTTCAAAACTATTCCGATGATGTTTTCCATGTACACATCTGGAAGAAACACCATCCTGGAAAGATACCATAGGAAGACCTGTCACCATATTTTCTTTACATAGATTTTGAAGGGAGTGATAGTTTAAGTGACCAAATCACCCATGCAAAAGTTTGCTCAATTCATCATTATGAGAAAGAAATACCGAGGGCAGTGTTGATGACCCGAGGTTGTTAAACTTGTACATCCTTGTAGAATCATCAATAATTAGATTAGCTCAAATCTATCTAGGATCTCTTAGGTCCTTAATTACAACATTGTGAGGTGAAAAGTCAACGATTTTACCTTCACCTGAATGAGTTATCTGATATACAGATAGAAGGTTGCAGGGTAAGGTTGGAACACATAGTACATCATTAAATTGATCATTGTCTAGATGAATATTTCGAGTCCCTATAACACTAAGAGATCTATCATCACCAACATATATTTTTTTGGTGTTACAATAATTTAAAGAAGAAAACATGGCTTTGTTTTTGGCCATGTGATAAGAAGCTCCATAATCAATGAGCCACAACCACATGCAGAAACTGCTATTCCTGAAGATGAAGTTGAAGTTGAAGAGTGCTCCAAATGGATGTAATGCTTCTTCATTGTTGCTTCCAAGGCTTCCATCTTCTTAAAGCATTTGATTCTATATGGCTATCTCAATTACAAAAGTGGCAATGTCTATCAGTCTTCTTCCCTTTTTTTTTTATTTTCCTTATCATTTTATTGAAATAATTTTTCATTTTGAGACTGAAATTTCTTAGGACCCTTATCTAGTTTAGGAGCATTCTTTTTAGGATACTACTTCCTAGGATTCTTTGAATTTGGTTGTTACTTGGCGGCAAATGATTTCTTAGAAGAGTTTCCAAGATTAAGAAGACCAAGATCTAAGAGTGTTTCTTGTTCTCTTATTAAAGAATCGCAAAAGGAATCAAAAGAGGGGGCTTGTAGTCTTTTCCTTGAGAAATAAAGGCTTCTCTAGTAGAATTGAAGGTGGAAACACACAAAGAGTAGGATGGTCCCAACTTAGTTAGAATGGAATAGATAAGGCTCCCATCCGCTTTGTTGACCTTAACACCTTCCAAGAAAAGTCTAAAGGTCTTGATCTTGGACAAAAAATATTCAATGGAAGAAAAATTATTGGGGTCCAATGTAGGCAACTCATTTTCGAGTGGATGGGCTCTAATTTCATTTTTAATTCCAAAAACTTTAGTGAGTTTTTTGTTTGCTTCATTAGGGCTATCAAGTTCTACGATATGGAATCTAAGGTCTAGAGAAATAGAAATCCCTATCAACCCACATTATTGATCTTCCCTATTTTTCCATTTGGTTGCCTTATCTTCATCTTTAGGTTTAGTTTCTTGGCCTGAAGCTCTTCTGTAAAGACCTTTACTTCTAAGTAAATCCACAATGTATGACCACCATTGGATGTAGTTGGTGTTGTCAAGAATAACATGGCAGATCAAATTTTCATTTTAGTAGAAACTAAAGCTGTAGATATTGAAACTAAGTGTTCCAATGGAAAGATCTCAAAAAATTTGGCTAATTAAAAAAAATGACTCTGAAAACGGCTCTCGAATGAAGAATTTATGGCTTTTTGAAGAAAAGTTGTTGGATGTTAGGAAACCAGCTCACAAAAAGATAGAAAAGATAGATCAACGCCTTAGAATTCAGTTTCTTCGAGGGGGAAACCTCCTTTACATTACGCAAATGAAAAATTCTTTGATGATTCAAATGAAAAAACCTACTTTCTATATATAGGAGTCTACGGGGTCACAATATAACCAAGTCGACCTAACAATAATAATATAAAGGCACAAAAATAACAATATAGGGATTCTATGGGGCACAATAATAACAATATGGGGACAATAGGGGCACAATAATAACAATAAGGGATACAATGACAATACTAATGGGGGGATCACTAATATTATAGGGACCTAACATGCCCCTCTCCTTCAAAAAAGTGTTGTCCTCAATGCTTGAGTAGTTCTAGATGCTTCTATATAAAATTCTCATCCTCCCATGTGGAATCTTCAACTGGTAAGTTCTTCCATTTGATGAGATATTTTAAAATTGATCTATTTCGTAGCTGTTGATTTCTTGTTTCTTTGAATGCTTCAGGTTCCAATATGATTTTTCCTTCCTCATCAAGTTCTGGAAAAATTGTCTGAACTAGAAGCTTGTCACCTATAACCTTCTTTAAGCATGAAACATCTAAAACTGGGTGCACTTGAGAAGCTGCAGGAAGCTCAAATTTTTATGCCATAGTACCTATCATTTGCAACACCTTGTATGAACCATAATAATTTGGTGATAATTTGTTATCCTTTTTAGCTTGCTTGAGGGCAATTTATTTATATGGCTATAGCCATAGGAATACCCAATCACCTACATCAAAATTTCTTTCGCTACAATGTTGATCTGCTTGCTATTTCATTCTATTATGTGCCAAGGTGAGGTTATCCTTTAAGAGTTGGAGAACTTATTGTTGATGCTTGATGTGATCTTCCACTGCTTGAACCTTATAATTTTCTCTTAAATATGATGTGATGGACGGTGGATGATATCCATAAAGTGCCATAAATGGGGTCAGTTTTGTTGCAGTATGGAAGGAAGTGTTATACCACCATTCAACCAGAGGCAACCATTTAACCCATTGTGTCTATTTATCAGATAAAAATCAACAAAGATATCCTTCCAAACATTTGTTTACTATCTCAATTTTCCCATCAAGTTGAGGATGATAAGATGAGCAATGAGCTAACTAAGTACCAAGACAAGAAAATAATTCTCTCCAAAAATTTCCAGTGACAATGGGATCTCTGTCACTTACAATAATCTTTGGGTTTCCATGTAGCTTTTGAACTGTTTCCATAAATGCAGTAGAAACTGTGCTGGCTTTAAATGGATGTGATAATGCACAAAAGTGTGCATACTTTTTAAGTTTATCCACTACCACCATGATAACACTCTTTCCTTCAGACTTGGGTAAATCTGTGATAAAATACATTGAGACCTACTCCCATTGTTGGCTTTGAATGGATAAAGGTTGTAATAGTCCTGGAGTCTTAATTGTTTCAACTTTATTTTGTTGGCAGACAAAAAATTCCACCACAAACTTTTGAATATCCAAATTAAGGCCATCCCAAAAAAAATCCTTCTTAACCCTGTGATAGGTGTTTAGAAATCATGAGTGCCCTCCTAAGGGAGAGGTGTGCAATTCCCTAAGAATCTTTTGTTTGAGTTGGGAATTCTTACATAGGTATACCCGACCCTTGTACCATAATGAATCATTTTTCCAGATAAACATATCAGATGTACTGGCATCTTGTTGTATCTTTTGAATGGCTTCCCACACTTCCTCATCATCCTTCCATTCATTCCTTGCTTCGTTTACCCAATCTGTTTGGATAATATAAATAGCGTAAATAAATGCTTCCACATCCTCATCCTTTCTTGAGAGTGCATCTGCCACAACATTTTTCTTCCTTTTTTTGTAGATGATTTCAAAGTCATAACCCAACATTTTTGTTACCCATTTTTCTGCTCTTCTGAAGATAAACTTTGTTCTAAAAAGAATTGAAGACTATCATGATCTATTTTTACCTTGAAGTGTCTTCCCATTAGGTAGGGTCGCCATTTCTTAAGTGCATGTAGTATTACCAACATTTCCTTCTCATAAATAGCTTTCTGTAAATACTTTCCTTTGATTGGACGAGTTTCGAAAGAAATGGGTCTTCCTTCTTGCATTAAAATAGCACCGATTACATTTCCTAAGGCATCACATTCCACAATAAAGTTTTTTGTGAAGTCAGTGTAGCTAAGACTGGTTATTGAGACATTACCTATTTAAGATGTTCAAAGGCCTTTGTTGCTTCTGGAGTCCAAGAAAATGCATCTTTCTTCAAAAATGTTGTTAAAGGTGTTTCTCTTCTCCCATAATTCCTAACAAACTTGTGATAATACCTTGTCAACCTGAGAAATCCTCGTATATGCTTTATGGATGTGGGGATTTTCCCTTCCTTAATGGTTTTAATTTTTCTAGGGTCTACCTCAACACCTTCATGAGATACAATATGACCTAGATATTCCACCTTTTTTACTCCAAAGAAACATTTGGAGGTTTTTGCATATAATTGTTTCTCCTCTAATAGTTTGAACACCATGTGAACATGTTGGACATGATCCTTCCAAGACTTATTGTAGATTAGTATATCATCAAAAAATACTAACACAAATTTTATAAGGAATGTTTTCAAAATGGAATTCATCAAACCTTGAAATGTAGAAGGTGCATTAGTAAGGCCAAAAGGCATGACCAAAAATTCATAATGACCCTCGTGAGTTCTAAATGTTGTTTTTGGAAAGTCTTCAGTCTTCATTCTGATTTGATGATATCGTGAATGAAGATCCAACTTGGTGAAGTAAATTGATCCATGCAATTCGCCCAATAATTCATCAATGACAGGAATGGGAAATCTATCTTTAATAGTGAGCTTGTTGAGCTCAATATAATCTAGACATATGCACCATGATCCATCCTTCTTTTGAACTAATACAATTGGAGCAGAGAAAGAACTTTGATCAGGTTGAATTATACCAGCCTCTAGCATTTCTGCAACCATATGTTTAATTTCACTCTTTTGGGCATAGGTATATCTGTACGGCCTGATGTTTGAAGGAACACTTCCTAGAATTAAATGAATAACATGATCATGATCACGAATAGGTGGGAGAGCTTTGGAAGTCTCAAATACTTTGGAATGATTGTCCAAGAATTTTTGGAGATCCAGAGAAATAAATGATTTCGATAAGGGAACCTCTAGAAAACATAATTGTGCAATTACACCTCGTTGTTCCTTCTTTAGAAGCTTTTTCATATCATTAGAGATTATTATCTTTCTTGGTTTCCCTGTAATACCCCTTAATTCAACTTCCTTTCCTTCCACAAAAAATTTCATGAAAAGTTCTTGAAAACTAAAAGCTATTGTACCCAAGGATTGTATCCATTGGACTCCTAGTACAACATCAGCACCACCCATTGGAATGGAAAGAATTGGGCTATTCAATACATATTCTTCCATGGATAACTTGATATTATGGAACTTTCGAGAGCAATTTATGGTTCCTCCACTTGCAACCATCACTTGACACTCTGGTGCTGGATAAAGGAAGCAATTCAATTCCTTTGATATCTTATAATGAATAAAATTATGGGTACTTCTCGAATCAATCAACACTATTACCTTTTTCTTCTTGATATGTCCTTCTATCTTGATAGTTTTAGGAGTGGTAATTCTAGCCAATGCATTACATATGGTTGGATTCATTTCTTATTTATCTAGGGTTTATTCCTGGATTATATCCTCTTATTCTGACATTTCTTGTTCCTTTTCTTCCTCCTCTTCACAATCTATGTAGAATAATTTCTTCTCAGCACACTTATGACCTTTAGTGTGTTTTCTATCACATCTGTAAGAAAGCCCTTTTGTTGTTTTTTCTTTCAATTGTTCTAGTGTCAACCTTTTAGGTTGTGGAAGGCTAGGGGTAGAAACACTTCCATCTTTATAGTTGTGAGTCGTAGGCTTACTGGTTGCCATAATTTTGCTTTCCATTTTTCTTGCTAACCTGAATGCCTTCTCCAATGAATCAAGTTCCCAAATGTGAACCTCATGTTAAATATTTTCCTTTGAAGTCCCTATGAACACATCAATCCTATGCTCCTCTGAAATATCTTTTACCCTTATGTTCAATTTTTGGATGTCCTCAATGTGTTGCATTATTGAACCCTTTTGTTTGAGATTTATCAATTGGCTAAAAAAAGTGTTGCTTTTCATATCCTCATAATGTGCTATTATTTCTTCTGTAAAAAGTGCCCAAGTGACAATTTGTTTATGAGAACAAAGCCATCGATACCATACAAACTGATTTGGTTCCAAATATAAAGTTGCAATATGTACCTTTTGTGTGTTTTGCACATTATGGAGATCGGAAAATTGCTCCTTTTGTAGTATCCATTTTTCGGGATCCTTGCCATCAAAGTTCCTCATATCAACTTCTGGAAAATGGTGGGTCTTCAATCCAAAATTAGAGTATGTTAAATCATGATTAACATTTATTTTGTTCTCATCATGAGTTTCCTTTACTACTCTTTCATCATTAGTGACCATTTGTTGTAGTAGTTTATTCAAATTTATCTTCAATTCTTCCATCTTATCATCCATGCCATTCATCTTAGCGTCCATATTAGCATCCATGCATCCATATTAGCTTCCACACCATCCATGTTAGCTTCCAAGTCATTCATCTTAGCTTCTATGTCTTTCTTTAAACCATCCATATTAGCTTCTACATCTTTCTTTAAACGATCCATCTTATTTTCTGTTACCTTTTGTGCGAGTGAAATTTGCTGCACTTGGTTCCATAATATTGATATATCATGTTGCATTTCTTCCTCTTCTTCATGAGTCATGCTAGAGCTTCCAGGTTGCTTACTAGGTGTTTCCATTTTCTTTCTTCGGGGCATCAATTACCGATAATAATGCTTCACTATGCCCTTTGAATTCCCTCAAACTAATTTTTCAAACCAAGCTTATGAAATAATTTAAAAAATACACACCTTTTTTCACTTATAGGAGCTCGATATTGAATCTGATGTGACTTTGTAATTTTGGATCTCCCAATTCTAAAATCATGACCTGTAGTAGCCCTCTACGTCCTCTTTCGAATGCCACCATTCTAATCAAATTTGGATTCTCCAAGGAAGAGTTATGCAAAATCTCCCACGGTGACCTGATTATAGACTAGTTCAGTAGAGCGAACTTGTATGATGTGCCACATGTCACTGTTTCGAATTTAGTACCTGGAACTGATACAAAGAAAACTACAGTATGTTCTCTTTCTACAACTTCTTACGAAAATTCAATCTGATGTTCAGAGAGAAATTTATGTCGATTTTCCCAAGGTGACATGTTTGGAATGTAATTCGGGGGTCTACAAAAACCCTAAATTCCTCAGATTATATCTCTGAAAATATAGAGAGACAGGATCTGAAATTCAAAACTGAGGTTCAAACCAATTTCGTCTCAAATGCATTTTTTTTCCTCTGAAAATTCGTAGCGAAAGAGTTATAGCGAACATTCCATGATGACCCGCTTTAGAGGAAATTCTCGAGCTTCCAAAAACCCTAACTTCCTCAGGTCATATCTCTAAAAATATAGCGCAAAAATATCTAAAATTTGGATGGCAGGTTTAAACGAATTTCTTCTCAAATGGTTTTTTTTTTTTTAGCTTCTGAAACTTCATAGCAAAAACGTTATAGCAAAAATTCCATGATGGCCTATTTGGGGCAGCGAAACCCTACAATCCATAGCTCTGATACCAAATGTTAGGAAACCAATTCACAAAAACATAGAATAGATATATCAACACCTTATAATTCAACCTCTTCGAGGGGGAAACCTCCTTTACATTACAAAAATGAAGAATTCTTGGATTATTCAAATGACAAAGCCTCCTTTCTATATATAGGAGTCTACGGGGTCACAATATAACCAAGCCAACCTAAAAATAATGATATAAAGGCACAAAAATAAAAATAGAGGGATTCTATGGGGCACAATAATAACAATATGCAGACGACAGGGGCAGAATAATAACAATAAGGGATACAACAATAATAGTAATGGGGGGATCACTAATATTTTAGGGACCTAACATTAGAGATGTCAACGAAGTGCATGAATGTGTGGAAGTGGATCATAATGTTATATTTTTTTTTAAAACCCCCCCTCGCTCCATTTCCAAGCTTAGTTTAAATAGCTCACTTTAAAAAAAAAATTATGTGAACCACTTTTATAAATAAGTGAAATTCACTTTTACAATGATACTTTATGAGTTACCATTAAATTGTAACTTAAATAAAGGACAAAGAGACTTTAGAACTATAAGTGACTCACTTTTTATAATGTGTGAGAAGACTTTTACGTAAAGTAACTTTAAAACATAAGTTACATGCGTTTTTTGAAAAAGTAACTCAACAAAAAGAAAGACCTGAAATCAAGACCTCTATTCTCATAAAGTAACTTTGGACCAATTGAGCTAGTTTAAAAGGTTAGTAATTTTTGGAAAAGAGGAAGGTTTTTTTTTTTACTCACTGAAGCTTTGGGGTGAGAGCTTACTTGAAAAATCTCTTTTTTCCCTTAAAAAAACACCCACACGACCCAACACGGACATACAAAAAAACCAAACCTTATGGCTTGAAGTTAGCTTTCACGAGAACCTAAATATTTTCCTCAATGTTTCTGATTTTCTGAAATCACACTAAGGCACGACGGAAAGGAGCATACACATGAGAAAAATCCTTCCTTTCTATTTCTGATTTGCCTAGATCACACAGAGTCACAGGGAAAAGAGCATACACAGAAATGAAAGGTATAGATCCAGTAATAAAAAAACAGAGAGCCAAATAATCTGAAATAAATAGAGAGATGAATAACTAAAACTGCAAATAAAGAGTGTATACCTCTAGATCTTAAAAATAATGTATGTATGGCTACCGGAAACCTTTTCGCGTTAAATGAAAGGGGTTCCTCACTGGACAATATGCTCCTAACACAATATAACAACCCTCTTGCCCCAAAAGCGGTCAGAAACAGTAGATCTAAGACACAAAAGTCGGATGCAGTTGTACCGGCTTCGTATTTGGATCACCAATGGATGTTGCCATCAAATAAATTTGATACCATGTAGGAATTTATAGGGTAAGTTCCTCAGATAGAACATCAAAAGACACCGCTCACAAATAGATCAGAGATTAATACACTAGTATTCTTGACATGGTTAAATCCCTCAAAGAGGGAAACAGTCCATGGACTGAGCCACCACGGCCACTTCAGGAAATTTATTAATAAAAGAAAGAAAATTTACAGAAGCTTTTATCATGAACGGTCAAGGTACAAATGAGCCTCCATGCTCTTTAAATAGAGATCATGGACCAATCGAGTGTTAAGCCACAGATCAAGTGTCGGTAATACCAAGGAGAGAATGAACTGTCGGATCACTTCATGTCTAGAACATATCATGACCGTCAGATTGTAAGTTACAAATTTACATAGTAAAGAAATACACTGTACCTAACTCTACACTAGACCAAGTTATACTCAATTATTTCATATGTGTTGGAATATCCTAACAAAAAATAGACATCCACTGCTCCTCATACTAATGACAAGGGTATAGTTAAAAATACTTCTCATTCATCTTCAAATTTTTTTGAAACTACTTTTGAATCTCAATATTCATATAAGATGTTGATAGTCTCTAATACTATTCAGTATAATATTGTGGAAGACATGAAAAGGTCAAAGCCAACATCTCCCTGTATGAGGTCAGCAAGTTAAAACAACAACAAAAGTTTTTACTTAAAGAGTTAAATGCAGTCCCTGCATCTCCAACACCTACTGCTGTAAATGGAAAAGCCTCAAAAGTGAAAGGAAAACCCCCTAATATTTATTTAGGTAAGATTTACCCTTTTGGTGCTATTCTAATTAGAGATAGATAATATTCCCACACTCCTTCATTTTTATTGACTTTTAAAATTTTTAAAAGAATGCACACAAGTGTTTAGTGAATTATGGTGCATCATCCAATGTCATGCCTTATGAATTTTGTCTTAAATTTTATATTTCAGCTCATAAATCTGTTGTCCATATTGTTTAATTAGATCCCACAAAAGTCAAAGTGTTGGTTGAAATGAATTATGTGTTAATCATATTGTCTTCTAATTTGAATGTTTATCAGATAATAGATATATTAGTCATAGTCATTCCTGAATTTTATGGTTTATTCGAAGGAGAGAGAAGTATGAAAAACTACATGGTTACTTTGCAGATAATTGGTCACACATGTGGCTTCCCTGCAATGGAAAACCCAATCAAATTCGTGTTGATAGGGAGAAACATATGAAATATTCAGTGACTGATTATGATGAATAAAATGAACCAATAGTATTTACAAAAAACACTCTTGGGAGTTATTCATTTGAATCTTTCTTTGGAAAATTTCCAACACAAAAATCTCCCTCTTTAGCTGATTCGGTTTCATCACAAATTGAAAACATTCCTCAAACAGATTCATCTAGATGTATTAATATTTTAGAAAATCCTATAAATAAGCATGATAAATTGTTTTGGACACTTTACTTTGATGGATATACATCTAATGATGGTGTAGGAGCTGGCTGCATGCTTGTAAATCCCGATGGAGAGAATACTATGTTGTCTTGCGGATTGGAATTTGACTGTACCAATAACATTGTTGAATATGAAGCATTGGTATAAGGCTTACAAAAATCCATTAGTATTGATTTCAAATACCTTAATGTTTTTGGTGACTCAAAGATTGTAATTAAACAAGTTAGAAATAACATCCATTGTGTTTTTAGTCACCTTAAGCATTACTAATCCTTAATCTAAGACCTAACTTCCCATTTTACTGCATTCCATATAGCTCTGATCCCAAGATTAGAGAATTCTAGTGCCTGTATCCTAGCCAGTCTTGACTCTAATCTCATTCCATCTAAATATTAAAATCCTGATATATTTTCAATTGAGTTAATTTTTCACCCCACCATTCCAGATAGCATAACCAATTGGCATGGGTTTAGTGATGAAAATGACATTTTAAGTTTTCTGACATCAGAAGGCTCTTACTCTAACCAGATTGTTGATGAAGATGAGCATGAGAAGAATCTGAATAAATCTTCTGAGGAAAATTCTTTACCTAAACTTATAGTAAAATTGGAAGATTTATATGATCTGAACGATAGGTTTAGAAAGATAACTAATTGCATGCTTAGAGTTCTACTCTGGGATTTGAATTAGTTAATTTAGGATCTGATCATAATCCTTAGAACATCAATTTAGGTTGTGGACTCACAAAAGATGAGAGATTTTATTTCATTCATCTATTGAAAAGATATAAAGATATATTTTTTTGGAATTATGATGATCTCAAATCTTATAATACATCTATCATTCAACACACCATACCTATGTTGCCAGATGTAAAGCTTATTCAGTACAAGCTCAGGAACATTTATCCTAGTGTAGAAGCTGAGACTAAGACTTAATTGAATAATCTCCTCAAAGCCAAAATTATATTACTAGTTAGACATTCTAATTGGGTCGCTAATCTTGTACCAGTTAGAAAAAATAATGGAGATATTCGAATTTGTATAGATTTTAGAAACTTAAATAAAGTGTGTGAAAAGGATAACTTTCCTTTGCCTCCAATGGAAAAAATTTTAAAATTTTTTGTTGGTTCTAAGATAATGTATTTGTTAGATGGTTTTTTAGGTTACAATTAGATTCTTTTACATCTAGAAGATAGACTGAAAACTACATTCAAGACCAAGTGGGGAACGCATGCCTATCAAAAAATGCCTTTTGGACTGATTGATGTTGGAACCACTTTCCAAAGAGCCATGGACATTGCTGTCAGAGGTTTGATTAATAAGACAAATGTAGTGTACTTAGATCACATTACAATTTATTTGAAAAAGAAAAGTAATCCCCTACATAATTTGAAACAAATTTTTGAAAGATGTAAACAAAATTGGAATCTCCTTGAATCCCAAAATGTCATTTTTTGCCCTCAGTGAAGGTAAGATTATAGGTTTCATGGTTTCCAAGGAGGGAATCCACATAGATGTAGAGATAATTAAGGTCATTTTTGAAATCCCGCTACCACAAGTCAAAAAATGCATGAAATCCTTTCTTGGGAAAATCAATTTTGTCAAATGGTTTGTCCCAGATTTTTCACAAATTGTTTTACCCTTACCGACTATGAGCAAGAAGAAATCAATTTTTAAATTGGGAATAATTGAAAGAAAATCATTTGAATCAATAAAAGAAGCAATCATAGATGCTCCTTTATTATGAACTCCCAACATTTTTAAATATTTTTTCTTTACACTTTTGCTTCCCAACAATCCTATGCAGCAGTATTGACAGAACCCAATGAACAACAAGTTGAAGCTCCCATTTTCTTTTTTAGCTCTAATTTACAAGAAGATAAGTTAAACTATTCATAGTTTGAGAAACAAGCCTTTGCATTTTTTATGTCCATAAAACATTTCATACCTTTCCTCCTAAAAGAACATACAAAAGTAATGATTCCTTTCCCTATAGTCAGACAAATTATCATCCAAAGTGAATTAGGAGAGAAAAGCACTAATTGTTTTATTGCCCTATAAGAATATGACCTAGAGATAAAAAAATCTAAAATAGTAAGGGGTGAAGGTCTTTGTAGATTAATAACTAGATCTTATTCCACTTTGGTTGATGAAGATTCAGGTGATAATGTTCAAATTACATAGGTATGCCCTGTTGACACCGAATATCAATATGTCGATTTAATATTTTATTTTAAAAATGGTTATGCTCCACTAGAACTCAATTACAAAAGAAAAATAACTTTAAGACTTCAATCGAATTAGTACCAACTTGATAATGATGTCTTGTTTAGAAAATGATATGATGTTGTTTTATTAAGAGTTTAGAAAAATTTGAAGCAAAGAAAGTTTTGCAAGAACAACATGATGGACCAATTGGTGGTCACTATAGTAGGGATAACAATTCTCATAAGATCCTTCATTTTGGTTACTATTGGCTGACCTTATTCAAATATACCCATGGTTACATCAGAAAATGCAAAGTTTTCCAAACTACTTCAGGAAGACAAAAGAAACCAGCCTTGCCTTTATAGCCATTTAACATTGAATAACCCTTTGAACAATTGGGACTGGACATCATAGGTGAGATTGTTCCTAACTCTTCTAAGAAACATAAGTATATCTTGAATGCTACGAATTATTTCACCAAATGGGTAGATGCAATACGTCTTAAGGTGGAAAATTTTGAAAACATTATTGAATTTTTTGACCAATTTATTATTACCAGTTTTGGTCTTCCTTATGCCCTTATGTTTGATAATGCATCTTACTTTTCCGAAAATACCATAATTGAATTTTCTTTCAAAATAGGTTTCAAACTCAAATATTTTGAAAATTATTATCGTCAAGGAAATGGCCTAGCAGAATCTACCAATAAAAACCTCATTAGGATAGTCAAGTGACCAATTGACCAAAATCAAAGAAATTGGCACAAAGCTCTAGTTTTTGCATTATGGGCTGAAAATATCACTCAGAAGGTCTCTATAGGAACTTATCATTTCTAATTAGTGTATGGAAAAGATGGTGTCCTACCTCCCATTCTAGCTCTTCCTTCACTATCCCTGGTGCAATCTATTGAAGAAAAACCTTGTTATACTTTACAAAATAGGATGTCCCAAATTCTCAAGCTAGGAAAAGAAAGAGATAAATCCAAACAAGTTCATTCCCATCACCAACAATTGGTCAAATCCTCGTTTGATGCAATTTCAGTTAATATTTTTTTTTTGAAATTAGTGACTTAGTTCTGAAATGGGATAAGGCCCATGAAGGGAAAGGAAAACATTGAAAATTCCAAAAATTATGGCTAGGCCCATTTCACATCATTGAGAAACTAGGCCCATCAACTTTTATCCTTCAAGATTTACAGGGAAAGAGGGATGCTCTTCCCATTAATGGGCTAGTTTAATAAAAATATGTTTCTTAAAAGATACCTTATCCTGTTGTAAATATGTAAATAATCATGTGTACATATCAATGTCTTTAGCCTTAGTAATGTTAGGTAATACTTGTTTGAATTCATATTCAGATCTATCATCATTTATATGAAGTTTTAATAATTAAAGGAGAAAACTTAGAAATAAAATTATATCATTGAACTTTAGTACTGCATCTATTATAGCCTATGAAATTTTTATATCGATTAAGTTGTTAAAATTTCATAACTTGAAACTTTAAAAGATCTTGTTGTCCTATGATTGGTCATGAAAATGTTTCTTTAAAAAAGTGAAGACTATTTTGGAGTTTTAGCATGTTTTAACTCTAATCGTCCTCCATAAATATTAAGGAGTAAATTTATCTCCCCATCCACTAAATTTACAACTTTTAGAGTGCAATCCAAAAATATATAAAACTTGAAAGATAAGAGGTCTCATCACAAGACAACTTACAATGATCATCATAAATTACTGATGTTGACATTATCCTGACTAGTCACCAAACCATGATAATGGCTTATGGCTATAAAAATATAAGACAAGATCTATCATCACCAACCAACTTGTTCAATATCATTATAACTTTTGAACGTTAGTGCCATCATCTGGCCACCAAACTAGGACATTGGCTTTCACATAGCTTCAAAACAAAACGTAAAAGAAAAATTAATACCTCTAAAAAATTACTGTGAGTGAATGGGATATTGGTACATTTTTGTTAAATGGCGACCCTATAGAGGTTATGGACGTCTGGTGGTAGTAGTGTCTCTATCAGTGACAAATAGGTTTATCTAAAATTATAAACTTCTATAGCCCTTGACTTTACCTTTTACAACTAACTAAATGATCAACAAAGATAATGAAGATTTTCATCAATAACAAGTTGTTAAAAAATTAAAAAAATAATGAGTTCTTTTATTTAGAATAATCTTTATCAATCAAAACATCAAATATTTTTACCTTTCTAAATTTTTTTCTTCAGTAATTAAAATTTCATTTATTTTAAGAAAGATAACTATTTCACCCAATATGTTTCGAAATGTTGTAGTACTCAACAACTCCCAATTTAGTTCTATTTTAGCTATATAATAAATAATGGGGACCCTTTTGAATTTTAATAAAACTCTTTAAGTTCTAAAAAATATAAGACATATTTTTTAATATTTTCTAAATAATCCTATTCCATAAAGGTTACATATATCATAACTTACATATCAGAGGATTCAAAACCTTACAAGTGTCACGAAAAGCCAATAGGCCTTTTGTTATCTAAAATAATGCATTATGAGGGAAATTATATCGAATCATTCAAATATCGTAACATTCCTTATAGGAAAGTTACGATAAAACATTCCCTCATCGAACTTTCCTGATATATAAACATAACATGGGTGATTCCTTTTATAATGGATACTTTGAGGAACCATAAGCCGTAAAACATTGCCACTTGGAATATCGGAACTCCCGAATATCGTAAATTTTAACATGTGTCATCTCAAAAAAATTGTGATACTTCAAACCTACGATATTTGATATCCCCAATATCTACTATTGCAAGAACTCCTGATATCATAATGTTCAAATACCTCACACTCCCGATACCCGATATCTTGATTACTCCTCCCCTCTGATGTCTCAACCCTCTGGTATTCACCTCTCAACCCATATTGATAATTTTTATACCGAGTGTTACACTTTGAAAACCCAAATATTTCAATTGTCAATATGAATCCTTCGATATATTTGCCCGCCAATATTTATAGCCATTAGATTTTTAAACAACACATATAAAAAGCCTCAAATATTGTATTTTTTAGAATGCAACCATGGGATTTCTATGATAAAATTTCTACTGATATCCTGATGTGTCCACCGCCCACGTGAATCCAAATTTCTCATTTAATTTACAAGAGTGGTGAATTTATGGTTTTCGAAGTTTTAAAATAGCTTTATTCATTGCAAATTAATATTATCATGATTCTCCCTTTAAGACATAAATCATTATGAAAAATTGTTATTTGTGTTAAGAGATTTTTGGTGAAATAGTTATCACTTAATCTTGTGTTTTCCATTGCAAGTCAGTCCCGATAAAGGAAATTCACAAGATATTTTTATGGAAACTAAAGTAAGATTGAAACTAGTTTCTTTGCAGCAACCGACTGCCCCACCAGCTGGAAATCTTCACACACCAGGGTTTTTTTCAGATACATTTTGTTCTTTGGACGTTGGTACTATCTCATGGGAATCTATTTATGAGTTAATCGAGGAAGAGGGACAAATTGTTACTCAAAGAAGGGATACAACAGAGGATTCTTCTCCAGTTTCTAATGCCACCTACAACGATGTCGCAAATTCATTTTTACATAGAATTGCTACTCGACCCAAGCTCCTACCCTATACAGATATGACCCAATGGGTTGTTGAGTACTTGAACATTGCAGATATAAAATTCATGACAAAGTCATATGCTTTATCACTGGCAGTAATTTCAGTGTGATGTACCTTCTACCACCTCCATGATATAAATATGACAAACAGTTCGTGGAGAAATTCATGAGAAACATTTAGCATGCATCATAACTGATCAAGGACTGGAGGAGAGATCCAAATAACCACAAATGTGAGGAAAAGGGCATATATTCAGTAGACTCTCTTGTAGGATCTTATTGCCAAATTGTTGCCATGGTATGTAGATTATTAGCTTATCCTAATACTAAAAAATTCCCAGATCAATGGACTCCAATGATTGTTGTTTCTTTAGAGGGATTTATACTTGACTCGGGAAATATCTTATCTCTAAACTTAGTCACTCACTTTTTGACTTTTGGAAGAAATCATATATTTTCAGAGAATATAATTCCTCCTTTTTATTTGAGTGCTTATGTTATGGACTCCATGTGCTATAGTATGTATTTTCCTCCATGGGATGGAAATGAACCTCAACGGATCCAACTCCGATTCACATATACCATAATATCCTCTAGGACTCTAAGTACAAGCCCCATTTCTATAAAATCTGGCAGGGTGTCATGCTACCTATTCATCAAATTATTTTTAAGAAGAGAGCCCATAGGATTTCCTTGAAGGTGGAGGCAAACTTTCTTAGGGTTTGGAATTACTTTGGCGAAGAATTTTTTACCTACGTTCAAGTCTTTGGTAGTCTGGATAATCCAGATGTTTTTCCCCTGTATGTCCTTGATAAACTACTTGCTCTTGACATAGCTTACCAAACTGTGGGCAATGGAATTTCTAAAATATTGAAGGATTCCAATATGAAAGTATGTCCTACCTTTCCTTTCCATTGTGGTATGTTTACATTAGATAATTTCAAACGTGAAACCATTGAAGTGAACTCTATTTTAGAGTTGAAGTTTCTATTATCCCTAACAAGCACTATGATCCTCATGGAAATACTAAAAAGGTTATTGCTCAATCAAGAGTAAGGAAATCTTCTCATGAATCTGATTACTTTCATGATGTCTTTGAAAAATTGACCACCCATTCAATATTTTCCAAACATATTTTAGAACGAATAAATCCAAAGGAAATCAATCAATTTTTCTAATACAGGAAAATGTGGTTATCTCGTTTACCATTGGATTCACTAAAACATTTACAGGAAAACACAACTCAAGAGAAGGTCATATAGATTTCTTTTACATAACTTATTCATATCCTTGACCCAAAAGATACAAGGGCATATTCTTCCACTCAGATTGATAGACAGATTCTAAGTTCTAAACTTCAAGTGATCTGGGAACAATGCAGCCAAGTCCTGAAAGGAAATAGTCCTAATGTTTCAAATAGTACCTCACAGCAAAAAGTCTTATACATTTATGGAACTTTTGAGAAGATGCTAGTTACAATAGGGACCATAAATCAACCTTTAGAGGTTGAGGATGTTGAAATTATAACACCATTTGCGACCTCTAAGGTCATGTTAAGAGAAAAAGAGATTCCTCCTCTTGACATATTCTACAGCCCCCAGCATAAGGAAGTGGTGAAAAGACAAACAAATAAAAGGAACATTGACCAATCCTAGGCCTTAGTCCCTAGAAATCCTTCTTTTGAAATAATATGGAGAGGTTCACAATCCACACCTGTAGAGGAATGTGGAAGACTTACTTAGTTTACAGGAACTTATGCTTTTGTGACTATGGATAAAACCACCAAGATACTGTTATGAAACTAGCTCAAGAAAAGATAGAAAAGATAGATCAACGACTTAGAATCCAGCCTCTTTGAGGGGGAAACCTCCTTTACATTACATAAATGAACAATTCTTGGATGATCGAAATGAAAATACCTCCTTTACATATATAGGAGTTTAAGGGGTCATAACATAATCAGAGCCGACATAACAATAATAATGTAAGGGCACAATAATAATAATAGTGGGCTTCTATGGGGCACAATAGTGACAATATGGGCACTACATGGGTACATCAATATAATAATTGGGTTGTACTAATAACAATAAGGGGTTACACTAGTATTATAGGGGCCTAACATGCCCCTCTCCTTCAAAAAGCGTTGTGCTCAACGCTTGAGTAGTTCTTGATGCTTTTGTATAAAATTCTTGTCCTTCCATGTGGAACCTTCAGTAGGTAAGTTCTTCCACTTGATCAGATACTCTGAAATTGATCGATTTTGTAGCTATCGGGTTCTTGTTTCTGTGACTGCTCCAGGTTCCAATATGATTTCTTCTTCCTCTTCAATTTCTGGCAATATTGTTTGAATTGGGATCTTTTACAACTTTTGAATAAGTGGCCATACTTCTTCGTCCTTCTTCCATTCATCCCTTGCTTCATTCCAATCTGGTTAGATAATAGAAATAGCACAAAACAATGCTTCCACATCCTTATCCTTGAAGAGTCTTCCCATTCGGTAAGGTCGCCATTTTTTAAGTGCATGTAGTATTGCCAACATTTCCTTCTCATAAATATATTGCTTTAGATGTAGCAGTAAAAATACCCAATCACCTACATCAAAACATTTTTCACTACGATGTTGATCTACCCGTTGTTTCTTTTAATTTTGCACTGAAGTGGCGTTATCCTTTAAAATTTGGAGAACTTGTTGTTGATGCTCGATGTGATCTTTCATTACTTGAACCCTTTTCTTCTTGATATGTCCTTCTACCTCTAGAGTTTGAGGAGTGGTAATTTCTTCCAATCCTTTAAAAGATATGGTTGGATTCATTTCTTGATGCTCGATGTGATATTTCACTTCTTGAACATTTTTCTTCTTGATATGTCCTTCTATCTTGATAGTTTGAGGAGTGGTAATTTCGACCAATGAATTGCAAGATATGGTTGGATTCATTTCTTCTTTCTCGATGCGATCTTTCACTTCTTGCACCTTTTTTTTCTTGATATGTCCTTCTATCTTGAGAGTTTGAGGAGTGGTAATTCTTGCCAATGCTTTACAAGATATGGTATGATTCATTTCTTCTTTCTCTGGGGTGGGGTCCTGTCGTATATCTTCTACTTTTGATGTTTTTTGATCCTTTTCTTCCTCCTCTTCATATTCTATGTAAAATAATTTCTTCTCAGCACACTTATGACCTTCAGTGGATTTGCTATCACAATTGTAACAAAGCCCTTTTTCTCTTTTTTCTTCCAATTGTTGTGGTGTAACCCTTGTTGGTTGTGGAAGGCTAGGAGAAACAACACTTCCATCTTTATAGTTGTGAGGTGTATGCTTCCTGGTTTCCATAATTTTGCTTTCCACTATGTCACAAAGCCCTTTTACTCTTTTCAATTGTTGTGGTGTTGCTCTAAAGAAGATGTTGCTCTTTGTATCCTCATAATGTGCTATCATTTCCTTCATGAAAATTGACCACATAACTAGTTGTCTACAAGAAAAAAGCCCTTCATACCATAAAAATTGATCTGGTTCTAAATATGAAGATGCAATACATACCTTTTGTAATAGTGGTACACCGTGTAGATCAAAATATTGCTCCATCTGAAGTATCCAAGTTGCCGGATCCTTGCCATCAAACTTCGTCATCTTGCTTTTTCTTGATTTTAGGAGCTCGATCTTGAAATGAATGTAACTCTATACTTTCGGATCTTTAAGTTCTAAAGTTGTGGGCGGTAGTAGCCCTCTATGTCCTCTTTCTAATGCCACTAGTTTGATCCAAATTGGATTCTCCAAGAAAGAGTTATGCATAATCTCCCAAAATGACCTGATTATAGACCTTTCCAGAAGGGCGAACTTGTATTAAGTGCCACGTGTCACTGTTTTGACCTTTGGCTCTGAAAAATATCTACAAGAAACTAAATTCTATCCTCTTTCTTTACCTCCTTACAAAATTTCAATCCGATGCTTAGAGAGAAAGTTATGACAATTTTCCCCAGGTCACCTGTTTTGAATTTAATTCAGGAGTCTGCAAAAAGACCAACTTCCTCAGATCATATCTCCGCAAATATAGCGCGAAAAGATATAAAATTCGGATCCGAGGTTCAGTGTGATTTCTTCCCAAATGGGTTTTTTTTGCAACTTCTGAAACATTGCAGAAAAAGAGTTATAGTGAAAATTCCACGATGCCCTATTTGGAGTAGCGAAACCCTAGAATCCAAAGCTCTGATACCAAATGTTAAGAAACCAGCTCAAGAAAAGATAGAAAAGATAAATCAACGACTTAGAATTTAGCCTCTTCGAGGGGACAACCTCCTTTACATTACATAAATGAACAATTCTTGGATGATCCAAATGAAAATACCTCCTTTCTATATATAGGAGTCTAAGGGGTCATAACATAATCAGAGCCGACATAACAATAATAATGTAAGGGCACAATAATAACAATAGTGGGCTTCTATGGGGCACAATAGTAACAATATGGGCACTACATGGGTACATCAATATAGTAAGTGGGTTGTACTAATAACAATAAGTGGTTACACTAGTATTATAGGGGCCTAACAGATACAATAACTTTTGAAAGAAAAAGAGGACAGGACTACGTAGTTGGAACAAGACATTGAGAATGATAAGCAAAGGATTGCCAATCATTGGCAAGTTTAACTTTTTCAATTCCAAAACAATTTCAATGCCCTTAAAGTTCAACATAACTCTAATTTAAAGGCTCGAGATGCTCAAATTCAGGACTTACAACAGAAGATTGAAAAACTAAAATTCAATCCCGAAATGATGGGTTTTAAAAAGGAAGCAGGAAAATTAAATACTCTTCTTTCTCAACAACAAGTCACTTTTTGTCAAAATTTAGCTATCATTGACAATTCGTGTCAAACAGCCAATACATTGGTAGGTCAATTGTTTGACATGACAACATATTTTGATGATATTCAGGAGAATATTGCAGGCTACATAGCATGGCAAGATAGTGATGAAGAAATGTTAGTTTATCTCCTAAGGATAGAGGAATTGCATAAGGATATATTCTTCGAAGAATGGGAAATTTTCTTTAAACATACAGAAAAACAATATTCAATTGAAGGGACATTTCCACTCACCTCATTGAATCTATCATTGACCATTTGTTTCAAGAAAATATTATTTCAGACTACCCCAAAGCAACTCTACCTGATATTAATTTTTTGACCGAAATGTGGCAGGAATTTTCCAAGAAAAACGCCAAGAAAATTGAAAAGTTATATGTGATTGAATTAGAATTCCATTGGCATTTCTTAGTCCAACCTCACAACTAATGGCTAGTGCTTAGATTCTTATCTAACACAGCCACTCATATGTTTCCACCACACCATGATGTTATACTTACCAGCGAGATGTGAACTCAGCCACGGTCTCCACCTGAATTGAATCCCATGACAAATACTTACGAACTACAATGGGATATGGGAGGGAGGTATTCTTCATAGGATTAGCTGAGTTGTTACAACAAAATCTAGAATTGTCTTATGGTTTTATTTTAAGAATTGCTTGTTAAAACACCTTCAGACTTTTATTATGCTTTTCTATATTTGTATATTTTTCAAAAAGTATAAATCCCCTTCATTTCAATGAAGAAGGGGTTTTGAATTTTGGATAGAAAGCTTTTGTTTGCACCACTGTAACTTAAGTTACCTTAATAGAAAGTTCAACCACTATTATTTTCTCATGAGAAGAGTTACAATATATTGGCTACTATTATCTATATGTTTTTCTTCTATTAAGGGTTAAATGGTTATTTGATTACGTTTATCATATGTGTGCTACAAGGACCCATACATCTTTTACTATTGATATGTGTGATTGGAATCATATATTATATGCATAAAAAACAAAATCCTATATCTGTAATGAATTCATCAACTAAGTTAATTAACTATTTAATTAAATTAGTTATCATAATTTTCCTTAACCTCATATTAACTTGATAATCTATATTGTCATGTTGTATGAGAGATATTTTTTAATCACATGTATAGATAAGCTTTCCTGAGATAGATAAATTTATAGATGAATCGTTACTTTAAATACCTTTTATTCTCGTTTCAATTACATCATAAGTCTCACATCTATATGAAGGGAGACTTTTTTGAACAGCGATAACAAACGTCTAGGGTTTATGTGAGTCACAGATGCTTCTCATGGAGGGTCGTAGAGGAGGGAGAGCATCTCCCTCCTTTAAGGAGGTCATGGCTAGTAGAGGTAAGAAACCTATAGAAAATATTAATGGGGCTTCGGAGGAAAGGAAAAGAGCTATGGAAGAGGAGACAACAAGAGGCAATACCAAGGAAATCAATGGCACAAAGGAAAAGGAGGGAGAAGACAAAAAACAAGGCACTAAAGACAAGAAACAAAAGGGACCCTGCAAACCCAAAGCTGAAATCACTCAAAGAGTTGTTTTAAATGACCCTACCCTGCAGGCAAACAGGTATCACCTATTATCTGTAAGTTCATGGGACTATGGCCCACTGAAAAAGCATTACATACATGGATGAAATATCACTGGAAACTTAAAGGGAGCATAGACCTTCATCTTGGGTCAAAGGGTTTCTTTAGGGTGGTGTTCACGAATATTAAAGATAAGGACAAAGTCTTTGAAGGAGGACCCTACTTCTATGTGGCAGCTGGACTCTACATGAGGCCATGGATGATGATTTTTTTCCCGGAACGAGAGAATTTTACCTCATTACTGGTCTGGGTAATACTTTATTCTCTACCTCTCGATTACTGGCAAAACGAATCGTTAACTACCATAGGCAATAAATTAGGTTGTTTTGTCAAAACTTCTAAAACCACAAGAAGAGGGTAATATACTTCATTTGCTAGGATATGTGTGGAAATGGATCTATCAGGAGCTTTACCGGATGAAGTGATCTTGGAAGTATTTGATTAAGAATGGGTGTAAACAATAGTCTACAAGCATATTCCATTCAGATGCCATAGATGTCATGAACATGGGCATCTATTTAGAGACTTTCCACTTGGGAAGGTACTAAATAACAACAAGGAAAATACAGTGAAGGAAACAGATAGCTTTCAGAAAGTGGTCAATCGAGGAAAAGGAAGCAAGAAAGGACCAAAGCAAGATCAAGATGAAGGGCTTAAGGGTAGTCAAAACAAGTTCCAAGTTCTTGTGGAAGATGAAGAAATCACAAAGGAAGATCAAGCTATAGAAGGAAAGCTTGGGGAAAAGAAAATAGAAGAAGAATGTGACCAAAACTAGGAAACTGAGTATCATAAAGAAACCATGATGAGTGAAACAGAACTCGAGATGGATTAGGATATGACCCAGAGTGAAATGGGCCTGGAGGACCATGAGCTACAAGAGATACTTGATAAAGAAAACCTAGATCTGGAAGGGTTCTCGATTCAAGGAACCACGAGAGGAGTGGATTCGGTAGCCCAAGAAGAACTTAACGGAATATAGCAGTTGTTTTTATGGAAAACACGATCCAATGCATTGGGAAAAGGAAAAAATATAGATAAGCAGCAAAAACAGAGGAGTGAAGGCGATGAAAACTACTCCAGGACTAGCAACAAGAAACCCATGTAAGAAAAGAAGTAGGAAAAAGCAGAATGAACTCTTGATGGAGTGTGGCAAGCTAATGATAGATTTAGGTAAAATGAAAGATCTTGCCAGCTACTCCACAAATCTTTAATTATGAAGTTTACATATTGGAATACAGGAGGTCCAGGGAGTAAAAGAAAGCATAGAATACTCAGTAATAGAATGAAACAAGATATGACATATATTATCTTTATCCATGAAATGAATGTTCCATTCAAAAAATTAGACAAATCCACAGTAAATGGCTCAGTATATTTGAGTTTCTAGAAGTTAAAGTAGAAGCATCATGGGGGGAATCCTCACTCTTTGGAACCCTCAAAAAATAAGTATAGTAGATGCTGAGGCTACCAGGAATTATCTATCAGTCGTCATCCAACCTGCAGGAGACATGCACACCTATCTGGTCACAAATGTTTATGGTCCTCAAAGAATAGATGACAAACTCATGTTCCTAGACTCACTGGTGTATCTCAGGGGCATACATGTAGGAATACCTTATATCATGGGAGGGGATTTCAATATGATCAAATCTCTTTCTGAGAAAAAGGAGGAATGAGGATCCTAAGTAAATACTCTTTGGAATTTTAAACCTTTATAAACAAGATGAACATAGTAGATACTGAAATGAATACTGGCCTCTTTACTTCAAATAGTAAAATAGGTGGAGAATCTCAAGTAGCCTCTAAGTTAGATAGATTCATGATCTCAAAGGATCTAATGCTGACATATAAGGAAGTAATAGCAGAAGTTCTCCCCTTTGGAGGCTCAGATCACTGGCCAGTTCAACTAGAGATCAAAGGTATGGGCATTCTCAGAAACAGGCCTTTTAGATTTGAAAATATCTGGCTTTCCCACTCATATTTCTTCAACAATATTAAAAATTGGTGGACAGAAGATTTACATATTCAAGGAACAAGAATGCTTCTTCTTCATAAAATATTAAAGCATATCAAACTCAAACTAAAGGATTGGAACAAAAATGAATTTGGCAATATTTTTGTGGAGAAAAAATCAGTTGAAAACAAAATGAAGGAACTCAACCAAGCACTAATCAAGAAAGGATTCGATAAAGACAAAATAAATCAAGTGGATAAATATCAACAAGAATGGGATAATCTGTGCAAACAGGAGGAAGTCTTTTGGAGACAAAAATCTAGAGTCTAATGGCTAAAGGAAGGGGAGCATAACACAAAATGTTTTCATAAGTCCATCATGGCAAATAGAACATATAACAAAATATCTTCAATCAAGAACAAAGAAGGGAAACTTCTTACCTCCCATTAGAATATTGAAGCTGTGTTAGTTGAACACTTCCAAAGCATTACTGAGGGAAATGATTCATATAGAGAATAGTTCATATGTGAGATAACTAGAAATATACCAAAGATGGTATCTAGATAGGATAATTTCAATCTAAATAGGCCAGTTTCTGAAAAGGAGGTAGATGATGTCCTTAAAGATATGCATAATGGAAAAGCACCAGGAACATATGTTTTTAATGTGGATTTTTTCAAGGCATGCTGGAATATTGTTAAATAGGATATTTTGAATTTGGTGGAGGATTCCAGGGTGAACAGAACCATTTTGAAAATGTTGAATACCTCCTTTATCTCCCTTATCCAAAAGCAGGAAGATGCTTAAACTTTAGATAAGTTTGGACCCATAGCTCTTTGCAATGTGGTTTACAAAATAATATCCAAAGTAGTGGGAAATAGACTTAAGCCTTTGCTTCCTACCCTAGTTTCAGGGGAACAATCAGGCTATGTGGAAGGCAGACAAATTTTAGATAACATCATTCAAGCTCATGAGGTAGTTCACTCGTTAAAAAGAAAAAGGCAGGCCGAAATGATCATGCAATTAGATATAGCCAAAGCTTATGACAAAGTACACTGGACCTATATGAAAAGGGTACTTATTTATTTGGGTTTTGATCATAATTGGGTCAGGTGTGTAATGGCCTTAGTTACCTCCTCCAGCTTCTCTACTTTGCTGAATAGCTCTCCCTCTAAGATTTTCAATCCTTCCAGAGGTCTCAGACAGGGAGACCCACTCTCTCCATTTGTTTTCATTCTTATGATGGAAGGACTTGGTAGGTCCATCAAGAATTCTAAAGTTACAGGCAAGATTAAAGGCCTTCTACTTTCTGAGAATGGTGAGGCTCTAACCCATCATCAATTTGTAGATGAAAAAATGCTACAAGGAATCCCCACTGTCAAAGAAGTTACAGCTTATAATCAAATTCTGAACGTTTTTGCCATGGCCACAGGTATGGCAGTTAACCTCTATAAATAAAAAATGTTTTTCTTTAATACCAATATTGTGATCCGAAGGAATATTTCCAAAATTCTTGGCTTTCAAAGGGATGTCTTTCCTTCAAAATATTTGGGAATCCCTCTAACGGATAAACCAATTCTCAAAAGCATTTGGGAACCCTTGATGAATAAGTTGCAGGGTAAAGTCAGTAAATGGACCTTCATATCTTTAAATCTTGCAGCCAGGTTGGTTCTCAATAACACTGTTCTACAAGCCATCCCTATTTTTATGTTATCTGCCCTCCCAGGTTTGAAAGGAGTCCTTAAGCAACTCAGAAATATACAAAGAAACTTCCTAGCGGGTAAGGAGGAGAGTAAGAAGAAATGGGCCTTAGTATCTTGGGAGAAAATTTGCAGACCCAAAGACCACGGAGGGCTTGGCTTGGACGATTAGGAGATACTTAGCAAGGATTTAGGGGCCAAACTATGGTAGCACTGGGTTCAGAATCCAAAGACTCAATGGGCAAATATATGGAAAGAAAAATATGAAATATCCTGGCAAACTAGTGATCTCATAAGAATGTCAGGAAACATTAAGGGCTCATATATCTGGAAAAAAGCCTGGGAAAATAGAAGATTAGTTCAAGACAATAGTTTTTGGGAGATCAAAGAAGGGAATCAAGCTCTCTTTTGGGAAGATAAGTGGCAACAGGAACCAATACTATTAAAAGAGAACTTCCTCAACCTAAAACATGAGACAGATTCACAACGCTTAATTAAAGTAAAGGACCTTTGGGATAATACTCAGCCGATGGAGAAATGGAGAATCTAGAAGAATATTGATTGCAAAAATAATATCCACTTGAAAACTAAAGTAGAGGAGCTAAGGGAAATAGTGGAACAAAGGATGATCTTAGTTTTTGAGGGGCAAGACCAACTAAGATTGGGCAATAATAAAGAGGGTACCTTTCATCTCAAAGAAGCAAAGGGCATACTCCTTGAGCTGACTCCCCTGGTTCTAGACAAAATCTATCAGAAGCTTCGGAGGCACCAGGGGTGGATGAAAATCAAACTCTTCATGTGGTTGGTTTACTACAGGAAAATCCTGACTTGGGACAATATTACGAAGAGAGGTGTTCTAGAGCCTTCTAGTTACCTTCTCTATGGATAGAAAGAAGAAACAATGGAACATCTTCTCAACAACTGATATTTCACCTCTTGGTTATGGGACATATTTGCCAAAATCTTTCAACAATTTGATAGGGACAGAGGAAGCATCTTCAATACCCTAATTAGTTGGAGGGGAAATTTCTTAGATCATGAAATTCTCAACTCAACATGAACCCTTACACCAAGCTTTATTATATGGAATGTTTGGAAGGAGAGGAACAAAAGAATATTCAAGGACGAAAAAAATCCCCCATATCTCCTGTTTGAGACTATTTTGAAAGAACTTAAGGAGACAATGGGCTCCACAGTTTGCAACCACCATAACAATCATCCCTCAGATATGAAAAGGAAAATTCTCAGACAGCTAGGGTTGCAGGAACTAACTCCTCAAGGTCTTAATAGAAAGGTTACTGTAAGGGATAGGGAGCAGGATTTCTGGCATCCTCCCATAGAAGGATATATAAAATTCAACGTTGATGGAGCGTCTAAAGGAAACCTGGGAATGACTAGGTATGGGGGAGTACTCAGGGATGCCAAAGGAAGTATTATGTTGGGTCCCTATAATACTAGTGATTACCCCATTACTATTGTAGTTATACCCCTTATTTATATTGTTGTGCCCCCATTACCCCCATATTGTTATTAATGTGCCCATAGAATCCCTCTATTGTTATTTTTGTGGCTTTATATTATTATTGTTAGGTCGGCTGGATTATATTGTGACTCCATAGACTCCTATATATAGAAAGGAGGTTTTTTCATTTGAATCATCGAAGAATTATTCATTTATGTAATGTAAAGGAGGTTTCCCCCTCGAAGAGTCTGAATTCTAAGGCGTGGATCTCTCTTTTCTATCTTTTTGTGAGCTGGTTTCATTACATTTGGTATCAGAGCTTTGGATTCTAGGGTTTCGCTGCTCCAAACATGTCATCGTAGCATTTTCGCTAAAACTTTTTTTCTGTGATGTTTCAGAAGTCACAAAAAAAAACCCATTTGAGAATAAATCGTGCTGAACCTTGGGTCTAAATTTCAGAGCTTTTTGCACGATATTTTCAGAGATATGATCTCAGGAAGTTGGTCTTTTTGCAGACTCTTGAATTACACTCAAAATAGGTGACCTGGGGAAAATCGTCATAACTTTCTTTCTGAGCATCGGATTGAAATTTCGTAAGAAGGTACAGAAAGAGGACGGACTTTAGTTTTCTTTTATATATTTTTCAGAGTCAAAGGTTGAAACAGTGACACGTGGCACTTCATACAATTTCGCTCTACTGAACTAGTCTATAATCAGGTCACTGCGGGAGATTGTGCATAACTCTTTCTTGGAGAATCCAATTTGGTTCAGATTAGTGGCATTGGAAAGAGAACACAGAAGGCTACTACAGATCACAATTTCAGAACTGGATGATTCGAAATTACAGAGATACATCAGATTCAATATCAGGCTTCTATAAAGTAAAAAAAGGTGTGTAGCTTTTATTTTTTATTTTTGCATAAGCTTGGTTTGAAGGAATTCAAAGGGCCTAGTAAAGCATTATTATCGGTAACTGATGCCCAGAGGAAAGAAAATGCAAACACCTAGTAAGGAACCTGAAGGCTCTAGCATGACTCATGAAGAAGAGGAAGAAATGCTACATGATATATCAAAATTACAAGAACAAGTGCAACAAATGTCACGCTCACAAATGCTAACAGATGCTAAGATAAATGGCGTGGAATCTAAGATAAAGGGCATGGAAGCTAAGATGGATGATTTGAAGATAGATTTGAAGACATATTTGAAGAAAGACATGGCAAATTTGAAGACAGATTTGAAGACAGACATGGCAGATTTGAAGGCAGATTTGACAAATTTTCTACAAGAGATACTTACTAATGGTGAAAAGGTTGTAAAGGAAGCTCGTGATGTGAAAAAAATTAATGTTAATCATGATTCCATAGATTCTAATGTTGGATCGAAGACCCACCATATTCCAAAAATCGATATTGTAGGAATTTACAGGGTAAGTTCCTCAGAAAGAACACCAAAAGGACACCGCTCACAACCAGATCACAGATCAATACACCAGTATTTTTGACGTGGTTAAAACCCTCAAAGAGGGAAACAGTCCACGGCCTGCGCCAACGTGGCTACTACAGGCAATTTATTAATCAAAGAATGAAAATTTACATAAGCTTCTCTCATGCACGGATTACCCGAACAATGACCCTCCATGCGCTTTAAATAGAACTCATGGACCAATCGGGTGTCAAGCCACGGATCAAGTGTCGGTAATACCGAGGAGAGAGTGAACCGTCGGATCACTACATATCGTGACCGTCGGATTGTAAGTTACAAAATGTACAACGGTAAAGAAACACACTTTACCTAACTCTATACCTAACTCTACACTAGACCAAGTTGAAGTTAACTATATCCTATGTGTCGGAATATCCTAACATCCCCCCTTAAGAACAACTTGGGATAGGATTCAAGGATTTACAAATATGACACAATAGGAGAAGGAAGGAGGCACTAGAGCCTATCCCCCCTTAGTGACAACTTCCTGAACTCCAAGTATATATCGAAGTTTAGTGAACTTCGCCTCTGTGAGAGCCTTTGTGAAGATGTCTGCAACCTGATCATCTGTTGGACAATATTGCACTTCAAGAACATGGTCATGAATGAGCTTTCTGATGAAGTGCATGTGTAGTTCAATGTGTTTGCTGCGCTGATGCTGGACTGGATCTTTGCATAGCTGAATGGCACTTTGATTATCACACCAAAGTGTGGTTGGATGCTGCTGCTCAAAGCCAAACTCTGATAGGATCTGACGAAGCCACAAGGCTTCCTTGCTGGCTTCCACGGCACCACGATACTCTGCTTCTGTTGACGAAAGAGAAATGGCAGCCTGTTTCTTACAAGCCCATGTAATAGGTCCTGAACCAACAGTGAAGACATAACCGGCAGTAGACTTCCGATCATCAGGGTCACCAGCCCAATCAGAATCAGTGAAACCAACTAATAGAGGAGATGCTTTGGCACTGTAATGAATCCCAAACTGTACTGTACCTCGAACATAACCAAGTATTCTTTTAGCTTCTTTCCAATGACTTTCACGGGGGTTTTGCATAAAACGAGCAACAAGGCCAACAACAAAGGAAAGGTCAGGACGAGTATGGGTTAAATACAAGAGTTTTCCTACAAGTTGACGGTATAAGGTAGCATCAACTTCAGGAGAAGTACAAGAGACTGAAAGTTTGACTCCAGACTGAAAGGGAGAAGGGGCTGGCTTACAGTCTTCCATGTGAAAATGACGAAGAATATCACAAGCATACTTGGACTGGGAAAGGAAAATACCCTCCTTGGATTGCAAGACTTGAAGACCAAGAAGATAGTGTAAGTGTCCTAAGTCTGTCATTTCAAATTTCTTTTTAAGGCTGGACTTCACATGGTTTATAAGGTTGGGATCACTACCAGTAAGAATAAGATCATCAACATAAAGAACAAGGATGATAAGAGAGTTGCCCACTTTCTTGGTGTAGACAGTATTGTCAGAATAACACCTAGAAAAGCCAGATTCTAAAAGAAAGCTATCCATTTTGGCATACCAAGCCCGAGGAGCTTGCTTGAGACCATAAAGGGATTTCTTAAGTCGACAAACAAGGCTGGAGTCTGTTTGTATGAAGCCAATGGGTTGTTCCATATAGATTTCTTCCTGCAAGTCCCCATGCAAGAAGGAAGATTTAACATCCATCTGATGGACTTCCCATTTTAAAGAGGCAGCAAGGGAAAGAACAAGGCGGATAGAGTTCATTTTGGCAACAGGGGAGAAGGTTTCAGTGTAGTCAATGCCTTCAACCTGTGAAAAGCCCTTAGCAACAAGACGAGCTTTATGTTTATCAACTTTCCCATCTGGTCCATACTTGGTTCTGTAAACCCATTTACATCTAACAAGTTTGCGTCCCTTTGGTAGAGGAACAAGATCCCATGTATCATTTGCCAACAATGAATGATATTCTTCATTCATAGTTGCTTCCCAATGTGGATGGCCTGAAGCTTCTGCAAAAGTGTCAGGATCATGATTTACTGGAGCTTGAGCCAGTAAAGAAGAGGCTCTTTCAAACTGAGAACGTGTACGTCGCTGATCTGTAGGATCACCGACAAGATCACCTGCTGCATCCCGAGTAGCACGGACCCATCTTGGAAGTTGAGGATCCTAAGAAGGTGGGGGAGGATTATCATCCTCACTTTCATCATCTGAAGAAGAAATGTTTTCAAAAGTAGAAGAGATAGGAAGAGGTGGCACATCCGCCAGACTAGGCTCGCAGGCCGATTTATTTTCATCAAATTTTACATCTCTTCTAATGATAACATTTTTGGACTTAAATGGAATAAGTCTATAACCTTTTACATCTTCAGAATATCCAACAAAAGTACATTTCTCACTCTTAGGTTCTAAAGCTTTATGCTTTTCATCTGGAATATGGGCCCATGCTTCACTTCCAAAAACACGAAAGTGACTTACATCTGGTTTAATGGAACTCCAAGCTTCTTCTGGAGTGATATTCTCTAGAACCTTAGTAGGAGTGCGATTGATTATATAATTTGCACAATTAATTGCTTCGGCCCAAAAACTAAGACTGAGTCCTTTAGATTGCAGCATACAATTAGCCATTTCCTTTAAGGTGCGATTTTTCCTTTCAGCTACACCATTTTGTTGTGGAGTGTATGGAACAGTATGTTGCATTTGAATTCCATTTTCGGTGCAAAAGTTGATGAATGTGTTTTTAACATATTCTCCACCATTATCAGTTCTTAGCTTAAGAATTTGATGTCCAGATTATTTTTCAACAAAGGCTTTGAAGGCCAAAAATGTGTTAAATACTTCGCTCTTGAGTTTTAAGAAGTATACCCAAGTGCGTCTGGAGAAATCATCAATGAAAGTTAAGAAATACTTGCAGCCAGAGAATGAAGCAACAGGAAGTGGACCACATAAATCACTGTGCACAAGCTGTAAAGGGGCTGAGGCGTGCCAAGAGGCACGTTTGTCAAAACTGTCCCGATGATGTTTTCCGAGTACACATCCGGAACAAACACCATCTCTGCAAGATACCATAGGAAGACCTGTCACCATATTTTCTTTACATAGATGCTGAAGGGAGCGATAGTTTAAGTGACCAAATCGCTCATGCCAAAGTTTGCTCACTTCATCATTATGAGCAACAAATACTGAGGGAAGATTTGATGACCCAAAGTTGTGAAACTTATACAACCTTGTGGAATCATCAGCAATACCAGTAGCTAGAATCTGTTTAGGATCTCTTAGATCCTTGATTACAACATCATGAGGTGAAAATTCAACAATTTTACCTTCACCTGAATGAGTTATCTGATATACAGATAGAAGGTTGCAGGATAAGGTTGGAACACATAATACATCATTAAACTGACCATTGTCTAGATGAACAGTTCCAGTCCCGACAACATTAAGAGATCTATCATCACCAACATATATATTTTTGGTGTTACAATCATTTAAAGAAGAAAACATGGCTTGGTTTTTGGCCATGTGATAAGAGGCTCCAGAATCAATGAGCCACTCATGAGAAGGAGAGGAAGAAGATACATTTAATGCATAAACAGACTGAGATGATTGACAACGACATGCAGAAAATGCAATTCCGGAAGTTGAAGTTGAAGTATGCTCCACATGGATGTTATGTTTCTTCATTGCGGCTTCCAAGGCTTCCATCTTCTTAAAGCATTTAGATTCTAAGTGGCCATCTCGATTACAAAAGTTACAATGTCTATCCGTCTTCTTCCATTTGTTTTTATTGGTCTTATCATTTTGTTGAAATGATCTTTCATTTTGAGGCCTAGTTGGTTTAGGACCATTCTTTTGAGGATATGACTTCTTAGGATTCTTTGAATTTGGTTGCTGCTGGGCGGCTAACGCTTTCGTGGAAGAGTTTCCAAGATTAAGAAGACCAAGGTGTAAGAGTTTTTCTTGTTCTCTTATTAAAGAATCACAAAAAGAGTCAAAGGAAGGGGCCTTGTAGTCTTTTCCTTGACAAATGAAAGCTTCCCTTGTAGAATGGAAGGTGGAAACAAATACAGAGTAGGCTGGTCCCAACTTAGTAAGGATGGAATAAATAAGGTTACTATCTTCTTTCTTAACCTTAACACCTTCCAAAAGATATCTAAGGGTCTTGAATTTGGACAAGAAATCTTCAATGCAAGAAAAATTATTAGGATCCAATGTAAGCAACTCATTTTCAAGTTGATGGGCTCTAATTTCATTTTTAATCCCAAAAACTTTAGTGAGTTTTTCCAATGCTTCATGAGGAGTCTCAAGTTCTGCAATATGGAATCTAAGATCAGGAGAAATAGACATCCCTATCAAACCACGTGCTTGATCTTGTCTATTTTCCCATTTTGCAGCCTTGTCTTCATCTTTTGGTTTCTTCTCTTGGTCTGTGGCTATTCTGTAGAGACCTTTACTTCTAAGTAAATCTTCCATGTAGGCTATCCATTGGAAGTAGTTAGTGCTGTCAAGAATGACTTGGCATGGACTTTCCATTTTTAAAAAAAACTGAAGCTGAAGATGCTGAAAGTAAGTGTTCCAATGGATAGATCTCGAAAAATTAGGCTGTTTTAAAAAAAACGGCTCTGAAAAAGGCTTCCGGATGAAGAAGTTATGGCTTTTTGAAAAAAAATTGTTGACGTTGCCGGCAAAGTGCGCGAATGTGCGGGAATGAAAAAATCTGCCCCCACAAAATGGAAACTTGAACCCAAGACCTCTACTCTCTTAAAATAGCTTTGAACCAATTGATCTATACAAAAAATTTGAGAGAGAGAGAGAGAGAGAGAGAGAGAGGGGGGGGGCTTGGTTTGCGTGCTTGCCTTGAGAAAGCTCTTTTTCCCTACAAAACACAAAACACAAAACCCAACACGAATATGCAAAGAAAAACAAACCTTGCGGCTCGAAGTTAGCTTTAGCCAAAAAACTAGATATATTAAAAAAAATGAACCTTGCGGCTCAAAGTTAGCTTTAGCCGAAAAACTAAATATTTTTCTCAATGTTTCTGATTTTCCGAGATCACACTAAGGTGCAGGGAAAAGAGCATACGCATGAGAAAAATCCTTCCTTTCTGTTTTTGATTTGCCCAGATCGCACAGAGTCGCAGGGCAAAGAGCATACACAGAAATGAAAGGTATAGATCCGGTTAAAAAAAAGGTAAATAAACCGAAACCGAAATAAGCAGAGAGAAAATAATAGTAAACTGCAAATAAACACTGTATACCTCCCGATCTGAAAAATGACGCAGCTAGGGCTACCGGAAACCTTTTCGCGTGAAACGAAAGGGGTTCCTCAATGGAACAGATGCTCCGAATGCAACAGAGTAGTCCTCTCGGCCCGAAAGCAGTCAGAAACCGCAGATCTAGGAAATGACAGTCGGATGCAGTTCTACTGGCTTCAGATTTGGATCACCAACGGACGCGGCCCTCAAATAGCTCCAATACCATGTAGGAATTTACAGGGTAAGTTCCTCAGAAAGAACACCAAAAGGACACCGCTCACAACCAGATCACAGATCAATACACCAGTATTTTTGACGTGGTTAAAACCCTCAAAGAGGGAAACAGTCCACGGCCTGCGCCAACGTGGCTACTACAGGCAATTTATTAATCAAAGAATGAAAATTTACATAAGCTTCTCTCATGCATGGATTACCCGAACAATGACCCTCCATGCGCTTTAAATAGAACTCATGGACCAATCGGGTGTCAAGCCACAGATCAAGTGTCGGTAATACCGAGGAGAGAGTGAACCGTCGGATCACTACATATTGTGACCGTCAGATTGTAAGTTACAAAATGTACAACGGTAAAGAAACACACTTTACCTAACTCTATACCTAACTCTACACTAGACCAAGTTGAACTTAACTATATCCTATGTGTCGGAATATCCTAACAGATATGAGGAAGTTTGATGGCAAGGATCTCGCCACATGGATATTACAGATGGAGCAGTTCTTCGATCTCAATAATGTGCAAAACACACAAAAGGTACGTATGGAAACTTTATATTTGGAACCAAATCAATTTGTATGGTATCAATGGCTTTTCTCTCGTAAACATTTTATCGCTTGGGTAATTTTTACGGAAGAATTGATAGCACATTATGAGGATACAAAAAGCAACACTTTTTTTAGCCAATTGATAAGTCTCAAACAAAAGGGTTCAATAATGGAGCACATTGAGGAGTTCCAAAAATTGAACATAAGGGTAAAAGATATTCCAGAGCAGCATAGGATTGATGTGTTCATAGGGTCTTTAAAGGATAATATCCAACATGATGTTCGCCTTTGGGAACCTGATTCATTAGAGAAGGCATTCAGGTTAGCAAGAAAAATGGAAAGAAAAATTATGGCAACCAGGAAGCATACGACTCACAACTATAAAGACAGAACGACAGTTGCCCCTAGTCTTCCACAACCTATAAGGTTGACACCACAACAATTGGAAGAAAAAAGAGCAAAAGGTCTTTGTTATAGTTGTGATAGCAAATACACTAAAGGTCATAAGTGTGCTGAGAAGAAATTATTCTACATAGATTGTGAAGAGGAAGAAGAAAAGGAGCAAGAAAGGTCAAAAGAAGAAGATATACTCCAGGAACAAAGCCTAGATGAAGAACAAATAAATCCAACCATATCTTGTAATGCATTGGCGGGAATTACCACTCCTCAAACCATCAAGATAGAAGGACAAATCAAGAAGAAAAAGGTGATAGTGTTGATTGATTTAGGAAGCACCCACAATTTTATTCATTGTAGGGTAGCAAAAGAATTGAATTTCTTCCTTTATCCAGCACCAGAGTGTCAAGTGATGATTGCAAATGGAGGAACAATAAATTGCTCTGGAAAGTGCCACAATATCAAGCTATCCATGGGAGAATATGTATTGACTAGACCAATGCTTTCCATTCCAATGGGAGGTGCTGATGTTGTACTAGGAGTTCAATGGCTACAATCCTTGGGTACAATAGCTTTTAATTTTCAAGAACTTTTCATGAAATTTTCTGTGGAAGGAAAGGAGGTTGAATTAAGGGGTATTGCAGGGAAACCAGGAAAGATAATCAGCTCTAATGGTATGACAAAGCTTCTAAAAAAGGAGCAAAGGGGTGTAATTGCACAATTTTGTTCGCTAGATGTTTCCACATTCGAATCATCTATTTCTCCAGATCTCCAAAAAGTCCTGGACAATCATTCCAAGGTATTTGAGACTCCCAAAGGTCTCCCACCTATGCGTGATCATGATCATGCTATTCATCTGATTCCAGGAAGTGTTCCTCCAAACATCAGGCCGTACAGATATCCCTATGTCCAAAAAAGTGAAATTGAACGTATGGTTGCAGAAATGCTAGAGGCTGGTATAATTCAACCGAGTCAAAGTTCTTTCTCTGCTCCAGTAGTATTGGTGCACAAGAAGGATGGATCGTGGCACATGTGTCCGGATTATAGGAAGCTCAACAAGCTCACTATTAAAGATAAGTTCCCCATTACTGTCATTGATGAATTACTGGATGAATTGCATGGATCAATTTACTTCACCAAGTTGGATCTTCGTTCAGGATATCATCAAATCAGAATGAAGATTGAAGACATTCCGAAAACGGCATTTAGAACTCATGAGGGTCATTATGAATTTTTGGTCATGCCTTTTGGCCTTACCAATGCACCTTCAACATTTCAAGGTTTGATGAATTCAATTTTTAAACCATTCCTTAGAAAATTTGTGTTAGTATTTTTTGATGATATACTTATCTACAGAAAGTCTTGGAAGGATCATGTTGAACATGTTGACAGGGTGCTACAACTATTGGAAGAGAAACAATTATATGCCAAAAGATCCAAATGTTTCTTTGGAGTCCAGGAGATGGAATATTTGGGTCATATTGTATCTCATGAAGGAGTTAAGGTAGACCCTACCAAAATTAAAGCCATTAAGGAATGGAAAATCCCCACATCCATAAAGCATTTGCGAGGATTTCTTGGGTTGACAGGGTATTATCGCAAGTTTGTTAAGAATTATGGGAGAATAGCAGCACCTCTAACGACATTATTGAAGAAAGATGCATTTTCATGGACTCCGGAAGCAACAAAGGCCTTTGAACATCTTAAAGAGGCAATGTGCCAAGCATCGGTCTTAGCTACACCGGACTTCACAAAAACCTTTATTGTGGAATGTGATGCTTCAGGAAATGGAATTGGTGCTGTTCTAATGCAAGATGAAAGACCCATTGCTTTTGAAAGTCATCCAATCAAGGGAAAGTTTTAAGCAAAGCTATTTATGAGAAGGAAATGTTGGCAATACTCCATGCACTTAAGAAATGGCGACCCTACCTAATGGGAAGACACTTCAAGGTAAAAACAGATCATGATAGCCTTAAATACTTTTTAGAACAAAGATTATCCTCTGAAGAGCAACAAAAGTGGGTCACAAAGATGTTGGGTTATGACTTTGAAATCATCTACAAAAAAGGGAAGCAAAATGTGGTGGCAGATGCACTCTCAAGAAGGATGAGGATGTGGAAGCATTGTTGTGCGCTATTTCTATCATCCAACCAGATTGGATAAATGAAGCAAGGGAGGAATGGAAGAATGACGAAGAAGTGTGGGCACTTATTCGAAAGCTACAACAAGATTCCAGTACGGCTGATACATTTAGCTGGAAAAATGATTCGTTATGGTACAAAGATCGCTTATACCTCTGTAAGAATTCCCAGCTAAAACAAAAGATTCTTATGGAATTGCACACTTCTCCCTTAGGAGGGCACTCAGGATTTTTAAAAACTTACCACAGGGTTAAGAAGGAATTTTTTTGGGATGGCCTTAAATCAGATATTCAAAAGTTTGTGGCAGAATGTTTGGTTTGCCAACAAAATAAAGTTGAAACAATTAAGACACCGGGTCTATTACAACCTTTATCCATTTCAAGCCAACGTTGGGAGGAGGTATCAATGGATTTTATCACAGGTTTACCCAAGTCTGAGGGAAAGAGTGTCATCATGGTGGTAGTTGACAGACTTACCAAGTATGCACACTTTTGTGCATTATCACATCCATTTAAAGCCAGCACAGTTTCTACTGCATTTATGGAAACAGTTCAAAAGCTACATGGAAACCCAAAGATTATTGTAAGTGACAGAGATCCCATTTTCACTGGAAATTTTTGGAGACAATTATTTTGTTGTCTTGATACTCAGTTAGCTCATAGCTCATCTTATCATCCTCAATCTGATGGGAAAACTGAGATAGTAAACAAATGTTTGGAAGGATATCTTCGTTGCTTTGTATCTGATAAACAGACACAATGGGTCAAATGGTTGCCTCTGGCTGAATGGTGGTATAACACTTCCTTTCATACAGCAACAAAAATGACCCCATTTATGGCACTTTATGGGTATCAACCACCATCCATCACATCATATTTAAGAGAAAATTCTAAGGTTCAGGCAGTGGAACATCACATTGAACATCAACAACAAGTCCTCCAACTCTTAAAGGATAACCTCGTGTTGGCACATAATAGAATGAAACAACAGGCAGATCAACATCGCAGTGAAAGAAGTTTTGATGTAGGTGATTGGGTATTCCTACGGCTACAACCATATAAGCAAATGTCCCTCAAGCAAGCTAAGAAGGATAATAAATTATCACCAAAGTATTATGGTCCGTACAAGGTGTTGCAAAAGATTGGTACTATGGCATACAAATTGGAGCTTCCTGCAGCTTCTCGATTGCACCCAGTTTTCCATGTTTCATGCTTAAAGAAGGTTATAGGCGACAAGCTCCCAGTTCAAACAATATTGCCAGAACTTGACGAGGAAGGAAAAATTATATTAGAACCAGAAGCAGTTATAGAAACAAGAACTCGACAGCTACGAAATTGATCAATTTCAGAGTACCTTATCAAGTGGAAGAACTTATCCGTTGAAGATTCCACATGGGAGGATGAGAGTTTTATGCAGAAGTATCCTAAACTACTCAAGCGTTGAGGACAACACTTTTTTGAAGGAGAGGGGCATGTTGGGTCCCTATAATACTAGTGATTACCCCATTACTATTGTAGTTATACCCCTTATTTATATTGTTGTGCCCCCATTACCCCCATATTGTTATTAATTTGCCCATAGAATCCCTCTATTGTTATTTTTGTGGCTTTATATTATTATTGTTAGGTCGGCTGGATTATATTGTGACTCCATAGACTCCTATATATAGAAAGGAGGTTTTGTCATTTGAATCATTGAAGAATTATTCATTTATGTAATGTAAAGGAGGTTGCCCCTCGAAGAGGTAGAATTCTAAGGCGTGGATCTCTCTTTTCTATCTTTTTGTGAGCTGGTTTAATTAGATATTATCTCCATTGTCGCCTAGGTACAACTACTAATAACATGGCTGAACTAATGGCTTTGGAGCAATGCCTGGATTTTCTAAGTCAGGATAATTGTTGCAATGTGATAGTAGAAGCCGATTCAGAGCTATTTATTAGCTCAGGGAAAAGAATTAATAGTGGAACAGTGCCAGAGAAAGTCTCCAAACACTGGAAATTAATCAGGGTTTTCCAAAGAATTCAGGATCACCTACAAAACTTGTGCACTGTCAGCTTACAACATGTTTGTAGAAAGGCCAACAAACTAGCAGATATGCTAGCCAATCAAGTGGTCAACAATACAAAATTCCAGGTTTCAATGGGATGGCAGGAGTTGAGACGAAGCAGATTAAAGAATCTTTGCAGTGAACAAGAGGAGGAAGATAGGAGAGTGTTGAGACACATAGCCATGGAGGCTAGCTATTAATTTCTTGGCCTTCGCATGTGCTTTCAACTTCAAGCTAACAGGTCCTTGAGGAGGGGAAGAACACGAATGAGTGATAGATACTTGAGTAGCAATGAGGCAGTTATCATTGTTCTTCAGGGAATGCATATTTAGGCTACAAAGAAGAGCATATTTGGAAGGGATCCCTATTTCATCGGCAGCTAGAATCTTTGCTTTTTTGGCTCTTGGAGACAAAAACCACTTCCTTGTCGATTTTTGGATGTTCGCACAACTTTAACAAGGAAAGTGGTTTTAGAAATTTTGCAGCGATCCCATACATATTCCCACATGTGGTAGAGGGAGGATTTGGAAAACCACCCTTCATCGCACATTAATGTCTGGTTAACTTGGGCTATGTGATATTATGGTAAACTGTTAGATCCAGGCATTGGATCAACGGTCATGATTGGTCGTGCAGATTTGAGGAGCGGCAAGTTAAACCTCGGTTGGCTTGGCCATGTGATATCTTCCAGGACTGTAGGTTTAGGCATAAGAATACAAGGCTCAGATCAAAGTATCTCTTCCAGGGTCTATTGGGCGGAAGATCTCGCGGGCTTCTTCGGGAAGGTTGTAATGTAGAGCATCTGATTTTTGGGTCAAGATATACGATTATCTTCCATGCATGTTGTGCAGGGAGGACGACTTAGAGAGATTTCAAGTGCACCGTATGTGCGAAGTTTATTCAACATTACAGACCCAAAATCAGTTCAGTCGGGTGTCCATTTTTTCATCAGGTTCATTTTGAGAATCAAAGAATGTACCCTTCTCTGACCCAATATGATTCTCAACAGTTAGTTCTTTCCAAACTGTTCGGGGGGTTGTGGCATTGGTGTGGTTTTTCTGGTAGTTAATGGGCCCTTGGCTTGGCTCCCAAGACTTGAGTGGATGGTTAATGTTTAACCCTTAGGCCTCATTAGGTAGTTGTTATATATGTAACTTGTCTCTTTGTTTATAATGAAAAGAAGGTACGACTCTTGCTTCATAAAAAAAAAGTCTCAAATATATATACTTCACCTATTTTATTATTTTATATAAGGGGAAATGGGTCCCACAAATTCCATTCAAAGCCATCATCCCAAATGCAAAAGGATCTACTCTAAGATCTCGACGGAGTGGTGTTCCCCAATGTTGAGGTAGACATTTCGATCCTTCAATAGAAGCTAAAGAAATTGAATGATCATATGGGCAATGTTATGAACGATCTCAAGAAAAAGATAGAAAAGATAGGTCAACGCCTTAGTATTCAGCCTCTTAGAGGGGGCAACCTCCTTTACATTACATAAATTAACAATTCTTGGATGATGCAAATGACAAAACCTCCTTTCTATATATAGGAGTCTAAGGAGTCACAATATAACCCAGCCAACCTAAAAATAATAATATAAATCCACAAAAATAACAATAGAGGGATTCTATGGGGCACAATAATAACAATATGGGGATAATAGGGGCACAACAATATTAATAAGGGGTACCATTACAATAGTGATGGGGTAATCACTAGTATTATAGGGACCCAACATGCACCTCTCCTTCAAAAAATTGTTTTCCTCAACCCTTCAGTAGTTCTGGATACCTATGTATAAAATTCTCATCCTCCCATGTGGAATCTTCAGCGGATAAGTTCTTCCAATTCATAAGATACTCTGAAATTGATCGATTTCGTAGCTGTCGAGTTCTTGTTTCTGTGACTACTTCATGTTCCAATATAATTTTTCCTTCCTCATCAAGTTCTAGCAATATTGTTTGAACTAGGAGCTTATCACCTATAACCTTCTTTAAACATGAAACATGGAAAATTGGGTGCAATCGAGAAGCTACAGGAAGCTCCAATTTGTATGCCATAGTACCAATCTTTTTCAACACCTTGTATGGACCATAATACTTTGGTGATAATTTATTATCCTTCTTAGCTTGCTTGAGGCACATTTTCTTATATGGTTGTAGCCGTAGGAATACCCAATCACCTACATCAAAACTTCTTTCGCTGCGATGTTGATCTGCCTTTTGTTTCATTCTATTCTATGCCAACATGAGGTTATCCTTTAAGAGTTGGAGGACTTGTTGTTGATGTTCGATGTGATGTTCCACTACCTGAACCTTAGAATTTTCTCTTAAATATGATGTGATGGATGGTGGCTGATATCCATAAAGTGCCATAAATGGGGTCATTTTTTTTGCTGTATGGAAGGAAGTGTTATACCACCATTTAGCCAGAGGCAACCATTTGACCCATTGTGTTTGTTTATCAGATACAAAGCAACGAAGATATCCTTCCAAACATTTGTCTACTATCTCAGTTTGCCCATCAGATTGAGGATGATAAGATGACCTATGAGCTAACTAAGTACCAAGACAAGAAAATAATTCTGTCCAAAAATTTCCAGTGAAAATGGGATCTCTGTCACTTACAATAATCTTTGGGTTTCATGTATCTTTTGAATTGTTTCCATTAAAGGAGTAGAAACTGTACTGGCTTTAAATGGATGTGATAATGCACAAAAGTGTGCATACTTGGTAAGTCTGTCAACTACCACCATGATGACACTCCTTCCCTTAGACTTGGGTAAACCTATGATAAAATCCATTGAAACCTCCTCCCAACGTTGGCTTGGAATGGATAAAGGTTGTAATAGACCCGGTGTCTTAATTGTTTCAACTTTATTTTGTTGGCAAGCAAAACATTCCGCCACAAACTTTTGAATATGTGATTTAAGGACATCCCAAAAAATTCCTTCTTAACCCTGTGGTAAGTTTTTAAAAATCCTGAGTGCCCTCATAAGGGAGAAGTGTGCAATTCCATAAGAATCTTTTGTTTTAGCTGGGAATTCTTACAGAGGTATAAGCGATCTTTGTACCATAACGAATCATTTTTCCAGCTAAATGTATCAGACGTACTGGAATCTTGTTGTAACTTTCGAATAAGTTCCCACACTTCTTCGTCATTCTTCCATTCCTACCTTGCTTCATTTATCCAATCTGGTTGGATAATAGAAATGGCGCACAAAATTGCTTCCACACCCTCATCCTTTCTTGAGAGTGCATCTACCACCACATTTTTCGTCCCTTTTTTGTAGATGATTTCAAAGTCATAACCCAACATATTTGTGACCCACTTTAGTTGCTCTTCAGAGGATAATCTTTGTTCTAAAAAGTATTTAAGGCTATCATGATCCATTTTTACCTTGAAGTGTCTTCCCTTTAGGTAGGGTCGCCATTTCCTAAGTGCATGGAGTATTGCCAAAATTGCCTTCTCATAAATAACTTTGTGTAAACAATTTCCCTTGATTGGACCACTTTCAAAAGCAATGGGTCTTTCATCTTGCATTAGAACAACACCAATTCCATTTCCTGAAGCATCAAATTCCACAATAAAGGTTTTTGTAAAGCCCGATGTAGCTAAGACTGGTGCTTGCCACATTGCCTCTTTAAGATGTTCGAAGGCATTTGTTGCTTCCAGAGTCCATGAAAAAGCATCTTTCTTCAATAATGTTGTTAGAGGTTCTGCTATTCTCCCATAATTCTTAACAAACTTGCGATAATACCCTCTCAACCCGAGAAATCCTGGCAGATGCTTTATGGATGTGGGGATTTTCCATTCCTTAATGGCTTTAATTTTGCTAGGGTCTACCTTAACCCCTTCATCAGATACAATATGACCCAGATATTCCACCTCTTGGACTCCAAAGAAACATTTGCATCTTTTTGCATATAATTTTTTTCCTCCAATAGTTGTAGCACCCTGTCAACATGTTCAACATGATCCTTCCAAGACTTGCTGTAGATTAGTATATCATCAAAAAATACTAACACAAATTTTCTAAGGAATGGTTTGAAAATTGAATTCATCAAACCTTGAAATGTTGAAGGTGCACTGGTAAGGCCAAAAGGCATGACCAAAAATTCATATTGATCCTCATGAATTCTAAATGTTGTTTTCGGAATGTCTTCAATCTTCATTCTACTTTGATGATATCCTGAACGAAGATCCAACTTGGTGAAGTTAATTGATCCATCCAATTCATCAAGTAATTCATCAATGACAGGAATGGGAAAGTTATCTTTAATGGTGAGCTTGTTGAGCTCCCTATAATCCGGATGCATGTGCCATGATCCACCCTTCTTCTGCACCAATACTACTGGAGCAGAGAAAGAACTTTGACTCGGTTGAATTATACCAGCCTCTAGCATTTTTGAAACCATACGGTCAATTTCACTCTTTTGGGCATAGGGATATCTGTACGGCCTGATGTTTGGAGGAACACTTCCTGGAATCAGATGAATAGCACGATCATGATCACGCATAGGTGGGAGACCTTTGGGAGTCTCAAATACCTTGGAATGATTGTCCAGGAGTTTTTTGAGATCTGGAGAAATAGATGATTCCGATGTGGAAACATCTAGCGAACATAATTGTGCAATTACACCCCTTTGTTCCTTTTTTAGAAGCTTTGTCATAACATTAGAGCTGATTATCATTCCCGGTTTCCCTGCAATACCCCTTAATTTAACTTCCTTTCCTTCTGTAGAAAATTTGATGAAAAGTTCTTGAAAATTAAAAGCTATTGTACCCAAGGATTGTAGCCATTGGACTCCTAGTACAACATCAACACCTTCCATTGGAATGGAAAGCATTGGGCTAGTCAATACATATTCTCCCATGGATAGCTTCATATTATGGCACTTTCCAGAGCAATTTATTGTTCCTCCATTTTCAACCATTACTTGACACTCTGGTGCTGGATATAAGAAGCAATTCAATTCTTTTGCTACCTTACAATGAATAAAATTGTGCGTACTTCCTGAATCAATCAATAGTATTACCTTTTTCTTCTTGATTTGTCTTTCTATCTTGATGGTTTGAGGAGTGGTAATTCCCGCCAATGCATTACAAGATATGGTTGGATTCATGTCTTCTTTATCTAGGCTTTGTTCTTGGAGTATATCCTCTTCTTTTGACCCTTCTTGCTCGTTTTCTTCTTCCTCTTCACAATCTATGTAGAGTAATTTCTTCTCAACACACTTATGACCTTTAGTGTATTTGCTATCGCAACTGTAACAAAGCCCTTTTTCTTTTTTTTCTTCCAATTATTTTGGTGTCAACCTTATAGGTTGTGGAAGACTAGGGGAAACAACACTTCCGTCTTTATAGTTGTGAGTGGTATGCTTCCTGGTTGCTATCATTTTGCTTTCCATTTTTCTTGCTAACTTGAATGCCTTCTCTAATGAATTAGGTTCCCAAAGGTGAACATGATGTTGGATATTATCCTTTAAATACCCTATGAACACATCAATCCTATGCTCCTCTTGAATATTTTTTTACCCTTATGTTAAATTTTTGGAACTCCTCAATGTGCTCCATTATTGAACCCTTTTGTTTGAGACTTATCAATTGGCTAAAGAAAGTGTTTCTTTTTGTATCCTCATAATCTGCTATCAATTCTTCCATAAAAATTGCCCAAGTGATAAATTGTTTACGAGAGCAAAGCCATTGATACCATACAAACTGATTTGGTTCCAAATATAAAGTTGCAACACGTACCTTTTGTGTGTTTTGCACATTATTGAGATCGAAAAATTGCTCCATCTGTAATATCCATGTTGCGGGATCCTTGCCATCAAACTTCCTCATATCGATTTTTGGAATATGGTGGGTCTTCGATCCAACATTAGAGTCTATGAAATCATGATTAACATTTCTTTTGTTCTCATCATGAGTTTCCTTTACTACCCTTTCACCACTAGTAAGCATTTCTTGTAGAAACTTTGTTAAATTTGTCTTCAAATCTTCCATGTTTGTCTTCCTCTTCTTCATGAGTCATGCTAGAGCTTTCAGGTTCCTTACTAGCTGTTTTCATTTTATTTCCCGAGGCATTAGTTACCGATAATAATGCTCTACTATGCCCTTTGAATTCCTTCAAAATAAATTTCAAACCAATCTTAAGAAAAAATTTAAAAGAATCTACACACCTTTTTTCACTTTGTAGGAGCTTGTTATTGCCTCTGATGTATCTCTGTACATTCAAATCATCCAGTTCTGTAATTATGACCTGCAGTAGTCCCCTTTGTCCTCTTTCCAATTCCACCAGTCTGATTGAAATTGGATTCTCCAAGGAAGATTTATGCAGAATCTCCCACAGTGATCTGATTATAGACTAGTTCAGTAGAGTGAACTTGTACGACGTGCCACGAGTCACTGTTTTGACCTTTGGCTCTGCAAAATATATACAAGAAACTACAACCTGTCCTCTCTCTATACCTTCTTACAATATTTCAATCCGATTCTCAAAGAGAAAGTTATGACGATTTTCCCCAGGTCACCTGTTTGGAATGTAATTCAGGAGTCTGCAAAAAGACCAACTTCCTCAGATCATATCTCCACAAATATAGCGCAAAAGGCACTAAAATTCAAACCTGGGCTTCGGCGCGATGTCTTCTCAAATGGGTTTTTTCTAGCTTCTAAAACGTCACGAAAAAAAATTTATAGTGAAAATGCCATGATGACCTATTTGGAGCAGGGAAACCCTAGAATCCAAAGCTCTGATACCAAATTTTATGAACTAGCTCAAGAAAAAGATAGAAAAGATAGGTCAACGCCTTAGAATTCAGCCTCTTCGAGGCGGCAACCTCCTTCACATTACATAAATGAACAATTCTTGGATGATACAAATGACAAAACCTCCTTTCTATATATAGGAGTCTAAGGAGTCACAATATAACCCAGCCGACCTATCAATAATAATATAAAGCCACAAAAATAACAGTAGAGGGATTCTATGGGGCACAGTAATAACAGTATGGGGATAATAGGGGCACACCAATATTAATAAGGGGTACAATTACAATAGTAATGGGGTAATCACTAGTATTATAGGGACCCAACAGGCAAGATGAAAAAGGAAGACAAGATTACAACAAAAGATTTAATATCAATATAACACTAAAGAATCCTTATGTACAACTGATAAGGAGGATAATGAAAATACCATGTTCTATCTGGCGTGAAGACACAAAGACTGGTGTGAAGACACAAAGAAACTAGGAGCAAAGAGTGACTTCACACTACCACGTCATCATGTAATCCATATTATCAATCTCATGTCATGTTGTGTCGTGAGTCATCACATGCCACATCATTTTGTGGATTATGTAAATTCTATAATGGATAAATATAATGTAAATTGGAAGTCCAATATTCATTCATGTAATGTGAAAAGTCATGGAGGAAGTCAAAAGGTGATAGATAAGTCAAATAGTCATGAGGTTAGTCTACGAGTCACAAGGGAGTCAAAGGATCAATTCACTTGTTATATATACACCCTCATTTTACAATAAAAGGATCCCATTTGGCATCAGGGAGACAGAGTCAGTGCTTTTGGGGAGCAATTCATGGCTCTCATGCTCCACTATTAGAGCTAGTGATGTTCATTGTATTATTCTATCTTTGGAATTTTACTTAATACTTGAAGCCTAATGGTTAGCACGTTTTCATGCATGGATCATGAATATTTGTAAGACTGTTTTTTGAATGTTTATGCTTCATGTTTTTTTTCGCCCATACTAAAGTAGTTGAAATATTTCAGTCATGTTAGTGCTTATCTAATTGAAAATGTGTTGTAATGGTTGTAACAATCGTCACACCTATTTTGACTATTCTACTTGATATTATGTGATTCTTTTTTGCTTGTATGTGCCTCTATTAGTGTGGTACTATCACCTCTCTCTTAGAGGCTCACATTTTCCTCCCTCTGTAGTAGAAGAACCTTCGTACATGCATCTGAACATTCACCAGGAACACTTACTTGCTTTTGACAAAGGCACATACACACTTCTCTCTATTCCTAACAACTAAATACAAGGAAAATCTATAAGAATATATGGGAACCAAGACAATTCTCTTGGTGGGACTCTTATTCCAGATGATGTGAGGTCTAATTGGGAATTCACATCAGGGAGACCACCTTCGTTGATGGATTTCCAACATTGTCAATAGGTTGCAAGTTTCCACTATGTACTACTTCAGTAAATATCACCGTCACCATCCATCAACAATTTCAGCTCCCTCGCCTATCACTATTTCATTCATATATTTCAGAAATCTCATTCTTATCATCATTGTCTCATCTTTTTCTTTGAATGTCACAACAAAATAAAAGCCAAATATAAGAAGAATAATCTGGGTAGCAAAGAAAAAAAATTGGGCTCGAAAATCAATGGGTTTTGTTACGTAAATCAGGTGCCATTTTGAACCTTACTCAATATAATCTAATCATTAATTAATTTTTATTTAATATGTAATTCCCCGTCATCACATCACACATGCATGATGCATAAACCACATGCCTTGAATTCCCACAGAATAACTTTACTACCTTCTAACATTTTATTTTAAAAGAAATACTTAATGAAGTAGTAGTTGTACCTTACCTTCAACAAATGGAATATAGTTCTGCAAACAATTTAATTTTTTTCCTATGTGATGAAGCTCTACTCATGATTGTGCTCACTCATCGCAGACTCCAAATTACTATGAATTAATGAAATCAAATAATTTGGTGAATATCAACATGGATTATGGAGGTTTTAAAGGAAATGGAAGATGTAGACCAAATATTTGGTTGGTTTGGTTGATATCTTGATGTTTATAACCATAAATTCCAAATAATTTCCAATAATAGGAGAGCAAGGTTTTTGCGAAAAAAATCTTGAAAATGGAGCTATGCCTACTCCAAGTAACAACAATTACTCATACTATATTCATAAGAGCCATTATCATTTTTTGATAGCCCAAGTGGACTAAGGCATAGTCCACAAATCTGAGAAAAATAGATGTGAAAAGGTATGAAGGGATATGAGCAAAGTCTATTCCATATGTTAAGAAAGGGGGATAAGATCGAGTCTATAGGAATAGCTATGTCAAAGGAAGAAGGTTTAGTAATCCCAGTCCGAATAAATTAAGTGGAGAACCCCATGACTCATGAGGCAAAGGAATCTCAGAAAACCAATTTTTCCTTCCAACGATATGAAGAATTTGGTGAAATATAGAGATTGGGCTGCTTTGGATCCTCCCAAAGGAAATTAAGGAAGCCATAAATTTTGTTACCATGTTGAAATGATTTGAAATAAATCCTTTGTAAAGTGTATGGCTGATCAGATTGATATTTCATTTATCATTATATGAATCGTTTTTCATATCTTATATGTTATTTCAACTATACCATTAAACATAAAACAAATAGTGCAAACCCTTATTTAGATAAACACCAAAGGGCCACATGCTTTTCTTTTGAGGTTGGTATTATTTTAGTTTCTTAGTTTCAGCCTTGATTTGATATTTATTTAAATTTAAAATGAAGAAAAATGTATTTTTTTGGTATAGTATAGTTGGATTTTTCTTTTTTGGTTTAAATAGATAACACCAATTCTTTGAAATAGACCACACCAGCGGAGGAGACAAGTTGGTTTAAGAGTAAAATGAATTTTATTAAATATAGGGACCAATAATTTTTTAAAATTGAATAAATTTTATTAAATACAAACCATAATAATTTTTGAAATAATGAAATAGAATAAATTTTATTAAATACAAACCACAATAATTTTTGAAATAATGAAGATGACTAGAGAAGTTTAAAAAAAGAATAGACGTGTGGCAGGTGTCATACGAAAAGATATTAAGGAAATACTTAGTTTTAACCAACATGTCTAGATTGTCTTGGTTGATTAATGTATTGCTCCATGTCATTTGGGTTTATTAAGTTTTTTGGTGTTTTTTAATTATTTCTGTTTATTAAGATTTGTAGTTTTTTGGATAAAAATTAATGGGTCTAACATGTTCTTACTTTGTTAAGTAATTTGACTTGGTTGATTAATGTATTGCTCCATGTCATTTCGGTTTATTAAGCTTTTTGCTGGCTTATAATTATTTCAATCTATTAAGATTTGCAGTTTTTTGGATAAAATTTAATGAGTTTAACTTGTTCTTTCATTTTGATTTTGGTTTAGTAAAGTCTTTAGTTTCTATGATTCAAATTTTGACTAGGATTTAATAGATTGAACTCAGCCATATAATTTTATTTCACTTTCTTTCACTTAAATGTAAAATATACCCTTGACTATATCACTAATCAAACCTGATGTTACTCTCAATTGCCATGCATAGCCATATTGAAGTAGATGTTGCTATTACTCTATCTTCGTCAAACTAAAAGTGAAAATCTATTTACTTAAATTTAGATTTTTCACTTTTCATAATCCTTAGTTGATTTTTTTTTTATTGTTTTTAAAGTTCATCATTTTTGATCGTTTTAAATTTTTTTAAAATAATGATTAGATTTTTTTATAAAAATAACGTTCTAAAATTTATTATTTTTTATTGTTTTTAAAATTTTTGAAATAATGATTAGAATTTTTTATAAAAATAAGTGAAATTTAAATTGGTTTGTTATATTATTTATAATTATTATTAATTATAATTTAAATTGAAATGGATATTGGTAAATGTTGTTGTAAACGTATTTCATATATCAACCTGAGTGGTAAATTAAGATATACATGTAAGAGTGGTGACAAAGAATTCTGAAATCTATCCATCCATGACATATACACATGCTAAAGGGCATGCACATTGACATATATATGTAAGATTAGTGCCAAAGGATTCTGAAATCTATCCATTAGGCACTTTTGACATGCTAAATGACTTGCACACCTGACTAGTCGTTATGTTAGGAAAGGATTATCAAGATCAATCTATACATCACTGTGCTCAAAATCATTAATCAAAAAACTTTGACTTTGCATTCAGAATGTGAATGCATGTCCAGAAAAATAACTAGAAATGAATTAAATAAGTCCCTCGAAATTTAATCGATGAAATCTATATAGTAAATTCACAACTTTTTTCACACAGAACTTGGAAAACACAAAACATGATACACAAAATATGTTAATGTAATACACACACAAAATATATTAATGTAATACACTGGAAAACACAAAACAAAACATGATACACAAAATATGTTAATGTAATAGACTAGCAGTGCATTCAAAACTTTACAATACATTGGAAGCAAAACATTATTGTCTTTCAATCAAAATTGGATCTAACAATTAGAATAAACGATAAACAAAATTTTACTTCAATTCCAACTTTGTATTTTGTAAGCTTAATTCAGTTAAAATATTCAAGTTTGACAAAGGAGATGAAATGGGATGTATTGCGTATTTATTGTGGGATAAAAATTGTTCCCAATAGAAAAATGTATATTTTATTTTTAGATTAATAACATATATTAGCCCCGGATGCGGGTGATATATGAGATGGGACGGGCGTGGGTGGTAGGCCACGTGCCGACCTTTGGCCATCACGTGGCACCCGCGGTAAACACTAGGAAAGGATGCAGATGGTTTAAGGTAAAGAGGCATGGGACAATAATTGCCTGGAGAGGTAATTCGGCTCAAATGATGGCAACAGTTATGGCGGATGTGATCCCGAGCAGGGTAGGTGAGGATGATAGGGATAAAACAGGGTATGAACATGGAATGTTGATGGTTATGCAGACGACTAGCCTCTCTGTCTTCGTCGAGATATCTTCTCCGTCTGACGGGCTCATCACTCGTTCGACTCTGGTAGCAGAGAGTCTGGTTTATCCCGCGGTTTGTTGGAATTCTTTTCCCTCAATGGTGGGACCTCGACAGCGTATTCTTAGCTGTCGAGGCACTTCTAGAGGGGGAGTCTCTCGCAGGCATGACAGGGACAATGTTGGCCATTGCTGCCACTGCAATATTGCTCGCTCTACTGGAGCTAACCCCCTCCATTCCAGTCAATTCTTGGATGTAGGGGCTTCGAGCTCAACTACCTTGCCAGCCTTCGGCTCCGCCATCTTCAATTTCACTAGCTCCACAAATAATCCACGGATCAGCGCGCATGTCTCTATCATGTTCATCGAAAATGCCCAGGAAGATGATGACTCCCTGGATGAACAAAGGCAGCGGACGAATGTCAACCCGAGGCAAGTAGCGCAGGCTCCTGAAGCTGATAAGGAGCAGGAGGTAAAGGGACTGGCTTCAGACCCGGAAAATGCTAAGCAAACTTAGAACGTTCAAAGGACAGAAACTGGGGAAGGGGTAGCGACATTTCCCACCGATGCTGAAAGAGAAGCCTATGGCTGGTGCCAGATTGAGGAAGAGCAAATGGATGAATGAAGACACGTGCACACATGGTTCTTTTGGCTCTTCGCCTGGTCTACTGGTCTTATTTGATGTTTGTCTTTGGTTCAGTTTTAACCACAAAGCTTATGGTCTCTTTCGCTTTCTGTTTTGTCATCTCTGTATCGGAATTTTTGTTAATGGATCGGGTAAGGACAGTCTCCCCTGCGAGGGATGCAATGGCTGGTGCCCATGCGTGGGCTTGCTCTGGTGGTCAATATCCTTTTTGTCTGATGCCCCTGCGTGGGCTTGCTCCTTTGGTCAGTCTCGGTTTTTAGTCTGGTGCCCCTGCGTGGGCTTGCTCCTGTGGTCAGTTTCAGTTTTAGTCTGGTTCCCCTGCGTGGGCTTGCTCTTGCTTCTGTGTTTGGTACATCATCGGCTCTCAGGTGTCATACCCAGAGCCTGATTCTCACTGGTTTCACCATGATGTATTTTCGACCTCTGTACATAATTTAATAGTTTAGTTTTTCACCGAGAAAAAAAATAACATATATTAGATATTTTATATTCTATTTATTATAATATCATGAACTACTCTCCTGGTTTATCAATATTATATATTTAAAAAATCATAATTTATTTTAGAGTGAAAATATTTTATATATAATTTATTTTAATTTAATTTTATAATATGTTTTTCATTTAAATTGAAAAATTGTAAGGGAATAACTATATTTACAGTAAATCTCAACATTTTATCCATTATTATTAGATTCCAAAATTTTAATTTTGTTATCAACAATTATTAGATGTATAGTAAGGACAAGGTACTTTGAATATTCTAGAATATTATTAATAATAATAATAAATCAAAGGTTTAGATTTGTCTTGAAATAAATCATGTCATTTCTCCCAAATTAATTAAAATGATTAATTTAAGAAAATGTTATATCAATACATGTCATATCAACATGCGTTATACATGAGTTATGGACGAGTTATGGTTTTTTGGGTATGTATTATTAATAATCTATGGTATTAGTCATTGTATTATAAGAAAACCTATTTCCAAGTTAAGAATCTCCAGGATAAAGTGAGCTTGATTATTCATAGTTAGGAATCTTGTTACATATTTCTTAGATGTATTTGTTTGACCCATATATTGATATTTTTTAAATAATAATAATATAGTTATTTTTTAGAATTATCTTTCGATCATGACAATGTGAGATGTATTATAAAATAAGTATTTTGATGCACATATATCACATAAAAAAAATACATCTCATAAAACAAATTAATATAATTTAATAAAAATTTAAAAAACAATATAATTTACTATTTTTTTTAGTAAAAGGTTAAGCATACACCATCTTCATATTGCTATTATTTTTATATATCAATTATTTTTTAAAGTAAAAAAATCTGATTTTGTATTGATATACATCTAAATTAACAAAGATGTTTCAATTAAAAGGTCTTTAGCTAATATACATTTAAAAGAAAAACTCTAATTACCTATAGTTCTAAGAAAAAAGGGTAATGACTTCCAAATACAATATGCTTTATGTGAAAATTTTCGATTAAGTGTTAAATTGCGTTAATTCAGAAAAAATATCCCTTAAATCCTTATAAATTTGGAAAACAAAAAGAAATAACTTGACACATGATTACATCACTCTAGTTCATTACTTAGTTTCTATTGTCCTTATGACTGATAACAATGCCCAACATCGTCCAATAAGTTGGTTGGTTATAGTCTTAATCAAAATTCCCAACACCATTCAATTGGTTGGTCGGTTATATTATAACAATGCTTTGTCATAGTTCTTTCTGTACTTTAGGTTGGTTAGTTATCGCTTTTATCATATATAAGATTTTTTTACATCATCCAATTGGTTGGTTGGTTATTACATTTAAGGGAGCTTTTTTGTTCCCAACTTTTGGCATTTTTGAGAGGATGATTTACATAGGAGCTTAGTATTTAGGGAAATAGCAAGATGACAGTCACTTTTGAGGCTTAGGAGAGAGAAATTGAGGGTGGAAAATTCTCATCAACATTTGAAGACTTTTGAGTTTTGTTGCATTATTATTATTGTTGCTAATGAAACCAGAATATAGATGAATACAGTCTCATTTTTTTATAGAAATACTCCCCTATAGCTTGTAGGATTTGGATTTCCCTTGAAGGCACCATCGAGGCTTAATTTGATTAAATTATGAGTGTAAGACCATTATGAGGGGAAGGAGGAAGGTCATGAGGGAGGGGGGGACTGGAATTGGGTAGGGGAAGAAGGAATATTGGTAGCAATGAGAATAAACACTTTAGAGTCATGGAATTTCCAATCTGAGGTCAGCCAATCGAGATGAGGATGGTTTCATTGAGATTACAAATAAATATGTTCCAAAGAGAGAGGCTGAAGTTCTAGGAGTTGCAAAAGATATTTTGATTGTGTTCTTTCTAGAGAATTGAAAGTAAAAATATGGGTGTAACAATCCACAATCTATTGAGAATGGGATTGTCAAATGGGGAAAAAAGAAGATTGTTGATTATGTCTAGGGGGAAAGTCATCACTTGGAAGGGTTTTCTAAGGATAAGAGTTCCAAATATCCCATGCCAAAGCATAAGAGTAAAAAACATGTTCATGGCTGTTTTGTTGCCTTGACATAAGAAGCAGAGCAAGGGACCAAGATCACCCCTATAGAGAAGCTTATCCCAGGTTAATGTTTTCCTATGGAGGAGAATCGAAAGGAAATAATTTATCTATAGACAAAGATTATTCACTATATTTTACACCATACCTATTGATTTCGAGTGTGAGTCTGATTGGTCACAAGGAAGTAAGCTTCTTTGATGGCGAAGGAACCTTGTGGCCAATATCCCTAGTGAAGTTGGTCCAGATCTTATGAAAGGTGGATTCTCTAAGGTATAAATGTTTATTTTAACTATTTAAGACCTTCGACTAATAAGGGGATGTCCTAAGAGGAGGGAGATCTCCCTTGATGATAATTGGTCTCTAGAGAAACATTTTCTTAGTAATCAAACACAAGAATTTCCTCAGAGATTGCATAAGATAGTGTATATGTTGAAGATTTTTTATGAAGAAAGTTTTGAAAATTGATGCCATGAATCATCCTAAAAGTGAGTAGTTTTTCTCTTCTTGTCTTCTCGAAAGCATTGTTCTTCTACTAAATGTTTTCCTTTAAAATTTAGATTCTAGATTTTTGAGACTATTGGTAAGATAACTTTGCGGATGCATTGTTCATTAAGAATGTAGTTGTTGTATTTACTTGACCATACTTTCTTCCATAAGTCGTGACCTTCTTACAACTAGCACCACCAAAGTTTGGCTCCTTAAACAATGCTAAAAAAAATTAAATCTTGGAGGACTAGTCTACCTAACTTTTTGGAGAGACATAATTTCTCCCAAGGAACTGGTGCCCATTTTTCTCCTCTCTTTGCTCCTCCCCATAAGAAATTTTGTTGAAGGACATGGTTAAGGCATGAAGTACAAATTTAAGGAGGATGGTTCTGCTATTTATGTTATGTGAGTGGAAATTACAACTATATAATTGTTTGACAAACATTTGAATGAGCTTAGACCAAATTTTAGTGTGCAGGGAATTCAAAGCTAAAGGTTTCCTGAATAGCTAATGGGTAAGGTGCTTTCCTTGAAACCTAAGATATTAGTGAGATGACATTGAATAGTAGGGGGAGTATTGAATAAAAAGGTTTTAGAATTTTTTTAGTTTATGTCCATGCCTAAGGTAACCATGAAATCATCTAGGAATTTTCAAAAGGCTAATGCTTCTTGGATAATTGGAGCATGTATGAACATTGTGACATCCACAAATTACTGGTTCAAATATTCTCATTAGAATTGGAGAAGTGTAGAACCTTGATGCCACCAATATTAACATCTTGTTTTAGGGATCATCTTATCCCTTTGACTATCAGCATGAAGATAAAGGGGGAAAGTAGACCACCCTGAAACATTTCTTTAGAAGGTTTGAAGGCCTTAGAGGGAGATCCATTGATTAAGATAGAGAATAAGGTTGAGGAGATAAGGGAGAGAATAATCTTGGTGTAGGATTCTAAGAATCCAAACTTTATAATAGTTTGAGAAATGCAAGACTATATTAATTTATCAAAATATTTGGATAAATTGAGATCGATGAGCATACCTTATTTTTTTGAACGATGGAGGGAATGAGCTAGATCTTGAGCCACTATTATCCTATTAAAAAATTATCTTCCATCAACATAGCAAGTATGATTCAAAGAGGAAAGTGATGCAATAAGTGGTTTAAATGATTAGAAATGACTTTAAATATAATTTATTAGATAATGTTTCAAAATGACATAGGACAAAAAACACTTGGATACTCTGGATTGAATGTTTTGGGCATGAGGGTAAGAAGAGTACCATTAAGGGAAGGTAGGACAACTTTTCTTAATCAAGATTTCTCCAAAACTCTCTGGATATCCTCTTTTATGAATGACCAACATGTCTTAGATAAATTAATGGTAAATCCATCAAGATTTTCTGCTTTGTTATGGGGCATTTTGAAGATGGTTTCTTCTACTTCATCTATGATAATAAGATGAAGTAAAGATTCATTTTTTTGTAGACTAAGGCATGGATGTAGTAGGTGATTTTGTTGATGGATTTAGATCTAGAGGGGGAAGACTTCAACAAGATGTGTTCGTAATAGGAAGAAATACTAACTTCAATATCAACATGCTTTATAAATTCTATTTCCGATTCTATTATTAAGCGTGGAGTGATGGAAATTTTTATAATTTTTCTCACCTTCTTTGAGCCATCTGATGCATAATTTCTAATGCTATAGAATTTCCTCTTGTTTTCTCTAACCTTAGAGATGAATGATGAGGGGCACTTCCTTTGTTACAAGGTCTTATATTCTATCACCTATGATTATTCGTTATTACATTTCACTAGTACAAAATGGGTAATTAGTTACTAAAAACGACTAAACATTACATATAAATGACCATTTTTCATCCAGTGACCAATAGTGGCTAATTTACAGTATCTTATAACACGACCAACTTTTAGTCGTTTTTAGCTTAGTCATTAATTGGTTGTCTCAATTTTATAGTCTAGTAGTATAATTAGCCATAAATTTGGTCTTTAATTTAATAATTGATTTAGTAATTTATTGTCACAATTAATGACCAAACACATAACAAAATATACTGCTATATCATACCCCAAGAATACCAAGTAATGACAAGAGAAAAATGACCAAAATGTTGGTTGTGTTATAAGATACTATAAATTAGCTACTAGTAGTCATATATAAGAAAATTTTAGTCATCATTTAAAACCAATTAATGACCAAATAAATACAACTAGATTTGTGTCGTGTTATAAGATACTATAAATTATGTACTACTAGTCATATATATGAAAAATTTAGTGATCATTTGTAATCACAAATTTATCATTTACAATAATCATTTATATTTTTTTGGTAATTTCATACTCATTATATAAATGAATGATTTAGTAGTTTCTATTCATTTAATTTATTTTCATTAATAATCATTATAAACGACTAATTTAGTCGAACATTCATTTTATTTTTGTTCGTCATTAATCAATATAAACTACTAATTTAGTAGTCTTAGATTGATTTTATGTGTTTATTATTAATCAGCATAAATTAATTAGTGTGGTTTTGCAACTAAATTAAAAAAAATCATACAATATGCATGTTCATCTAATATGAAAAGGAAAAGTTACATTTGATAATTACAATACTAAAAAATATTAAGTACAACTATAAATAATTTCAGCCATAAATTATATTAAAATAAATTTCAAAAATTACAATATGAGTTTCCAACATAATAGTGGTTGGACTACAATTTACACATGAAATATTGTTTCACCACTTCAAAATATTATCATTGTGTTGTCAATGCATTTCAAGTGAATTCACCAACTCTATAGAGTTGACCATCAGTCTATACGTGTGTGTCTCACGAAAGATTTTAGCTATAAATAGTGTCACTAGTCTGGTTCCTTATTGGCTCCAAAATGCCTTCCACTCCACCAAGAGCCTGAATAACATTTCTTCAATAATTATTTAGATTCCACAACCTCCTATCATGTTGTTGTTGAGTCCACCAAAATGGATATTGTTTCAACACCTGATACTATTTGAATATTGTTCATACCTTCCAATATTTTTTATAAGCTAGTGTGCGTCTGTTTTTTTGAAAGGGAGTATTAATGCCATGAATACCTTTGTTCCATGAATCTTGTAATATCCAAGCAGAAGAAGTGTTTTACACAAATTAGGTTCAATATTTATAAAGAGAATCCAATAGAAATCATGCATAAAGATCTTCAAGAGTTAATCATTTATTCTGAGCATGTGATTCCTACCTCTTTAAAGCATATTCGGCCCAAGCACATTGAGAGTCTATGAATTCACTCTGCCATAGACCATATTTCTATCTTAGCACACAAATTTGAACTTTCACTTTTAAACAAATTCAACTAGAGAAAAATTTCCTACAATTACCTATATGTATTAATACAAATTTGGAACAAGTTGACCTTCCTCATGACTCATACCACTGCACAAGTGTGTAACTCCAATATCCATTTGTAGACTATAATGTAGGTCACATTGTTGGATTAAAATATGGCCCATAGATAACATTCCATTCCCTCCAATTTCCTTGGATGTATAGAAGATAACAAGAGGGAACCAAATTTATGGAACATAAATTTTCAAAATAACATTCAAATCTAACCAAAAAATTTAATTTTATTGAGTATTTCCTTTATTCATATTATTTTACCTTTCCTATGAAAATACACAGTATACATACTTGAATCTTGGAGTTCAAACCAATCTTTATATGTGTTTGAATTTTATTTTCACATTTGACAAGGAGATCAAGAAGCTTAGGTGTATGCACTATTTCTTCATAAAAATAGGTGATGATCTCTGCACCAATCAAATAAGACAAACTGGTATGTAATAAATGTCTAAAATAAGAAAATGTATTCAAATTGACAATATAAAATAACTTAGAGCATCATGCAGGTAGAGGCCTAAAAAACTAGTACAATTGAATATGAAATAACTAGAAGCACTTACCTATTAGTGTAGTATTCCATTTGTTCATGGTTTAGGTAAAGGTTGTTGACCTTGATGACATGAGGATCTACATGACACGATTCTCAAACACCTTCATGTGTTCATCATAAACATGTCAGAAAGCAACAACAATGCACTCTTTAGTCTACTCATTTTGCGAATTCGAAACTCCATCCTTCATATTGATAAATGCTTCTTGAGACATTCTTATTTTTGGTAATATTCAAACTTCAAATCCACACCTACAGATAAAAAAAACATAGAAAAAATTATCCTTCAGCCTTTTGCATAAAACATATAACTTATCAATGCATGGAAACAAATAAGCTTGATGGGCAAAGAGTACTTACCTGCTGAAAATCAAAGTAGCCTTGTATTTGCTATAAAAAATAGAAAATATTGTTCTCCTTGTAGAAAAGTAGCTAGGTTCGGTCTTCATAGCGAATGTGTAATTGTGATTTTATGTAATTGATGAAAAAAATAAAGATAAGAATTATTATTATGGTTGTCTCATAGATTTCATGAGCAGGAAATTTTATTCCTAATGGTGGCTCCCATTGTGAGCGTTTAGGATTGAGTCATCTAGTCATAAAAGTCTAACTGAGTCTATATCATGTATGAAGGACCCTTTTTAGGCATGATATAATTTATACGACTAATTATATAAATATAAACAACCCTCCAAGAATAAGCAAAATCTCCTCATGCAAGTCAACTTCAAAGGAAATTAATTATCTCCTCATAATAGTCATGTCGGCTTAACTTCTTCAGGTTGAATTATTTCCATAAAAAACACTATAAATAGAGTCATCCACATTTCAATTTGTGACAGAAGTTTGGACAATAATTTTAGAGGACAATTTTCGGTATAACCACAAAATATTGGGTTAAATCATAGAGATAACTTTGCTAAGGGCAGGACTGGAAATTATAGTGACCACAATTTTGAGCTATTATAGTTTCACTACCATTTAATCTCGTTGCTATCATAGTTCGATGCTCCCATGTTTTGATGTTATTACCATACTACAGTCTCGGTGTAAATATTGTCTTGGTGTAACCACAATATAGAAGGTTCAGTGCTACCAAACTGAGAAGGGATCAATGTTATCATAGTGGTAGTAAGGTAGCAATGTAGTAAGGAGTGTAGGGGAAACAGAGTAGTGCAAGGGTAAGAAGGTAAGGGAAATGGTAAGGACAATTGTACAATCCTCTAAGGTCCTCAAGGAAGATGAAATAAGGAACAATTATGAAGCAGTGAAGAGGAAGAAAAGAAAGAAGAATATTATCAACGAGGTTTGGTGTCTTGGTCTTGGAAGGGAAAATAGGTCAAGGGTGTTGGTCTTGGTATTCGTTAGTTGGAATCTTTATAAGAAGAATTTGTGTGGGTTTTCCTCCAGAAGAGTGAGGGGTTTTAGCCCTGGATGACATCCTATATTTTGTGTCTCTTGTCTCTTTATGGTTTATGAATTAGTAGTAATTTGATGAAGAAGAACACTAATAACCTAAGTAAAAGAAGATCCTAATCTAAAGAAGTAAAAGCACTCACAAGTAGTTACTAATAGAAGAGAAATCATCTAATATCAATACCCCAGATTTCTCAACACTCACATTCTGATGATGTGATACTACAAGGGAATTTATTCTTTATATCCCATAAAACATTGCTCCCAAGATTAAGTAAAAAATATTCAAGAGACCAGACACAGCTGATTTTAGATTTGAGTAATCTCACGTGCCTCGTGATTTTATTGAAAGAAATATAAACGAACCAAAGGAAGAAAGAACCCTTTTTTCATCAGCCTCATGCTAGCATCTCTAGGCCAACACTTTTTTTTGTAACCAACCATGTTTTCATTGTTCGTATCTAGATTTTTTGTAAGGTAGCACTGGATAAGATTCATTCACTCTTCATGAGTGAATCTAGAGATAATGTGTAGCTTGTCAATATAACAAGAATACATCCTTATAGGATGACTCGTCTCCACTTTGATATCTTGGTAAGTAATAAATTCATTTGGCATCTATGGAGGACAAACTATTTCACTAACCAAAGTCAAACCAAGGGCCACGAGATCCAAGACCAGACCATTATATTGCACAACAAAGGAGGAAAAATTAAGACCTCGAATTAACCCAGATAAAATTGGTATGGCTCATATATTGGTATGATAGAACAATTTTGTTTTTTGTAGTGACATAATCAAAAATGTTGTGGTCAAGTACCAAATTTCGAAGCCTGCGATAATTATTCATTCAAATTCTAGACAAATAATTGAATCGATTTTTTTTTTTAGTACTCGCAAACTAACAGCATAAAACAAAAAAATCACTTGTTTAACATTGTTAGACCTATTTTTTCAAAGAACTTTTAAAACTTGGTTTGAATCATCGCAACACATTGACCTTCACTAGAATTCCATATATGCTACAAAATATTGATTTCTTCACACCACTTATGTTATACCAAAAGTGGAGGTGGCTCTAAATTTGCAAGTTTGATCTAGTTTGGAAAGAGATGGTGTTTTTCACCTTCATAAGAAATATATTGACCAAGATATGCATCTGTAATTTTCTCAAGTGGTTCAACTTCATACACAGGGATCAGATATTTATACAATTCCATAAACTCACTGCCCACCTACAATGTGAAACACATCCAGTTATTAGAAACCTAGGCAGACAATATCTCAACATTGTTGACTAAGAAAATGGAAGTGATTAATTATACAACTTACTTCTTTGAACGCACGTTGTGTAAGCAGATGACATTTTATATGTGATAATGCCTCATGTGGATTATCATATGCCTTCTTGATAAGAACCAACTCTTCCCTCTATTGTTGATTTAATCAAACATCAACACTATAAGATTCTTTCAATCATTCGAGTGCTAGTATTGGGAGTTTGGTATCATGTTTATATGACAATGGTGGAAAAGGAATGGGAGAATTTTTTTTCGATTCCAACCAATGTACTGTAGTGTTATAGATGGCCACAATTTCCCCAGGTGTTACATAAGGGCTACATTTCAAGTAATTATGTTTCCATTCCTATTACGAAATCAACATAATTGATTAGTAATTTATAAACCTCTTTGGTCTTGAACATTACAAACTATCCATTCAATATAGTTTAGGGGAAATAAAATCATGTCTACACTTATTTCAACCAAGGACATGTGAACCTTCCGAGATTTTGTGACAGACTATCTTGTCCACAGTTGCACCACGCCTTATATGATCACGATTATAATGAGCAACATTAATCCACTAGCATGCTTTTGATTTTACATAATGAAGAACCATATTCTCAATTGGCACTAGTAAGCCAAGCGCGTGGAGTATCAAAGAAATTATATTATTTATAAACTTGAGATATAACAGAGAACATAAATAAATAAAATAGTCAAATTTGTCATGCTTAATTAAAAGCTCTATTACCACATGCACCTTCAATGGGATTTTTTCCTTCAAACAACATCATGATTCAATCAAATGTTGCAAAATGGTGTGAGATTTGTTTTTATTTATGCCCTCTATCACCATATGACAGAGTATGTCAGCAGTTAGATAATACAATCACTAAGAGACTTGGAAATTTCATAACACTAGAATAAACCACAGGAATAAGTAGGGATGTAGAAAATTCAAATCAAACAACCAAATTAGCCACTAGAAAATGAGATAGGAAGAGAAGAAATAGCATTCCCATCAAGGGATAAACAAATATAGAATATTTTAACTTGATCCTATTTACTATCAACATATAAGTGACTTCAATGTAATTAACACATTCCAAACAATAAAAACATCCCTTTCCTATCAGTTATCACAAAAGGAAAAAATTAAAATCACCTGGCATTACATCAAGAACATCATGCATGAAAAATACTCTAAGCTCCAAATAAAAATTACTTTCAACCCTTTTTTTCGTCACAGTGTTTGCAACTCACTTTGAATGACGACCTCGAAACTATCATGCAAGCAAGTTTACAAGCCACCTTTCTAGCAGTGATACTATACCATGTAGGAAAAACAACCATACTATCCACATTGGAACCCAAAATCCACATTCAATTCATTTCCCAACAGGCCCGGTGTTAAAGCAATAATAAATAAAATGCTTTAGATCTTTACACATTCCTATTTTCTGCATAAGCCAATACGGGTAATGATAGATACCATTCGTGTTCCCTACATGTGAAAATTTATATTGTAATCTGTTTGCCAACTAGAAAAATGTACATTTCCTAATCGAAATTGGATATTTGCATCAACAACTAGTTTTGTTAGTTGCAAAATTTCATGACATAAATGGAAAGCACTTCCTAAATATGACTTCTTACACTTCTTCATTGTGATTGTTTTCACGGGATTCTGATTAAAATTTTAATCAAGATGAAAATAATTGAAGTTATTTCAATAAATAGGAAGATTCATCATATAGTAACCTTGTCTACAAACTTAAATGCCATCTTGTACCTAATCTATCTCAACTGTCTGGAAAAATTTGGTAGCTTGTAGGGAACAAAACAAGTCTTCCTTCTTTTGATTCTTTGGAGGCTTGTGATGATGTTAATTCAACACAACATTTTAGGAGCTTCTGATAACTCACAAAAACCTGCATTGGATATGTGGGAGGACTACATGACATGAAACATTCAAGTAATCAAAACCATGGTAAATGAAAAACACAACTAAATAACATGAATATGTGTCATGCATGATAAATATGCATACCAATATTCCATGTACCAATGAGAAACAAGAGGAATATCTTATTCGCGTTGCATACAACCTGATCACATATTTAATGGGCATGGAGCAAACAATAATGAAATATCAACATTTTTTTGTATCTATGTAGAGTGGTGTATCATGCAACAAAGGTTCCACACCTTCCAGAACAAAAAATTCATCATCATCATCCTCATGAGTCTTCCATTCACGGTTATTAGTCTTGTGAAAGTTAATTGGATGAATCAGAGGATCAAAATACAATGTTGGTACATATGGATCTTCAATTTCTATGTATATCACCATGGGACCTTGATATACAAAAAGCTTAACTTTCCTAGGCATGTTATTTTAGAGATGAGGAAATGCAATTCTATACTCTGCCTGACATGGAGAGAAGATAATATGAATATTAATATCATTTAAGTCACTAAGGACTTCATCACCCTTCTCCATATCTCGGTTCAAAGGCCCAAACATTGGTCCTCCTATTGTTAAAATAGACATGTCAGTAAACTTATGAACTTGATTGCAACAATAATAATTATGAAAAGAGAAAACAAAATAGACGAACAATGATTGACACAACAATTTTCTAGCCATAGACTTCATAATACCTAGGATGCACATGTTCAATGTTTATGTTGTGTAAAATGACTCCATCTAAAAGAGAGAGAAATAGTTTTTATCACTCGAGTCAAAAAGTAGTTGTCCTATGAGATGACGCAAACTTTCCATGATGGAAAGTGATAGCTGCCACCTTCTATAAATAGGCCCATTTATGCTCATTGATGATGATATGTCTGCTAATAATCCTCTCATGCACGATGATCACACATACTGATGAGTTATATTTGAAGGATAGATGAAAATTTTGAAAAAGGTAAGGTTTGTTTCAAACTTGTTAATGAAAAGGGATTATTTGAAAGAAAGGAAGATTAATAATTAGTCAACAATAGCTCAGACTACGAGAAAAGGCCCAAAAGTGTCCAATTCTCATTTGCAACAAGTTTTGATGAAATCGAGCCGAGAAATAAAGCATTGTGAATAGGTGTAATATTAGCCTTGCTGCAGATTATAGATCAAAGTATAGCATGATATTTTCACCCTAAAGCATGCACAAAAAATGAAACAACGTCACTCTTCATTGGAGGCCCAACACCATTTGTGACAGCACCATACCAGCATCATAACAATATTTGTTGCAAGTTATATCTTCTCTTAGATTTCATATATCATAGCAACTTTTAGAGACATGACAAGCACCTTCTGAATACTTCTTTTCTAAATGACCTGATTCAAGATGAAGTGTACCTTAATGAAATGAGAGGTTGAAAAGGTCCTTTATGGGTTGAAGTAACAAATGTGTGAATAGTACTCATGGATTGATGAGTACTTATTGAGTTTTGTTGACACCTAATCCTCTGCGATTGGGTGAATTTGGAATGTGAATAGTCATCAAGAAGATGAACTGATCAGTCACATTCATGTATATAACAATAGCTACCTAATGAAATAAACGAATAAGTTTTTCTACCAAGTCTGGAGTTACTCCTGGCCTGACATGGTATCAGAGCCAGCTCCTTGTTTTAGCTATTATGCTGCTTGTAACTCCTCTGTCCTGACCTCTGCCATATTCACTTTCAGCGTTGCCTCATAACGCATCTGTCCATGAAGCGTTGTACGTTAATTTTTTTTGTAAATAACCTTGCCATACTGCCATACTGACATTTTTATTCATAATACTCTGCGCTGCTCACCTTCTGGACGTTGCCAGAGGCATTGGAGGATTTGTCAGTAGGCGTTGGAGGCAGAAAGAAGCTTCCTTCAGAAATCGATGGAACGATTTTCCTAATCTCTGTTTGCTGTTGAGAATGTGCATTCTTTTTCGATTGAACGCAGATAGAATCTATCCGATTGCTGGCGATTTCAATACTGGAAGCTGAGCCGCACTGCAAGGCTTATTCCTGCAACTGATGAAGAGACGTTGATGGTATCAAAGCCCTTCATGAGCACGTAGCTTTGGCTGCTATTCCTGTATGAGTATCGGAATGACCATAACTTTCTGGTGCTGTCTTCAAAGCTGAGCAGCAGTCCTCGTTTTGGGAACGACGGGGCTGCCGATTACGTTGTTCGCCGGTCAGGAAAGCCGTGTCCACTGCGGGCCCTTACGAGAAGTGACAAGCTGTTGGAAATGGCAGCCTGCAATTTTATTAGTGGCATCAGGTGCGAATTGGAAAGGGCTTCTCAATAGACATTTATAAAAGAAATATTTATTGTGTGATTGTATTTACGCTGCCATCGAAATCCTTTGCCTTCTGCTCATGCATCGAAATCCTTTTGAACCCTGTTCATATAGTTAGAGCATGCAATAGCGGTGGATACCTGTGGAGACTACGCTGCTTACTTTGATAGACAAACAAAACTCTATCTGCTATCTATAAACTAGAGTTTTATACATGTCTGCGGAATAAGGATGATTTGTTTGCTGTATTTAAAAGCTGACTGTTATATGGTATTAAGGCGAAGCACTGAAAGGTGGATGTTCAATTAACGGTGGATGTTCAATTAATGGTGTCCACGGTGCCCGGTGTATTTTCATATCTGTCTCTATTTAAAGTCTGGTCAATATATTGAATGACAGAGATGTGAAATTGTTGTATGGTGAATGGTGTCAAATACATTTTCAAATGCTGTTGTTTCATGTAAAAACATTGGTGGGGTGAGAGAGGCATGAAATTTTATTAAGTTTTTTTTTTTTGGCAATATGTTATATGCTTGAGAAGTGGAAGGTATAACATATATATTGTTTTCTATCAGCATAAGTAATTTCTTTTCAGAATGCATTCAATCATCTCCATGATAGGAATAGTTCTCACTGGCAAGGAGAACTATCCTGAATGGTCCCGAATGATAAAACACACCCTCATCTTCAATGAGTTGTGGAAAGGAGTGTGTGTCGGAGAAGGAGACAATGACCCAGTGTAGCCTACATCAGACAAAGAGCTCGTCATTTGGGAAAACAAGAACAGCAAAGCTTATGCATTAATCGCAGCATCTGTAAATGAAGAAGTAAGTCGACATATTTCATCATATTCAATTGCCTTTGAAGCTTTACAAAAGCTCAAAGAACTCTATGACTCACATTCTGCACTTGAAGTTGTTCAGCTCATGATTAAACTCTTCACTCTTGAACTGAAAAATAATGATCCTCTTGCTCTTGCATCTGAAGTAAAATCCATAATGCATGATATAAAATCCACTAAGGTTGAGCTGGATATCCCTCTTATTGCTTTTCTCAAGGCACTCTATCCTACTTACTCCAATTATCTTGAGTCTTTACAAGCAAATGGAAATCTTAAAGATATAACCTTTGACTCTCTTGTGAAAAAGTTTGCTGAAAGAGAGAAAGCCTTTGGAAAGAAGACAGTCCTTGAATCTTCTGAAGAGACTGTTTTCCTTGCTCATAAAGAAAAATATCTTGCTCAAGATTCTACAAGAGGAATAGGTGCACGAAGAGGAAGAGGAAGATACTTCACAGGCAGGGGGGGCAGACATTCTCAAGGAGAAAAGGCAGATCTGCATTGCATTCACTGCAAACGAAATGGATCACATGATGCTTCTACATGCAAGCTACCATGGGAAAAATTTGAGCAGAAAAGAAACCAGCAGAAAGGTAAAACTGATGATACAGACAAAGGTAAAGCACCTGAATCAACTCACTATATTGAGGCGCAATGTAACATTGGAGTAAATGAAGATTTGTTTAATGCTTCACTTGCTTCTTCGAAAAATGATTGGCTGCTTGATTCAGGAGCAACCTGTCATATGACTCATAGGAAAGATTTTTTTGAAGATTTCACTGACAATGTTGATGGAGCAGTATACTTTGCAGATCAGTCAAAAATCAAGCCATCAGGGCTTGGCACAATTAGGCTTAAACTGCCTGGTCTTCCAGACTTTCTTCTGGATGATGTTCTATATCTCCCACAGCTCAAGAGAAACTTGTTGTCCTTGGTCCACATCCACCAGCAAGGTCACTCCATTCATATGTTTGATAGCAAGCTTGAGGTAAGAAAAGCATCTGACCACTCACTTGTCATGAGGGGAGTAGAAGAAGAAAGGCTTCTCAAACTACAAGGAACCTCTGCTCATGCACAACATTTCTCATATTTTTTCATCATGAAGAAGGTACACTTCCATCAAGTTTATTATGGCATGCTAGATTTGGACATTTAAACTATGACAGTCTCCGCTTATTGAAGAAAAATGGTGTTGCTGATTTGCCTACAATTCCTAGGAAACATAAGCAATGTGATGCTTGCATTCTAGGAAAGCATAGCAAACAGTCTTTTCATGATTCAGATTCAAGAGCACATAGGAAGCTTGAACTCATTCATTCAGATTTATGTGGTCCAATTCCTATTCCTTCTGCAAATGGAAATAAATATATCATGACGTTTATTGATGATTACACCAGAATGTGTTGGGTTTATTTATTGAAGAACAAATCTGATGCTTTTCAAACATTCAAGAATTTTCATAAATGGATTGAAAATGATGCACAATCTCATATTGGGTCTATTTGCACTGATAATGGAAAAGAATATACATCAAATGAATTTGAAAACTATCTTCGCCAACATGAGATCAAACATCAAACAACTGTACCTTATAATCCACAACAGAATGGTGTAGCAGAAAGAATGAATAGAACAATTTTGAATATGGTACGATCCATGCTTTTCTTCAAAAATGTAAAGATAATGTTTTGGGTTGTTGTTGTCCTATGTGCTGCATATATAAAGAATAGATGTCCATCTAATGCTATAAGAAACAAGACTCCTTATGAATTGTGGTATGGACATGTTCCTTTGGTAAAACATCTCAGGATCTTTGGTTCCACCTGTTATGCTTTGATACCAAAGGTACATAGAAACAAACTTGGTGCTAGAAGTCGTAAGTGTATCTTCCTGGGGTATTCAAACACCTCCAAAGCATACCGTCTCTATGATGAAGTAAATAAAAGGTTTGTTGTATCTAGAGATGTCATTTTTCTTGAATCATCCAAATCTGACAATTTTGTTGAGCGGCAACTTGATCGCTTGGATAGATTCACAAAAACAAAATCATTTCAAGAGTTTGATAATCAAATTCCACATCTTTAAGGGGGGATTCCTATACTAGATCAACATGTGGAATCTTCTTCTGAAGAACAATCTCCCCTGCATGAAACTCCAACAACGGATGATGCTTTAAGTGATGTAATTGATAGAATTGGGAGCCTCAATCTTGATTCAGTCCCAACTCAATCAACAGAGCAGCCTGGACCATCTTAGAAAGGTCCCCCAAAGTGGCTGACAAAGACACTTGAAAGTGTTCATCCTGATGAAATTGGAAAAACAGGAACCAAAAATTCAAACCGACAAAATGGAAGTGATGTAGATGACTCTAATTCACCCGTTGATATGGATGTTTCTTATGATTGTGAATTGAACTTGTCTACAGATTTTGAACCAACTTCCTTCAAAGAAGCTGCTTCTCGTGATGAATGGAAAGAAGTGATGAAAAAGGAGTATGATGCCCTCATAAAGAATGGCACTTGGAAGCTGGTTGATCCTCCATCTAGAACCAAACCAATTGGCTGCAAGTGGGTCTACAAGAACAAGTACAAAGCTGATGGCTCACTTGACAAGCAAAAAGCTAGGCTTGTGGCAAAAGGTTTTGCACAAAAGGAAGGGGTTGATTATGCGGAAACTTTTGCCCCCACAGCAAAATGGGCCACCATCTGGACACTCTTTGCACTAGCTGCTCAGAACGGTTGGAAAGTTCATCAAATGGATGTAAAAACTGCATTCTTGAATGGAGATCTAAAAGAGAATGATTTTATGTCCCAGCCTGAAGGATTTGCTGTGAAAGGACATGAACATAAAGTATGCAAACTTGTGAAGTCCTTGTATGGCCTCGAACAAGCACCGCGAGCCTGGTATGAAAAACTAACTGAGCATCTTCTGAAACTCAACTTCAATCATTTTGATCTTGATGATGTAACTTTATTTGTCAAGAAAGTTGGAAAAACAGTTGTGTATCTTGTGGTATATGTAGATGATCTTTTAATGACAGGGAACAATGAAAGCTACATTGCATCCATAAAGAAGGAATTAGGGAAAAGTTTTGAAATGACTGATTTGGGCTATGTTCATTACTATGTTGGCATTGAAGTAACCCAACATCCAAAATCCATATTTCTTTCTCAAAAGAAATACATTGGAGATTTGTTAAACAGATTTGGCATGATAGAGTGCAATCCTCTTTCTACTCCAATGGAACAAAACTTAAAGCTCACATCTATTGAAGGAAAGGAATTTGAGGATGCAACAAAGTATAGACAGCTTGTAGGAAGTCAAATCTACCTCACTACTACCAGACCAGACATTTCATTTTCTGTTGGAATCCTCTCCAGGTTCATGCAAAAGCCTTGTGAGGGACATTGGTCTGCTGCAAAAAGAGTTCTAAGGTACTTGAAGGGAAATCAAGACCTTGGAATCAAGTATACACAGGTGGATGACTTCAGCTTGATTGGATACTCTGATTCAGACTTCGATGGAGACGAAGAAACTGGGGTATCTACTTCAGGATATGCTATGAGTCTTGGATCAGGAGCTGTCTCCTGGAGATCACACAAACAATCAGTTCCAGTAGATTCCACAATTGAAGCAGAATACATGGCAGCAGCTGAAGCAACGAAAGAAATTGTGTGGCTCAGGAAAATTCTTGAAGATTTGCAGGTAAAACAAGTACAATCAACTCCACTCATGATTGATAACACCTCTGCAATAAATTTGGCCAAGAACCCAAAGTTCCATGATCGTATAAAGCACATCAATACTAAATATCATCTTATCCAGCATCATGTTGAGGCCAAAACAATCCATCTCCGTCATTGTTCCACAAATGAGCAAATTGCAGACATCTTCACCAAAGCGCTTGGAAGAGAAAAGCTTGAAAGATTCAGAACGATGCTTGGACTCACCAACATCCCTTTAGATTAAGGGGGGGAATGTTGACACCTAATCCTCTGCGATTGGGTGAATTTGGAATGTGAACAGTCATCAAGAAGATGAACTGATCAGTCACATTCATGTATATAACAATAGCTACCTAATGAAATAAACGAATCAATTTTTCTGCCAAGTCTGGAGTTACTCCTAGCCTGACAAGTTTTGGTTTCACAATGACTGTTGTAGATCATAACCTCTATGATTTATATGGTATTGCTCCTGTGTGTAGATGATATGATCCTTACAGGAAATTTTCAGAATCCCATGCATGATGAAAGAACAAGTTATCTAGTGAATTTGATATGAAGAACATAGTCCTTATACATTACTTTCTAGGTCTAGATGTTTGTTAGGGTATAAGTGGGGTCTTCCTTGGACATGGGAAATACATAGCAACGATTTTGAAGAGATTTTTGATGTTGGATTGCAAACCCTTGGCTACTGGTGTGCTTCCAAATCTGAATTTCTATATTAATTTAGCATCACATTTGGTAGATTTTCTTTGTATACATATTTGATTAGTTCCCTGATGTATCTGATGAATACCAAGCCTAACATATGTTTTGCAATGAATAATTCGACCCTATTCATCGTTGAACTTGAGCAGACTAATTATAAACCTGATAAGCATGTGAATACTTGAAAGTCATAGTTACATATGGTTTGAAGTATATTATGGGAGATGGTGAGTTGGAATTTTATGCTTTTGTTGATAAGAAACAATGATAACACTAAGAACCTTGGAAATCATTATTGAATTCAACATGACTTGGATCTATACAAAATTGATTGGTATGAGAACTAATTTTCTGGTCAGAGACAATTCAACAAAAAATGTAGCATTGTTGGTTGCACTGCACCATATAGACAATTCATCCTAGATGCATGACTCTCTTTCCAACTAAAATTAAAATACCAAGTTATGTACCTTTTACTTGACAAAAACTTTTTCTATAAAATCTATATATTACTATTACTTTTAGACTCAGGTTTAGGTAGTTACTAGTACATAATTAATTAGATATAATTTCAATTATTTCTTGACTGTATATTTTCTATTGTAGAAGTTGAATGCTTCAATTATTTTTAATTTTTTTAAGTGAGGACCTGCCACTTGAATTATATTCATCAGAAATTACAGGTGGTAGAATTTGTTGGGTGGCTAAGCAAGTTGAAATTTAGAGTGTAGTTATGTATAGAGTGGGAGCCAAATGGTAATAATATCCCACTAGAATTTAAATTAAAGTTGTTGAATCTTTCTCAATTCACATTTAGATTGAAAGCATGGAACATTCTAAGGCATGGAAATGACAACTGAGTAACCTCTAGAAGTAATTTTGAAGATACAACACTAACAGAATTGCTAGATAGAGTTGCACTGATAAGATCAAATGCATTTAATTCATCCTCTAATGACCAAAAAAGTAGGTCAATGAAACTCAAAAGTGCAAGTCATAGTGTAAAACATATAAAAAAGTTTATATATATATATATATATATATATATATATATATATATATATATATATATATATATATATATATATATATATATATATATATATATATATATATATATATATATATATATATGACTGAAAGGGAGAAATACAAAAGGCATGAGCATATACAAGCAGAGGGGATCTCAACATATTACTCACTACAAGCTCTTAATCCCCTTGAAAATTTTAATAAGAAGTATCAGCATACTTGATTTAATTATAATGGAAACTGTAAAAGTGGTTGTGATATCTGATATCTAAGAGCAGAGATAACTTGCAACAAGTATTTTTATGATGCTGGTATGATGCTCTCACAAAGGGTGTTGGGCCTCCAATGAAGAGTGACGATGTTTCCGGTTTTTGTGCATGGCTTAGGATGAAAATATCATGCTCTACTTTGATCTAGAAAGAACAGCAAGTGTAATATTACACCTATTCACAATGTTTTATTACAATATCTATATTACCCTACAGCAAGGGTAATATTACACCTATTCAGAGATTGAAACCTCTTTTGACTAAGCTTTAATTCTATTGCACTAAACCCATGATACCCTAGGCTTGACTCATAAAGCTCCAACAGAAAAGAGATGTGGAAGGGTATTCAACTCTATCATCAGTCACAAACCTCACCTTGTACAACTTCTGAGAATGATAGTCACCTGGTTTGTGTTCATGTTTGAACATCAAATTCAAAAAAAAACCACCCCATACAAAGATTCAATAAAATTCACCATTAAATTCAATTATATCTATATAAAAAACTTATATATAATATTTTCAATATTACCTTGTGAATAAGGTAATAATAAATAGTGATATTTGGTAAAGCAGTGTTCATAGTGCTTTATAATGGCAATAGAGTCAATATCATTAATAATGACAAAGTATTAATAGACTTGATATAAAATACTAGAATTTGTTTTTCCAATTCCATCCATAGGATGTCCTTTTCACAACACCAGTTAATGAAAGTAAAGATAAATGAGTAGCAACAAGGTGATGATCAAGAGAAGATCTTAGATTTACAATACACAAATCTCAACGTGAACTTATTTTTTTCTCTTCTTTTTTAATTTATTATATTAGTGAAGATTGCCTTCACATGTTGCAATGCTCTAAAAAATAACTAAAACAAAACCAACATGTTCACCCAGTTAAACCCTCAAATTCACTGGACCAAATGTTGACTCAGTATCCAACTAGTTGAAAAAATTGACAAGGGTCGAGAAAACCAAAAAAGTGTAAAATAGAGACAATATTAGTAAAAATCGACAAACAACGGTTAAGCGAAAAAATTATGATTTCACTATTTATACATAATAAAATCCAGATGTTTGTAACATTGGTTGAGGTAGCCAGTTCCCAAAATAAACCATTCCATACCCACTAGTGCAGATAAAAAGGGAAATTATGAAAAGGAAAAAAATCCCTCCAAACCCTAAGTGAAAATTATATAATGATTCCCCCTATTTTCCCCACAACTTTATGTTTCATCAATTTTGAATGGATGTCATGTACAGAGCTGCAGGTGAAGATATTTGATTCAAAAAGAGACTAATCATGACAATCATTGGTATGTAGTTATTTATTGTAGGTTTTAGCTAGTAGCAAGACTTATTTTGGACTCGAGACACCATTTAGAGCCTTGATGTTTATGTATTTTCTTTCAAATATGTATTGCACTCGATGCCATTTTGTTACATTTACCCTTACATTCTATATAGCATATAGTAACAAAAATGTGAAGCCTTTTGAATATTTGGTGTCTAGTATTTTTGATTTACATTGTTATACATTATTATATAATTTATATGACAATTTTCATCCTTTATGTATCTTTAGTAAACGAGTTTATTAGATGGTTGTAATCCATTCTGACCCTTGACCATTTTCAATACCAATTCCAACATATAAAATATTGTTTGTTTGTCTTGATCAATACATTTGCAGTGCAGTTCCTTAAAGCCAATCAAATATTGCATAGCACATATCTGCTTAAATCTCATGGACCTTCTAAGCATGATTTCCTTTTGTTAGTGTTAAGCTAACATAAATGCATATATAGATAGGTGTTCTGAATGAAAAATCTTCGAAAGGAATCAACATTATCATTAGCTTGACTCTTGGGTGTTGTATTTTAAAATTTTGGCAAGGTCTTGAAAGCTTTGTTGTTGGATGAATGATATCTTTTGTCTTTAAATTTGAATATTGGTTTATTTGTCATATTTTTGAAATATTCAAGAAGAGGCATGTGAATATATCCACACAAGTGAATGTTGGAAACGAAACTACAAAACTTATGCCACAGAAAGACAGTGGAATTCATGTTGTTAGGCTCCCGCTTTCCTTTCCAGAATCCATTAGATACATAAGAATAAAAATCAACCAAGACCTGAATATAAATGGTGTTTGATTAAAGGGATTCCACCCAATACTATGCATCAAAAAATGGTGAAATCCCAAGGATGCTACTCACCCAAGATTTTCATATAAATGATGTTTGATCAAATAGATTCAATAAATTAGCATGCATTAGACAATGGTGAAATCCCAAGTCTGTTATGAGCGTTACACCCCATCTTCAAGGTTTTCATGTACATAATGCGGAGATCACTAATCACTTAAATTTAGTGATCCGAAATGGTTTTCTTATAAAGTCAAAGTGGCTGGGAAGATTGAAGCCTCTTTTGACTAAGGTTTAATGTTATTGAACTAAACCCATGATACCACATGCTTGACACAAAAATCTCCAATAGAGAATATATGTGGAAGGGCAGTCAAAAGTATCATTAATAGCACACTTCAACTTATACAACTGCCCAAAATCATAGTCACCTGGTTTGTGTTCATGTTTGAATATCAAATTAAAAAAAATCACCCCATAAAAAAATTCAATAAAATTCACCATTCAATTCAAATATATCTATATAAAAAACTTACATATAATTTTTTCAATATAAAATATATCAAATAATAAATATATTAAATTCAACTTTTATAAAACATGATACATAATTGGAAAGAAAATATTGACAAGATTTATTTATTATAGATTCAAAGATATGTTTAGGCCAAAGAATTTACAGATATAAATTCACTAAAGATAATAATTCAAGAAGATTTTATAGAATGAGCTAGAAACAAATGCAAAAGGGTCTGTCTCGATGTATAGAAAAGAGGTTTCAATAAGTGGCACATGTACAATGTAGTTCATAATCTTGGAAAACTGAAGTAGGTTAATGGATAAAAACTTTCTACGAACAACAAGAATGTAGAAAATGACTTCGATCACATCATCCCCAATGAATATTTTTCAAGAAACAAGAAGAGAAACCCCTCTTTGACCATGGATCTATAATACCATGGAACAAAAATGATAACATGTCACATGGAATCAAACTCAAATAAGAACTCCATATTGAATGGCATCAAGGGAAAGCTACAACAATTCAATATTGAATACTACTTTTTGAAATCCCTCCAAGGTTTAGAGCTTTGGTCCAAAAGCCATGGATGAGAGACAAAGGGAAGACCATGAGGGTAGAGAGGGCCCCCACCATCCCATTTCCTTGAAGTGATCAATACCATGAGGAATCTTTGGTCCCCCTCTCTATGAGGGATTAGTTTATATATTTATTTCTATTGTTCTAATAGCATATGATTTAGTGGCTAGGAGCCAAGATACATACAACACTAGCATGTCTTGCTTCTATTATATTTAGTGGCCAACAAACCAGCTATACTTAGTATTATTTTCTTTTGATTATATTACGAGACAATGGACAAGGGACCAACACTAGTGTTCTAAAACTTTGTCTGACTTGGCTTGATGGGCTAGTTTGGTAGAAAATAAACCCTACTTAGCCAGGTAGATGCATGATATTGCCATACATAATCCAAGCAAAAAAATTCATTATTTAATTAAAAAATTAAAAAAAATAAATCATTAAAATGAGCAAATTTCTATAAAGAGATATCCCAACCCTCTATTTGTCTCACACCTTTCTCACAAAGCATTTGTGAGCATTTGCAGTTTTGGAGTAGAGCTGAAATCTTGAAGAGAAATGTGACACTTAAGCTTGGTGTTGGTTTGGAATCTATTTTAGCTAGTTTGTAATGGATTTAGGCAGCTTAGTTAGGATGCTATAATGTATCTTGAAGCTTGAAGGAGTTTTGGACCAAATTCTTGTGCTCATTACCCATTATTTTAATTTCCAAGCATGTTTCCCTCTCTTTAAATTGCAAATGTAGATCCTCTGAAATTTGTCCCCGTTTTTAATCTCCTTCTCTTAAAACTTCAAGTATGTGCCTCCTTAAATTACAAATGCAAATCATTTGAAATTTGTCCCTATTTTCAATTTGAGTCAGACTTTTCAATTTGGACAGGTCTAGAATTATGATACTTTGATTTCAAAAACCTAATGTTATCTTTCAAATTGTAGATTGGAATTTTACCATGGTTTCCACCCTTAGAGTCAAAGCTCCTGCATGGATCCATGCTAATCTGGATGATGTGAAAATTTATTAGAAATAATGCAAGAAAGGATTTAAGAAGGGTAGTGGGAGTGGAAATTCATAGATTTAAAGAACACTTGGATACTGTAAGAGGCCAATTTTCCCCATGCATGGCCCCATTAGAGGAGATTGGACATATTAGATTTGAATTGCAAAACCAGCTTGCAAAATTTGAAGAAGGCAAGGGTAGACCAAAAGGAGATGGTTGTAGCATGTTTCTCAGACTCCAATGCCTATGGAGGCCATTTAGAGTCTCATTGTTGCTAATATTTCTTGGAATCAATGCCATTTTAAAATTTCTTGGTATATTCAGCTTTATCGTGTATATGTATGTGTGCTATGAGAAAAAAATTTCATATTATGTTTCAATGATTTGGAGTCTTATATATTTTTTGGTAAATTGAGTCATTGAAATAATACTAATCTAAGTCGAATTCTTCAAACATTGACCAACAAATAGACAAAATTTCCAAACTTCGTATATGAAATTATTCAAGCCAATGGACTTAATAGAGTATATAATAGTTTTAGTGTGAGGGTTTCTCAACCGAATTTTCAAATAGCATTTAAAATTTTTGAAAATTACTATGTATGAACAAATGACTTACATTATTAAGAAAAAGGAAGAAACCAATGCACCATAATTAGGAAACTTCTCACACTCAAAACAAAGATTTATGTGCTCATTTTTTCTCTTTTTCACCCTACACTGTCTAGCTAAACCATTTGTAGCTCCTAACTGAACTAAAAGAAAAAATGGTCTCTATACCTCCAATGTACAAGTATCTAACATATTTCAATTTGATTTCCCTGGAATTTGTGGAACAACCTTTGAGGAAGCAAGCTTCCCTTCCTCCCCAATCTTCGTTGCATGACATTAAGCCTTAAAGAAGCATTTATCCTCATCAATCTTGACATCGCAGCTAAAAGCCATCTTTCATTTAGAGAAAATGTAGACTTTGTTAGCCTTATATGTCTCATTGTATCCCACAAAAGTGCCCTTCAAACTAGATAGTTCCAACTTGGTTGTATTCTCTCCAACGATATGAATGTATACAAGACAACCACAAACACCAAAATGTGATACTTATGGTTTCTACCCAACGAAATCCATTTCTGGTGTCTTATCCTTCAATATATAGTAAGGTCACATATTCGAAATGTAGATTTTTTTACAACCTACTTATGCCCAAAGACAAATGGGTTGATATATGTCGTGGATCATTGCCTTGGAAGTCTCTAAGATGGGCCTATTTTTCCATTCTAAAACCACATTTTGATGTGTTTTGTAAGGCACTGTCACTCCCTCTTGATCTCTACTTCCTTGCAAGAAGTGTCAAAAATCTTTGGAGTTATATACTCCTCCATTATCTGATCTCAACACTTTAATCTTCTCACCTCTTTAATTTTTCTACAAAATATTTAAACTCTCGAAACATCCCAAAGACCTCATCCCTAGTATTCATGACATAAAGGTGAATCTTCTAAGATAAATAAATGAATCATCAACTAATATTACCTAATAATGATATTGGAGTCATGGTTTCACATACATCTAAAATTTTCCCTCCTTTACAATTTGACTCGGACTTTCTAATTTACAAAAATCTAGAGAAATACAAATCATATTTTAGAAATCTAATGTTGCAACCTCTCTTTTGACAGGATGACAAGGCCCATGCTTCCTCAAAAGAAACTTCATCCGACACATACAGGAAACAAAATTGGAGGGACCTTCCAATTATCTTCATATTTGAGATTAAAGGTAGCTACACTATCATACCAACAACATAGAGCTAAAAAAAACAAAGAAGCAACCTTCAGGAAACTATCGTAGGTCCAAAATGGATCGTGGACATCCCATGCTTAAAACCTTCTAAAAAAAGTTCCCTATCCTAGGTAGTATCCCTACTATCAATATAAATGGAATCCTATAATATTTTAGAACATGATCTCATACCATGTTAAATTTGCAGACCATGGTAAGTAGAGCTACAAGACATCGATATGAAAATATATATGATTCCTAAGAAAAAAAAACACTCTCAAACTCTTAAAATTAAACACTCAAACCTACAACTATCATCACATTAAATAAGAAAAAAAATACACAATGAGATCCAAAGAACTAGAATAGCTCACCTTACTCTCATACCCTGCTTTTATAATCATAGCAAAGGGTCATGAGTTATAGTCAAGTTTGGATTAAATTTGTCCTACTTCCCAACCTGCTTAGAAAATCATGTTAGAGAAAAAAAATCACCGCAAATGCATGCACCCTCCTACTCTAGGCTCATATGTTGGGCTACCATACCAAGAAAATTGTGTTAAAAACACTTTCCAAATATATATAATATATTTTTTACTTCTTATAAAATATCTTTTTTGCTAGTTTAAAAAAACAAACCCATTCTAGTTCTGGAAAAACCACAAATAGAATAAAACTTACTCAAGGTAGTTCAACTATTTAAAGGCTTTAAATTGTCTAAATCAAAAAAATATGCCTCACCTAGAGGTTTTTCTAGTGCACGCTCCACCATATTGGATCTAAAGTTACAAAATATATGCTGCTACAGGTACGTTGTGAAGACACTTTCAGAGAAAACAAGTAGATATTATGTTGGGTCCCTATAATACTAGTGATTACCCAATTACTATTATAGTTATACCCCTTATTTATATTGTTGTGCCCCTATTACCCCCATATTGTTATTTCTGTGCCCCACAGAATCCCTCTATTGTTATTTTTGTGGCTTTATATTATTATTGTTAGGTCGGCTGGATTATATTGTGACTCCTTAGACTCCTATATATAGAAAGGAGGTTTTGTCATTTGAATCATCAAATAATTGTTCATTTATGTAATTTAAAGGAGGTTTCCCCCTCGAAGAGGCTGAATTCTAAGGCATTGATCTATCTTTTCTATCTTTTCTTGAGCTGGTTTCATAACATTTGCTATCAGAGCTTTGGATTCTAGGGTTTCGCTGCTCCAAACAGGTCATCGTGGAATTTTCACTATAACGTATTTTCTGTGATGTTTCAAAATTCATAAAAAAAACCCATTTGAGAAGAAATCGCGCTGAACCTTGGGTCTGAATTTCAGAGCTTTTCGCGTGATAGTTTCGGAGATATGATCTGAGGAAGTTGGTCTTTTTGCAGACTCCTGAATTACATTCAAAACAGGTGACCTGGGAAAATTGCCATAACTTTCTCTCTGGGAATCAGATTGAAATTTTGTAAGAAGGTATAGAAAGAGGATGGACTGAAGTTTTTTGTATATCTTTTTCAGAACCAAATATCGAAAATTGTACACGTGGCACTTCATACAACTTCGCTCTTCTGGAAAGGTCTATAATCAGGTCATCGTGGGAGATTGTGCATAACTCTTTCTTGGAGAATCTAATTTGGATCAGAATGGTGGCATTGGAAAGATGACACAGAGAGCTACTACAGGTCACAAACTCAGAACTAGATGATTGGAAAATACAGAGATACATCAGAGGCAATATCGAGCTCCTACAAAGTGAAAAAAGGTCTATAGATTGTTTTAAATTTTTGCTTAAGCTTGGTTTGAAAACTTATTTTGAAGGAATTCAAAGGGAATAGTAGAGAATTATTATTGTTAACTGATGCCCGAAGGAAAGAAAATGAAAACACCTAGTAAGGAACCTGAAAGCTCTAGCATGGCTCATGAAGAAGAGGAAGAAATGCTACATGATATATCAAAATTACAAGAACAAGTGCAACAAATGTCATGCTCACAAAAGTTAACAGATGCTAAGATAAATGGCGTGGAAGCTAAGATAAATGGCTTGGAAGCTAAGATGGACAATTTGAAGATAGATTTGAACACAAATTTGAAGACAGGCATGGCAGATTTGAAGACAAATTTGACAAATTTTCTACAAGAAATACTTACTGATGGTGAAAAGGTAGTAAAGGAAACTCATGGTGAGAACAAAAGAAATGTTAATCATGATTCCATAGACGCTAATGCTGGATCGAAGAATCACCATATTCCAAAAATTGATATGAGGAAGTTTGATGGCAAGGATCCCGGCACATGGATATTACAGATGGAGCAATTCTTCGATCTCAATAATGTGCAAAACGCACAAAACGTACGTATGGCAACTGTATATTTGGAACCAAATCAGTTTGTATGGTATCAATAGCTTTGTTCTCGTAAACTTGGGGAATTTTTACGGAAGAATTGATAGCACATTATGAGGATACAAAAACAACACTTTTTTTAGCCAATTGATAAGTCTCAAACAAAAGGGTTCAAATGGAGCACGTTGAGGAGTTCCAAAAATTGAACATAAGGGTAAAAGATATTCCAGAGGAGCATAGGATTGATGTGTTCATAGGGTCTTTAAAGGATAATATCCAACATGATGTTTGCCTTTGGGAACCTGATTCATTAGAAAAGGCATTTAGGTTAGCAAGAAAAATGGAAAGAAAAATTATGGCAACTAGGAAGCATACCACTCACAACTATAAAGACGGAAGTGTTGTTGCCCCTAGTCTTCCACAACCTACAAGGTTGACACCACAACAATTGGAAGAAAAAAGAGCAAAAGGGCTTTGTTACAATTGTGATAGCAAATACACAAAAGGTCATAAGTGTGCTGAGAAGAAATTATTCTACATAGATTGTGAAGAGGAAGAAGAAAAGGAGAAAGAAAGGTCAAAAGAAGAGGATATATTCCAGGAACAAAGCCTAGATGAAGAACAAATAAATCCGACCATATCTTGTAATGCATTGGTGGGAATTACCACTCCTCAAACCATCAAGATAGAAGGCCAAATCAAGAAGAAAAAGGTAATAGTGTTGATTGATTCAGGAAGCACCCACAATTTTATTCATTGTAGGGTAGCAAGAGAATTGAATTGCTTCCTATATCCAACACCATATTTTCAAGTGATGATTGCAAATGGAGGAAAAATAAATTTCTCTGGAAAGTGCCATAATATCAAGCTATCCATGGGAGAATATGTATTGACTAGCCCAATGCTTTCCATTTCAATGGGAGGTGCCGATGTTGTACTAGGAGTCCAATGGCTACAATCCTTGGGTACAATAGCTTTTAATTTTCAAGAACTTTTCATCAAATTTTTTACGGAAGGAAAGGAAGTTGAATTAAGGGGTATTGCAGGGAAACCAAAAAAAATAATCAGCTCTAATGGCATGACTAAGCTTCTAAAAAAGGAGCAAAGAGGTGTAATTGCACAATTATGTTCGCTAGATGTTTCCACATTGGAATCATCTATTTCTCCAGATCTCCAAAAAGTCCTGGACAATCATTCCAAGGTATTTGAGACTCCCAAAGGTCTCCCACCTATGCGTGATCATGATCATGCTATTCATATGATTCCAGGAAGTGTTCCTCCAAACATCAGGCCGTACAGATATCCCTATGTCCAAAAAAGTGAAATTGAACGTATGGTTGCAGAAATGCTAGAGGCTGGTATAATTCAACCGAGTCAAAGTTCTTTCTCAGCTCCAGTAGTATTGGTGCACAAGAAGGATGGATCATGGCGCATGTGTCCGGATTATAGGGAGCTCAACAAGCTCACTATTAAAGATAAGTTCCCCATTCCTGTCATTGATGAATTACTGGATGAATTGCATGGATCAATTTACTTCACCAAGTTGGATCTTCGTTCGGGATATCATCAAATCAAAATGAAGATTGAAGACATTATGAAAATGGCATTTAGAACTCATGAGGGTCATTATGAATTTTTGGTCATGCCTTTTGGCCTTACCAATGCACCTTCAACATTTCAAGGTTTGATGAATTCAATTTTCAAACCATTCCTTAGAAAATTTGTGTTAGTATTTTTTGATGATATACTAATCTACAGCAAGTCTTGGAAGGATCATGTTGAACATGTTGACAGGGTGCTACAACTATTGGAGGAGAAACAATTATATGCAAAAAGATCCAAATGTTTCTTTGGAGTCCAGGAGGTGGAATATTTGGGTCATATTGTATCTCATGAAGGAGTTAAGGTAGACCCTACCAAAATTAAAGCCATTAAGGAATGGAAAATCCCCACATCCATAAAGCATCTGCGAGGATTTCTTGGGTTGACAGGGTATTATCGCAAGTTTGTTAAGAATTATGGGAGAATAGCAGCACCTCTAACAACATTATTGAAGAAAGATTCATTTTCATGGACTCCAGAAGCAACAAAGGCCTTTGAACATCTTAAAGAGGCAATGTGCCAAGCACCGGTCTTAGCTACACCAGACTTCACAAAAACCTTTATTGTGGAATGTGATGCTTCAGGAAATGGAATTGGTGTTGTTCTAATGCAAGATGAAAGACCCATTGCTTTTGAAAGTTGTCCAATCAAGGGAAAGTTTTTAAGCAAAGCTATTTATGAGAAGGAAATGTTGGCAATACTCCATGCACTTAAGAAATGGCGACCCTACCTAATGGGAAGACACTTCAAGGTAAAAACGGATCATGATAGCCTTAAATACTTTTTAGAACAAATATTATCCTCTGAAGAGCAACAAAAGTGGGTCACAAATATGTTGGGTTATGACTTTGAAATCATCTACAAAAAAGGGAAGCAAAATGTGGTGGCAGATGCACTCTCAAGAAAGGATGAGGATGTGGAAGCATTGTTGTGTGCCATTTCTATTATCTCTAGATTGGATAAACGAAGCAAGGGAGGAATGGAAGAATGACGAAGAAGTGTGGGCACTTATTCGAAAGCTACAACAAGATTCCATTACTTCTGATACATTTAGCTGGCAAAATGATTCGTTATGGTACAAATATCGCTTATACCTCTGTAAGAATTCCCAGCGAAAACAAAAGATTCTTATGGAATTGCACACTGCTCCCTTAGGAGGGCACTCAGGATTTTTAAAAACTTACCACAGGGTTAAGAAGGAATTTTTTTGGGATGTCCTTAAATCAGATATTCAAAAGTTTGTGGTGGAATGTTTGGATTGCCAACAAAATAAAGTTGAAACAATTAAGACACTTGGTCTATTACAACCTTTATCCATTCCAGGCCAACGTTGGGAGGAGGTTTCAATGGATTTTATCACAGGTTTACCCAAGTCTGAGGGAAAGAGTGTCATCATGGTGGTAGTTGACAGACTTACCAAGTATTCACACTTTTGTGCATTATCACACCCATTTAAAGCCAGTACAGTTTCTACTGCATTTATGGAAACAGTTCAAAAGCTACATGGAAACGCAAAGATTATTGTAAGTGACAGAGATCCCATTTTCACTGGATATTTTTGGACACAATTATTTTCTTGTCTTGGTACTCAGTTAGCTCGTAGCTCATCTTATCATCCTTAATCTGATGGGCAAACTGAGATAGTAAACAAATGTTTGGAAGGATATCTTCGTTGCTTTGTATCTGATAAACAGACACAATGGGTCAAATGGTTGCCTCTGGTTGAATGGTGGTATAACACTTCCTTCCATACAGCAACAAAAATGACCCCATTTATGGCACTTTATGGGTATCAACCACCATCCATCACATCATATTTAAGAGAAAATTCTAAGGTTTAGGCAGTGGAACATCACATCGAACATCAACAATAAGTCCTCCAACTCTTAAAGGATAACCTCGTGTTGGCACAAAATAGAATGAAACAACAGGCAGATCAACATCGCAGTGAAAGAATTTTTGATGTAGGTGATTGGGTATTCCTACGGCTACAACCATATAAGCAAATGTCCCTAAAGAAAGCTAAGAAGGATAATAAACTATCACCAAAGTATTATGGTCCGTACAAGGTGTTGCAAAAGATTGGTATTATGGCATACAAATTGGAGCTTCCTGCAGCTTCTCGATTGCACCCAGGTTTCCATGTTTCATGTTTAAAGAAGGTTATAGGCAACAAGCTCCCAATTCAAACAATATTGCCAGAACTTGACGAGGAAGGAAAAATTATATTGGAACCAGAAGCAGTCATAGAAACAAGAACTCGACAACTACGAAATCGATCAATTTCAGAGTATCTTATCAAGTGGAAGAACTTATCTGCTGAAGATTCCACATGGGAGGATGATAATTTTATGCAGAAGTATCCAAAATTACTCAAGCGTTGAGGACAACACCTTTTTGAAGGAGAGGGGCATGTTGGGTCCCCATAATACTAGTGATTACCCCATTACTATTATAGTTGTACCCCTTATTTATATTGTTGTGCCCCTATTACCCCCATATTGTTATTTATGTGCCCCATAGAATCCCTCTATTGTTATTTTTGTGGCTTTAAATTATTATTGTTAGGTCGGCTGGATTATATTGTGACTCCTTAGACTCCTATATATAGAAAGGAGGTTTTGTCATTTGAATCATCAAGGAATTGTTCATTTATGTAATGTAAAGGAGGTTGCCCCGTCGAAGAGGCTGAATTCTAAGGCGTTGATCTATCTTTTCTATCTTTTCTTGAGTTGGTTCCATAACATATTCTAACAATTTGGAGGAGATTTATCACTTTTCTTCCCTTGAGTAGAGTTTTCATATTTCGTTTCAATTATTTAGGGTCTTATATATTTTTTGGTAAATCAATTCATTAAAATAAGATCAGTTCGAGTCTGAGTTTTCAAACATTGACCAACAAATACACACACTTTCCAAACATCGTATACGACATTATTAAATCCAATGGACTTGATAGACTATATATTAGTTTCAATGTTAGGGTTTCTCAACTGAATTCTCAAATATAATTTTAACATTTTGAAAATTAGTATTATTAACAAATGGCTTACCATTTTCTTGTTAAGAAACTGGAATAAACAAATGCACCATAATTAGTAAACTTCTCAAGAGGATGACACACTGAGGATTTATGTGATCCTAGTTGCTCTCTTTCCCCCTACACTGTCGAGGTAAACCATTCAAGCCTCCTAACAGGAGTAGAAGGAAAAATGGTCTTTGTATCTCCACTATACTGGTATCTAATTGATTTCAATTTGATCTGACTAGAATTTGAGGAAAAACATTTGAGGAACTAATCTTTTCTTTCTCCCCAATATTTGTTGCTCGACTCTAAGGCCTATCCTCCCTCTCTAAAACCACATTTTGATGTGTTTTGTAGGGCACTATCAACTCACCCTTGATCTCTACTTCCTTGCAAAAAGTGTCAAACTCTTTGGAGGTATATACTCCTCCATTATCTCATCTCAACACTTCAATATCCTCACTTGTTTTATTTTTCTAGAGAAAATTTAAAATATCTAAATTCCCCAAAATGCTCATCGCTGGACTTCATGAAATAAACATAGAGGTTCTAAGAGAAATAACTGAATCATAAATTATTGTTACCTAATAATGAGATTGAATTCATGGTCTCTCATACATTTGAAATTTTTTGTCCGTTTCAATTTGACTTAGAATTTCTAATTTCACAAAGTCTAGAGACATGCAACTCAGATTTTAGAAATCTAGTGTTGCAACCTCTTTTTTGACAGGATGCCAAAAGCCATGCTCCTTCAAAATCAACTACAACCGACAGATACGAGCAACAAAAATTGATGGGTCTTCCAATGATTTTTCATATTTGAAACTAGAGGTAGTTACACTATCACTCCTACAACACAAAGCTAAAAAAAACAAAGCAACAAACTTTAGTAAACTATCATAGTTCCAGAATGGATCTTGGACATCCCGTTCTTAAACCTTTTAACAAAACTTCCCTATCCTAGGTAGTAACCGTACTATCCATATACATGGGACCCTAGAAGATTTCAAAAGGTTCTCTCATACTATGTTAAAGTTGCAGACCATTGTAATCAAATCTACAACACATTTATCTACAAATACATATGATTCATGAACAACAAACAAAACTATTAAACACTCAAACTTACAACTATCATAGCATTAAATAACGAAAAAAATACCATGCACCCCAAATGCATGCACCCTCCTACTCTAGACTCATATGTTGGACTACCATGCTAATAAAATTGTGCTGAAAACACTTTCCAAACATATGAAATATTTTTTCTACTTCTTATAAAATAACTTGTTTTCTAGTTTAAGAAAAATAAACATACTCTAGTTCTTGAAAAACCATAAATGAAACAAAACTTGCTTAGAGTAGATCAGCTATTGAAATAATTTCAACTCTCTACATCAAGCAAATATCCTGCACTGGGAGGATTTTCTAGTGCACTCTCCACCATCTTGGATCTAAAGTTAGAAAAGGTGTGCTAGTAAAGGCACTTTGTTAAGACACTTATAGAGCAACCAAGTTGACATTCTAACAATTTGGAGGATATTTATCACTTTTCTTCTCCTTTTCCTACCTCTATTAACTCTAGCTTACATGTTATATCCTTAAAAATCCTAATTTCCAGAATTAACAGAAATGACTCCCATGAAAATTGAGGATGGACTTGAAGTTCTAGGTATGTTTACGTGGTTCACAGTCCTTGGAGAATGGTAATTGTTACATCTAAGGAATACTTTCACTGTGTAGATCCGCCCGAAGGAGTTAGTTCCTGTCGTATCAACCATGGATCTTGACCCCAATGGTGTTGAGTAAATTGGAATCATGACCTCTCAATAGTAGATGTGTTTTACTAACCGAGACTCTACCAACTGATCTAACCCATGGGACTAATGGTGGTTTGATTTTGGTTTTTCCTTGTGGTGTGCATGAATGGTGCGATAAAATGAGATCATAAAATCATAACCAACCATTGAATGAGGGTTAACCAAAGTCAAGGCCCTTTCCTGCATTTTGTTTAATATATTGAACATTCAGCTGAATATCTAGTTTTGGAATGATATTTAGTAACTCAGGTAACTGGAAAAATAGTGTAGAGCAAAGATTGAAGGCAAAAAAAATACATACCTCAAACATTTTGATGCATGTTTGATTTCCCCTTAGCTGAAAGTGCTTCTACATTTACACACGCATGGGTTGACAATGGCAGGACTTCCCGCAAATGCCAACTATGAAAAATTAGCTTGTCGGTGCGATGATTCCATATCAAATACACAGATCGATATGTATTATTATTTATTTCCAAAAACAACCACCCTGAATTCTTTCTCCCTGTGATTCCTCGCCTTTGCCCTCTTCTTCCCAATCCACCCACCCACAAAAATAGAAAATATCTTATTTTTTCATCTATCATCACAATTCAAACCTACACCCTCTTATGACTTCTACCTTGAGTTCTTCCTCCCTGTGATTCCTCATATTTTTCTATTCTTGCCAATCCACCCACACTATCTTACGACTTTTTCATTTCTTTTTCATTCATTAATGGCATATCTGTTAATTTCAAACATAAACTTTATCATGGACCACCCTCCTCTTTCTCACTTTGGAACAAGACTCTCTTTTCACAAGTTTTGCAAATGGAGTGGTCGGAATTTGAAATGTGAGCCACCATTAAATGGTCTTTTGTTTTCTAGTTATGATATTCTGGATAATGGGTGAGGCAGGTTTTCATCTTTTAATTAAAAAAAACATTATTTAAATATAAAATGGAAATTTTGTCTCCCTAATAATAAATTTATTTTGGGATATTAAAAATGGGAAAATGTTATTCTTCTAACTCGTATTCAATTCTTGCTTACAATATATTTTTTATTCATGAATTTACTATTGATTACATTTCTCTATGAATCAACTCTTGATTGAGGTTGGCAAGGTATCAATGATATCATTCCCAGTTTTGGATTGGAGGGTGATACAAAATGTTACATGTAAATATTGAAGATTGATAACGAAGGGTGATATAAATAGTTACATGATTGATAATGAAAATGATGACAAGAACACATCTCCTTATCAACTCAATGGCATCTACCTCAAACACTCGTCGGGTTCCACCCATAGATTGCACAAGGCCTTTGGATTGCAAAGCAAAACAAGGAAGTCAATGATTTCAAGGGAGAAGTATAGAAACAACACCTCTAAATATCATATATTCTTGTTAGGTGTTTTCTATAACCAAGCTCAAAGGATTTCTCTCATGTTTTATGTGCTTTTCCCAATAAGTCAACCCCGTATACCTACTTCAAAGGCACATTATCCTACATAACTTAACAACCTTCCAATGATGGCAATAGGAATATGTATTCTGATGATGTCAGTCTCCATGTTTTTTTTGTGTATCGTATTGAGGCTGATAGACATGTGTCTTATGTTTATGGAAACTTGCATGTGCATTGCGTTGATGGTATTGACCTTATGTCTTTTATTGATATTTCATTGAGTTATATGTTTACAGTGGTGAGCTCTTCGTATGGGCTTGGATCTTTTTCTCATTGTGGCTCCTAGTGGCTTTACGTTCATTGAAATGTATCCTATTGTACACAATTAAAATGACTAACATAAATCATTGATTCATATTATTGTAGTACTTGTTAGGTGGTCATTTTTCTGCTCCTAGACTAAATTAGTCATTCACGTTAGTCATTTTGAGTTTTATTACTTATTAGGTAGTCATATATTTTATCTTCATATTAAACTAGTCATTTTTAGTTGGGTCACTTAATATTGCTCATTTTTGGTAGCATTTCACTTGGAAAGGTTGTGACAACTAACTTGTTTAGTCACCTAGTCACCAATTTCTTATTTTCTACTAGTGTTTGTTGCATGCATTCTTCTAGTGGTCCCTGAGTTTGAAAGATGTTCCCAAATTTGTTCTTATTGTAGATTTTGATACAAATTTTGAGGTATTTGAGTTTTTACTAATTGAAATTCATGTGAAAGATTCTATTTAAGGGAGCTCCTATCCACCATGTTTTGGAATTCTCCAAAAAACATGATTCTTAGATCCAAAAGCATTGAAAATGAAAGGTCAAATCATAGGCCTAGTTTTGATGTCAATACTTAGAAGGATGGTCTATTAATCATAACCTCTATAAGGAAGGATGGAGGATTATAAAAGGAGATCCTTTTCTATGATACTTTTATAAATAACGAAGCAATCTAGTCTAGAGGAAACATGGTGCTTTCCTTTACATCGATTGTTCTAGGTGAAAGTTCCATTGATAGTAACTAGATCCACTAGTTTAAGGATATGGTTGGACTATTTGAAGAAACCAACCTCCTGATCGAGCCTTTGAATACCTCCCATTTTTACAGAGATAAATGTTATCATATTAAATTTTACCACAATAATATGAAGGTTACCTTTCATAATCCATCATGGTCACTTTAGAGCACAAATAAAGTCAAATATTTCACCCACAATATGTGGTCCATAGAAATTGGATATATATCCCTCTTGATTTGAGCCTAAAATTATGAGTTTGGAGATTAAAACTAAATTATTTTCCCAAAAATCCATGATAAAAACCTCTTTAGGATGCCAACTTATAGCTATACCTCCTCCTTGACCTTTTGCATCAATGATGAAGCTTTAGGCTCCTTTCCAACAATTGGAGATAATAGAGAAGAATCATTCTCGGGACCATTTTATTTCTTGAATCGTCATTATATCAGGTTTATCGTGGTGAATATATGTCTTAAGAATCCTTTTCTTACCTAAGAAATTTAGGCCTCTTAGGTTCCATGACAAGATATTAATTGAGTAGAAGGGGAAGTTGAGACAAAGGCCTTAGTCATCTAAGTAATTCTCCCTAAATTGACTAAGAATCCATTAAATGCTTACAAGCGCTACTTGTTGCTATAGCTAACTCTCCACCTATATTATTTTAATGGTTTATGCTAGTCTTTTGGGTTCTAAAGATTTACCCCATGATTTTTAAGGGAATGGTTGGAGTGTGCTTGTTCTGAGTGTAATTTGTTCTTAGATTTAAGGAGCATTCTATGTAATATATGGACCTAAAGTTCAGTAATGGCCTTAGGATCATTTTTCTTTTAGTTAGCTTCCGTTGCTTGCAAATTTAAATAATCAAGTTCCATATCCTCGCCTCTATCTGGAATGTCTTGAGAGAGCCACTCTATCATTGAGATCTCAGGGTTGGTAGGTGGCACTGATTTGTGGAGACTAGAACGGATCAAGGAACTTGTAGGATCTATTAAGTCCTCTTGGTGTGATATAATATTTTTTATGGAAATATCTCGTTGAGAAGTCACTTATGGCACCAGTATGCATCAAAGGATGTGCTAGTGAAGGCTTGGAAGCATTTATTGGTTTACACTCCTCGATCAGTTCACTAGTAGTTGAATTCTTTGTATGATTGCAATTGGGATTGACTTGAGTGATTATTTCTTGAAGCATGGGTGGGTCCTTATGTTGTTTTGTTTTTGTGATATAAACAGGGCATTATTTAAAGATATGGCTATATTCATGGAAATGACAATAGGGGAATGTTATTTGTTCATAGTCCAATGGTTGTTTCTAGAGCTTGTCCTTGAAATAGAGATAAATGGAGGATGAGAGAGGCTAAAAGATATCCATGTAAGCACAAATATATTCATAATATTTATATCTTCCCCATTTAATGACTTCTTAAAAATTGACATAGTGACCATGGGTGTTGTCTATACCCTCTATGGATTCTTCCTCTTAGAATTCCATTAGTAGGGAGTATACTATAATCCAAATTAGGGTTGACATAAATATTTCTTCATCTTGGAAAGGAAATTAGTCCATAAATGGAGGTAAACCATGGAGAAATGAGGAAATATGGACTAGCTTAAAAAACACATGCTTGTTCCTCTAGATTATCAAAAATCACAATGAAGTAGTATTTGTCCCCTAATTTTAGATCTATTGGCCCTTTACACTTCCACTTGTTTTGAATCCAATTGATGAGAACACATTCCAAGGGGCAAAAGCCCAAAAATTTCACAATGAGGGCATGGTATTGTACGAATTTGATGTAGTAGTCTATTCGAGAAGATTTTTTTCTCAAATTAAGGGTCTTTGGATTATTTTGACAAACACTGACCTAATATACTTGCTTTCCATGCTACACCTAACTGCGAATCTATGTAATTCGAAGGAGGGGCGTTGATGTTTGTATAGTGATTTTTCAAAGATTATTTTCCCTCATATTCATTTGTGATGGCTCTTGGATTTGCATGACCAAAGACTACATTGAGTAATTAGAATGGGAGGGAGGTTCCTCAAACCTAATAAATGAAAGAAGCCAAGACTAAAGATAGCTTGAAGGGAACCCTAACTACAAAATTTCCAAACCCTAAACCATCCAAAGAGAAAAAATGTTGTGATGTTTCGTGGAGAGCTTTCAACTTATAACATAATAAGTTTCTTCCACAACTTATAACATAATAAGTTATATATGATTTATATTTATATAATTAATTTCTCATAATTTTTAAATTATATTATTATATTTTATTAATAAATATTAAATTTTTATATATTACTTTAAACCATAATTTAATATAATTTAGCACATTCAACAATATGTTATTATTTAGAAATATATATATTTCAGATTAATTTATAACGTATTATAATTTAATATATTCTATAATATTTTATTATTTTGAAATATATATTTTATATTAATTCCACTGAGAGGATCTCTTTGGCGGAGTATGGTAAAAATATTGTAATGTAATGTTTAATATTTGACTAAATCAAATTACATCAAAATAAATAAATAAAGAAATAATAAATTAAAAAAAAAATATTCATGTGTTGTTAAAAAATTAATACGGAAAACTAAAAAAAATAATAAAAAAATAACCCCATAAACATTAAATAGCAATAAAAATAAAAATGACTCATGAGATAGAAAATTTTTGTTATTGACCCATGGTATTCATCTAGAGTATAACATATGTAAAGGAGCGAATTAAACCAACCTATATCCATCTTATCTTTGGATCTACCAAGCCTCAAAGTGATTAAATCTTTTGAGATACAAACCTTTTTTAAAGTGAAAAGAGATATGATCCCTTTAGGCGCTTGGTAGAGCCAAAGTTAGATAAATCTAAATTGATTTATAGTTAATATGTAAATATATTATTTATAAACATTCCTATGTATAAATTAATTATTAATTATAATTATATTAACAATATATATTTAACATTCTAGTAATAATTTTATTGCTAAAACAAGTTAAGAATCTAATATATAACATAAAATATATAATGAATATATATTTAGTATATTATCCATATTTTATTTCCAAAACATATTAATAATGTAACTTTCGTTAGTCATAAACCTTTACAAATATAAGTTATAAAAATGTATGATAATTGTATAAACGAAAATAAACATAAAAAGATTGAAAAATATTGGTAATAATTGATATTGAAAAAATGTTGGACCTTGAAAGTGGAAATGGAACATACATCCCTATAGTATACGGTACAATTTTTCTTCAACAGTAAGACAGTTATGTGACTAAGGTCATTAGTGTGAAAACCATTACATACTTAAACCAACATGAACATGAATTGGTCCTAGATTATTCAATCTTCCTCTTGCTCGAACCTTAGTGTAATGTAATCATTAATGTATCCTTGTTAAGTTGCTACATGATAGAGCATCATTTTTCATCCTTTTGGGGCTATAATGAAATACAATAGTGATTGTGCTCGAACTTTAATGTCGCTGGTTAAACCTACATGATAGAGCATTATTTTTCATCCTTGTGAGGCTATAATGAAATACAATAGTGATTGCTCTAGGTCTTTAATGTCACTAGTTAAATTCTGATTGGGTATTGCAATGCTACCTTTGTTTCGTTCCTTTTCGCATAAATAGTAAAATGAATGATTTAGAAGCGACCCAATATGGAAAATATAATTTCCTCTCATTCACCCTTTGATTATATTTGATGTATTGTATATACGTTTTTCAAGACTTCCAAGTTGTCTCAATATTGGTATGATTTCCAATTACCACCATACACTCATGATTTCATTCACATATACTCAGACCTATGCCTTTAAATCCATGGCTGGCATAACCTAAACTATCTGGAAGGTTCTTGATAGTCCACTTGTTGAAGAATAGTATAGACTGATGGAGGGAGTAGATGGAACAGGTTTTCGAAGGTTATCCGTTAATCTTAGGGTTTTGAGATCAGATGGCTGGAATGAAACTTGGATAGTTAAGGGGGTAACCCACCCTATCCACCGCATTCGATCCATTCGGAACCCATCACTCCAGCGGATGAGCTTGGCATTTTTCAACCATGTCCTAATGGGTCTTCCAACATAGCATAGGTCGAGAACTACTAGCTTCTTCAATATAAGTTTATAAACCAGACCCTGGTATTTTAAGTGTATTGCTCGATCCATTGATCCATTCGACTTTATTTTTATTTCGGTGGCTCTGACACCACTATTATAATTATCTCGCCATTCTGAACAAAATTTCACTCATATGTGAAGACTTGGAGTGGAGAAAGATATATTTCCACCCAACGTTGAGGTACCTCTTCCTTTCGTTGATTGTTTTGCATCTTTTTCTAATGGACTTCATAAATTGATTGACTATTGACTGCAGTGCGAAATAAATTGCTTTTGTTCCATAGGATGACTCCTAGAGGTGTCGAGTCCTTTGGGTATGGAAATTTAAAAGTCTCTCTACTATTTATTTTATTCGACCCTCATTTGTTGTCGATACTTACGAAGGAATTTTATTTTTGGATTAAGCAGCTACATGTCAGATTCATTCCCATGTTAAGTTTTCAAGAGGCTGGACAACTTCATTTTCTCCTCTGATGTCTTCTCATATAACCAGGTTTTTATTTTTATTTTTTATTTACACCCTTATTCCCTATAGCTTTCAGCCTCTGGTTGTGGCTTATTACCAGATAATTACACTACCAAAATGTCGCACCATAATCATCTACGATTGTTAGGTAGGAGGTTGTTTCACTATGGAACTCATATAGCAGATTTTCTAAGATTGAACATAATTTTAGTTATTGGTGTTGGAAAGGTAGAGGATCCAAAACATAAATTGCACACACAAAACATATGAGTTTCCTCTTTTCTATTGATCACACACAAACTTGATTATTACAATGAACCTGATGAAGGGTATTTAAACGTCTTCAACTAGCGACTCGCCTAAAATAACTTCATATGCATACACACTCTTGTTGGAAACCAGAGGCACAACAAACAAAATAAAAACATAGCAGAATAAATCAAGCACATAAACACAGTTTTTAACGTGGTTCACCCAACCAATCTGAGCTACGTCCACCAAACATAGGCATCAGGAATTTATTAATCAAATTGGAGATTACATAATGAAAAACTTCATAAAACTCTCACCCTCTCAGCAAACCATCCGAATGGTTGCCTGTTATATAGCATAGAGAATCTAACAGCCTCATTAACTCCCTCACATCAAATATAGGAGGCATTAACTCCCTCCCAACAAACTGGAGTTAATCTAGGACCTGAATTCTATTGTTGTCATCAGCTGAGATTTTTCCTATTTTGCTCCAAACAGAAAATCTCAACAATCTCCACCTTGAAAACAATTCGCCTGATGCCCTGTTATTATTATTTTATCTTTTCTGCAAGCCAAGAGAAGCCAAACACCAGCGTAGCTTCTCCAACAAAACTCATTTCGTGAACATGTCTGCACAGTTCTCCTTTGTATGCACCTTTTCAAGAGAGACTCCTCTTTCAGTGATAACCTGTCTTACAAAATGGTACTTAATTGGAATATGCTTTGATTTACTATGATATTCCAGATTCTTAGCCAAATGTATTGCACTTTGACTATCACAAAGTAACCTGATGTTGTCCTGTAACCTACCAAACTCACCAAGCAAACCTTTCAACGAAAACCGCCTCTTTGCAAGCATGCGAAGCAGCAATGTATTCTGCTTCAGTAGTGGATAAAGCAACAACGTTCTGTAGCTTTGACATCCAGCTTATAGCTCCACCTGCAAGAGTAAAGACGTACCCTAAAGTTCATCTTCTCTTATCCAAATCACCTGCAAAATCAGAATCAACATATCCGCAAACAAATTCACTACTCTTATTGTAAGAAATACAATAACTACTTGTGCCTCTCAAGTACCGAAGCACCCATTTCACTGCTGACCAGTGTTCTTTACCCGGATTTGCCATGTACCTGCTGACAACCCCAACTGCATGTGAAATATCTGGTCGAGTACAAATCATCGCATACATTAAACACCCTACCACATTGGCATATGGAATTCGAGACATATAATCCTTTTCTTCATCTGTATTAGGACATAAACTCGAAGAAAGCTTAAAATGGGAAGCTAAAGGGATCGACACAGGCTTCACATTGTTCATACCAAACCTCAAAAGTATTTTCTCAACATACTTCTGTTGTGATAGCCACAGCTTACCATTGCCCCTGTCTCCGAAAATCTCCATGCCCAAAATCTGTCTTGCCGCTCCTAGATCTTTCATATCAAACGTCCTTGCCATCTGAGTCTTCAACCTGTTGATTTCTTCAATGCTTTTGCTTGCTAAAAGCATATCATCAACATATAACACTAAGATAATGAACATGTCATTATTTAACTGCTTAAAATAAACACAATGATCATATTCACTTCTTACATATTTCTGACTCAACATGAAAGAATCAAACTTCTTATACCACTACCGAGGCGACTGCTTCAGGCCATATAATGACTTCTTGAGCCTGCAGACAAATTTCTCATTGCGATGCTGAACAAACCCTTCAGGTTGTTCCATATATATTTCATCATCTAAGTCTCCATGTAGAAATGCAGTCTTAACATCTAATTGCTGCAACTCTAAATAAAACAAAGCCACTAATGCTAACACAATTCTAATTGAAACAATTTTAACCACTGGTGAAAATATCTCATGAAAGTCTATGCCAGCTTTCTGAGAAAACCCTTTTGCAACCAGTCTCGCTTTGTACCTGTCTTCCATATCATTCACACCCCGTTTCAGCTTGTACACCCACTTGCATCCCACAGTTTTCCTGCCTTTGGGAAGTTCAACCAGATCCCACGTGCCATTCTTACTTAAGGCCATCATTTCTTCCTTCGTGGCTGCTTTCCATTTGTCACTATTTGAACCTTCTACAGCTTCCTGATAACACAAAGGTTCATCATCATTAGCGATCAAAGCAACTGAAGTAACATGATCATCATACCTTCTCGGAGGGCGTTTGATCCTTGTAGACCTCCTTAAGAAAGTTTCTGGTGCTTCCACAATTGGCTGTCTATCAACTGTAGGAATTTCTTCATGATCGCCATCTGAGACCTGTTCATGTCCTCCATCTGAACCCTCTTCATAATATGATTCTGAAACCTGTTCATGACTAGAATCTGAACTATGGTCGTTATGACTATCATTAGAAATGCTGTCAAACTGAATATGCTGGAAATCAGATACATCATCCTGTTTCAATCTTCTATCTACATCTAACTGTACAAGAGAGGATTCATTAAACTTTACATCTCTGTTGATGATGATTTTGCGGGTAGTAGCATCCCACAATCTATATCCCTTTGTTCCATCACCATACCCAACAAAGACATACCTTTTTGATTTCGGATCTAATTTAGTTCGTTGATGTTTAGGCACTAGAGCATATGCATCACAACCAAACACTCTGAGTTTATAATAGTCACAAGGGTGTCCTTTCCATACCTCTTGCGGAACCTTGCAGCCTATCGCTGTTGATGGAGATCGGTTTATCACATAACAAGTTGTTGCCACCGCTTCCATCCACAACTCCTTCGGCAACCCGGCGTTACTCAGCATACACCTTGCTCTCTCTAGAAGAGTCTTGTTCATGTGTTCAGCAACTCCATTCTGCTGAGGAGTATAAACCGTGGTCTTATGTCTCTCGATCCCTGCATCCTTGCAATAGCTGTCAAACTCCTTGGAGGAAAATTCACCACCATTGTCAGTTCTTAAACATTTTATAGTTCTACCAGTGCTGTTTTCTACCAATGCTCTAAACTGCTTGAAAACTCTAAAAACATCAGACTTCTTTTTCAACATGTAGACCCATACCTTCCTAGAAATGTCATCAATGAATGATACAAAATATGACGAGCCACCATATGAGGTTGTAGGGGCTGGACCCCAAACATCTGAATGAATATAATCAAGTATCCCTTTACTAATATGTTTTCTTGTTTTAAACTTTTGTTTACTTTGTTTACCAAACAGACAATGTTTACAGAAATCCAATTTTCCGGATCTTAGATTAGGAAGTAACTTTCGGTCAGCCAAAATTTTCAACCCTCTTTCACTCATATGCCCCAATCTTTGATGCCATAAGTGAATGGAACTACTGTCATGTTCAGACACAGACACATGATCTGACCCAGTTCTACCTTCTAACTGAAATAGATTTCCTACTTTCTTAGCTTTCATAACTAGTAAGATGCCTTTGTAAATTTTCATTACTCCACCTTGAATTACAGTTTTATATCCATTTGAATCAAGTGCTCCTAATGAAATCAAATTTTTCCTTAAATCTGGTACATGCCTCACATCAGTTAATATTTTTGTTGTCCCATCAAACATTTGCAGTTGTATGCTCCCAATTCCCACAATATTACATGTTACATCATTACCCATGTACACAACACCATCATCAATTGATTTATATGTCTTAAACCAATCTCTATGTATACACATGTGGTTAGATGCCCCGGAATCTAACAACCAATGTTGATCATGTTTTGAAACATTAACAGACAATACCTCATCACTCATACCTGAACCTGATACTGAACATGTATCTGTGGTGTTGGCTTCCTTCTTTTCTGTCGAAGAGCCTTCTTTAGCAGCCTGCTTTCGCTTCCAGCAATCCTTTTTTAGATGTCCAACCTTGCCACAATGCCAGCACTTCACCTTGGGCTTCTTTCCTTTGGACTTCGAACGAGAGTCGCTATGCTTTCCCCCGGAGTGCCTCTCTCGTGAGCGACCTCTGGCCATCATTACCTCTGATGTAGAGGTGTCTGCATTCGACCTATTCCTCGTCTCCTCAGCCAACAAGGCTCCAACAACATCCTCAAACTCAAGGATGTCTGATGTACTAAAGCTTATGGAAGTAACAAAGTGATCCCAGGATTCAGGCAATGAACACAATAGAGTTATTGCCTTATCCTCTGAATCAAATTTCACATCTAGACTGTCTAATTGCACCAGTAAGGTATTAAAAACATTCAGGTGATCAGCAATTGAGGTACCTTCTTTCATCCGCAAACCGTAAAGCTGCCGTTTCAGGAGAATCCGATTTGTCAAAGATTTCGTCATATAGAGCTTCTCAAGCTTTGACCACAAGCCTGCGGCGGATTTCTCTGACACAATGTTGAACAGAACATCATCCGCCAGACATAACCGAATTGCGCTCAGAGCTCTATCGTCCATCTCATCCCATTCATCCTCTGTCATGGAAGGAGGCCTTTTATTTTTCCCCAACAGTGCTTTCGCCACACCTTGTTGAACCAGCAGATCGTGCATCTTCACCTTCCAGATCTCAAAATTATTCTTGCCATTAAATTTCTCAATTTCAAACCGGGCACTTTGAGTTTTCGCCATTTGTATCAAAAAACACAATAATCTCCAATACCAATGTTTAAATACCAGCAATTTAAAAAACAAATTGCCTATGCCTTTGTTTGTACACAACAAAAAAAAAAAATTGACTTATTGCTGTGCAAAATTACAGTCAAAATACCTCCGTGCCGGCATTAAAAAAAAATAATACCAAACCCGATTAATAACAGAAGCGCTTTCAGTACTGAGCATCCAGCAATGAATTACTCTCTCAAATGTTTCGGGCAATTAGTTTCGCAGAAAATCTCAACACCAAATGCATTCCTTACTTGCAACGATGCCCCAAACTGAAGAAAAAACCAGTTCTTTGACACGAATCAAAAAAATTCATGCCAGAAAATCTCAACACCATCGAACGAGAAAGTTTTTATTTTCGCATTCAGCGATGCTAGTGATTCAAGTATTTACGTATTTACAGCTAACAATCCTTGTAGCAAATACGATTTTGGCTACCTCAAAAAAGGATAGCCTAAAATACGAATTTTCTGTCTGATACAACGCTTGCTTTTATTTAGAAATATATTCAAGACCACTGCTTATAAAAAAGACTATATAACCCTCCCATCAAGCTGGATACTGTTGGACAATATGAAGTGCACTGCAATTTTATAATCTATCAAGGCAGACATTAGGCTACACTATTCGCATTTTCATCTTTATGCATTCTTTAATCCTGAAAAGCCTCGTGGATAGGGATAGCAGCAAGGTTTCTAAATATAAATTCCGTCCTTTCAGTTTTAAGTACTCAATACAGTAGTTCAGAACCCCGATAGCGTTTGAAACAGAAAAACGTAAAAGCCAGTCCGCACACTTTCCCACCAAATATTTGTTGTAACAGAATAAAAAATAGACGATGCCAAGACTGAAGCATTAAACGAGGTCATAAGATTTTTCTAAATTGCATTCAAAACAATTAATATCACCACCGCAGGAGAATGTAATCACCACATACAGCATTCTGTACGCAAACCCAACAGAGCGCCAGACATTACCTCAGTTAATGAAGAGAAGCTTATTACGAACTGGCGCATCACCTCCAGGCAGCAATCGACCTGCTCACCAGCATCCAAACTCTGCGCTCCACCTCCAGCAGTCCGCTCCTCCAACGTGCTCTGATACCACTTGTTGGAAACCAGAGGCACAACAAACAAAATAAACACACAACAGAATAAATCAAGCACATAAACACAGTTTTTAACGTGGTTCACCCAACCAATCTAGGCTACGTCCACCAAACATAGGCATCAGGAATTTATTAATCAAATTGGAGATTACATAATGAAAAACTTCATAAAACTCTCACCCTCTCAGCAAACCATACGAATGGTTGCCTGTTATATAGCATAGAGAATCTAACAGCCTCATTAACTCCCTCACATCAAATATAGGAGGCATTAACTCCCTCCCAACAAACTGGTGTTAATCTAGGACCTAAATTCTATTGTTGTCATTAGCTGAGATTTTTCCTATTTTGCTCCAAACAGAAAATCTCAACAACTCTAAATTCGAATTTTCCGAAAATATTACTTAACTCGAACTCACTGAACTTGACTTAGTTAATTTACTCTCCTAAATTTAACCAACTCTGGCATGCCGGAGTATTTTTATTTTTTCTAACACTCCCTCTTAATTACGACCGTATGACTCAACATAGCTCAACTATGAATTAACTATCCGTGTTAAGCTTCCAATATAAATTGACTTAATTATCACTCAAACATGATTGTTGGTCTATGTCTCAGCTAGTCTTATAATGACAGAAAGCTTTTACAATTTTTATTTTTATTTTTCTTCTCTTCCAACTTCTATATCCTTGAAATTGTTTCATTCTCTGTTGTGTGTTCTTGTTGTAAACTCCATATTTTTTTACTTGTTTATGTTGCAATGTTTCTTTGACTTGTCTTGAATTTGTGATGAAAAACAATAAAATATTGTCTTCTACAAATTCCTATTCAAAGACTCGTTCAACTATGGACTCTTGCCATAACTCTTCATCTTTAAATTGTCTTCTTTTCTCTACTTCTTGTGCTTCATATGCCTGACTTTCTTTCTACCATATTTCTTGATAGAAGAATATTATCTCTTCTTGACTCCATCACTAAAAAAATTGCTTCAATGCTTTCATCTTTGTCTTCAGAAATGCCTATCTCTTTCTCTTCACTTTCATCATCACGTACTGTTTCTTTTTTCTTGTAATCTGCACACTCAAGATCATTATTCACCATTTCATTCAATTCTTCTATTCTAGTTGTTTCTTTAAGACTCTCATCAATTTGTTTAATTGACTTCTGAATCCATTCTTCAATGAGCTTCAAATCTGCATCAAACTTATTAGCAACTTTTTTTCCAACTTCTGCTCCCAATCTATTTTAGACACCTTCATATTCAAGAACAATGTTAAAAACATTTTTATTATTCTCTTCACCAAGAGATTCTTACTCTACATCTTCCTTCTCTTCCTTCTTTTGTTTTGTCATTGCATCATAATTTTCATTTTCTTCTGTTTTACCAACCTATGTCACTGCAAACTTGTTATCATCCATTTTTCTTCTCGAAACAAGTGGGCTTCTCTCACCACATAACAACATATGAATGAGGGATGTATGTTTCATCATGTGCAACCACTCATCACCAGTTAGTGGTTCTTCATCAAATTTAACATCAACATAATTTTGATCCACCATATGGTGGGGTATTTGAGTATGCATGTGCTCATTGTCAATTACATTGATAATTTTAGTCAAATTCGTCAGTTGTGACTGGATTCACTAATGCACATCTCACTTTGTAGTGATCATCCACATGTGTTTTTCAACAGTGGGATTCGCCATCATCTGAACCATCCACACTACAGTGGATTCCTAAAAAATTTATATGCTCTTGCTCTATTTCACACAGAGAGGCTTCAACTTCTCTCTTTGTAATCTTCGTTGCATCTTTCTCGTCCATATGCATGCCTACACAGTTGGTTTCAATTTTATGGTGTTGACAACCATCATCCACTTTTGGGTGGGATTCTCCAAGCTCTGTTGTCCTCTCAGAGTCTTTCTCATTTACTCTCAACTCAACAAATTGTGACACATCTTGCTACTGCATGTCACTCCCCCTTGCAGCAAATTCTTCTTCCAAGATTTTCCATGCTTCCTTGGAAGTTTTAGATTTTTCTTCCTTGCACCTAATTGTTTCATCCATTGCTTGTTGAATGAAACTTAAAGCTAGGGCACCATTAGACATAGGAGATGGTAGCAGATCAAAGCTACACTAATCACCCTTGATTTCTCCTTTATCTTCTGTTAGACTTCTCAATTTCTCGATTGCGGCCTAAACCTCTCTAAACATGACAACTATCTCTACCTCTTCTTAATCATTTTCAGTCGCATTTTGCAATAAAAAACTTTTGTCTTTCCTATGTCATATAGTTGTTTTCCTGATTGCATGAGGCTATTTTCCATATTATCCTCGCAAAAAAAAATATGATTTTCAATATACACCCCATAAAGCACAATCTTCACTCAAAACACTGCCATGCTTGACAAAACAAAAATAAATTATAAAGTATCAAACTTTACAAAACCCTAAACTCTTTCCAATAAAACTCTTTGCTTTTTCTTTTATTAAAAAAATTTGAAAAAAAAAAAAACTCCTTATCTTGAGACACCCTCTTTATAAACCTTCATATTCTTTTCAAAGTCCTTTTATTTTCAAAAATCTTTTAATAAATCCCTTTAATTTCTCTCATACCATAATAAAAATTCTCACATATTAATAAAGAACTCCACCCAAGAAAAAAAAAAGTGACTTTAAAGTCTCAATGAATAAATCTATTGAGCTTTCAATCTTTGATCAAAAACACCTTATGGACTTTACGTTGAATCTTCGCGTCTTTCTTGTGGTTGACGATGATGTCTTTTCCAATCGACTAGATCCTTGACAATGGACTTATTATTCACTTATGACCCACACGGTGTGGTTCTGCTGCAGATTTTGAGTGCTTTGAATTTTATAGCTTTGATATTAATTTGTAGGAATGGCAAAGGATTTTACATAAATTTCACATGATGGGTATTTAAATTTTTTCAATTAGCTACTCATCTAAAATAACTTTATGCACACGGAATCTAAATTCGAATTTTCTCAAAATATTAGCTAACTAAAACTCACTCTACTTGACTTAGTTAACTCACTCTCCTAAAATCTAACCAACACTAAAATAAGACAATAATTACAGCTTCTAACAATTGGTTAGTCATACTCTATGTAAGGAGATCAGGATTTGATTGTTAGCTTGCACTGATTAAGCCGATATGCATTTCTTTTGAATCAGTTCACTTGACTGGATTGGATGGTTAGCCTCCTCCAAAAGCACTGATTAGGCCGATATGCGTTTCTTTTGAAACAGTTCACTTGACCATTTCGTCTACCCTTCTTCTCTGAGTAACAACTGTGGCACGACCACCCTGTCGTAAAATGGAAGCCATGCGATGAGAACGAGCGGAGAGAACACTGAGAACAATCAGAGTTTTTTGAGACCCTTGGAGTCAATTATTCAGTCCATGCTTAAGGCTTGCAGGGCAGAGGACTATGTTGTGCGTTTGTGATTTGATTTGATTGGCAACTCCAATATGAAAATATTGGGAGTGTTATGAGGATGGATTTCATCCCCTCAATCTTGTCAACAGAGGAGTTGCCAATCGGCCAGGAGCCGTCCGGTAGGGTGTGGTCAGGGGTCATTATGGCAGCTTTGTTCAAAATTCAAAAACCTGGTGGTTACAACAATTTTAAAAAATTAGGGCTCCTGGCCTTCAAATGACAGTGAACCCTCAAACCATATATATCATAAATTAAACAGTATATAAACAAATGCGATGATTTTAGAAAAATATTTCAAACGATGAAATTAATGGCAGAATCGTAAGATTGAAAACCAGAAGGGAATCTCACTGTGAGAATTGAATGCATTGCTTTTTTTGAGGTGAGGTGACACATATTTAAAGTGTGCATTTTAATGGCAGAGTTTAAGACTGAAAACCAGAATGGAATCTGATTGTGAGAATGGAATCCATTCTTTTTTGAGGTGAGTGACACATATTTAAAGTGTTTATATATGTTAACATAAATAATATTAGTTAATCATATTTTTCAATTTTTTGGTGATAACATTCAAATGTTCAATTTTTTTTTTTATTTTTTTATTTTTTTAATTTAATTAAGTTATATTCAAGCTAAGTGATAGGTATTAACTATTATGTAGCCTTTGTTATTTTTAATGTTTTTTATAATTCATGTCGTGTACTCTAATATTTTTTTTTTTATAATGCAATTTTTTGTTTTTTAATTTTTTCATTTTAATGTGTTTTTTTTTACATTCTCAAATATTTTCTTTAATTTGTTTTTAATTTTTTCCTTTTATTCATTTTTTTAAGTTGTGCTTAACTATATATATATATATATATATATATATGGGGTAAAAATGGTGATTTTTATGATTTTGTTTACACCATTTATGATTTAATAGACCATAGTAAAAAAATGTTAAATTTAATCCATCATTGTAAAATGGGTCAAGTTGTCTTAGGGGGATTTCAAATAAAGTATAATTTTAATTAAAATATTAAATTGCTTTTGGTAGAATTGATTTAGGGAGTAAATTTTAAGATTTTTGGTAGTCATAATATTTAGTTTTTAATGCTATAGTTGAAAAATGTTGGGATTTTAACCCTGGGAATGTTGTATCACCACTTTTGCATTTTGGTGTGCTTTTCATGTCTTTTATAGTCATGATATTTGACTTTTATTCCGATGGTTTCAAATTGTTGGAATTTTAACTCAAAATGAAAAAGGGATGATGCTGCATTACAATTTTTGTATTTCATGATATTTTTTTCATGCTTTTAACCCAAAATACAAAATTTTAAGACTAGAGTTTTAGTTAAAATGGTAACTTTGTTAAGAAAGGGTGTTGTATATATAAGAAAAACTAAATAAATGATAACATGATTAAAGTTAAATTTGTGACAAAGTTCTTTGAAAAGGGGGAATATATAACACTATATCTTATTAAATAAGTAGTGATAACAATAAGAGAGAAGTAAATAAAAATAATATCACCACTTTTATGATTTAAATTTTTTCAATCACTTTTGTAATGGTAAGTGTTGTGAACTAACATTCAAAATTTATATTACATTATTTTTTTAATCAGATAAACCGCTTTTGATTGAAGAGAGTGTGAAACACTATACAATAGGAGGTTTACTCCTAGAAAATGCTTGTCTATGACAGTGCAAGTGAATGGTATATACATTGTAGTCATTGAGGAGTTACACATGGTTTCATTCACAAAGATCTAAATTAACATCAACGACCACTAGTCACAACTGTATATATTTTGTAGTCATTGAAGGCTTCATCCATAAAGATTTAATAAACATCAAGCACCACTAATCACAACTGCTCTATGTTACCATAGAACCTATGGTGTTGCATTAACATGACACACACATCAGAGATATATGGCAATACGATTTAACATGGGTGACCACTTGGGGCAAGAAATCCAACTTTACGTTAAACCACAACCCAACCCAATAGTTAGATTCATAGTTAATACTATATGATATAGTGCTTTATTACATTAGCTAAATAAGTAATGATTAGGTATTATTGTTTTACACTACTAGCTTGGGTACACTACAAGGATGGCCTTGATATCTGAGTATCATCAATATCAAGATGAAACTACAAATGAAGAGGGAGAGAGATATTTTGCTGACAAGGAGAAAGGGATTCATAGATGTAGTTTAGTGTTCTTTCTGTATCACACCATGGGTAGTGCAACAACAAACTGTTGTAGTTGTTGTATTTTTTTTTCCATGCTTTGTTTTTCTTGTATAAATGGGCAACTCATAGAACAATATAATAGATTTTAGGAAAAATTCTCTAATTTTTTAATCTGATGATACATATTTTACTCTTAATGTTGTTATTCATTATATTTTATTATTTACCTCTTGCGTTATTGACATTGACCTTATTTTACAAGAAAGTGAATATATATTGATTTTTATGACTTTATTTCACAACAAGATGACCTTATATTGATTTTTATGGGTTTCATATAATTGTCGAGAGTGGAAAGCCATAACAGAATATATTATTCAAAAGTTAAATTGAATCCAAAATTTGTAACTCTGATCGAAAAATAAGGATATTACAAATGCAGACAATTTGTTACAAACCCCGTTTAGTGTACTTCAATCCCATATTTCATGGTCTTAACTTTATAAATTAAACCCTCAGATATGAAATTCACTAAATAAAAACAACATACGGCTTGAATTTTGCTCAATTATATATATATTAAATTTTTTCTAATAACAATTTAATATAATAATTATTTGCTTCATTATAAAAATCCAAATACAATTTTCCCAATTTAACAAATTTATCAAGCTATCTTTGCACATTTTAGAGCCATGGCTAATTATATCTATGGAAACAAAATTGGGTTCACCCTGCATTAATCGTTATTAGTCCCTGCCATCTGGCATCCGGCAGGGACTATAGTAACCGTTCGGAGGGCACTTAGCATTAATTTGCAAGGTTTTTTAGCGTTATTTGCAGTTATATTCTAAAGTTTGGAGTTCAGCTTGCGTTCGCCATCTTATTTGGCCTCTTCCCGAGGCGGAAGAGGCCGGACCATAGCCTAAACTGGTATTTACGCACAATGAACTGGCCCTGACCGTGAGCGGTTTCCTCTTAATGCTAACATTAATTCGTTAATGTTTAATGTTAATTCGTATTATGTGCGAACAGGCATACATATGCTAAGGTTTGCTTGCTGTTTTGCAGGTGTCGGTTTGCTTGCTGTTTTGCAGGTGTCGGCCGTATGCTAAAGGGTTGCATGGCGGGAGGTGTCCGCCTACCGGCTCAGGAGAGTCCCCAATATCAACAGCTCCGTGCCCAAAACCCCGTTCGGTTCGCTCGTCTCCTACACAGGTCACACAGGGCACCAGTTTCATTCGCAGTTTCATTCTTCTGGTTTCTCTGTGAAGGGGTCAGGTCTCATGGCATGCTTTCATGTGGAGGATTTCTGGAAAAGGGCTATTCTGGAGCTGCAAGAAAAATTCATACAATGTGACATAAATTCAATCAAAAGATTGAGTTTTTTGAATCGGAATCTGTTCATATTTGTTCTTAAACTCAGGCTCTACAAACTCCTGCCTGCCTTTCTGTATTTGCAAATTCTTCTTGTTCTAATGAGCAAAACTTGTTGGTTGATTTCAGAGATGATTTTCTCTAATCGCTACATGCGGAGGCTTCTCATGGGTCGGGCTTCTCATGAGTTTTCAGTGCTCTATAATCTGTACAGCAACGGTCAAGTCAGAGGGCCTGCGATTCCCAAAGAGTTCGTGAAATATTTGGAGGATTCGATGCAGATGCCGGGGGAAAATCCAGCAGGAGGGTGGATAGCAAATCGAAAACCCATTCAAAAAATGAAGGCGCGGCTGAAAGACGGCGAATCCGATGGCAAGAATTGCAAGGCACTGATTTCCTTTCTGGAAAAAAAGACCACCCAGGACTTGAGGTTTGCAGTTCCGTTTGGAATCTCATTTCCAAAACTACCGGTCGAAAGGGATTTCAACGTGGGGAAAAGCTCTGCAAAAATGACTGCAGTTTCGCTGGTCGCCATTAATTTCGAACTGTCTGGATTCTATGAAGCATATGACGGGTTCCCTGCTACCGATGACTGTATAAAGGCCTGCTGGGAAGCATGGGAAATCATGGAGCTCGTGGAAAATTCAGACACAGAAGCGGCTTTCGTGAAGGGTTCTCTTTCTGTCTCTTTCTGTTTCTCCATTGCCATCGCAAAATCGAACACAGGGCACCCCTAAAAGCTAGAATTCTCTGTCACATCTAAGCCCAGAAGAAGACGCCTTTTTGAGCGGGAGCCGGCAGTCTGAGATACTAATTATTTCTGGAAAATGAAGGCAGAAAGACGCGCAGGAAAGTTCTCTGGCTTTTCTGTACCGTCAGGATCAACACAGAGGCTGAAACATCCCAGGTATTCCTATACGGCATGTCGCTCCATCATGGCGATCTTAGGGTGATCCTACGGTGCAGGTAACGTGACACTTGGTATCCAGGTGTGCTTGACTCTAGCAATTTGTTACTTAGCATGCAAGCAATTGCTGTAGGATAATTTCTCTACGTTGAGCAAGTTCCTTGGGTTAATTTCAGTGCATACTTTGAACTTTAACTTGATGGAATTTGTTATTGTGCCTTATACTGTTCTGAATTTTTTTTGAAAGCATTACTGTAGCATTTCTATTGACCGAAATTTGACTAAACTTCTGTTTTGCGGTTGTGGCTGGCAGGCTTACATGTTTAAGTATGATTCAACTCATGGGGTATACAAAGGGAGCTTGAATATTGTTGATGATACGACTGTTGAAATTGATGGTCACAGTATTACTGTCAATTCTAAAAGGTATGCCCCTTAACATTAACCAATGTGTAAATAAACACTGATAATTATGATTTAGAGAATAATGATGCTATGACCTCTTGGAAACCACTGCTACAGGGATCCTTCAGAGATTCCCTGGGGTAACTATGGAGCTGAGTATGTTGTAGAATCATCTGGAGCTTTTACAACAACCGAGAAGGCTTCTGCACATCTTAAGGTATATTTTTTGTGGTAATTTTTGTATTTTTTCTGTTTGCATCTATAGTTTTCCATAAATGTACTTAAGATTGTTTAAGTCTCCTTCATTCTAAGATGGTTCACCTTGGTGGGAAACAGCATAGCTCCAATTGCTATTTTGATTTATTTGATGTCTTTTGGTGGCAGGGTGTTGCTAGCACTTCTTAAAGAAGCCTAAAGAAATGTTAGGCTTGAGTTTTCCGGGAAGAAAACCTGGTTGAAGGCCAAGATGCTTATTTGCGTTCAAACATCAACTCTGAATCTCCTTCTCCTGATCTTTTTTAACAGTGATTGACAGATTTTTGCCAGCAATTTTGTACATTGTTGCTGGGCAACTCTTTAATGCAGTGGCACTAACTTGTAAAAGTAACTTGGCAGGGACTTGCTGCGATGCAGCTTCCCTTGTTTCAATTAAAAACGGATATACTTCATTCCCATGCTTGTATCGCCATATTGATAGTACTCCTTTCCTATTTTCACAGGGGAATTTCTTGCCTCGGGTTTAAATCTTTTCCATGAATTTATTAGGTAAAATAAAAACTTATTTAGAGTTCAACTATGTTAGAATGTGATATATTTTGGTGTTTCTTGTATACCTTCCCTTGTCACAGTTCGTTACGTAATTCGTATATACAGATGTGGGATTTGTCGTTCTCCAAAAATAAATCATATATAAATTGCTCTTTTAATGTTCTAGATTAGACTTGTTAATATATTACTGGTTGACTTAGACTTTTTAATAAACCGCTGTGTCAACTCACTGACACAAACTGGTTCTTTGTTGTTGTCCTCACAACTCGGCCTAAGAACTAAACTAACTAGTAAAACTGGTTCTATCCTTTTCCCTTGTTATGTTTTCAATATTATTCACATTTTCCATACATATTTATCATTTTACATGAGATTTTCAAAATATTTTATGATAAAGATACTAATTACAAATTTTTATTGGAACCCCTTGATGGGACCAGCCCATAACTTATATTTTAATATTACATAAGAATGATACACCAACACTTTAATCAACAATTGTATGATTAGCAAATAATCGGGGGTTGATACATTTGATTAGGCACTAAACAAATGATTGTTCTGGATATTTATTGGTTAGCATTTATGTTGGAATTCAATGATGGTTCCCTGGCTGTACCTGCCTCGGTTACTGTTTTCCCACTCTGTATTTACCAAAACCCTTGGTTTTTTGTCATTCGGTCATTTCTCACATGCGTTTTTGTTGCGTCGAGGGTTTATGTCTGCAATGAGGGTTTGTGCTATGAGGGTTTGTGCTACGACTATGTAGAATTTGGTAGCAAGGTTGTGCGCCCAACTATGGGTTCTTTTGTCTGTTGGCGAGATATCTCTGCGTGCACTTGTGGCTTCATCGCCTAGTTGCCTGGGCACTGTATGGAAGGTTTCTTTGCCTGTTGTTTCTGTTTGCTTGGTGAATATACCTTCCCCTATTCCATTGTTTCGTTCTGTTACAGTCATTCTGATTGTTAGCTTATGATTTATGGTTCACTGTTTTGTTTTCTAATAGGTCGCAGTCACAATGGCTTCCTCAACTTCGCGGTCCTAGCAAGGTAAGCTATTATTCCATGCTATTTCTTACCCTCTTCAGTTTTCTCTGGCACTAATGATGCTCGCTCATTGGTTTCCAGGGTTTCACCATTGACTGTGGCTCAGTGGGGTTTCATTCCTCCAACGTGAATGCTCTTCAGGCAAACGATTTATCCATCTATGCATTCAGTTCCCTTCTTCTTTTTCTACTTCCTGGCTATACTCAACATACATTTCACTGAAAACTCTCCGTTGGCTCACTGTGTAAGTGAGGGTTTGTTCCCAAGCGTGGTCTACGTAACTGCTATGAGCGATGGCTCTGGTAGGCTCATTCTTTGCTACTGCTGTCAATTTTTAGTTTGATTGTCTTTGTCAGGTCACTGGGCAAAGACCTAGTATTCCTTCATTGGACTTTCTTTGTTGTGGTGTGACCCAGGATTCAATTTGTATATAAATTTTTGATTGTGCTCTGAATACTTGTAATTTTTGTCTGCCTTTATATGGTGGCTGACTAAACCGTCACTGTCAGGTTTTTCTATATCTTGTTGTCTTTTCCCTCTGTTCTTAACTGAGTAGTTGGGACTATTTGAATGTATACAAATTTTTTTTGGTTATAAAATGAATTAATAGGAAAAAATTTGTGTAGTCTGGTTACCTCTATTTTGGGGTCGTTATTCAGTGATTACATTCTCGTTCGATTCCAAACTGCTCGTACTGTTGTTTGCTTTCGTTTATTTGGACTTCGTTGTGGTCGTTGCCAGAACTCCGCGCTGGGAATGCTCGTCTGGTTTCTCTATTTTCTCTCTCTATTTTATAGAAGGGAAACAAAAATAGAGTAGATAGGAATGCATAGTGCTATTTAGTTTGCCTACTCAATAATTACAGGAAAGTAAATGAATGTCATTGACAAACTGTTACAGATGGATTCAGATATTCGAATGAAAAATTACTTTCTCTTTATTTTATGTATCTTCTCATGCGTTGAACCCCTCCATAATGTATTACATTGGATTTTGTATTGTATTTAGGTAGTTACTTGAATTTCCTCGGTTACCCTTCAGCGACTTTTATAGTTACTTAATTGATGATTATGCTGGGTTCTCTTGTGCTGTAGGATTTACAATATTATATTTTTTTTATGCACAGACAACTGTAAGATGGATTAAGAAAATTGTAGAAGAATGTAACTGTAATGAAACTATCCTAACTGTATTGTTCCTAATATTCCTTAACTAATAATAAAAAAAACTATTTTCTAGACACTGTTTTATTCAGTAAATGTAAATGAAACTAAAAGACATTGAACATGTCCTCCTTAGCTGAGACCAACACTCAGTCATGGTGCCCTTAGCTGAATGCTCCTGCATCATCCCTTAACGACCTCTCTATGGTACTTAGGCTTAACGGTATCTATCCAAACTGATTCTGACTTCTCTGCCCACAGTAGAATATAACTAATTCCTTAAAATACTTCTGTTGCAGTAAATCAAACAAAAAACTTGCATGTTAGCAAAATATTTCGTCTACACATTTTCTTTCTATCATAATAGTTAACTTATCCTCGCCAACAAATTTTTTGTAGTTCTTTTATAACTATCAACACTGGAAATTTATAACAGAGATTATTAAATTCCCAACAATTTCTTTACAGTCAATTATTACAATGACTTTGTAGAAACTTCATAGCATTTACAATTAATGTTATATTTTTTTGGAGTTCATACAATAAGATACTTATTTTTAATAGGTCAGGTTGTCAGGGAATTCCTATGGGAAAAACGTTCTTCCCAACCATCCAGAATGGCAATCACATCCAATTCTCTTTCGAGTTTTTCAATCTTTAGAACATAGGATAGAAAATGACCTAACAAGATCCCTTCTTGGGCATTAGGGCCATATCAGTCTAGCCAAACAGCTTACAGACTCGCAAGTTTGTCTCGGGGGTTCTATTAATTTCAACTAGCTCGTGTTCTTGGGAATCAGGGCCATACTAGTCTAGCCAAAGAACTTTAGGGGTTCCACTAACTTCAATCAGCACAGGAATCCCCTAATAAAAGTAACATGTTGCAAGTTAACAAACTTAACATTTTATTTCCCTCACTTGGACTCCTCTAATTAGCTACCAAGTCTTCAAATCTTCAAAATTGCTTCAAGTTTTCTTTCATCTCCCCTTTTGGTTTCTCTGGTCTAAATCGAGATTATTTATTTCTAAGAAAAAAATAATTATCTTTTCACTGTTTCTAAATAAAAAATCTCATTTAAAATAGATAAATTAATAAGTAAAAAATACTAAATAAAAAATCTCATTTAAGATAGATAAATTAATAAGTAAAAAATAATAAATTAACAGATACATGGTTTATAATATAGATGTGTATGTTGAACTTCAAAAGTGTGGTTTATTTTGAATTACTTATTGCGCAAATCGATATGGCTCATTTTTCTCTGGTTGTTCGTTCTGACCGATGAATATGTAATGTAAAACAATGTGTTTTTACTTGGAAAAAAACATGAATCATTTTTATTATTTAATATTTTAGAATTAGATTCATGTGCCAGAAATTGTGAATTTTATTTATAACAAAGTATAAATAGATTTAGTTATCTAAAAAATATAATTGTATACAGATTTAGAGTTAAAATGAATTTAGATTGGTTTAATTATTAGTAATTAAATAAATCATATTAGAAAATATTACAATAGGAAAAACCATAGGTTAAGTTAGATAATTTTATATTATTTTATTTTATTTAACTGAGTAAAAATGTTAAGCATTATAACATTTCTACCATCATATTAGGTTGGAGAATGCCTTTCTCCATAATACTTAAAATAGTAAATGAAATATTGAAAGCAAAATAATATAACATTATAATTCACTTATTAGATAATTGTACTTTAATAAATATAAAGGAAAATAAATATTAATTATTTAATATTAATAAAATATTAAAATAATTTGTGATTGGAGACGCTCTTCATCTCATTATGGAAGAGATATTACAATGCCTTAGGAACATTTTCACTCAATAATAGTATTGAAAAATAAAAATAAAAATAATTAATTCTTGATCCATCAATTTCCAAGAAAGATCAACTCTCTCTAGATGTAATTTTTTTCTCAAATTTTAGACTAAAAATAAGTTTGCACCTTCAAAAATTTGAACCTTCTATACTTTTGATAAATCCAAATTTCAAATGAATTTAAACCACTTTAATTTGAATTATATTTCATATATACTTTATTTATTTTATTATACTTGTAATATAAATATATTGTCATATTATTGTTTTTAATTTATACCAAAATGTTTAAATAATAAATACATTATTTTATTATTATTATTTTTAATTTTTTATTATAGTGAATTGGTAATATAGTTAAAATAATCTAGGTAATGCTCAAAATCCCATGAACCATATATAAAATTAATCTAGATTGTCAATTAGCTTAGATCTATTTTAACTTCCTATTTACCAAGAACCGAGAGGGAACAAATCTCTTCACTCTAATAGAAATTTGCAGCTCAAGATATTTTGTCCCTGGCTATAGATTAAGAGTTAAGATGGATCGGGGCTTTGGATTGAGGGTGAATGGGTGCACTGTTAAGGCACTCCTTGTGATAGGTCACCGGTTCAAATCCCCCGTGGGTGCGTAGGTAGTATTATATAGAAAAAAGAAAGAGTTAAGTTGGATCCATTATGATATATATATATATATATATATATATATATATATATATATATATATAGATAGATAGATATATATAGATATAGATATAATTTCACTGAGTCAAAATGTTTAGAAAACAAATTATAATATGACATTACAAGATCTTTTTGGAGAGTAACTAGCTTAGGGCTATCTTAAATCTAGATTTATGATGCACTTAGAGGGAGCAAGTCTAGATTTATGATCTAAAATGTTCTTCTTGCAGTTATTAGATCAATTAGCCTAGATCCATCTTAAATCTAAATCTAAGATGCATTTAGAGCCAGAAAATCTAGATTTAACTTCATCATAACAATTAACATAAAAAACTACAATGAAAAAATCTATAAATAGTCAAATATTAATACCAAAAAACTATTAGAAATAAAATATTTATTTTATTTTATTATTTTATTTAAATAAATAAATAAATTTACTTCTGTTTTACTCCATACTAAAATAAAATCTTCCCTCAACGCAATGAGAGACCAACCTCTAAGGCTAAGCATGACATTATCATACCTTCGGCTTCATTTACACTTGCATATTATTATGAGAAACACATTATGATATCTTTTAACTCCACAAAGACGGGAAACAAACCTCTAAAACATTAATAACGTATGGCACATTTGTATTATAAATGTTTTTAGCTTATTAGATAAAATCTATTTTTTAAAATTAATTATGTATGAAAAAAATAGAAAGTTAATGAAAATCAATAATGTATTTTAGTGAATAGATTGATATATATTTTCTAAATTTATATAGAAATAATGTCAAATGATTTTAGTTGGGTAAATTTGTGTGATCCACCTTATCTAAGTTCAAGTTTTATCAATTGATATGTTTAAGTTCTAGAATAACTATAGAGAGGATGGTCACGGAATATATTTTAGGCCAATGATTCAAATAAATTAACCTTTGTGGGGCTTAGGAAAGACGTCCAATAATAAAACTAAATCTTATGGTCTTCGAAAGGGGTTAGGTTAATGCTAATGGTTAGGTTAATGCTAATTCATTTGTAGAAGATACCAAATATTTCAATTATTTGAGATTCTTTGGTTAATATTGGTGTTTTATTAATCTTCATGAAAAATTAAAATCACGAAAAACCCTCCATTCTGCGTAATAAAAATCAAATGAAATATATTAGTGGTGCTACATGGCATTGAAATGGATAAAAGGAAATGCTCATCATTTGGCATTATACTATACGGAATGTAGTAGTTATGACCCACTTCGATTTGGAGTGTGTCTCCACCCTACACTTTTGACTACAAGGGGACTCCACAAGGCATGGTTCATATTGAACATGCCGTTGGAGGTCCCGATAATATTTACAAGTAGGGATGGAGTACTGAACAATCAGATTTGTACTTAGCTCATTGACAGAAAGGGGGGTGGGAGTCGAAGTCGATTGGAGAAAGGGCCGCTGGCATTATGGTAATGAAGGATTATGCTCTTCATATTATCAGTAGAAGAATTTGGATGTATGCAGGCTTCGTCTTCCAAAAAAATAAATGAAGCTCACCGATGGCTGCGTAGAGAAAAATTTTCCTCAAAATCAATGCAGTTTGGCATACAATGATGTGTGTAATGTTCTCTGCTGCACAAATGCCATGTTAGTTTGAATTTGGTGGAAATTTGGGCTGAAATTGAATATTGTTTGCAGCACAAATTTGTTTGGTTGAAATATATGATAATTTGCAAACTTTAGTACAAACAACAACTTCTATTGTTATTGATAGTCTCGTGCCTTGGAAATAAGTTAACCTAGTGGATTAAAATCTTTCAGGCTTCAATTTCTTGGACTAGTATTTCTGAACAACATGGGAGATTGGTAACTCAGGCTCCTGAAGCTATTTATTTGGGTCTGTGGGATCCTTTGCTGCGTAGATGGCATGTTTGAATTTGGGGGAAATTCAAGGTGAAATTGAATATTTGTTTGGCTGTAAAGCAGATTGTTTGAAATATATGGTAATTTGGCGGCTTTAGTACAAACAAGAGCTTTAATTGGTGTTGATAGTCTCATTCCTTTGGAAATAAAGAAACTAAATGGATTAAAAGGCTTGGCACATCAATTGCCTCGAAAAACATCTCTAAGAAGTGAGCGAAGTTGGTAAACCGGGGTCGTGCAGGTTTACCTATCTCTCTTGGTTATTCACTCATTTGTTAGGAGTGAGGCTTATTCCTAAAAGGTTTACATCGTAGTAAAGTGAGTTGGTGGGGAATTTGATATTTTGACTAATCAATCTATATATCCCTCCTAGATTTCTTTTTTAGAAATAAAAGACATAAGTTGCATGGGTTTTATTGGGGAGTAGTACTATTCTATGTGTATTCATATTGGGGATATATATTGAAGAAAAGATGAGACGATATATTGAGCATATATCAGGGGTAAAGGGTTTTTATATGTTGCGTATGACAAATGAAGCTCAAAGTTAATGAAAAAATATGAATGAGTATAAAAAGTGTTAATGCAAATGGGGGAAGGTGTATTGGGTTTGTATTGGTAAAGGGTTAAATAAAGTGATTTTTAGAGGTATTTTCCCATATGTAGTCAAATTAAGGGTATTGTTTAATATGAGATAGAAGGTACATGCTATGTCAAATATTCATTGAGTGAAGCCCTCGTAATAAGCTGAGACTCATGAAAAACACTCTAGTTTAATCAAGGACAATTAAGGTACTTGGTGAATAACAATACAAGAAAATTTGCATCAACATTTCACAATTTGTGGGGATGTTCTTCTATACTTGAATTTGTTAGTTAATACAAATCCTCTCTAGTTTAAGCAACAACAATTTTTGGGGGCCTTCTTTTATGCTTGAATCTTTCAATTATTACAAATCTTGTCTAGATTGAGCAGTGGGTATAGAGTGGAAAAAATGAAAAAGTTGTTAGAAAAAACAACATCTTGATTTCATAGTAAAGAACACAAGTATATAATGGATCACATCTCTCAACTTTAAGAATAAATTAGTGCAACAATATAAATTAAATGACTTGTAAACACCAATATGTATGAATTTTTTTTATCTTATAATACATGTCATATTACTACTTTTGAAAGAAATATAACATTTTATTTGAGAATACTACTAAAAATATTCTATAATATTCCATGGAGGTTAAATCAACCTAGTAATTATTTATAATTGAATTAAAATTTTGTAAGCAATATTCCAAAATAGACACGTCTCTAGGCATGTCTATTTTGGAATAGGGCTTACAAAATTCTAATTTTATTATCAATAATTATGAGATTGATGGTAGTGATTTAACCTTGGTGTCTATTTTGGAATAGGGATTACAAAATTTTAATTTCATTATCAATAATTATTAGGTCAATGGTAGGGGGTTTAACCTCCACGGAATATTCTGAGATATTGTTAATTGCATACAGAAATCCACCATTGAGATTTATCTCCAAAACATTAGTAATATTACACAAATGGAAGGTTGATATTAATCGAAGGCTCATATTTATAGACAAAGTAGTAATGTAATTTTTTCCTTTTAATTAAATTCATTAACTTAAAAAAAGTAATATGATTAAGTATCATCGGAAGGGGTTATAGTTTTTTTGTCATGTGGTATTGATGAGCCATGATATTGTAACAAAGTTGATTTACATGTTCATTATTTTACTATAAAGTGGAATTGAATCCTTATGATTAATAATCTACATACATGCTTTTTTTTAATGTATATATGTTTAGCTTATATATTCATTAATTTTAAAGTCATTATTTATTTTATTTCTTAGTTTATTTTAATTTTAGAAAGTGAATAAATTGTGTGGATTATTATTGTGGATTGATACAAGCCATATAATTTCCATGGTTCCCTTATTTTTAAGATTTTTCTTTCTTTTAATTTTAGCAACATGAGATTCATCATGGAGAAAGTGTTTTGATGTCATGCCTATCTATGTTTACCAATAATTTAAATTATATGGTTGTACTAGTAAACTATTAATTAATAACAAAATATCTAGAAATCATGGCACAAATAATGTAATTAAAAAGTGATAAGTGTTTTTTAATGACAATTTATCTTGAAAATATTCATATATATATATATATATATATATATATATATATATATATGAGATATTGCATGATTCATATATATATATATATATATATATATATATATATATATATATATATATATATATATATATAATTAATTAATTAATGTTAAATAATAAAGTTTGTATTCTTCAAAAGAAACTAATAAGAGTGATGCAATTATTGTAGAATCGCTTATTTCATGCCACTCAAGTTAAAAATTATGCTATGAGAAAATTGACATAAAGCATTATAATCTACATTGGTCAATGTTAGCTAAATTAATTGTGGTTAATAGGCAAATGAAATATTATAGTCTTTCAATGGGAGGAACTAATAAATTGAGATGTGAAGTGGATAAATTGATTGCTTTCTCAGGCACATTGAGTTGCATAAATTTTAGTGGGTAGTATCTACTAGTAACTCTACACATTTACTCTGACATAAGTGCAAAGGAAATCATAAATAATAGTGAGATGAAACTTGTGGACATATATATTTATTTACATCTTATTTTTATCCTTTCTATGTCAAAATTCACTAAGATTATGGTGGGAAGCAATTGATTGTAAATATATTATTTACATCCTTCAAAGCTTAAGAAAAAAAAATCACTACACAAATATCTCTAAATATTGCATAAATATTGCAACCATATACATAGATTATGGCATAAAATATGTGAGCTAGTTGTCCATATGGAATTATCTTCTGCAAGGGCTCCAATAAGACCTTCTCCAATCAAATGTTTGAAAATTAGTGTTTTAGTAATGTTGAAAAGTACATATTTAATTCGCCGATGATGGTCTACATTGTTGAATGAATCAATGAAAAATGAAGGGGAGTAAGAGAAGCATGTGGAGGCCCTGTACTCCTCACATGATTGGGAGGGTAGTATTGATGGCAGTTTGCATGCTCAGAAGTTATTACAAACGAGAAGGTGCCAGGATTATTAGTTGTTGTGAAATCCTAGATGGTGTTTCTCCATCAAGGTTCTATAGCGTTCAGAAATGCAAAGAGACCATGGCAGTTAGAGAACTAAGTAGAAGACATTGGTAAGAGGTAGAGGCTACCATGGCTCTTCACCCGCATCGAGACGAATTAACTCCTTCAAAGGTCTTCTCCCACATGTATTTTCTATGGTAGTTTCCTATCTTGTAATACCCTATGTCTAGTCTATGTTTGTGTGCTTTCGATGACGAAATCTCACCATGATATCTGACATTAATGAGATACCAACCCATGAAAGGAGGAAGAAAATTATAGTTCTGTATGAAAAATTGTATGTGGATCCGTTTGTTGTTTCTATATACTTTGGTATCTTTATTTTTTGTATGGGAATGTACTCAGAGGCTCTAGCATGGAATTTCACAGGATTTGTTCTTTTGGTCTTGCCTGTTGATATGCTTGTGCCGGTAGTTTGGGGTTTCTTGTTGAATTTGTTCTGGGTTGATGTTGGTGGCCACCCACCTAGCCCACTTGGACACCCACAAATGCCTCTTTCAGTCTTTCAATTTCCTTAATTGTAGCACAATTTACTATTTTTGGCAGTTTTTTGGGTCCTGAACTTTTGGAGCCAGTTTGAGGCCCTAAACGACGTTTATTGGGAAAACTAGGAGAATCATAGGACCATGGACTGATGTTTCTCACTCAAAAGTTGTATTCCTTTGATAGATCTTTGTAACAAGGTATTGTGCACATCAAACGGAAATCGTGTGCCAAAGTTATGACCCCAAGAAGTTGATGTACCAATTTACCCAAACGGGGCCCACAGTTTGGCATTTCATCTCCTAGTGTTAGGTTTTTGGATGTTTAGGGTTTTTCGTTGTTTCTCAATGATAAATAGGACTTCCAACCTCATTGTAATGCAGTTCAGTCGCATGTAGCCACCACATCGCTTCTCAGAGATAAGGTACCATAGCCCTAGCTGGTTTATTTCCATTTTTGTTTGTAAGCATATTACAGTATTTTACATCACTGAAAGGAAGTATTATTTCCGTTGCATCACTATATTTGTGGTTATATTTGTAATCTGTTGCGTTTGTGTTTAAATTTGGATCAGTGGTATCAGAGCAGTCTACTCTTTCTCTGTTTTTCTTTGCATGTCCCCAATGAGGCCGAGATATAAGGAGCTTAGGCTTGAACTAGTTGAACATTTGCAAGACCAACCTCACAAATCTTGACGGTCTCCCATGGTGGATGAAAAGAAATATGAGGGGGCAATAAATCCTATATAAATCTTGCTTGAAGAGGCCCTTGAACCACAAAGGAACGCGATGGTGGACAACTTTTCCCAGATCCTTCAACGGTTACCCAGGGGCGATGCATCTGCTTCCATCAGATACGCTGGAAACACTCCACCCTTTAAGGTACAAGTTAACTTTGAAATCCCCATATTTGAGGGTCAGATAGTCGCAAATGCTATAGATAAATGGTTAAATCTGCTAGATGGTTATTTTTCTATTCATGATTTTTCCAGCTAGGAAAATATCTTTTTTTCACTTCTCAAAGCAGCCCCACATGTCAAAGACTGGTGGGAAACCTACTGCGAGCAGAAGGATGAAAGTACAGGCTCACTATTTTCAGCCACACCCACTTGGAATTCATTCCGGGATGCCATCAAGGAGAAATACTACCCTGTCAAGAGCTATGAGGACAAATACATAAAGTGGACCATGCTGTAGCAAGGAAGGGACCAAGATGTGCCGAAGTTCACAAATATTTTTCATACCCTACGCACAAAGTTGGGTATCAAGGATTCTGAGATGCATTTGGTACTCAAATATCGAGGCTGCCTACACAGGTACATCGATGATGAGATGGAGTTCCTAAAAATCTCCTCGCTTAGCACATCATATTGATATGGTGTCAAGATCGAGCAGAATTTTAAACAAAAGAAGCGAGACTTTTGATCAGCAAATTCGAAGAACAAAAGACAAAGCCAAGGTGATGTGACCCAAGTCAACTTGTCAAAGCCATAACAAAAGAACAACACCACGAGGTCAAAGAAAGAAACAGGAAAGTGGTGTGAGTTCCATAAGATCCTCACTCATAACATGAGTGAGTGTCGGACCAAGCAGTCGCTGGTGGCTGAGTTGAAGGCTTCAGAATCAGATGCATGTTTTGACCCTGATTCAGAACCTGACAAGGGGAATGACGAAGGGAAGAAAATCATTGATGAACAGCCCAACGCCATTGTTGCCACCGCCAAGGTCTAGAGTATTGAGCATGAAGATCCAGAGGAGGGGGAGCGTCTTTTCCACTCACAAATGTGGGTGAAGGGTTCGTCGCCATAATTCATTGTCGATTGTGGCAACAAAAAGGACCTCATTTCAATAGAGGTCGTGAAGCAATTGGGACTACCAACCATACCACACTTGCACCCTAAAATATCGGGTGGCTTCACAAAGGATGATCTCTCCGAGTCTGCCAGCAGTGCGGCCTTCCCTACAGCATCAAACCCTTCACAAATGAGGTATTGTGTGATGTTGCACCACTTGATGTTTGTGATGTGTTATTAGGCCAACCATACTTGTGGAAGCGACATGCTTTGTATGAGTCAAGGCCTCGTGCTGTTTCTTTGTGTAATACATTATACAGGATACCTGAGGTAGCCCCAGCTACTGCCACTTCGTTGATCTCTACTAAGAAAGGCAGTAAGATCATCTCCCAGACTAGGAAAATCATTTTCTGTTTGATTCGCCCTCAAATTAAAGGGAATATCATAGCCACATCCATGGCCTTTGGGAAGGGTTCCTCCATGTAGCAGAACAAGTGAATACGGTCATGAAAGAAGACAGGGACATCTTTTCCTGATCCAATGGGGTACTATTGCACTGTCAGGTCAAGCATTCATCTGATCTAAGTTCCGGAGCACCTCTACCTAACGGATTGATATATCGCCACTCCATTGTGTAAAATGCCAAGTACAAGCAGCGACACGAGCAACATCAGGTGCCACAAAAGTTTCACATGGGCGACAAAGTCTGGTTGCATTTTCAGAAATAATGGCTTACAAGACCCCATAAGAATCTCAGACCACTGCGATATGGTCCTTACAACATTATCAAGGTTATGGGAAGCAATGTTTTGGAGCACAACATTCCCCCATTCCTTCACTTGCACTGAGTGTTCAATCTGGACTGCCCTCGACCATGCTTCCCACCATTACTGGAAACATCAGAGATTGTAGAACAACTCATGAGGGACCATGTTCAGAAGAAGTTTCCACATTTGATGGAGTCACTCAATGCAATGGAGACCACTACTTCCTAAGGGGGGAGGAATGATCCAGGCGGATGTTGGTGGCCACCCACCTAGCCCACTTGGACCCCCATAACGGCCTCTTTTAGTTTTTCAGTTTCCTTAATTGTAGCACAATTTACTATTTTTGGCAGTTTTTCGGGTCCTGAAATTCCATAGCCGTTTTGAGGCCCTAAATGACGTTTTTTGGGAAATTGTGTGCAACATGGGACCATGGACAGATGTTTCTCACTAAAAAGTTATAGTCCTTGGATAGATTTTTCTAAGGAGGTATTGTGTACGTCAATTAGAGATCGTATGCCAAAGTTACGACCCCAGGAAATTGATGTACCATTTTACCCAAACGGGGCCCACAGTTTGTTGTTTCATCTCCTAGGGTTAGTTTTTTGGACGTTTAGGGTTTTCCATTGCTTCTCAACAATAAATAGGCCTTTGAGCCTCATTGTAACACAATTGAGAGGCATGTAGCCACCACATCTCTTCTCAGAGATAAGCTACCATCGCCCTAGTTGGTTTATTTCCATTTCTATTTGTAAACATATTTAAGTATTTTACGTCAATGAAATGAAGTATTATTTCTATTGCATCTCTGTATTGGTGATTATATTTATAATCTGTTGTGTTCCTATTAAAATTTAGATCACCTCATTTCTTTGTTTAAATATATCATATCTTGTTGTCTTGAAGAGACTGGGATAGTCAATGTCCACTTTATAAGTCATATTCATTTCTATACCCCTATCGTTGGGTGGGTTGGTAAAGTCATATCTCATAGCTATCTGTTTGTATTCTTGACTACTACCACTGGTCATTTAGTGTTGAAATAGTTGTGGATTGTTAAGTTGGCCAACAACTATGCTTCGACCTCTGTCACACCCAGGTTTGTGTTTAACCATCTTAACAGTCATCTGTGCATATGTTTGATTGTTAAAATCATGGTTTTCCATTCATCTTCCACCGGCTGATCGATGAGAGGAGGTTGTGGTTGTGGTAGAGGGAATGGGATGCACCATAGGTCCAGTCAGCCCTAGTCTCGAACTTCAAGAAATAGTGGTCATTAAACCACCTCTACCCTCATACATGATGCAACTCAGGTTTTTGAAATTGGCATTCCAAAATAGGTTCGTCAACTAATCTCTAGATGGGAAGTAGAACTAAACCAGTAAGCGGCAAAATCAGATGTGGATTTGGGTGATTGGCAAGATTTGGCTCCAGACCCGGGTCACTCCTATGGAAGATCCACCCAATATAAACAAATTTTTTACCTCTATTGGATAATGAAGAACCTCATAGCCAAAGCCTTGGCTTCCCCTCCAGGTGAATGTACTCAGACTAAATATGGACATCTTGAAATTAAAAAATACTTGCAACAGATATAGTATCAACTGCATCAACAAAATGGAAGACTTAGCCACATTGAGAGCCACATCCCATACATTGCCCAGTCATAACTTCTACATTCCAGTGTGAAGTATCTGGCTCTAGTGGATTCTTCTGAACATTAATAAATTAGATGTTTCAATTTTCACTTATTTTTTTCCATATGGAGTGTTTATAATTTCTAGTTTCAGACTTTAGATATCTAGCATATAGTAGGAAACATGACATTTAGACATATATAACATTGCTTGACAGTCTCAAACTTTTTTAGTTTTGGATGTCATATAGTTAGGTGGCCAACAGATCTAGTTTCTCGTCGGCAAAAGTTGAGACCACCTATAGATTCGATCTATGTATGTAACCTGAATTTTCAGAAAAGTAATGGAAAAGGTCCTGCCAAACTTACAAATAAAAATAAAAATATTTAATTTAGTTTTAAACATTATAAGTTACATTGGTCAATGCTAAACTAATAATAGTGAACAAGTGAATACATGATTTGATCTATTTATGTAACCTTCCTTTTAAGAAAAGTAATAGAAATGGTCCTGCCAAGCTTACAAAAAAAATAGATTTAAAGATTGTATGCTACATTGGTCAAAACTAACTTAAGAATGGTCAATAAGTAAATCCATCTCTAGATTTTTGCAAAGAAAAAAAGTAATATGAATACTATATAAATTATTTTTTAGGCAATTTGAAGGCCATTTGAATTTAGATGGAAAGAAAAATAAATATTCCACTCAACCATTAAATTAAATTTAATTAACAATACTAATAAATATAATTTAATATTAACATTTATATATATTGTTAAATAAATTTAATGTTCATTAATTTAACATAATTTTAATAATTATATAAAATTTATGTAATCTTAAATTTATAAAAAAAATTATATTAACAATAAAATACAAACACTTTAGTTATTAGGAGGGAATCTTATATTTTTCGTTTTGGACAAATTAATTAAAAATTAGACGATTTAAATTTAGATGAAGAGATTAATAACTATTTCATTTAGCTATTTAAATTAAATAATATATAAATAATCATGTGCTACATAGTAATTAGTTTCTGCCTTAATAGTTTAAATATAGTGAAAACAATGTGTATATCTTATGTAATAATATGATTATAAATATAAATAAAATATTAATAAAGATAAATAAGCAAATATTAAGAAAATATTTAATTTCAAAATAAATTAATTGTTTATATCTCCAATAATTGAATCCATATTTTAATTTATTGTAGCTTTTAATTGGCCATTTGTCATGGTTGTTATCTCTAATAACAACGCGAGGATTATCAAAGCAAACAACCAAAATGTTTACTAAAATTGTCTATTATGAATATATTGATAATGATGTATGTCATATTTTCTTAATTTGGGAGTGTGTATATGACACTTTTTCAAGGAGTAAGTTAATGAAAATATAATCTTTTTCTTTATTATAAATATATATTTCTCAGAAAAATATTTTATTTTATTTTTTAAAATTTTAATAATTTATAGCACTTAAAAAACAGAACAAGTAGTTATATAGAGTAATATCTCTTTCTACTCAAAACCTTCTCAGATTTTAATAAAAATGTCGCCAAAAACTATAATTGCATCTAATTATAAAAACTTGATTATACAATTTTGTGGTTTTAATATTTAACTTATTTTAAAATAATCAAATTAATTTTTGATTTATTTTAAGATATTAAAACTGTAAGGAATAGATAAAAAAATATTACATCATAGAAAATTATATAATTCATTTAAAAATTATATTAATATCTACACCATTTTAATAATAAAGAATTCTATAATTTTAAATAAATAAAAATTGTAAACATAAAAAAAAATTAAAAAATTAGTTGCTTATTAATTTATATGAAAATTAAATTATTTTTATAAAATTTAATTAATATTACACATTGTAAAATAATTATTATTTACAACATTTTAGTTGTTTAAGAAAAGTCTTTCGGTAGAAATCACATCACAAGAAATTTTGGGTTAAGCATTTAACCAACCAGCGTGGTTCATCATCACGACTAGATGAAGAGGCAAACCAATGTAGAGGCCATAATTTCAAGTGATGGATAGTTTTAAAAAATAATATTTAAATTAATTTATTAAAATCAAATATTATTAAATGGAAATAATCGAAAAATATAACTAACAAGAATAAATAAATAAAAAAACCAAACTCAATAATATTTAAATTATGATATTAATTTATTAAAAACAAGTATTATTAAATAACGGCTATATTAAACCACTAGCTTATGAAAAATAATATTCAAATTAATTTATTAAAATCAAATATTATTAAAAATTCTATTAATGGGAAATAATCGAAAAAGATAACAAACAAGAATAAGAAAATCAAAGTCAAACTCCAAACATGGAGGGAATTCAAAGATTATAAAAAGGAGTTCATCTTCCTTTTACCCAAGGCGCAAATGATAAGATTGCGAAGTTCCTAAGGCAACATAAGGTGGATTCAACCTTTAGACCATTAAATACCATCAGGAGATCCCTGAGATCTGTAAAACACCCAGTGGAGCCCAAGGATATGAAGGGGTTTTACGTTATCCCATGCTCTTGTGGGACTTCCTACATTGGTGAGATTGATCGCTCAATTAATCAAAGGATTCGTGAGCATGTTGTTGACATCAAGCATGGCAGAGCTCACTCCTTTGCTTTGGTGGAGCATGCAGATAAATATAAGGAGCACATCTGCATTGAGGATGCCAAATTTGTTGCTCTGGTTGGTCATTTCCATCATCGTATATTAAAGGAGGCCCTATAAATCGAAAAAATACCCAATAATTTGAATAAACACGATCAGTGAATTATTAGTAGAAATTGGGCCCCTATCTTATCCTCCTAATTTTTTAGGTTTCTTTTTTTGTTTATTTTGTTTGTTTATTTCTTTTTGTAGGTATTGGTGTCTTTTTTGTAGTATTTGTTGTTGGTTTATTCTTCATTAGAATTTATATTCTTGATCCTTCGTGTTTTCATAATTATTTTATCATTCTATTCATTCTTAACTCCTTTTATTATTTATGTTATTTGTTCAATGGGCCTCAATCCTGTATTTTATTGTTGACCCTATTTTATTCATTGATTACTATTATTTAAATATATATATATATATATATATATATATATATATATATATATAATTTTTTACTTGTCAATATTTTTGTTTTATTTTATTTATGTTCCATTAATTAAGTTTATTTTATTTTATTTTCCTTAATTAATTTTATTTATTATATGATCTTGTCTAGATTAGGGTCTTACACCGTTTTATAATTTTTGACTTCCATCCTTGTTTGGAGTTTGAATTTGTTTTTTTTTATTGTTGTTATTATATTTTTCGTTTGTTTTCCATTAATAGAATTTGTTTATTAATATTTGATTTTAATAAATTAATTTAAATATTATTTTTTTTAAATTAGTCATTTAATATAGCCATTATTTAATAATAATTTTTTAATAAATTAATAAATTAATATCATAATTTAAATATTATTTTTCAAAAATAGTTATTAATTGAAATTATGGTCTTTATTTAAGCCTTTGTCATGGTCTGCCTCTTGATTGACAAAAAAATTATGTTATCTAGTTTCTATTGAAAGGCTTTTCTTAGTTCATTATAGTGATTTCTACCCAAAAAAAACCTTTTCTTAATTCGTTATGAATTATAGAAAACCGAATTCAAAAATTTTAATTATTATTTATAATAATAATAATAATAATAATAATAAAAGAAGAAATAGTAAATAATAAAATAAAATAAATGAAATGAAATGAAAGATCATATAAATTTTTAATTATACATGAAAATTTAATTACATTAAATTTAAAATATTAAATCAATATGACTTAGTACAATAAGTTTATTATTCAAATATATCTAAACATGCAATAGATCCGTTATTTCCCCACTTATGTGAGAACAACAAGAGAACACAAGTGGAATGTAATATGTCTACGTGGCACTCACATTGAGAGGAAAACGAGGAATACATGCATTACTTTAACTCATTGCAATTGTCAATAGTGTAGCTTTATATTGTCGTTTCAGAGTGCAGTTATTTGTTAAATGTAAGCCCTCACGGCCAAGGGCGGACGTCAAAGGTCACTTGCTAAATGTAAGCCCTCATGCAAGGACGGACGCCAAAGGTTACGGTAGAGTTGGGCATGTAATTCAATTAAGCTACTCAAGATAGTGATGGTAGCTTTAAAATTGTCTAATATTATATCAGTACAGCCTAGCATAAATTCCTTGCATGCATGCTAACGCTAGTTCTTAAGTAATAAGATATTTAATTTGATAGTCAATGAAATCATAGATAACCAAATTAAATTATTTTTGAAAAATAATAAATATCAATTTATCTTCAGATGCGGGTGAGCATTGACGTGATGGAGGTTACGATCCGGCAGATGGGCGCGTGGCAAGCCCACTGGTTCGACGACAGAAGGAAGGTCCTCACCTCTGGAACAATTAAGTTGATGGGCCATCACCCTACGCAACATTTATTTCGGTGGGGAGGCCCAAGAGTTTCAACATGAAACCTCCGGCCCCTGTGACCCCGTCCTCAATTGAGAATTTAGATGCTTGGTTTTGGCATTGTGGTGGTCCGTCGGTCTCCATGTCGAGACAACTCCTGCTTGTAGGCTCTCGTTATTCGTCGGAAGTTGAAGTGCACAGCCTTCGCACCATGGTTCGAAAGCGCTGCCCACTGGCCTTCTACATTAGTTTCATCCCTGGATATCATCACTCGCACAGCCCGTTCTACGCTCAGCTCCTCCCTGCTCTGTTCGGCTTTTGCTCCCACTCCCTTTGTTGGGACCCCCTCTCATTTCCGCCGGCTCTCACGACATCAGTGTTGCAATGCCAAAGCTAAGGCACCGTATGAGATGCCGTAGGGGAGACGCCAGGCGTAAACCCTCCCCTTCCCCTTCCTCTCGCTCGTCCCCCTCTCGCAGTCCCAGCGAAAGCGCTTCCCGTCGTACTCATGGAAGGGGCCAAGCTCGTCGCTTCCCTCCCTCCCCGCGGAATGTCTCCTTCACCTCTCACCATTACATTGAACCTGGACCTGCTTTCGTCGCTTCTCCATCGTCTTTTGTGCCCCCTATCAGCCCACAAGCCTCCCCTTCTCTTCCGCCTGTTCCTCTGCCCGTAGATTATAGTCCCTCTCGCCTGGGTGATGAAAGCAGATCTGTCCTGCTCCAGAACACCGGGACGACTGTAGGCGAGCGCGAAGTGGTGAATGACACCCCTTAAAGGGTTCTCGATCCAGATCCTTATGAAAACAGCTCTGGCCAGCTCTAGAACACCGGAACAACTGCAGGCGAGCGTGAAGCAATGGATGACGCTCCTCGAAGGGTTCCTGGTCCAGATCCTGATGACAAGGAAGGATGGTGGTGCAGAATTGAAGAGGAATCGCCCTCGGGTGACTATGGACTCTAGCGCCTCTGCCTTTTCTCGCCATCATGTGTAGTCTTTTGAGCATTTTGCTGGTTTTTTCACCTGTGTATCTAAGAGTGTCTAAGCTGATCTTTGTAGTCAAATCAGTTCTTAATCTACGTACGAGTCGGTTTCCCCTAGTGGGCGGCTCAGGTTTTTGGCTTACTGTTATTAACTCAAGGCTGGTTTCCTCTTGCGAGGCAGCTCTCAAACGCTTCTCGGGCCGGTTTCCCCTTACAGACAGCTCAATTTTTGATATCTTGCTGACTGTATGGCGTCACTATGCCTAAAACTCTTTGTACCATATATTATATTAATAGATTTAAGCTTACCTAGAAAATAAAAAATAAAAAATAAAAAATATCAATTTACAAAATATCGTATTGAGTTTTAAGTTAAAAGTAAATTAATATAATTTAACAAAAAAATCCAATGCAATATCTACTACTTGCTTAAAAAAAATAACATTAATTTTTATTATCATTTAAATTTAAATTTCATTAATTTTAAATAATTTTAATAAACATCATTATATAAAATTTATGTAATTTTAGGCAACAATAAAATACTAACATCATTTCACATATATAAAATTTATGTAATTTTAGGCAACAATAAAATACTATTTCCTACACTTCCATATTTCACATATAAACACATTTGTAACAATAATGTTAAGACGCAATCACGTGTTTGATATATGAGTTGACTTAATTGACACATTACTATAACGGTTAGGTATTTAGTCGAATGCATATTTTAATAATATTTTGGTTTATGATTTTCCCGTATTTTAATATTTATAATTAAAAATCTTAAAATAGGGTAATTAATTTGTTTGTAACTGATATTAAAATTTCGAGACAATTTATTTTTACAATCAAATAAGGTTATTATCTCTCCAGAAATTAATACTACGCACACCCAAAACCTATCTTCTTAAAAGAACCTAATATTTCAAAAATCTTATCGCTCTGATTGTGACTCTTTCCAAGTGTGTGTATATATATATATAAGTAGGTTGGGTAAAGTTATAATGCAGCTACGTCTTTATTCAAATAACCTCGATTGAAATTTGGCTTTTTGGTGAATTACAATGTATGCCATATGGGTGGCTTAAGCTTATGAGAAGCCAATGTTATTTAATTGGTCACATTCTACATCCAAATCCAGAAGGTTTGCTTGGATTCAGTCAAGGGATGACCATGCAAGGTAATATGGAATTTTAAGGAATCAATGTAAAATTTTAATCACATATTGATAGATTTATCTAAAGATAAATGAACGTATGAAATGATAGAAATAATTTCCTAATATCAATATTATAAAGCCATAAACAAATGCATGGAAATTACAAAGCTAATTTAACTTCACTGTGTAAAATCAAGATTATGTAATTTATGAAGCAATAATTTTATGAAGTATTCAAAACATAAATAGTAAATCCAAACAGATTTATGTGCTATGTATCCCGTATAAGTTACCCTTAACGATTATGAACGCGGTGAGGGCTATTTGCCCTCGTTTGAACCGCTCAAGTTGGAACTTGAATTTGTACAACATATCTCTCTCCCGGCCATACAACATATCTCTCAACCGAATTGTACCATTTAATCAAAGTAGACGCCTTGGGTATATCATTAGCGGATGGACACCATTAGGTGAACGCGTCCACGTCAACCACCCACAACGCCATGCTGGCAAACCCTATTTCTACCGTGTTGGCTACCGATTAAATTTGGTTCGGCAGGTTATGGCAGGGTTTAGAGTTTCATTTAATGATTACCCTGCACATTGTTCATTCCAAAGTTCATCTCTGTTTGGGACCTGTTCTTTTCCGTTCGCAGTGCCAGTAGTTGATCGTCGTTGTTCCAATGGCAGTCATTGACATTACTACTGTGTGATGCGGGTAGTGGCTTTGCAGTGTCATGTGGTGGTTTATGGTTCAGCAAAGGTGGTCGTTCTTCAGATTATTCGGTTGTTTTCGTCTATTTCATGTTTTTTTTCCACATGGTTTTTCTTCCCCGTCTGGTGGTATGGGCTTGTTATTTGTCTGCCTTTATCTTTGTGGCTAATTACGCTCGACTCAGTGTTGGAGATGGTCATTTCACACTCCGAATGGATTTTCATGTTTGTGGTTGAATAACTTAGCTTCAATTTCATTGTTTGACTGATTTTTGGTCCCCATCTAACCATTTTGATGTTGTTTTGCAGGATGTTGCAGATTGTTGCAGTCTCAGCTATTGTTTGAGCATCGGGGTTCCTGTGGCTTTCTTGCATGGAGAAAAAAGGTAGGGCATTATCGTACGAGCCAGATTTACTGTGTTTTTTTAACACATTTAGCCTCCATTGGAATAATGTGCCCTTGTTTACTTGTGTGAATGTATTTACCTATGTGGGTTTTGGCTAATTATTGGGTTTTGGGTTGTGGGCTTTGGCTATTTTTCTTGACTTGGTGAACATGGATCTGCAACCGCAGAATTCAAACCCTAATATTTGTCACTGATTCTTTTGTCAACACCAACAAGGCACAGTTCCTGAGTATTTGAGTGCCTTGTATAATCTTGTGATATGTTTTATTTGGTGCGTTGCTTTACAGTCTGACCTTTCTTTGAAATTTTATTACAATTTTTGGTCAACTAACATCTCTTCATAATGTTGAGTTCACCCCTCTTACCTTCTTTGGAAATGTGATATATTATTATGCAGAGTAGACTGGATATATGTTCTGGGAATTGGGTTTGACTGCATAAGTCACGATTATCTCTAGACTTCTTCCCCATGGAAGGGTTTATGCCCTCTCCCTTGTTGGTATGCACGTGGTTTTGGAGTAGGAAGTATGCTATGCTCTGATAGAAAATCATTGTATTTCTTTGCTCGTAGCTCGTAGCTACCTCTTGGCCATGTTAAATTACCTTAAAACCCTTCCCAAGCTTCCATCGAGCTCGAGGGTGGGAGCAAGTTCTGGGTTTCCATCACCACCCTGCTATAGGTAAAAGAAAAATATTTCTTTCCTCATAGGGTTTGATGGCTGTTTATTTCTTCGATTATCACTCTCAATAATTGCATTAACCTCTCAGTGATTACATTAACCCCCCTCCCGCTTGCATCCTGTGGAGGTACAAAGGGGACTCATCCCTGTGAAGAAATTTCTTGAGATAAGATATGATCTCTCCTTTGTGTGTGTATGAATTTCCTTAGTTTCTCATGACTACAGGAACTTTTAATAGATTGACTTTTCTTCTTCCAAGTGAAACCTCAACAACATTAATTAAGGGTGTAACAATTACGGCCTTGCAGAATTTTTCCTAGGCTTGTGAGATGGGCTATCAACACACTTGACATGAACCTTCCTTCCCAAGATTAGTAAATTCTTATTCCAGGCTCAACAATATGAGACTCAGTGTGGGGAAGCTTGTGGGAAGCTGAGTTGTAGATGTGATGTTATGTGGGGAGAGATGAATATAGAGTATTGAATGCTTGTCTTTGGTTGAGGAGAAAACCCTACATAGCCCCAGACAAAACCCCACCTCCAACTTTCTTCTATCTTGGACCTATCAATTCTGTTGATGTTAGCTCACACTCTCAATTTCACTTTCAACTTCAACCATGGGTAGATGCAAAAATATCAATTGCATTCGTTACAAATATTTTGGTACTTTTCTCTTGGGTTGTCTGGATGTTTGTAGTTGTTAAGAATTGAAATATTGTCTATTGTTGTCTAGGATAATTGAAATAAGACTAGTATGCATAATAACTTCATCTTATGCATATTAATGAAGTTTCAAGCTATCTAATACCTGTGCGAATTCGAGATTTGATTTTTAGCCATCTATGTTTTTCAGGGTTTATAATTTCCGACTTATATGTCTTGCTAATTTGACATAAATTAATGGTGATTATGCTTAAGTGATTTAGCATTGTAATTGAAGAAGATAAGGGTTGTTTTGTTGTTGTATTTAGAGTTGTAATTGTTTGTGTTCATATCTAGCCTAGAAGGCTGAAACTTATCAGAACATTTTGGTATTTTTCTCTTGGGTTGTCTGGATGTTTGTAGTTGTTAAGAATTGAAATATTATTTGTTGTTGTCTAGGATATGAACTTCATCTTATGCATATTAATGAAGTTTCCAGTCGTCCCATACCTGTGTGAATTGGAGATTTGCTTTTTAGTCATCTATGTTTTTTAGGTTTTATAATTTCCGACTTATATGTCTTGCTAATTTGACATGAATTAATGGTGATTATGCTAAGTGATTTAGCATTGTAATTGAAGAAGATAAGGGTTGTTTTCTTGTTGTATTTATAGCTGTAATTGTTTGTGTTCATATATGGCGTAGAAGGCTGAAACTTATCAGAACATTTTGGTATTTTTCTCTTGGGTTGTCTGAATGTTTGTAGTTGTTAAGAATTGAAAGATTGTTTGGGTTACCTAGGATAGAGTTACCATTTCTATTTTACATTAATTTATGTTGTATAGAAATTTCTATATGCCTCAAAGCACCTCAAAAATTTCTACTCTGACCTCTTGCTATCTTTGTTACACTTATGTTATCCAATCTCAGTCCTCTAGGTTTTCCAACTAGAGAGTCTTCGCTGCTCGTGACTCCTAACTTCGGAAATGAACAATATCAGGTTCGTTGAGGCCTTTAATTTCAAACTCCTGTCTGATAGCTAGTGTTGATCTACCACACACTCGAATGTGGGTCTGATCTTTGTGTCCCTTTGCATGTGACAGAGTAAGTACCAAGTTGCCTCGTTACCAGCTATGCATTAAACCTTTTATTTATTTTTCATCACACCCCCTTGAAAGTTATGCCAATGCCAATAGGAGACCTCTCTTATACTACAGTTCCATCTTTTGATTTAATGATCAATAGGACAACATTTGTCAATGCATTTGCCATTAAAAAATTGTGCTACCTGTAGTGTGATTGGCATATAAAGGTTTAGGGAAGGGCCTCTTAATAGTAGAACTAAGGTGTGGACTAGGGTTTCTCTCTAGAGTCTGAGATTGTATTCCCTTTTTCCTAAAGGATAATATAGAAACCTTAAGGGCCATGGCAGCAAGATACAACTCTTAGAATGAGAGCATTTTGGCTTCTAGATCTAGAGGAGTGGCAATGCTATAATACCACTGATATGGAACCAAATCGAAGTTTGAGGGTTTTTCTAAATTACTACTTCTTTTCCTTTGCAGCATTGTTTCAAACTGGATTGAATTGATCTTTACTTTCTATTATTTTCTCTCGAATTTCCTTTAGTGAGAACAAAGGGATTCTTTTGTTTACTACCTCTCCGAGTAGACATAGGGTTGGTTTCTATTTCACTTCTCAAGCACATGCTCCTGGGCAAATCTTTCCTTCCATTGGTAGCTACTTTTGTTTCATGTTCACTTCTTTTCCTAAGTTATTATGTTGCCTTTCATCATAATTCTAGATCATAATTCCAATTAAAATTCAATTTAGTTTATAGTTTAGCTTCTACTATGAAACCAATCAACATATTTCATCCTTACACATATCCAAGTTTGAGTGTTGTTCCAAATTACTACTTCTTTTCCTTTGCAATGTTGTTCCAAACTAGATTCAATTGATCTTTACTTTCTATTATTTTCTCTTGAATTTCCTTTAGTGAGAACATAGGGATTATTTTGTTTATTGCCTCTATGAGAAGACAGAGGGTTCATTTCTATTGCACTTCTCAAGCACATGCTCCTGTGTAGATATTTCCTTTGATTGGTAACTACTTTTGTTTGATGTTCACCTCTTTTCCTGAGTTATTATGTTGCCTCTCATCATAATTCCATATCATAATTCCAATTCAAATTCAATTTAGTTTATAGTTTAGCTTTTACTATGAAACCAATCAACATATTGCATCCTTACAAAATTCACATTGCAATTATTATGTTGACTTTCATCATAATTCCAATTCAAGTTCAACTACCCGGTATAGGGAACGGACGAGAACAGGTCCCCAACAGAAATGAACGCATAAATGAACAATGTGCAGCGTAATCACGATATAGAAACCCTAAACCACGCCATAACCCACTGAGCTAGTTTTAATAAGTAGCGAACACATCATTACATGTGTGGGACAGGTGTCGTTACAAAATTCAGATTGTGATAACAGTTAAAAAAATTAATTCATGCCACCCCTATGCTTGATGCCATCCATTCCTTGGATTTCCCGGAATTGTTAAGTCTCCTACCTGACCCAAGTATGGTGTACTACCCAAGATTGGTTGATTAGGATGTGCCTGAATGTTTCCATATGCTTGACTCCAATTTGCTCCTTGTAGCCATGGAGGGACTGAGTAACCCAAGTGTCCACTTGTGTTACTAAATCCAACACTCGGTTCAGCTATCATATAAACACAGTTGGGATTTAAACCTACATTGGCTAGGGTATATGAGTTGGGTAGAACCCGTGGCTGATAGCGGGGGACCTGGATGTCAATCAGCTCTTGGTATGATGGTGTGTGCTCTGCAATGTGGTCTAGCGTATTGGACATCATCCTATTTTCCTCAAACTAGCTTGGACCATAGACTTTCATGCTTGTCACCCCTCCTCCTCTTTCCAACACTTCTTGAACCTTCGTTTCCCTCCACTCTTGCCTTGCCAATTGTTTTTGATTTTCCTTATCTTCCCTTGCTTTTTGTCTTTCCATCCTTTCCTCTATTCGAGCTTCTGCTGCTGCAATCCTTGCAGCTCTCATGTCCTTGGCCAACTCCTTATTTCTCTTTTTAGTTTCCTAAATTTCAATTTTTTTTACGTTTAGACTCAAACAATAAATTCATATAATCTTCAGATGTGAGCAACTGTGAACTCCTCCGCAAATGAAGACAATTTGCAGTTGAGTGCCTTGATGAAGCCTTCACTCTCTCTACTAGTAGCTTTAGGAATGCACCAAGTAATCTGTGATTTGCCCCTTACTCCCTAGGATCTAACATTTGGCTTTTAGCCTTCGGTATAGTTGATTGGCCCCCATTATCTTCTTTAGGTACCTCATGCTGAATAGCCTCCTCTTCCAGTCAACCATTTTCCACAAAATAATGAACAAGTTCGGTGTTCAAATATGATGGTTATGAATGCATGTCCATGCTTTCCTCATTGGTGGTAGACACATTGTGTTGGTTGATATTCATCATGGTCTCTGCCAACCACGATGGTGGGCTTACCTGGGTTGGCATCCTCAATTTTTCATTGTTTAATCCTATTGCATTATCATTTGAAATCAAGCTTGCATTTTCATTCGCTTCATCAACTGCCTCATATGGAATATCACATGCAGAATTGACATGTGGTTCAGTAGGTGTGACAACCTCCATGGCATTGACAGTTGGTTCGTGACTGAACAGTGTCTCAGTCACATTTTCTTCATCATCACCACATAATTTCCCTTCATAAAGGGACATTATAACTTTAGCAACAACAACATCTTCTTGGGCGTCAACATGGTCTGGTAGGTTCTCTGCTTCTTAACCTTCCACATAAAATGCTTGCCTACAACAAATATCATGCACGAGAGCTTCAATATTAAGTGGCCATAAACTAGTCCTCCCAAATCTAGAATTGATATTAGAAGGTGTGAGAACCCTTTTTAGTGCTTTACTTTCAAGCTCAGCTAGCTCAAACCTCTTTACATCCACCCCTAGATTCTTTGCCATCCACGAAGCTCGCTCTATCTTAAAATAATTCTTAAAAGGCCCAAACACACTCACATCAAGGGGTTGAAATCTATGAGTGGTATGAGCCGGTAATGTTAACAGGTCAATGCCAAAATTGTTGGCCTCCTCAATTCTCTGCAAAGCCATGTGGCTTCCATGGCCAGGTAAAATCAGTAGGTGTCTATTTTTAGGTGAGACACCACCTGGTATAGATGCAGCAAAATGACAAATCCAATTCAGGAATAGTTCCTTTGTCATCCATACATGGGGATGTGTTGCGATGCATGCACCTGGTTCAAAGTTATGTATATAGATTTTTAGTTGTGTTTTACCTTTGAATAGGTAAAATCCTAGGATTAAAGAACCAATTTCATTGACGCAAGAAATTATAGTGATCCACTCCCTACTCTTAGGAAAAATATTAGGCACATTTCTGCTCCCTCTTTTGGCAATTACCCGCATACCACAATTCCTTCTTGCCTATAATCCTGTTTCATCACAGTTCCATATATGGTCTAGGGCATATGAGTGTTTCTCATATGCAATAGAAAGAGTGTTATATAACTTGGACACAATTGCAGGGCATAGATTTAAAGCCTTGTCTTTGTCAAGGCCCTCAGTTGTACATAGCACAAGCTCTGGATGCCTTTTTTAAAATCCATTCCACGATGATTTACAGGAAACCCATATTTGAAGGGGTTTGTCCTACCCTGACAGATTTGAGCTACTGTGGATTTAAGTTGTATAATCTCTAACCCATGTCCCAATTGGGACATCTCCTTACACCACTCAACCACCTCGTCCTCCTCCTCTTCAGTCATAACTGTAACAGGCCTTGTATGCTTTGTATTAGTCAACCAATTTATCCAATAATGCATGTTAGAGGCAACAATGACATGTTTTTTTGTAGACGCATAGATTGAATGTCCATGAAACTCGATGTCATCAATTATAGCCTGCATGTCTTGCTTTGTCCAGCCTTTAATGGCACTGATTTCCTTTGTTGAACTTGCACCTTGGTTGAAGGCGAATATGTGGTTGATGGTGGGATATCATCATCTGCAACCACAATGTCCTTTTCAATGACATTACTAGGTGCATTGTGATCATTCACATCACTCCCCCTATCCTCATCTAATGAAGTGGACCACAGTTGGGCCCTCCTTGCCCCTTGCCTCCTCTTGTTCCTTGTACTATCTACAATAGAAACTCTTGGCATGGCCACAACAACCTACAAAGTGACCACCAAATTCTGATTTTTAAAAATTGTATTAGAAAACAAGGAAATTCATTGGCCTTTGCAATCAATGAGCAACAACAATCAGCGCTTTGACTATATATTGTAGATGAATACATCTCAGATTTGAAAATCATTATTAGAAGGGTTTAAAGTTCTTTATTTGATTCTTATATTATTTTTATGAGTTATCAAGAAGAGCGATTTCTTTTTAATTTTATAACAGGTTTGACATAACACAATTTCTTTAACCCAACAATTTTGTTGTGTCCTCAAATGATTGTTTCTGGGAACGGGCATGTCTTTCCGTAATGAAACCAAGAACAAGTTTAAGAATGTTTGTTATTTAATATGATTCGGTCTTGAGAAGAGGGTCACGTGGTATCTTTTAAGGGATTCATTCAGTGGTCTACAGCTAACATGATTAGCTCTAAAGAGTTAGTAAAGAACATTTAAGTAAGGCAGAGGTTTGGAAAGAAGTGATCTGGTCTTGCTTATGCTGATAAGAAGTCCTAATAATGGTAGCTACTCTACCAAGTTATTAATTCAGTAAGTAGCTACAGTAGCTCTAACATTTCACGGTTTTGGAGTTTTTTATTAGAGAAAATGCTAGGCTCAAGCCAAAAAAAAGGGAGACACTGACCAAACTATCTCCTCTTGCACAATTTCACAGTCAAAATTCAAGCCTTTATGTTGCACTCAATAACATTGTATTTGCTTATTTGGGGTAGCGAGTTATTACTAACTCGAAAATCAATCACACAACCAACTACAACATTGGGTGCAAAGTGATTTCTAATTTGCAAGAAACCAGAGCCCTGCTTTCCAATGCAAAAGAAGCTTCGATTAACTCAATGAGAAGCACTATTATTTTGATTTAGCTATCTTTTGACATTAATTGACTTTGTTTGGACCTTTGTATGTGAGCTCCCGAAGTCATGTGTGCATCCATAGCTCAACGATGGTTTTCTTAGCAAATTCACATTTTGTGTGGAGAGAGAGCACTACACCTTTGGACTAGTTGATGACGATGTAGCCTTCAAAGGGATTATATATAGAATTGAAGTTGGTTTGATAATGATCTATGAACATAATTTTAGTGATTCATTTACCACATCTAAAGGTCATTATTGAGTATTTCAAATATATCCATTTCTCAGGCGTTTTACCTTGTACCATGTTGGGTTCTTGAGTTTTACAAGTCCCTTTTATGTTTTATTTCTAATAGAAATCATAATGGAGACCCACACATGAAGGTAAACTTTGTGTGAGACAACAATTGTATTTTTTGCAGTATTTTAGATATTACAAAGAATTACATGAGCGTTAGATTTGAAAGAGTATTCCTTGAAAGATCATTCCTTCATTTGATGCATTGTTAACTCGTTGACATTTTACAAAGTGAAAGAAAACACATCTCCTTTTCAAACACCTACACCTATATTTGAAATATGGCTTATTCATAGGAAAATTAGACAATTCAGTTTTTTTATCAAACTTGGTGCATATATTGTTGTACCACAGATCTGCCAAATTTAATTTAGAATGTCATAATATCATATTTTGAAATGTTATTTCAGTAGAATATCGTAATATCATATTTTGAAATGTTAAGTCTACTAAATAATAATAGCACAAATTAGATGGAGGGATGCTAACGAATAGGCACAATAGCTCTATTTGCTATTATACTAGTTTGATATTGAGTTGCAGGGTTAGATTTGAGGTACACTATAATGGCTTTAGTAAATCAGTAATGAAATTGGCTGTAATGGCTTTAGTACCTGAGGCTATTTGTCTTTGCCCTTTGAAAGGATATTCTTTGCTATTATAGTAGTCTAATATTGAGTTGTAGGGTTAGATTTGAGGTTATAGTGGCAATGAAATTAGTTTCTAAATCAATAAATCAGAAATGAAATTGGTCGTAATGGCTTTAATTTACCTTTGTTTCTCAACATAAATAACATTATTCATTATTCAACAAAAATGGTAACATTATTCAACAAAAACATACATGTATGTCTCCAGCAACTGATGAATATAATGAATGTAACACTGTGCACACACTCAATTTGTATGTTTCCAACAACTTCTGAAACTTCTGAATAGAATGAATGTAACAGTGTTTGAACACTTTGATTGCATATCTCCAATAGCTAATGAGTAGAATGAATATCTGAAATGAAAATGAGTAAGAGTTGATGTTTTATAGTTTTTCATAAAGAATTTAATTGGTAGGGAAGTTTGGCAGAGATTTCCATCTCCCAAATTCAAATGTGTGGCGTGGATTGATTTGTACATGATCAAATGGTTGATAATCTTTGAAGGTTGATCCATGTGCTTTCCTATTTTTAATTCTTGAATTGAAAAGTCTGGTGTGTTGGTGACATTTATTGAGAATGTTGAGAATTGAATGTTTTCATTTATTTTCTTTAATCCTAAATGGAATGTTGTCATTTATTGTCTTTAATAGGTTCAATGGTTAAATACACATGTACATATGGCTAACACACATTTCACATATTCTTGTGCAACTATTACTGAGCAATGGGATGTGTTGCTCCAATGGAAATATGTAGGTGATTGTTTGATGGGATAGGTGTACTCTTGAATAGAATTCAATGGAATGTTTTGTAGTGCATTTTGCCTTATTTGGTAATGCAGAGCTGAAGATATTTGGGACATTCTGTTTTGTGAATATGTGATGTTAAGGTTTGGTATTTGACACTTGTTCGCTCAATCAATATGTGGGCGCATTTCGGACTAAATTATATAACTTATATAACTTAATATAAAGTATTTATGTACAAATTTTGGATGATTTATGAATATTTTTTGATGGATGTCTGAGACCAATACTATAACTAGTATTAGTCCCTGCACAACAATATAAGGCTCTCCCCTAGCACAATTAGGACTTCCCACATTATTAGATGTTGGGTTCCATGTAAAAGTAAGGACATAAATTCTTGTATACGGTAATGAATTACATATAATTATGAGTAACGAAATATTTGTTTTGCTTCACATCTTCTTCTAGCTCGAAGCCATAGCCATTCCGCTATTTAGCAATGTAAAATTGAGACAAAGGAAATTTCTACATTGAAAGCTTTGGGTAGAATGGAGGGATAGTTTGTATTTGTACTTTAGTCTCACAAAATCCTTATCAAGAAATTGAAGAGAACAAATGTATTGGTTAATTAATTTAAATTTAACAAGAGAAATACCATATCGTTAGTTTTATTCTACTAGTTGTGGAGATTATATAGATTATTATATATTTTTTTTGCATACTCCTACCAAATTATTTTGAATATAAAAATGCTTATATGTTAATGATGTGAGGACATGTATAAAATTATAAAATTATTATAGGTCTATAATATATACTTTAATTACTATTATTATTTAATAAAAATTTAGTAAATATTAAATAATAGCAATTAATAATATTATTTGATAACAAAATAATATTTCACTTAGTAATATTAATTATTATTAATTATTAATTAACAACAAAATATATAAAAATTACTAATAAATATTAAATAACAAAATAAAATTTCACTTAGTAATATTAATTATTATTAATTAACAACAGAATATATAAAAATTACCAATAATTATTAAAACCGGTCGTATCCAAAATCATAATAAAATATTGAAATGGAAAAGTAATGAATATTATTCCATATGCATTAAAAGAAACTAATAAAACTAAGAAATTCCATTGATAATATCTTGAATCCAATTTTTTATGTAATAACCATTCAATATTAATAAGAAAAAAATTATAATATCAATTAAATGAAATAAATAAAAAAAATAGTTTGTTAAACTTCACTCAACTATAGTAACAACAATTTAGTAAGTGACTAAATGTCAAAATATGAATGCGAGTTAGCTGCATGATAGAATTTATGGAAGCAACATGGAAATCATTAACAATTTGTGGAATTTCCTCAGTTTTAAGAGCTAGAGGAGTAGGATAATTTGCAAAATGCATGTCATTTTTCAACTAAATATTTCCCTATATCTTTTTATTTGACGATGAAATGGGAGGCTGACTATTGGGTTGATAATTTGCATTCCATAAACCCAGTTAGCCATCTCTATTCATAGAAACTGAATGAAAATGTTTTTAGATCATTGGAAAAAACATATAATATTATTATCTCTATTAGGTCCCTATAATACTAGTGATTCCCCCATTACTATTGTCAATGTAGCCCTTATTGTTATTGTTGTGCCCCTATTGTCCCCATATTGTTATTCTTGCGCCTCATAGAAGCCCACTATTATTGTTTTTGTGCCCTTATATTATTATTGTTATATCTGCTTTGGTTATATTGTGACCCCTTAGACTCCTATATATAGAAAGGAGGTTTTGTCATTTTTATCATCCAAGAATTGTTCGTATGTGTAATGTAAAGGAGGTTTCCCCCTCGAAGAGGCTAATTTCTAAGTCATTGATCTATCTTTTCTATCTTTTTATATGCTGGTTTCATAAAAATTTGGTATTAGAGCTTTCGATTCTAGGGTTTCACTCCTCCAAACAGGTCATCGTGGCATTTTTTCTATAACTTTTTTTCTGTGACATTTCAAAAGCTAAAAAAAAAATCCATTTCAATCGAAATCACTCTGAATCTCAGGTCCAAATTTCAGATCTTTCCTCGCTATATTTTTGCAAATATGATCCAAGGGAGTTCTGGTTTTTGCAGGATCCTAAATTATATCTCAAATAGGTGACCTAGGAAAATCGTCATAACATTTTTTCTGAGCTTCAAATTGAAATTTCATAAGAGGTTACAGAAATAGAAGTGCATGTAGTTTTTTGTGTATCGGTTTCAGGTCCTAAGGTCAAAACATTGACACGTGGTACTTCATACGAGTTTGCTCAATTGAACCAGTCTATAATCAGGTCATCGTGGGAGATTTAGCATAACTCTTCCTTGGAGAATCCAATATTGATTAGAATTGTGGGGTTAGAAAGAGGACTCAAAGGGCTACCCCAGAAAGAATTTTCATACCTTGGAGATCCAAAATTACAGAGATACAATAGATTCAATATCTAGCCCCTACAAAGTGAAAAAATTGTGTGTAGTTTTTTTAAAATTTTGCATAAGTTTTGTTTGAAAAATTAGTTTGAAGGGATTAAAAGGGAATAGTGAAGCATTATTATCATTAATTGATGCCTTGAAGAAAGAAAATGGAAATACTTAGTAAGCAACCTGAAATCTCAAGAAGTGGATGAAATGCAACATGATATATCAAAATTACGAGACCAAGTGCAACAAAATTCACTCTCACAAAAAGTAATAGAAGCTAAGATGGATGGTTTAAATAAAAACATAGAAGCTAATATGTATGGAGTGGAGGCTAATATGGACGGTTCAAAAAAGGGTGTGGAAGCTAATATGGATGGTTTAAAGAAAGGTATAGAAGCTAAGATGAATGATGTGAAAGCTAAGATTAATGACGTGGAAGATAAGATGGATGATGTGGAAGCTAAGATGTTTGTGTAAAGAAAGGCGTGGAAGCTAAGATGGAAGATTTGAAGACAAATTTGACAAAGTTTCTACAAGAAATTCTTACTAATGGCGAAAGGGTAGTAAAGGAAAGCCACGATGAGAAAAAAATAAATGTTAATCATGATTTCATAAACTCTAACATTGGATAGAAGACACACCATGTTCCAAAGAATGATATGAGGAAGTTTGATGACAAGGATCATATAACATGGATACTACAGATGGAGCAATATTTCTATCTCCATAATGTGCAAAGCACACAAAAGGTATGCATTACAAATTTATATTTGGAACCAAATCAGTGTGTATGGTATCGATGGCTTTGCTCTTGTAAAAAATTTGTCACTTGGGCAATTTTTACAGATGAAATGATAGCCCATTATGAGGATACAAAAAGCAACACTTTTTTTAGCCAAGTGATAAATTGCAAACAAAAGGGTTCAATGATGGAGCGCATTGAGGACTTCCAAAAATTGAATATAAGGGTAAAAGATATTCCAGAGGATCATATGGTTGATGTGTTGATAGGGACTTTAAAGGATAACATCCAACATGAGGTTCACCTTTAGGAACCTGAAGGTTGGCAAGAAAAATGGAAAGAAAAATTATGGCAACAAGGAAGCCTACCACTCACAATTATAAATATGGAAGTGTTGCTCCCCGTAGTCTTCCACAACCTACAAGGTTGACACCACAACAATTGGAAGTAAAGAGAGAAAAATGTTGTTGTTACAGTTCTGATAGAAAATACACTAAAGGTCATAAGTGTGCTGAGAAGAAATTATTTTACATAGATTGTGAAGAGGAGTAAGAAAAGGAATAAGAAACATCAATAGAAGAGGATATACACCAGGAACAAACCCTATATAAAGAAGAAATGAATCCGGATATATCTTGTAATGCATTGGTTTGAATTACCACTCCTTAAACTATCAAGATAGAAGGGCATATCAAGAAGTAAAAGGCAATAGTATTGATTGACTCGGCCAATACCCACAATTTTATTCATTCTAAGATAGACAAGGAATTGAATTGCTTCCTATATCTAGCACTACAGTGTCAAGTGATGGTTGCAAATGGAGGAACCATAAATTGCTCTAGAAAGTGTCATAATATCAAGATATCCATGGGATAATATGTATTGAATAGCCCAATGATTTCCATCGCAATGGTTGGTGCTGATGTTGTACTAGGAGTCCAATGGCAACAATCCCTGGGTAAAATAGATTTTGATTTTCAAGAACTTTTCATGAAATTTTCTTTAGAAGGAAACGAAGATAAATTATGGGGTATCGCAGGGAAACCAGGAAAGAAAATCAACTCTAACGGAATGAAAAAGCTTCTAAAGAATTAACAATGAGGTATAATTGCACAATTATGTTCACTAGAGGTTCCCACATCGAAATCGTCTATTCCTCGATATCTCCAAGAAGTAGTAGAAATTCATTCCAAGGTATTTTAGACTCCCAAAGCCTTCCCACCTACTCATTATCATGGTCATGTTATTCATTTGATTCCAGGAAGTGTTCCTCCAAACATCAGGCCTTACAACTATCCCTATGCCCAAAAGAGTGAAATTGAATGTATGGTTGCAGAAATGCAAGAGGCTAGGGAGCTCAGCAAGCTCACTATTAAAGATAAATTTCCCATTATTGTCACTAATGAATTATTGGATGAATTGCATGGATCAATTTACTTCGCTAAGTTGGATCTTCATTCAGGAAATCGTCAAATCAGAATGAAGACTAAAGACATTCTCAGGAAAACATTTAGAACTCATGAGGGTCATTATGAATTTTTCGTCATGCCTCCTGGCCTTACCAATACACCTTATACATTTCAAGGCTTGATGAATTCCATTTTCAAACCCTTCCTTAGAAAATTTGTGTTAATATTTTTTTATGATATATTAATCTACAACAAGTCTTGGAAGGATCATGTTCAACATGTTGACAGGTTGCTCAAACTATTGGAGGAGAAACAATTATATGAAAAAAAAATCCAAATGTTTCTTTGGAGTACAAGACGTGGAATATCTGGGTCATATTGTATCTCATGAAGGTGTTTAGGTAGACCCAAGTAAAATTAAAACCATTAAGGAATGGGAAATCCCCACACCCATAAAGCATCTGCGAGGATTTCTCGAGTTGATAGGGTATTATCACAAGTTCCTTAAAAATTATGGGAGAATAGTAACACCTGTAACAACATTATTGTATAAAGATGCATTTTCATGAACTCTAGAAGCAACGAATGCCTTTGAACATCTTAAAGAGGAAATGTGCTAAGCATCGGTCTTAGATACACCGGACTTCACAAAAACATTTATTGTGGAATGTGATGCCTCGAGAAATGGAATTGGTGTTGTTTTAATACAAGAAGAAAGACCCATTTCTTTCGAAAGTCGTCCAATCAAAGGAAAGTATTCACACAAAGCTATTTATGAGAAGGAAATGTTGGCAATACTACATGCACATAAGAAATGACGACCCTACCTAATGGGAAGACACTTCAAGGTAAAAATGGATCATGATAGTCTTAAATACTTTTTAGAACAAGATTACCTTTAAAAGAGCAGCAAAAATGGGTCACAAAGATGTTGGGTTATGACTTTGAAATCATCTACAAAAAAGGGAAGAAAAATGTTCTGGAAAATGAACTCTCAAGAAAGCATGAGGATGTGGAACCATCTCTTTGTGCCATTTCTATTATCCAACCAGATTGGATAAATGAAGCAAGGGCTGAATGGAAGAAGGATGAAGAAGTGTGGGCATGCATTCAAAAGTCACAACAAGATCCCGGTAAATCTGATACATTTAGTTGGAAAAATGATTCATTATGGTATAAATATCGGTTATGCCTATGTAAGAAGTCCCAACTAAAAATAAAAGATTCTTATGGAATTTCACACCTCTCCCTTAGAAGGGCACTGAGGATTTCTAAAAACTTACCACATGGTTAAGAAGGAATTTTTTTGGGATGGCCTTAAATAAGATATTCAAATGTTTTTGTCGGAATGTTTGGTTTGACAACAAAATAAAGTTGAAACAATTAAGATCCTAGGTCTATTACAACCTTTATCCATTCGAATCTAAAGTTAGGAGGAGGTTTCAATGGATTTTATCACATGCTTACCCAAGTCTAAAGGAAAAAGTGTTATTATGGTGGTAATTGACAGACTTACCAATTATGCACACTTTTGTGCATTATCTCATCCATTTAAAGTGAGTACAGTTTCTACTGCATTTATGGAAACAATTCAAAAGCTACATGGAAACCCAACGATTATTATAAGCAACATAGATCCATTTTCACTGGATCATCCTATTAGCTCATAGCTCATCTTATCATCCTCAATCTAATGAGAAAATTGAGATTGTAAGCAAATGTTTGAAAGGATATCTTCGTTGCTTTGTATATGATAAACATACACGATGGGTCAAATGGTTGCCTCTAGCTGAATGGTGGTATAACACTTCCTTCCATACTGCAGCAAAAAAGACCCCATTTATGGCACTTTATGGATATCATCTAGCATCCATCACATCATATTTAAGAGAAAATTATAAGATTCAAGTAGTGGAAGATCACATCGAGCATCAACAACAAGTTCTCCAACTCTTAAAGGATAACCTCACTTTGGCACAGAATAGAATGAAACAATAGGAAGATCCACATTGGAGTGAAATAAGTTTTGATGTAGGTGATTTGGTATTCCTACGACTACAACCATATAAACAAATTTCCCCCAAGAAAGTTAAGAAGGATAATAAATTATCATCAAAGTATTATGGTCCGTACAAGGTGTTGCAAAATATAGGTATGATGGCATACAAATTGGAGTTCCTTGCATCTTCCCGAGTGCACCCAGTTTTCCATGTTTCATGCTTAAAGAACGTTATAGGTGACCAGGTCCAAATTCACACAATATTTCCAAAACTTAATGAGGAAAGAAAACTAATTTTGGAACCTGAAGAAATCATAGAAACGAGAACTTGACAACTACAAAATTGATCAATTTCAGAGTATCTCATCAAGTGGAAGAACTTACCCGTTGAAGATTCAACATGGGAGGATGAGAATTTTATACAAAAGCATCCAGAAATACTCAAGCATTGAGGGAAACACTATTTTGAAGGACAGGGGCATGTTAGGTCCGTATAATACTAGTGATTCCCCCATTACTATTGTCATTGTAGCCCTTATTTTTATTATTATGCCCCATAGAAGACCACTATTGTTATTCTTGTGCCCTTATATTATTATTGTTATGTCAGCTTTGGTTATATTGTGACCCCTTAGACTCCTATATATAGAAAGGAGTTTTTTTCATTTGTATCATCAAAGAATTTTTCATTTGTGCAATGCAAAGGAGGTTGCCCCCTCGAAGAGGCTGATTTCTAAGTCATTGATCTATCTTTTCTATCTTTTTGTGAGATCATTTCATAACAATCTCTGAGTTAAAACTTCTTTGATTCATATCTTTTTGAGATAGTTTCCTTGGAATAATCATATCATCAATTTTTTATGGTGCAATTATTTCTGAACGAATATCTCAAAATCGTAATATTAGTTTAATAAAATTAATGGATCAAATGGTTTGCTTGGAAAAAAATAAAATGGTTTCCATATTAACAAATAAAATAATTTTTTATATAAAAATAATTTTATTCCAATACAAATTATCGACGTTAAAGGAATTTACAAATACACAATCTGAATTTGATATGCACAATCTGCATAGAAGTAATTCATAGATAACAATGCATATTGGAAGCCCTCCCAAGTTTGACAGAAGAAAACACCTCATTTCCCGTGTACGACATGGGCAATGGGTTTTACACATTTCATCATCGAATAACTTAGAAGCTGAGATATATTTAAGATAAAGAATATCAAGATTGTGAATGCAAACTATATATTTGTAATTCTTAATATACTCTTGCAAAAAAAATCTAATTTTCCAATATCTACATCAAGACTATGATTGTAAAATATATATTTTTAAATCTTCATAAAATCTGTGCAAAAGAAATGTAATATTCCACTCCCTATATGTGTTATATTCTCTTCCATTAAGCAATATATGATATGCTAACAACTTCTACAATGAGAAAGCCTCTGATTCAACAAGAACATAATGTAAAAGTAATGCTTAACATGCATGTTCTCAGTCTAATGGATAAGAAAAACCGTACTCTAACCTATAATTATTCCCATGTAGTTATGTGAGTTATGGGATAGCTAGTAGAATGTGCCTAGGGTTGTCGGTGTTAGAAATCTGCCAAAAAAGGGGGTCTCTGCAGTATGAAGTCCCAGCTACACCTTAAATCCCAACTACACGTCACACCGTTTAGAGTAGGATCCGCATTCAGATAATAGGCCCGACCACCATTAACATAAAATATTATGCAAACAATCTTTGAAACAATAAGGTAAGTTGACATTCTGACACGTACAATTGTAATGTATATAAGGTACTTCCACGGAAGGGAAAAAAAGGAGTGAACCTCTAGAAAAAAAGTAATAGTACTATCTTAAAGAAACACATAAGAGCATGAAAAGAATCATTGATTAACCTGCAAGGTAGTTCACAAGACAATAACAATCATAAAAGAAAATAAAAACACACATTCAACAAGATGCATACCAAAGCCAATAAAATAGTTGATTTTCATTATTATGTGTGAGCATAAACATACATTGCAAATAATAGAGAAAAGTCTCACAATCATTCACGACATACATTTCAAAGTGTGATAGGTCCAAGAGCTTCATGTATTAAGTAAAAGTCCTAAGATACACAATTACAACAATGCAACACTAGCCCCAATAGTGGAACATTAATTCATCACTTAATCCTCCAAAGAATAATCTTCTCTCCTATGCCAAGATAGAGAAGCAAAGGTGAAAGGTCATTTTTCTTTATCTATGAGGGTGTATATATAACAAATGAAGTGACTCTCCACCTCTCTTATGATTCTTGACCTTCCCTCATGACTCTTCACTTCCCATATGAATTTTCAAAATCCTGTGACCTTTAAGCTTCTACATGACTTTATGAATTTCTAGTGGCTTCTCATGTTCCATGTATGACCCTTGGGATTCCACACATTTTATATTTTCTCATTTTTGAAGTTACCTAATTACATTCCCACAAATTTGTGGAAAAATACAATATCAATAGATGACATTCATTGTGACACTTTGAGAAGCCATGAATTGGCGATGGTGAGATGGAAATTCATTGTAGAATATCAATGTCAATATTTTCTCCTTGATATTATCTTCACACCTCCATGATCGGTCTTTCATGTACTTCATCTTCATCCTCCAAGAGGTTGGTTATGATATAAAGTCTTCCATATGATCCTTGATCTTCGTTATTCTGTCAGGATCTAATTCCCTTTATCGTTTTGGTTGATGATCTCTTTGTGTTTTCAACTTCACGAGTATCTTCTTCTAACATCTCCTTGGTATCCTCCTTTAGCATTATCATATCATGTCAAGATAATTACACCTGCAAATGGAATTGACTCATGACAAGAAAATATCAGTCCCAAAATATCCTAGACCTTGTCATTTCTCATGCAGCATACTGATTGTGCTTAGAAAGTGCACAATATTGAGGAGGAAGCCCAATAATTGTGTAGTGAACAAGAGAAAGAGGCGTGGAGTGAGGGTCTAGAATCTGTGACTTCATAGTGAAAAGTGGCTAAAAGATAGGGGGATATGAATGCACAGTTAGGGAAATTACAAAGGAAAATATGAGAGGTCTTCTTAGTGTCACTATGCAATGCACATTTATGGAACGAGAGGGTTAATGTACTACATATTTGAGCACTACAAAGACTCAAACATGGCCTGAATATTGTTTGAAAGCGCATAGTGTGTAGTGAAGCAAACAATGGGCAAGGATTATTCTATGGGAAAGTGAATTGACAATGAATAACCATTGAGATTATGCAGTTCACAGTTGATCGAGGAAGTTCTTTGTGACTGTGCAGTGCACAGTTCTAGGATGTAGAGGATGCTTGACTGAAGCTTTTGACTACGTAGTGTGCAAATCTAGTAGAAAGAATGATCAATGTCTGCTTGGGCAAGTTACGAAGACAAGAAAAATCCAAAATTGACTAAGTGTGAGATCTATGATAGAAGAGAGGAAGAACATGTAAAATTTCTTAAACATGATCATACACATGCATTCACCCAAGTGCATGACAAAAAGATGCATAGTACCCAAAACCAAGAAACATACATTGAAAAAACATTAAAACAACATTTGTCTCCAAGTGAAACACTTAGCATATACATTTACGACACAAGTGTCATAGTTCAACCAAAATATGCGCTATGCCATAAGAACATGTCCAAACCATGATTTAAGGATAGATAGCATCAACTAGTGCCAGAGAGTACACTCGAGTTGCCTCTAAAAGTTTGCTATGGTGCTTTTAATATGTGTGAAAACAAGTGAAAGTGAGACATGCTAACACAAAGAAAACAAAAGTGATGCGTGTAATGAAAGTAGACAAAAGTGATGCTTGTGAGAGTAAGAATAACTGAAAACGATAATTGCAAAAGCTAAATAAAGTGAAATTGACACATGTAGAAGAAAAAGGAAAAAAAAAAAAAAAGGTGAGACATGCAAAAGTGAAAACAAGCAAAGACGATAGTCACGAAAGTGAAAGCGATACTTTTGAAGAAAAAGTGGTCAAAAGCAACGGTTGAGAAAAGTCACCAAATGATAGTATAGTTACAACTGAGAGTGATAGAATACTCCTTATGCTCCAAAGTGCACATAGCTTAAAAGTGAAATATGACTATGAAAAGAGCTCCAAGTTAGAATATTTATATAAGGAGAGTAGACAAGAGTGGTATATCTACCACTAAGAGGTGTGATAACCCTGACTTGAAAATTTCACATTCATTGTCAATTGGAATTGCACACTAATTGTGCATAAGAACTACGTAATCAATGCCCCTAACAATTGTGTACTTATTGTCTCAAGGAATGCGCACTTTCCAAGAGCTATGCGATTTCTACCAATAAGTACTATTCAATTTCTGTCCTGGAGGACTACATAGGCACTATTTCCCAAGACTATGTAATGCCTAGCTTGAAGGGTAGACACCGACTCTTATACTTGCTAGAAATGGGTGTGATCATGAATGATCAATGGATAAGAATTTGTAAACAAGTGGTTTTCAACATTTAGAGTATCTATAAACAAATCAACTAATCATGAAGAAACTATGAACAAGAAAAGTTAGATCATAATATCACAAGGAGGCTCCAAAATTCATGTCTAGGAAACAATTTGGAGGGTGTTTATCGCAACAACAACACTTGGTGTCACATTGGAAGAATTTTTTCTTCTTTTTTTAGGTCTAACTTTATGCATAGAGTCTATCCTTTAAATATTTATTGATTCACTATCTAGACCACCTCAACTTTCCCATTTATCCTGATTATAAGTATAGTCACTCCTATCCCCTTTCTTAGCTAAACAAATTTACAAAGCTTACAATATCTCAATTGTTTTAATCCATGAGAAGGATAATATATATTTGCAAGTTTAATATGATCAAATTTTTTGTTCTAACTCTAGTGTTGCTTTGCTCCTAGTAGGCTTGTTCAATACCTCGACAGAGTCACTTTCAGGAAAGAAAAGCATTGTTTCTTTGCTAGCGAGCTTGTTTAGTAACTAATCTAGGTGGATATTGGTGGCCACCTATCTATTCCAATTGGAGCCCCACCAATGTTTCTTTCATTCTTTGAGTTTCCTTAATTGTAGCACAATTTACTACTTTTGATAGTTTTTTGATTCCTGAACTTCCAAAGCCGTTTTGATGCCTTAAACGACGTTTTTTGGCGAAAATGGGAAAGAATGAGTTTTTGGTTGATGTTTGCAGTGAAAATATGTAGTCCTCTGATAGATATTTATATCGATGCATTGTGTGCATCAAACATAGATTGTATGCAAAATTTACGACCCTCGGAAGTTGATGTACCAATTTACCCGAATGGAGCCCATAGTTTTGGCACTTCCTCTCCTAGGGTTAGATTTGTGGATGTTCAGGGTTTCCATTGTTCCTAAATAATAAATGGACCTTCGAACCTCATTAAAACATAGTTTAGAGGCATGTAACTGACACATCTCTTCTTAGAGATAGGCTACCATCACTTGATCTAGATCATTTCCATTTTTTTATGTAAGCATATTTCAGTTCTTTGATGTTAATGAAATGAAGTTTTATTTCTGCTGCATCTTTGTGTATATGTTTATTTCACTATTTTGTTGCATTCATGTGTAAGTGTGGATAAGTGATATTAGATCGGTCAACTCTTTCTCTATTTCTCTTTGCATGTCCCCAACAAAGTTAGGGTTAGGGAGTTAGGCATCGAATTGGTTGATCCTTTGCAAGTCCAGCCTCACAAACCCCCACAACCTCGTATTGTGGAAGAAAAGAAATATGAGGGGGTAGGAGATCCTTTCAAAAAAATTCTTTAGGAAGCCTTAGAGTGAGAGAGGAATGCAATGATAGATAACTTTTCCCAGATCCTTCAGCGACTACCCACAGGTAACACGGAGGTGCCACTCTTTTTAAGGTACAAGTTAACTTTGATATTCCCATATTTGGACGCTAGATAGATGGAGATGCCATATATAGATGGTAAATATATTGGAAGGATATTTTTTAGTTCATGACTTTTCCAATCTGGAAGATATTCCTTTTTCACTTCTCAAAGTAACCCCACATGTCAAGGACTGGTGGGAAGCCTATTGTGAACAAAAGGATGAGAGGGAATCCTCACAGATTTTAGTCACACCCACTTGGAGTTCTTTCTGAGACACCATTAGGGAACAATATTACCATATCGGGAGCTATGAAGATAAATATATAAAGTGGAGGACGCTATGATAGGAAATCGACCGAGATTTGCTACAGTTCACAAATGTTTTCGATATCCTTCGCACAAAGCTGGGTATCAAGGATTATAAGCGACATTTGGTACTCAAGTACCACAACTGTCTACACAAGTACATCTAGGATGAGTTGTTGTTCCTAGACATCTCCTCAATTGGTGCCACCTATCAATACACTATCAAGATTGAGTAGAAATTTAAGCAGAAGAAGCCAGACTTTACATCTGTGAAATTGAAGCAAGGAAAATCTACCCCCAAGCCACCAAAAAAAGGACAAAGTAAAGGCGAGGTGACATAGGACAACCCATTGAAGTTTCAAGCAAAGAAAAACAACACAAAGAAAAAGGACATAACGAAATGTTGTGAGTTCTATACAACCCACACTCACAACAAAAGTGAGTGTCGAGCCAAGCCCTCCCTAGTGGCCAAGATGAAGGCTTTCGAATTAGATGCATGTTCTGACTTTGAGTCAGAAAATGACAAGGGAAATGACAAAGGGAAGCAGATTATTGATGCAAAGCCTAGTGCCACCATTGCCACCACCAAGATCCATAAGGATGAGCCTTAATATCTAGAGGACGAGGGGTGACTCTTCTACTCACAAATGTGGGTGAATGGTTCCACGAAAAAGTTCATTTTCAATAGCGGGAGCCGAAAGAACCTTATTTCAACAGAGGTCATGAAGCAGTTAGGCCTATCAACTACACCATACCTACAATTTTACTCCATTGAGTGGCTTCACCAAGGGCGAGATCTTCACGTCAGCCAACAATGTCTCCTTCCCTACAACATCAATCCCTTCATAGATGAGGTACTTAGTGATGTTGCTCCTCTTAAATTTTGTGATATATTATTAGGAAAACCATACTTGTGGAAGTGACATGTTGTGTATGAGTCTAGGCCTCACACTGTTATTATTACTTTGGGTGGTAATTTGTATAGGATATCAGATGTACCATTGCCTACCACCATTTCTTTGATCACTAGAAAGAAATGTAGTAATATCATTTCCAAGACTGAGAAATTTGTTTTCCTTAAGATTCACCCTTAGGGAAAGAATAAGATTGAGGCCATGACCTCAAGACAAGGCTCCTCCACATGATAGAACTAGATGGACAAGGTTGTAGATGATTTGAGGGACGTGTTCACCTCACCAATAGAGGTACCTCTACATTGTCTCTTCAAGCACTCCATCGATGTTATGAAACCAACTCACAAAAAGATAGAAAAGATAGATCAACACCTTATAATTCAGCCTCTTCGAGAGGGAAAACTCCTTTACATTACACAAATGAACAATTCTTGGATGATATAAATTAAAAGACCTCCTTTCTATATATAGGAGTCTAAGGGGTCATAATATAATCAGAGCCAACATAACAATAATAATGTAATGGCACAATAATAATAATAGTGGGCTTCTATGGGGTACAATAGTAACAATATATGGACTACATGGGTACATAAATATAATAAGGGGGTTGTACTAATAACAATAAGGGGTTACACTAGTAGTATAGGGGCCTAACATGCCCCTCTCCTTCAAAAAGTGTTGTCCTCAACACTTGAGTAGTTCTTGATGCTTATGTATAAAATTCTTGTCCTCCCATCTAGAATCTTTAGCAGGTAAGTTCTTCCACTTGATGAGATACTCTAAAATTGATGGATTTCATAGCTGTCGGGTTTTTGTTTCTGTGACTGCTCCAGGTTTAAATATTATTTTTCTTTCCTCTTCAAGTTCTGGCAATATTGTTTGAATTGAGATCTTCTGCAACTTTTGAATGAGTGGCCATACTTCTTCATCCTTCTTCCATTCATCCCTTCCTTTGTTTATCCTATCTAGTTGGATAATAGAAATGTCACACAATAATGCTTCCACATTCTCATCCTTTCTTGAGAGTGTATCTACCACCACATTTTGCTTCCCTTTTTTGTAGATGATTTCAAAGTCATAACCCAACATCTTTGTGACCCACTTTTGTTGCTATTCAGAGGATAATCTCTGTTCTAAAAAGTATTTAAGGCTATCATGATACATTTTTACCTTGAAGTGTCTTCCCATTAGGTAGGGTCGCCATTTCTTAAGTGCATGTAGTATTGCTAACATTTCCTTCTCATAAATAGCTTTGTGAAAATACTTTCCCTTGATTGGACGACTTTCAAAAGCAATGGGTCTTTCATCTTGCATTAAAACAACACCAATTCCATTTCCTATGGCATCACATTCCACAATAAATATTTTTGTGAGGTTTGGTGTAGCTAAGACCACTGCTTGGCATATTTCCCCTTTAAGATGTTCGAAGGGCTTTGTTGCTTCTGGAGTCCATGAAAATGCATCTTTCTTCAATAATGTTGTTAGAGGTGTTTCTATTCTCCCATAATTCTTAACAAACTTGTGACAATACCCTATCAAACCGAGAAATCCTCGCAGATGCTTTATGGATGTGGGGATTTTCCATTTCTTAATGGCTTTAATTTTGCTAGGGTCTGTTAAGGGAAAAATTCCCCTAGGGTCTTTGGGTTGAAACCCTAGCAGATCAAAGGTTGTCTATACAGAGAAACACACATTCCATACAACCATAATGCTAAAATAAGCAAACTATATGATAAGGGGTGTACCTGGGGGTCTTATGTTCAATAAGAGCCTTTCAGGGTGCAAACGCTCTTGGAGTTCCTTTTGCTCCTTCAACCTGCAAAATAACTAATTCAAGAAAGTATAGCAGTATATGAACTAAACATCATAAAGAAATCATCTTCATAGTATATTGAAAGGTAGTTAGTTATGCAATTAAACAACCATTCACATATGAATCATAACATGGATATCATAAACATGAAGAAGATTTATATCAGGAACAAGGACAAGTATTTCTTTTATTATAGACAAATGAAGTACAGAAAGGAATAGTTTTACCTGATTCGTCCTTTCATACGCTGCAAGTGGAACCATGCTCCGGATTCGTCCAGTCTCAAGCCTTTAACAAACTCCTTCCATGACTTACTCCATGGCATCTCAAATGGTAGATAGACATCATCACACAAGGAAACAAGGGTTTCCTGTAAATGGGGGAAGTGCAGGAGGCACTAGGATCTTCAGGCCTGGTCAGGGAAATCTCAGCATAATAACCTTTCTCTCTCTTCTCTCCTCCCTTAGGCCTTCCAATTGAAGCCTTTTTATACTTCTCCTAAAGTAGTTTTTTATTTACGAATTCGTTGGGAACAGTTGGGCCACAGGCACTAACAGGTGATCAGTAGGTAAAACCCACGATCTCCGCCCAAAATTAAGGAGATTTAATTTTTTTAAGTGTTTTAAGACATATACGTGGGTTGGGTATACACAGACCCACGTATACATGTGTTTAGCTAAGGGAAATGTAACATATAGGGAATAAAACACTGTTTTTTAAATTTTGGACCAGGTTTGGAAGGAGGGGTTGCCCTGGGCCATGAGTGCAGCATCACAAACCTCAAGAGTGAGATTTGGAGATATAACAAATGCCCATAATATATGAGGTCAGAAGGGGAACATTATGGCCAAAATGTATTAAGAACGTACATCGAAAGGAAATCTACCAAAAACTGACAAGGACTTCACCAGAGTTCAGTCTGCCAAGCCACAAAAGGAGATCAGAAAGAAACACTGTCTGAGGCGGGCATACCCATGCTTAGAGAAAGTAAAGCATGTCTGCATATTAAGTACAAGTGGATCCACTAAGTATACAAGTATAAAGAACTGCAAAATACATAATGGATCATATAATCATGATCGAACAAGTACATGTATGGATATCACATATAAGAATGTCAATGATGCTGAAGAATAAACCAGATCATTGATATCAAAGACTGATCACAAAAGGTACCAACTGAACATGATGGAATATGATGGTACTACACTGTAAACTCAAGTTCCTGCATATATAATGTCGCCATGAATGACTGCAACATATAAGGTGGAGTGGTATCAACTAGCAGCAAGAGGAGCAACTGTCTAGTGAACCAATGAATGCTGATACAACCTGAGGTCTTCACCGACCGCCGTGGTACATTTCTACACCATGGGAATAAATGATCTGAAGTCGACCATGTGAGAAATCGTTTTATTACCGGTCATTGATGTATACTGTTAACAAACACGATACTACTCACCGATAATGATAATCAGCGTCAAGGTACCCAGTACAATCTAACAAGTGTGAATAGATGAGATGGAGTCAAAAATCTGTAAGAATCTATCAATCAGGAGACAATGATGGTTTCCCACTATCCGTAGTGAAGGATCTGCCACTGATGACTGCAAACCCCTAGATACTGCCAAATGGACTCTAGATATTTGCCCCAGAGCAATGAGTCGATGTCGATAGGGAAAGATCAACTAGAAGGAAGGCATTAAGGCATCCTTCATCAATCTAGTGTGAGTGTAACCCGTAGGCCAATAATGTGGAAGGAATCGGATGAAAAAGATGTAGTAACCCGAAGGAAGTATGTTTCCGGTGTACATAAGATGTGGCTAGCGCGTGACAGAAACTCTCTGAACCAACCAATAATGGAAGCTGACATAGAGGCGAGGTATCCACCAATAGGGTAAAATGGAAACCAAGGTACTGCATGAATCCCAATGTGTGATAATGTAAGCTGATGTCAAACATAAGGGAAACCACTCAGTCAAAGACCCATGATACTGATTGATGCTGAGCACAAGGTGACCTATCAATAATGAAAAGAGGGCTAGGGTGTAGCTCTAGGCCTGTCCTCGGAGCAAGATGTCGTCATCGTTAAGGACAAGACCCACCAGCAAGAAGTCAATGGGGACCTTCTCAAACCGGCACGAGTAAAGGACCAATATAGCTCATGTGATGATAAACATGATACTGACAATCAGGGATAGCTGACTGAAAAATGAGTCAAGAGACACCGTAGAGAGGCTGACTTAGGCTAACTTCCCTTAAACAAAGGCACGGCTCAATGTGACTATGTGGCAACATATGATGACTCTGTATAAGTTCGTCATGCAGGAGGCACGAACGAACCCTCCATAAGATTGGAAGAGATAACCAATCGGGGGAGAACTGACTCAATAACAAGGGTAAGGCGTACCTAAGTCAAACTAAATCTCGCCCAAATGGAGGAGACTTTGCTTTGAGTGCTTTGTTCAAGGGCGACACGAATGACTCTAGCTGCCATCAATAAATGGAAATACTATCCCGTTCCCGCTCTTTTTGGAATATATAATTTTTTTGTCTTTTTCTTTTAAGCTGGAAAAAGAATAAAAGAATGCTATAGTACAGTGGAAATAATGAGTGTCGGTGAAATAGATGATGTAGTTCCTGGGATCGGAACGTTCCTATGCTACATGCAGGGAGGCGAAAACTGGTCAATGACACTCAAAGGCGTGTTCCTTCCACGGGTCAAAGTGTGCTGAGTTGCAGAAGTTAAAGGTATGCAAGTTTGATTTTGCAGTCATCATGGTCAAAAGTTGGCTTAAACATGAGTCTGAGTGAAGCCGACTAAAGGCCAAAAGGTGCAAATGGTCAAAATGCAATGCAATGGTACAACTCAACACAAAGGAGCCTCTAGGGTATAAGGCTAGAACGAAAGCGAAGAAGAAGAGAGGAATGAGTCTTCATCGCATAGGTCATGGTGGGACTACAGAGGACTCCTGAGCCTACTCAAATCAAAGTAGCATGGGCAACAAATGTTAGTGAGGTGCTAACTACGATGCCCATGTAAAGGATGGCATCTACCATCATGTCATGATTTAAAGAATCGGCGAGTGAAAATGGTTTATGAACCATAACACGATGGGATTGACCCTATGGCAAATGTATCGATAGATGGAGGCTAGTATGCATAATGCAACGGAAAAATGGCTTCCCTAACCTATATGCCAGTGACAAAACGATACCTGCCATGACGGGTCAACAGTCATGGAACCGTCTCGAAACCATCGAAAAATGTCCAAAATGTCCTGAAAATCAAACCATTCTCAACATTCCAATCTCCCAAGTTAAAATTTACATGAGGCCAAACAAAATAAAATTTTGAAAAAAATTTGCATTTTCAAAACCTATAAAAGAGTTTTTGGACTCACCATTTTCACCATTTGAGTTTGAGAGCAGAGAAGTGGAGCAAAAGAAGAAACTTTTCCATACACCAAATTCAACCGTTCAGATTCTTCCAAAATCCCCATTTAACTCTTATACTTGTCTTGCAATCAATTGTGATTAGTTTTAGAATTTTTAATTTATGTTTTACCGTTGAATTCTTTGTCAAAATTTTCACCGCATCATATACGCGGGTTGAGTATATGAAACCCACATACCCGTGGGCCCTACACGTGATTGTGTGCAAATGGACCCACGTATACGCCACAAACATTTGAAACAAAAAAAACTAACGATTTAAAATCATTTTTTCTTCAGGATGCCGATCACTTGGCGAGAAAGAGAGAATACCATAGTGGATGATGAGGTCATGAATGATCCTGATGCTTTGGATGCCTTACGAGGATGTGGTTTGCTAAAATTCTTCAAATTGTCAAATATGAAAGCAAATACACATCTTCTTGAGATGCTCATTGATTACTGGAGTATCGATGACGATTCGCTTATGATTGACCAAATTCCACTCAAGATAGAAGTGGACGACATTTATTTCGTCATGGGCCTTTCCCGAAGGGGAGAGGTAGTACATTCCAGGGGTAGGACACGAGGCAGTCTCTCAATTGAGGACTATGTGGATATCTATTGTCTGGGACATCCCAAAATGGTTGGAAGTCAGATTTCAATCACAGACGTGGAGAGTTTATCACTAAGGATAATCTTGTTCACCATAGCTAGAGTGAACGGATAAACTTCTCTACACCAGGCATCACGGCTAACCATGAGCTTGGCAATAAACTATCTCACCATTGTATTCGATTGCTATACTCCTCTTCTGGCCAGCTTGAAAAGCCAGCTCACTTCCATCAGGAGAGGACAGACCAAAAACTTTGGATATGGGACTGTTTTGTGTTCTTTCTTTTTTGGTAGGGTACCTGCACTCTGCCCTAGGGTAGCGGTTCCATTAGAACCCCACGAGATCCATGTATGGGCAGGTGGGCTAACCTGATGAAACGTCTAGGGGGTGGGGACGTCCCACAGATTGCATTTGATGATGACTTCTTTTCCTTGTGGGATTAGCAGATCATTGCCATAGATGACTACCCTTATGCTGGGTTGGATTTCTGAGGAGATCCGGATCTAGTATTACCACCGACCGTAGCATGGGGTGACATTGCTAAGTGTTTTTTGATTTTATGATTTTTTTGTGATTTTTCAAATATAATAATGAATTTTGAAAAATGTTTTTGATAGGATTCAAATGAGTAATATGATGATCATGTTCCAGATATTGGGCTGGTATGACCAGATGATTTCCCACGGCATAGACGTCGCGGCCGAGGGGCCAAAGAGGCAGCTGCAGATACAAAGCGACTACTTCACATAGTCTAGTGGCACTTGGTGAGACTCACTTACGGGGTACTGATGGCAGTGGTAGAGGATCTTCCTGAGGATATGAAGCGTCATGTGGTTGGCATGCCACATGACTGGGTCCACACTTTTAGGTGTGTGGCCAATGCGATAGCTTCCTACTTAGTCACTCATCCTGAGCTGGGGCACCAGATGTACTAGACATGCTTATGGGCATTTGAGTCCAAATTTTGTATATTTTTTGGACAAACTTATGTACGCTCGAGATGTTTTATGATATATATATATATATATATATATATATATATATATATATATATATATATATATATATATATATATATATATATATATATATATATATATATATATATATATATATAGTTCGACTTTTTGATGCTTGATTTTATTGTGATGAATGATTAATGTGCTAGTCTAATGCTTGATTAGCGATAGAATCAGCTAACCAACTATGAGATCATGGAATGTGCAAATAATTAATATAAGTAAATGATCTTTGCAACAACCTCACCCTTAAATACTGGCAATATAAACATGGATCCCTTACCTGATAAATGTTATTCAATTGCGACACTATCAATTGTGAATCAAGATAAACTACCAACGAGTCGATTCTGGAGAAATTGCCTCAGATAGTAAATTAATGACGGCAGTATACTGAGCCATATTATTTGAAGCAGGACCAATGCATACTCCCCTTGATACCATCAACTAACCAGTTGGATAATAGAGTACCCAAGCTGCGGAAGCAAGGTTTTGAGTGTTCTAACTAGCACCATCGACGAATCCAAAATACACCAAGTCATCCATCAACACCTGCCACAGTAAACCAAAAAGTGTTGATATCAAAAAATTTCGATGAGATATGTACAAATATACACAATGTAAAAAGAAGCCATTGCCTAGCTACTACTTAAGAAAAGTACTTCTTAAGGTAGAGCCCGTTTCGGGGCTCCGCCAACTTGTTTCCCTCAAAATCGATTAACTCATACAACCCTTCTTCTAAAACGCATTTAGTTATGAAAGGACCATACCACATAGGCTTAAAATTGCCCGCCCCCAAGATGTCCTTATCTTGGTCATAGACTAAGACAAGGTCACCTTCAGAAAATACTCGAGGATGGATAGATTTATCATACTGCATTTTAACCCTTTTCTTATGAGCCTCATTCATTGTGGTGGCTCTCACCACTACTCATCGAGATGTTCCAAATGAATGAGGTGCTCTTCAGGACTAGAAGTCTCTAGAAGGAGCTCAACAACTAACTTAAGAGATGGGATTTCACATTTGATAGGAATGATAGATTCCATCCCATAAACTAACTGAAAAGGTGTAAAACTGGTAGCAGTCTTCACGGAGGTTTGGTATGCCCAAAGAGCCGTATACAACATAAGATGCCAAATGGACCGATTTTTGTCCATTGTCCATTATAGAATCGTCTTAAGAATTTTGTTGACTGCCTCGACCCGTCCATTGGCCTGAGGATAATAAGGAGATGAATGCTCTTGCCAGAAACCCAATTTGAGAGCTAATTCAAATATTAGTTGATTCTGGAAATGACTGCCATGGTCAGTGACAATCTCTCTTGGGATACCGAACCTTGAGATAATCTGATTAAAAAGGAACAATGTTTCCCTTTCACTATCGTTTTTATAAGTGGGCATGGCCTCAGCCCACTTCGTAAAGTAGTCTACAGCTCTGATAATGTCCCCGTGATTCGCCGCTGAAGGTGGATTACAAGTTGTAAAATTGATATCCCACTTAGTAAAAGGACTGACAGTGACAACAGGAAAAATATGAGTTGGATGTCTGCGCATCTTTCGAATATATATTTGACAGGGGCGACAAGTTTGACTGCTTCAAAACAGTCTTTAAAGAGCAAAGGCCAAAAATAGTCGGCACGAAAGATGCGCTGGGTTGTAGCAAGCCCTGATAGATGACCACCACAAGCTCCACTATGGCAGTCATTTAGCACTGACTCTACTTCCTCTAAGGTTGAATAGCACCGAAGGATTGAATCAACCTCTCGACGATATAATGTATCACTAATGATAACATAGTTCTTGGCTAGGTGACGTAATTTCCGGCGTTCATCCTTAGAGAAAGTAGAGGGAAAAATTGAAGCCTAGAGATAGACAATGATATCTCCATACCAAGGGTCAAGTGAAGAGATGAGGAATAAATGTCCTTCGGGAAAACTTTCCTCATAAATAGTATCCTCTCCACAAATTAGCTCGAAAATTAGCTCGGTGAAAACCATGGATTTCTTAGACTTGGCGGACAAGAACTCAAGATCAAATTCTTGTAAAATAACTATCCATCGATTATATTTACCCCCAATCACTCACCTAATGAGGATAAATTGAAATGGATTGACCGCCGCTAAAACAAAAGTTTTGCGTAGCAAGATATAATGATGGAGCCGCTGGACAACATGGACAGCTGCTAAAGCCAACTTCTCAACCAGTGAATAGCGAAGTTCAGGAGCTATTAAGCCTCGGCTCACATAATAAATCACATTCTCTGTGAGAGCATCATCCTCCTGAACGAGAACCACACCAATGGTTGATTTTGTTGTAGTGAGATATAAAAGGGAGTCCCTACCATAATCCGGTGGACTCAAAAGTGGGGTAGAGACTAATGACTTTTTCAAAGCATCGAACGACTGCTGTGCAAACTCATCCCATACAAATGTAACTCCTTTGTGTAGCAAACGCATAAACCCTTTAGTGATCTCAGCATAGTTTCTATAAACCGTCTTAGGAAATTAGCCTTCCCTTGAAGACTTTGAAGTTGTCAAATTGAGGATGGGGGAGGCAACTGAATTATTGCCTCAACCTTGAAGGGATCAACCTGAATCCCTTCATTTGACACGATGAACCCTAATAACCGACTGGATGTAATCGTGAAAACGCACTCATTGCGATTCAACCAGATTTTATAAAAAATGACATCGCTCAAAAACAAATCGAAGATGACTAGGGTGATCAGTTCTCTTTCGAGAACAAGCAGCGAGATCGTCCAACTATGCTTCGATGATATGTTTAATGACGTGGAAATCATATGACATGGCCCACTGGAAAGTGGCTCCAGCATTTTTAAGACCAAAAGGCATCTTTCTGTATGCAAAGGTACGCCAGGGACATATAAAAGTTTTCTTATGTTGATCTTTAGGACGGATATAGATCTTATTATAACTGGAAAAACCATCCATGAAGGAAAAAATCTCATTACCCGCACACTCGTCAATAATCTGATTGATGAATGGTGCGGGGTACTTATCTTTTGGACAGGCCTTATTTAGGTCTCTAAAGTCGATGCATACTCCAATTGTTCCTTACTTTTTATCCACAGGGACTGGATTAGACACCCAATCAGTAAGAGGAACAGGATATATGAAACCTGCCTTGAGCAGCTTCTCTACTTCAGATTTAATGGCTGCTGCTTTCCTACGATTAACCGGCTGAAGCCTTTGACGAAACGGTTCGGCTTTTTCATATGTCTTGATCTCATGTTGAACTATGGATGGATCGATGCCATGCATTCCTTCATAAGACCAAGTGAATACATCCCGAAATTCCTTGAAAAGGTTGGTTTAAACTTGAATTTCTTCAGGGGAACATTCTATTCCGATGAAGATATTCTCAATCACATTAGGGTTCATAGAGATGTTTATAGGTATCATTTTTGAAATCACCAACATGTTACCTTCGGCATGAAAGTGTGTTGGAGCCAAAGGATTTGATACCGTACAAACATCACTAGTAAAGAGCTTGGAGAACCTAGACTCCACTTCGTGTAATGGAGGAAGAAAATATGAACGATGGTGTAAGTCTTGCCAAGGTCGATCTACACCCATCATTACTTCTAGGATTGCTTCTTCAGCAGGTAAAACCGTATCTAAGCAGTCCAAGGTAGAGGTAGAATCAAGGGTCCATGCCGGGGCCACATCACCATCTAGCTCCTCCTCAGAAAAAGGAGTAGAGTGGTCATCTCCAGAGTTAACAATAGACTGATATCTAAGCTCAGCTGCAGACATAGGGAATGACATTCCATTAACTTGTCCTTTAGCTAATGTGGTCATAGGTGAAGGCAATGTACAAGGGTTCGAAAAATAATGAGTTCGAAAGAACTCTTTTCGAGGAGACTCCTTAAATGATGAAACGACATTGATTCTAGTGATAGGAGGGGGAAAATCAAAGGTACCCATCAATGAGGAATACATCCCAACTCCTAGATTCTCAGTAGGCGGATGAGGGTTATCCACTAGAGGAACAGTAGAGTCAGAGATTGCTTGAGGATCGACTGGAAAATAATCCAATTGATCAACCTTAACAATTTTCCCTTCATGAGGAAAGAAAATGACACGAAATAGAGTTGAAACAATGGCGTCCATTTCATATACCCAGTTCCTTCCTAAGAGGATATTGTAGTCCAGGTTAGCATCAATGACTTCTACTTCAATATTAATGACCTTCCCCCCAACACATATGGGAAAGGCCGGGATAATCCCATGTAGCTGATGAGAATGGCCATCAAATGCAGTCAGGACAGTGGGTGAAGGAACAACCGAAGGTGATCCAATAGCCTTCCAGCATGACATCGACATGACGCACATGGAAGCTCCTTCATCAATAATGGTACCAAAAATGTTAATTTTCCGGTATGTAGAGTTTATTTGGAAGGCCATATGATGAGGGAGTCGCTTTTTGACATTTAACATGTCGAAGGTGAGCACTAAAGAATTAGTTGCATCAACTGCTCCAATCGCCAAAAGTAAAGCACTTCGTTGAACCAGACATGGCTGGAGAACCTCTAAAGCGGACGTGGCGCATGGGCTCCGAGCCAGATCCTCAACAATGGAGTAGTTCTAGGCAGCCCTAGCATTAGGATTAATCGTTGTGCATTTAGCGGAACCTTTCGGTATCTGTCGTATAGTCTCGACAGGGGGCGCTCAATATGAAGGTTGGTATTTCCAAGAGTAGTTTTGTCCTTGGAAGTTTCTTCTTTTCCGTAATCATGTCACTGAGTGGCCACATGGACATTGGAACCCATCATGAAAACATTTGATGACTTTTCCCCTTCCTGGTTGCTCCCTGCGGAGGTACCAGGGTTTGAACTCGCGCCAGCAAGAAGTTGCTGCCCTTGGGGAAAAGGGTTGGTTAACATAGCTTGAGAACTATAAGTCCCTTGCTGCCCTAACAAGTGCTGAGCGTCTTCAATCTTGGGGCAGAGGTGAGTTAAATGGTCTCCACTGCATAACTTGCACGAAAACTTGACTTTCTTTTTAGACTCATTTCTACCACCACCAGCATTATTGCTAGGATTATTTGCATCAGTCTTCCCATCTTGACTCTTTTTCTCACCTCGTCCTTTCTTCTTCCCATTGGAAATTTGATTTCCTTTGGGGTTGGTAGTTTGGACGACATTGACTGAAGAGGACTGGGAAGACGCAGGGTTAGACGATGTGACTTGGTTATTAGAAGCAGTCTGTAAAGACAACTACTGCAATTGGCTCAACAGGTTCACCGCATTTGTGTCTACCGATCCAGTGATACCATCTGCATGGGGGCCTAGCTTCGACTTGGCTATATCAACCTTAGACCCAAGAGCATCTGGGAAATTTTTTTTAATGATCCCAGACTGAGAGTAAATCAATTCTAATTGTTGGGCCCTAAAAATAGCTTGCTCCTCAGAATAGACTCCAGACTTGGAGACATCCTTAGAGATTTCAGGTTGTAAAGATTTCAAAAACCATTCGAGACAATATTCTAGAGGGATTTCAGCTTTAATGAGCCTCTTTCTCCATCTCCATTCCTAAATATGGTCAGAAATGTGAGTTTCCTTGTCCTGATGAAAAGTCGCCAGAAGTTCAGTTCTGACATCATAACGGATAGGCAACTGGAAATGATTTAAGAAAATATTAGCTAAGTCAGCGAAAGGTGTAAAGTTGCCCCCTAGCAACTCTATATAACACTTGGCCGCATTACTAGTCAAGGTGCGTTGAAAAAGTCTCAACCTAATCGAGTCATCAATAAGGGAGTTTGATGAGCACCACAAATGGAATGTGGTTACATGGTCGCCTGGGTCTTCACCTCCCTTCCCTTCAACTTTTGGAATATCCGAAGGGAGTTTCGTTGGGACCAGAGGCTAGGCCGGGTTGTATTTGATTGGATTGTTTGTTAATTTTGTGAGATCTGGCAAGTTCAAGGTTGCCAAAAAAGGAAGCCTAGGAGGACCTTGGGTATTCCACCTAGACTGGGTGGGGGTCCCAAAGTTCTGAAAAGATGGACCTAGATTTTGGAAGGCACTAGGCTGCCCAAAGTATCCAACAGAACTGGCTGAACCAAAAGGCAAGCCTTGTGATCCAGCAAAACTCAGAGTTTGACCAACTCCGGCTGCAAAACCTCTATCACTGGCGAAGCTTCTTCCTAAAGGATTATAAGGAGTGGATAACCCCTGATAAGGATTCCAAGCAGTAGCTAAGGGAGGAATACTTCAAAACAAACTAACTATGGAGTACAGCCCATTCCCTTGTCAGCCAAAAAATGGATTCCCAGTTCCCATGCCACTAACTGTAGGGTTAGTCCAACCTTGGAAAGGATTGCTAATTTGTCCTGTAGAAGAAAAAGGCATAGATCCTACTATCGGGTTGGAATGTGGTATATGACCACTTCCGAAAGGAAAACCCTGGAATGAAGTTGATCCACCCATCATGGATGTGGAAGCACTAAACGAAACTGATGGAATACTGTGTGAGTGGGTACCAAATGGGAAGAATCCAGTACTAAAAACATTGGCTTGGGAATTTCCACTCGTAGATGGGATGGAGGTAGACCCAACAAAAGATGTGCTAGAAAAAGACCCAAATAAAGGTGCAGAGGGGATGGAAATGGTTCCTCCCCCTTGTACTGATGTTGGAGTCTGCATAGTTGTAGCACTTGTAGTAGAAGCCATGCTTCCAGTAGTGGTCATCGATGGTAAGTGCGTAGTGTGACCCGGACTTGACCGTCTATGTGTCAGAGTCCCAACATATCATAATACTTCTGGATAGCTAGAAGGTAAGGGAGAATTCAGAGCTGCTAATGACTCTTGAAATTCCTTTACTTCTATGTCATCTTCCATCTAAAAGAGAACTTGAGAAAGAATTGGACTGTTCCTCTCTTGTTTTGTGGAAGTACCAGGCCTATTTTGAATACTAATGTCTCTGTGAGGAGGATCAATCCCCGACGCGTCAACTGTCATGGGGCGAAACCCACTGGTAGTATTACCTCTGCGCCTTCTAGGAGAAGGCTCTAAACTTGGTGGTGAAAGACCATGAAGTCTTCGAGACCGTCTAGGTGATCGGTCAGCCACTTTGAATTTTTTATTAAGATCTAGCTAAAGACTCAAAAAATTGAAAGCTAGGCCAACTAGGAGCATAGAGAACACACTAAAAAGTCCCTAAAAGATGTCAGCCAGTCAAACAAATTTTGAATATTTCCACTCTAGGTGATGAGGGTCGGACACCAAAATATAAGAAAGTGAAGTAAGGGGCCTTTTGAAGATAGTCTAGGATAATGACGGCCCAGTCCTATCAGCGAAGGTAAGAGAGGAAGTTACGCTGACCTCCTAACAACAGCCTATGCCAGTGCAAGCCCCCAAGCTTTGCAAGGGTGCCCTCCAGTAGTACCATTGAGAGTGATACAACGTCGACTTCAGGTGCCACAGGATTCCCCTCTACAGTCACCTGTGTAGATCCCTAGGAGTAGAAACTAAGGTTACCAACTCGTATCAGAAGCTAGGCAGCACAGTCTTGAGGTTAGATCTGACAAGTAGGAGAGGGGGTATCTCTCTTCCTTCTCTCCAAAAACCCTCGTGCTGAACTCCCAAATGCGGAGCTTTCCTAGTCTTCCTAACGCTATTGGATTTTCACTCACTATTCAGACTCCTATGTTTGATAGTTGAAATGGCCTTGGAGAGTTATCTCTCCACTGGACTAATCCAAGGCCCTAAAATATCCTAAAACTTGTTGGTGTGTCTAACTTGACAATTATAAAAAGTTCTAGTATACTTTAATTAGCGCTTGTTTTTAAATGGGTTGTTCTTTAAGTCACTAGGTAAGTGGAAGTGAAATTAGTGGTGTTTTGACGCAAAATAAATTAATAAAAACCAAACTACATGCAAATGCACTTGTTCTCATTTTTCGATGAAAGAAATTTCTACAGGGTTCAGAGGAACTTCAAAAAAAACAACAATTTTTTTTTTATTTTCTTTTACTCATGCTTCACACTCACAAAACTTAACAAAACTATAGATGCCTAAAAATATGTGCAACTCTATCCTAATGCAATGAGTACATGCTGATGCAAAACTTAAGACTACTCTAAATCAAGAAATGAAAGTTACTTGTTTATCAATTTTTTATTTTGCCACTTAAAATGTTTAGATGGAATATGATTTGCTACCGTTCATTTCGTCTAAACACTAAAAACAAGTTTCAAGACAAACAAAAATGCACTTTCATTCACTAAAAGGAAACCAAATCAAAACAAAGTTCAAGAAATCAAAACTAAGTTTTTCTTCAAAAGCAAAAGCAAAAATGTCTTTTTAAAAGTTCTCTCAACAATACTAAAACTTTATGATTGAAAAATTGGCACCAAACACTTTGCAAGCTGACAACAAAAAATGATGAAAACTCAACAAAAAATATGTGTTTCGAGATGCTTTTAACAATCAAAAGAAGCAATGAGAGGTTTGGCAACAAAGACCAAAAGATAAAAAAGACAATTTTCAAGAAAGTGTCAATCAACAACTTTCAAAAACAAGAAAAGTAGAGAGTCACAAAAATTTAGTTTTAACAAGCAAACATAAAAGGTCACGAAAACAAGATTTGACACAAAGACTGAGATAAACCTTTCTGCTCTTGCAAAACGAGCATCCAAGACTCTTAACAAGAAATCTTGTGTGCTTAACAAAACGATGACGCTTGCAATAAAACCAATAAGACCAACACTTTCCAAGATCAAAGAGAATTTGAAATAAGATACTTGTTGTAAAACTAAAAACTGATATTGAAAAGCAATTGTTCAATACTGAATCAAACCAGCAGACAAAGCTTCAGAAGCAAACAGATTTAAAAAATCTTGAAAATTGCAAGATATATGCGACTGTATTGATGTATAGCTGCATGTATATGTGACTGAGCCTAAGGAAACCTGCGTATATGCGGGTTTACTTCAGGAAACATGCGTGTATACGCTTCTGTAAATAAGAAAAACAATGTATATAAAAGATTTCAAGAAAAAATAAAAAACAGTCAGAAGAAACTACCCAAACTTCCAGTTCAAGTTCCTACATGAACAGACTACACAGCAACAGCAAGCAAATAGACAGCTGAGGCCTGATTGGCTTGAATAAACCCAAACTAGGAATAACAATATTGCTGTCCCTAGTGGAGTCGCCAATTCTGTTAAGGGACAAATTCCCCTAGGGTCTTTGGGTTGAAACCCTAGTAGATCAGAGGTTGTCTATACAGAGAAACACAAATTCCATATAGCCATAATGCTAAGATAAGCAAACTATATGATAAGGGGCATACCTGGGGGTCCTACATTCGAGAAGAGCCTTTCAGGGCCAAACCCTCTTGGAGTTCCTTTGCTCCTTCAACCTGCAAAATAACCAATTCAAGAAAGTACAACAGTATATGGACTAAACATCATAAAGAAATCATCTTCTTAGTATATTGAAAGGTAGTTAGTTATGCAATTAAACAACCATTCACATATGAATCATAACATGGATATCATAAACATGAAGAAGATTTATATCAGGAACAAGGACAAGTTTTTCTTTTATTATAGACAAATAAAGTACATAAATGAATAATTTCACCTGATTCATCCTTTCGTAGGATCCAAGTGGAACCGTCCTCCGGATTCATCCAGTATTAGGCCTTTAACAAACTCCTTCCATGACTTACTCCATGACATATCAAATGGTAGATAGACATCATCACACAAGGAAACAAGGGTTTCCTATAAATGGGGGAAGTGCAAGAGGCACTAGGATCTTCAGACCTGGTGAGGGAAATCTCAGCATAATAACCTTTCTCTCTCTTCTCTCCTCCCTTAGGCCTTCCCATTCAAACATTTTTATACTTCTCAAAGTAGTATTTTAGTTGGGAATTCCTTGGGAACAGCTGGGCCACGGGCACTAATAGGTGATCAGTAAGTAAAACCCACAATCTTCGCTCGAAATTAAGGAGATTTAATTTTTTTTAAGTGTTTTAAGACATATACGTGGGTTGGGTATACACAGACCCACGTATACACACGTTTAGCTCAGGGCAATGTCGTGTATAGGGAATAAAACATTGTTTTTTAAATTTTGGACCAAGTCTGGAAGGAGGGGTTGCCTTCGGCCATGAGTGCAGCATCGAAAACCTTAGGAGTGAGATTTGGAGCTATAACAGGGTCTACCTTAACTCCTTCATGAGATACAATATGACCTAGATATTCCACCTCTTGTACTCCAAAGAAACATTTGGATCTTTTTGCATATAATTCTTTCTCCTCCAATAGTTGTAGCACCCTGTCAACATTTTCAACATGATCCTTCCAAGACTTGTTGTCGATTAGTATATCATCAAAAAATACTAACACAAATTTTCTAAGGAAGGGTTTGAAAATGGAATTCACCAATCCTTGAAATGTAGAAGGTGCATTGGTAAGGCAAAAAGGCATGACCAAAAATTCATAATGACCCTCATGAGTTCTAAATGCTGTTTTCAGAATGTCTTCAGTCTTCATTCTGATTTGATGATATCCCGAAGGAAGATCCAACTTGGTGAAGTAAATTGATCCATACAATTGATCCAGTAATTCATCAATGACAGGAATGAGAAACTTATCTTTAATAGTTAGCTTGTTGAGCTCCCTATAATCCGGGCACATGCACCATGATCCATCCTTCTTGTGCAACAATACTACTGGAGCAGAGAAACATTGAATTATACCCACCTCTAGCATTTCTGCAACCATATGTTCAATTTCACTCTTTTGGGCATAGGGATATCTATACGGCCTAATGTTTGGAGGAACACTTCCTGGAATCAGATGAATAGCATGATCATGATCACGAATAGGTGGGAGATCCTTGGGAGTCTCAAATACCTTGGAATGATTGTCGAAGACTTTTTGGAGATCTGGAGAAATAGATGATTTCGATGTGGAAACATCTAGTGAACATAATTGTGCAATTACACCTCTTTGTTCCTTTTTTCAAAGCTTTGTTATACTGTTAAAGTTGATTATCTTTCCCGGTTCCCCTGCAATACCCCTTAATTCAACTTCCTTTCCTTCCATAGAAAATTTCATGAAAAGTTCTTGAAAATTAAAAGGTATTTTACCCAAGGATTGTAGCCATTGGACTCCTAGTACAACATCAACAGCTCCCATTGGAATGGAAAGCATTGGGATAGTAAATACATATTCTCCCATGGATAGCTTGATATTATGGCACTTTCCAGAGAAATTTATCATTCCTCAATTTGCAACCATCACTTGACACTCTATTGCTGGATATAGGAAGCAATTCAATTCTTTTGCTATCTAACAATGAATAAAATTGTGGGTACTTCCTAAATCAATCAACAATATTACCTTTTTCTTCTTTATTTGTGCTCCTATCTTGATGGTTTGAGGAGTGGTAATTACAGACAATGCATTACAGGATATGATCAGATTCATTTCTTCTTTATCTAGGCTTTGTTCCTGGAGTATATCCTCTTCTTTTCGCCTTTCTTGCTTCTTTTCTTCTTCCTCTTCACAATCTATGTAGAATAATTTCTTCTCAGCACACTTATGACCTTTAGTGTATTTGCTATCAAAACTGTAACAAAACCCTTTTGCTCTTTTTCCTTCCAATTTTTGTGGTGTCAACATTATAGGTTGTGGAAGGCTTGGGGAAACAACACTTCCATCTTTATAGTTGTGAGTGGTATGCTTCCTAGTTGCCATAATTTTGCTTTCCATTTTTTTGCTAACCTGAATGCCTTCTCTAATGAATCAGGCTCCCAAAGGTGAACATCATGTTGGATACTATCATTTAAATCCCTATGAACACATCAATCCTATGCTCCTCTGGAATATTTTTTACCCTTATGTTCAATTTTTGGAACTCCTCAATGTGCTCCATTATTGAACCCTCTTGTTTGAGACTTATCAATTGGCTAAAAAAGGTGTTGCCTTTTGTATCCTCATAATGTGCTATCAATTCTTCCATAAAAATTGCCCAAGTGATAATTTTTTTATGAGGGCAAAGCCATTGATACCATACAAACTGATTTGGTTCCAAATATAAAGTTGCAATACTTACCTTTTGTGTGTTTTTCACTTTATTGATGTTGAAAAATTGCTCCATCTATAATATCCATGTTGTGGGATCCTTGCCATCAAACTTCCTCATATCAATATTTGGAATATGGTGGGTCTTTGATCCAACATTAGTGTCTATGAAATCATGATTAACATTTCTTTTGTTCTCATCATGAGTTTCCTTTACTACCCTTTCACCATTAGTAAGTATTTCTTGTAGACAATTTGTCAAATCTGTCTTCAAATCTGCCATGCCTCTCTTCAAATCTATCCTCAAATCTATCTTCAAATCTTCCATCTTAGCTTCCATGTCATTCATCCTACCTTATACATATTTATTTAAACCATCCATCTTATATTCTGTTACTTTTTTTGCGAGTGACATTTGTTGCACTTGGTCTCGTAATTTTGATATATCATGTTGCATTTCTTCCTCTTCTTCATGAGTCATGCTAGAAATTTCAGGTTTCTTACCAGGTGTGTGCATTTTCTTTCCTCGAGGCATAAATTACTAACAATAATGCTTTTGTATGCCCTTTAAATTCCTTCAAACTAATTTTTCAAACCAAGCTTATGCAAAAAAAAAGAAAAAACTACACACCTGTTTTCACTTTGTAGTAGCTTGATACTGAATCTGATGTATCTCTGTAATTTCCGATCATCTAGTTCTGAAATTTTGATATGTAGTAGTCCTCTATGTCCTCTTTCCAATTCCACCAGTCTGATCGAATATAGATTCGCCAAGGCAAAGTTATGTACAATCTCCCAAGATGACTTGATTATAGACCTTTCGAGAAGAGCGAACTTGTATGAAGTGCCACGTGTCACCGTGTTGACCTTAGCATCTGAAAAATATATACAAGAAGATATAGTCTGTCCTCTTTCTATAACTTCTTATGAAATTTCAATCTGATGCACGAAACAAAAGTTATGACAATTTTCCAAAGGTCACCTATTTGGAATTTAATTTAGGAGTCTGCATAAAGGCCAAATTCCTCAGATAATATTTCTGCAAATATAGTGCGAAAAGCTCTGAAATTTGGACCCGAGGTTTAGCAAAATTTCATCTCAAATGGGTTTTTTGTTTCGCTTCTGAAACATCATAGAAAAAAGTTATAGTGAAAATTCCACAAGGACCTATTTAGAGCAGCGAAACCCTAGAATCTAAAGCTCTGATACCAAATGTTATGAAACCAGCTAACAAAAAGATAGAAAAGATAGATCAACGCCTTATAATTCAGCCTCTTCGAGGGGAAAAACCTCCTTTACATTACACAAATGAACAATTCATGGATGATACAAATGAAAAGACCTCCTTTCTATATATAGGAGTCTAAGGGGTCATAATATAATCAGAGCCGACATAATAATAATGTGCTTCTATGGGGCACAATAGTAACAATATAGGGACTATATGGGTACAGAAATATAATAATGGGGTTGTACTAATAAAAATAAGGGGTTACAGTAGTAATATGGGGGCCTGTAAATCGATCTGATCTCGGACGCGTCGCTACCCAATGGACCGATCTATCAACGCATTGTTCTGGAGAACAATGAAATCAGGAGGCAGATTCAGGAGTTGTTGGAGAAAGGGAACATCATACCAAGTTTAGCACCCTATGGGAGCATGATTTCATTTCTATAGAAGAAGGATGGGACCTTGAGAATCGGTATTGACGATCAGGTGTTAAGAAAGATCACTATCGGAAATAGGTATCCAATCCCATGGATTGATGACCTTCTGGACTAGCTTAAGGGACCAAAATATTTTAGCAAGATTGAATTGAAGTTTGGTTATCAGAATGTACCAATTGAAACCTTCGATGTGTGGAAGACATCCTTCAAATCTAAGGACTGCATTTTAGAATGGTTGGTCATGCCTTTCGGGTTGAAAAATACCACTACAACCTTGATGAGGTTGATGGACAACATTTTGTGACCCTTCACCAACTCATTCATGGTGTTGTATTTGGATGACATTTTGATCTTTAGCTAGAGTTGGGAAGAGCACCACCACCATATTAGACAGGTCCTCCAAACCCTGCGACAACATAAGTTGTCTACCAATTTAGAGAAATGCACTTTCGGTATGACCCAGGTTCAATATCTGGGGTAGATTATTGATGAGAGGGGTGTGAATGTGGATCCAACAAAGATACAAGTCATTCGGGATTGGCTAACCCCAACCACTCGAAGAGAGCTCCACATCTTTCTGGGCCTTGCCAACTTCTACTACAGGTTTGTGTTGGGGTTCTCTCATATCACTTGACCCTTCAGTCCAGTCACCAATGGAGGAGAGAAATCAAACTTCTTTTGGTCTAAATTCCAATAGAAGGCACTTGTCGAGTTGAACCATCACCACTGCTTTGCACCTGTTCTCACATTAGTGGACCTGCAACAACCATTTGATATAGAGGTAGAGGTCTCCGACTATGTTATTGCTGCAATTCTTACTCAGCAGTGGTATCTAGTGGCATATCATAGTGAGACACTTCCAGACACAGTCTGAAAGTATCCCGCCTGTGATAAAGAGATGTATTCCATTGTGCTAGCCTACTGGCAATGGAAGAATTGCATTTTGGTGAAGGAAATGGTCATCCACATAAACCACCGACCCCTTCAGTTCATGCAGACACAATGGAAGTTGCAGAATGATCACCATTAGAAATGGTCCACATACATATAATAGTTCCATTTGAACATTAAGTACAAGAAGGGAAGCACCAACAATGTTGTAGACTATCTTAGCCGATTGATGGTCATGGCGTTGACCACTGTGTTTGACTCTTGTGGGCATGATAATGTAGGGTGGCTGCATATTTACAAGAGTGATCAAGAATTTAGAAACACATACCAGACACTCCTCAAAGGCAAGAAAGTTCCATTTTTTCACCTCCAAGATGCGCTGTTGTGCCACCTGGGTCACCTCTGTGTTCCTTCAAGCAAATGTGCCAAGATGATTTGGGAGGCACACTACAGTTGGATTGTTGGAATCTTTGAGGTAGAGAAGAAAGTGGTAGTGTTGCAAAAGTATTTTTATTTGGTTGAATCTTCGACAAGATGTTGGGAAGTACATCAGATCCTGTGCTACCTACGCCAATTCCAAACCAACCATCAAGAATAAAGCCCTATATATTCCTTTTCCTAATCCCAGTTGACCTTGGGGATCCATCTCCATGGATTACCTGTCGGGCCTTCCTTCTACTAAGCGTGGAAAGAACTTCTTTTTCTTGGTCATCAACAGATTCTCTAAGATGGCCATTCTAGTGGCCTATAAGAAGATTATCACAATATAAGCCACTGCTAAGCTCTTCTTTGAATGAGTGTGGGTACACTTTGGGATCCCACAATCCATTATCTCAGATTTGGACATTAGGTTCCTAAGTACATTTTGGGAAATTCTTTAGTCGATGTTGGGTTCCAAGCTAACTAAGTCCACCACTTTCTACCCCCAAACTAATGGCCAAATAGAGTTCATCAATAGGATGATCAAAAACATTTTGTGCATCTATAACTTGAATCATCCATGCACATGGGAAGAGATCCTCCCCTATCTCTAGCACAACTACAACAAATCTCTCCATAGCTCAACTGGCCATAACCCTTTTTCGATGGCATTGGGATTCCAGTGACTATGTCCTAATTATGTGTCCATACTATTTGCAGCTACTCTAATAGATTCGGCTCATGTCCAGTCCAAAGCTGATAGGGCTAAAAAATTCGTGGAGTGCATTCAAAACATCTACTAGAAGTTACATGACATATTGGATAGATCCAACGCTAAGTACAAGCAACGTCAACATCAGCATTAGGTGCCACACAATTTCCACATGGGCAACAAAGTTTGGTTACATTTGTAAAAGGAACGCCTCACTGGGCCCCACTGAAAGATTCACCCACTTCGATATGGGTCTTATACCATCATTAAGTTTTTAGGGGACAATTCTTTGAAAATCAACATTCTGTTATTCCTTGCACTCAACCAAATGTTCAATGTGGACCATCTTCGACCATACTTTCCACCATTATTGGGCACATCAGACATTGTAGAATAACTTACACCACATAGTTAAACCTAGACTGCATGGAACACACCACAAATGATCAGATCATGGACACACAAATCAAGAATACTCACCAACAGCACGTACAACTGTATCGGGTTGTCAAAGTTGGTGAACTCCTGCACCAAGGGAAGTGGCTCACTAGGGACCAAGTTCAACAGAAGTTTCCCCATCTCATGGAGCCACCCAATGCAATTCATACCGTTGCTTCCTAAGGGGAGAAGACTGAGCTAGGTGGATATTGGTGGCCACCCGCTTATTCCACTTGGACCCCTGCCACTTGTTTTTTTAGTTTTCTAGTTTTGTTAATTGTAGCACAATTTACTAATTTCTTGTAGTTTTTCGTGTCTTGATCTTTTGAAGCTAATTTGAAGCCATAGATGATGTTTTTCTGGGAAAATTGGAAAACACCAAACATTGATTTTTTTTATATCTAATATTTGTAGTCGTGAGATATATATTTCTAATGAGGTATTGTGAACATCAAATGAAGATCGTATTAACAAGTTATGGCCTCGGGAAGTTGAGGTACCAATTTACCCAAACAGGGCACATAATTTTAGCACTTCCTCTCCTATGGTTAGGTTTTTGGATGTTTATGGTTTTCCATTATTTCTAAATAATAAATAGGTCTTCGAAACTTATTGTAACACAATTCAAAGGCATGTAGCCACCACATCTCTTCTAAGAGATAAGCTACCATCACTCGAGCTAGTTTATTTCCATTTCGTATGTAAGCATATTTCAGTTCTTTGATATTAAAGAAATGAATTTTTATTTCTACTGCATCTTTGTGTATATGTGTATTTCGGTATTTTTTTTGTGTTCCTGCATAACGCTGGATCAGTACCCCGATGAAGTTGCTTGCTCCACCTCTATGCACATGAAGCCTTTATCTTCTCTCACCCCTTATTTTATCTTCGCTATGCTCATTAGCATTTTATCAATGTTTATATCACCTTGGTGGAAGACAGATCCCAAATTATTGAGAGAGAGAGCGGTTATTCCTATTGTAGAGACTTTTATATATCTCTAAAAAAATATGCTCTCTTTTATTTTTCTCCATTCCCTTCTTTACTTGATTGGATTGGCAAGAAATAAATATTCATTTGCTATACAGAGTTAAGGAATGAATATCATAAAATTTATATGGGCTTCATGATTCTACCTATAGATTTCAATTTGAATGAATCGTATTTTCCATTCAGACATCATTAACCTTAAAGATATCAAACTTAAGAAAGGAAGATGGAAAAAAGTTTGACCAAGTGTTGATGTATGTCACAAAGCCCTTTCAAAGCTTTGCCACATTGTCTCTTGAGCCAGAAAAGAGAATTTTCCATGCGTGATATTGCAAATGAAAATGCATGACACAACAAGAAAAGGAAAAGAATGAAAAAAAAAGAAATGTAAGACTGAAATGAAAAGTAGCATGCAAGACAGAAAATAAGAAAATAATGAAAATGCAAAGACTAGATGAGGAACAAGATGTAGGGTCAATGTAATGTAGAGGAGATGTTAAAATGTAGCTAGACCTACTCCTTATCTAATGAGCTAGAAGGTAAGGGCTATGTGAGGCGAAATTTCCAGTGTAACCATTCAAGTTTCTCCCAATCAGTAAAATCAAGGATATGAACAATTAGAAACCATCTAAAACAATGTATAGAAACAAATATGCTTACCTAAATTACCTATACATAAGAATGAACATGAAAACTGTAAGCATAAAGGTGTTCTTTAGAAGCTTGCTCTATCCAACTTGCAAGATTGCGACAATAGCAAGGATGATGAACATGAATTCCTTGAAGACATTTCTCAAACACACATCCATAAGTGTTAACTTTAAGATAATTTGGGAACTTGGTATTTGATCCAGGTGGATATTGGTGGCCACCTGCCAAGTCCACCTAGACCCCCACCATTGTCTTTCTCAGCATTTTCAGTTTCCTTAATTGTAGCACAACTTACTATTTTTAGCAGTTTTTCGGGTCCTGAACTTCCGGAGCCGTTTTGAGGCCCTAAACGACGTTTTTTGGGGAATCCGGGGGCAACACGAGTCCATGGAATGGACTGGTGTTGCCCGTTCCAACAATGATAGTGCTCGGATAGATCTTTCTAATGAGCTATTGTACGCGTCAAACGGAGATCATATGCCAAAGTTACGACCCCGGGAAGTTGATGTACCAACTTACCCCCAAACGGGGCCCACAGTTTGGCGTTTCATCTCCTAGGGTTAGGTTTTGGAATGTTAAGGGTTTTTCCATTGTTTCTCAACAATAAATAGGCCTTCGAGCCTCATTGTAACACAGTTCAGAGGCATGTAGCCATCACATCTCTTCTCAGAGATAAGCTACCATCGCCCTAGCTAGTTTATTTCCATTTCTGTCTGTAAGCATATTTCAGTATTTTCCATTAATGAAATGAAGTATTATTTCCGCTGCATCTTTGTGTATATGGTTATCTCTGTAATTTGTTGCGTTCCTGTTTAAATCTGGATCAGTGGTATCAGAGCGGTCTGCTTTTTCTCTGTTTTTCTTTGCATGTCCCCAACAAGGTCGGGATATAAGGAGTTAGGGCTTGAACTGGTTGAACCTTTGCAAGACCAGCCTCGCAAATCCCGACGGCCTCCCATGACGGACGAGAAGAAAGACGAGGGGGCAGGAGATCCCATCAAAATCTTGCTTGAAGAAGCACTCGAGCGACAACGGAACGCGATGATGGACAGCTTTGCGCAGATCCTTCAGCGGCTACCCAGAAGCGGCGCATCGGCTTCCAGCAGCTCCTCTGGAAACACCACACCCTTTAAGGTACAACTTAATTTTGAAATTCCCATATTCGAGGGTCAGATAGACGCCGATGCGGTAGATAAATGGTTAAATCTGCTAGAGGGTTATTTTTCTTTTCATGAATTTTCGAGTCGGGAAAAGATTGTTTTTGCTCTTCTCAAAGCAGCCCCCCACGTCAAGGACTAGTGGGAAACCTACTGCGAGCAGAAGGATGAAAGTACTGGCTCACTATTTTCAGCCGCACCCACCTGGGATTCGTTCCGGGATGCCATCAAGGAGCAGTACTACCCTGTCGGAAGCTATGAGGATGAATACATAAAGTGGACCACGCTGCGGCAGGGAAGGGACCAAGACGTGCCGGAGTTCACCAATCTTTTCCATACCCTTCGCACAAAGTTGGGTATCAAGGATTCGGAGCAACATTTGATACTCAAATACCGTGGCTGCCTGCACAAGTACATCCAGGAAGAAATACAGTTCCTAAACATCCCCTCGCTCGGTGCAGCATACCGGTATGCCGTCAAGGTCGAGCAGAAGTTTAAACAAAAGAAGCGAGACTTTGGATCTGCGAATCCAAAGCAGGGAAAAGGTGCCCCTAAACCACAGAACAAAGGACAAAGCCAAGGCGGGACAGCCCAAGACAACCAGCCGAAGCTGCAAGCAAAGAGCAACGCCGCGAAGCCGAGAAAGGACACTGGAAAATGGTGCGAGTTCCATAAGAGCTCCACTCACAACACAAGTGAGTGTCGGGCCAAGCAGTCACTGGTGGCTGAGCTAAAGGTTTCAGAATCAGATGCATGTTCCGACTCTGAGTCAGAACCCGATAAGGGGTATGAAAAAGGGAAGCAAATCATTGATGCGGATCCCAGCGCCACTGTTGCTACCGCAAAGATCCAGAAAAATGAACCCGAAGATCCAGAGGAGGAGGAGCGTCTCTTCCACTCCCAGATGTGGGTAAAGGGCTCCCCGATACAGTTCATTGTTGATAGCAAGAGTCAAAAGAACCTCATTTCGGCAGAGGTCGTGAAGCGGTTGGGCTTACCGACCACAGCACATCCACAACCATACACCATTGGGTGGCTTCACCAAGGGCGAGATCTTCGCGTGAGCCAGCAGTGTCGCCTTCCATACAACATCAAGCCCTTCACGGATGAGGTATTGTGTGACATTGCTCCCCTTGAAGTTTGTGACGTATTACTAGGACAACCATACTTGTGGAAGCGACATGCTGTGTATGAATCAAGGCCCCGTGCTGTTATTATTACATTGGGAAATAAGTTGTTCAGGATACCAGAGGTAGCACCACCTACCGCCATCTCTTTGATTACTGCAAAACAATGCAGTAAGATCATTTCCAAAACCAGGAAATTTGTTTTCCTGATGATACGCCCTCAAGGGAAGAAGAAGACAGTGGCCGCGGCCTCCAAACGGGGTCCCTCTGCACGGCAGCTACAGATGGACAAGATTGTGGAGGAGTACGAAGACATCTTCACCTCCCCGGCAGGGGTTCCTCTGCACTGTCAAGTCAAGCACTCCATCGATCTGACCCCAGGTGCGCCGCTACCCAATGGACCAATTTATCGGCGCTCCGTTCTGGAGAACAATGAAATCAAGAGGCAGATTCAAGAGCTCCTGCAGAAAGGTCACATCCGTCCGAATTCTTCGCCCTGTGGGAGCCCGATAGTGTTGGTACAGAAGAAGGATGGGACGTGGAGACTCCGTATTGACTATCGGGCGCTGAACAAGATCACTGTCCGTAATAGGTACCCGATCCCGCGGATTGATGACCTCCTAGACCAACTAAAGGGGGCGAAATATTTCAGCAAGATCGATCTGAAGTCAGGATATCACCAGGTACCAATTGAACCCTCAGATGTGTGGAAGACTGCCTTCAAATCCAAGGAGGGCCTCTTCGAATGGTTGGTCATGCCTTTCGGATTGACGAATGCTCCTGCAACCTTTATGAGGCTAATGGATGACATCTTGCGGCCATTCACCAACTCCTTTGTAGTAGTATACTTGGATGACATTCTGATCTTCAGCCAGAGTTGGGAAGAGCACCTCCAACACATCCGACAGGTTCTCCAAACACTGCGGCAACACAAGCTATGTGCCAATTTGGAGAAATGCACTTTTGGCATGATCGAGGTTCAGTATCTAGGATACATCATTGATGAACAGGGGGTGCATGTCGATCCAGCCAAGGTCCAAGTCATTCGGGATTGGCCCTCTCCAACCACTCTAACAGAGCTCCGCAGCTTTCTAGGTCTTGCCAACTTCTACCGCAGGTTTGTTTTGGGATTTTCTCATATTTCTTGGCCCTTGAGTCAAGTCACCAAGGGCGGGGCGAAAGCAAAATTCTTTTGGTCTGAATCTCAACAGAAGGCATTCAGAGAGTTGAAGGATCGCCTCTGCACGGCACCAGTGCTCGCGTTACCAGATTTACAACAACCATTTGAGGTCGAGACAGATGCCTCTGACTATGCTATTGGGGCAGTCCTTACTCAACATGGACATCCAGTGGCATATCACAGTGAAACACTTTCAGACACAGTCCGGAAGTACCCCACTTATGATAAAGAGATGTATTCCATTGTACAGGCCTGCCGACAATGGAAGCATTACATTTTGGGGAAGGAAACGGTCATCCACACAGACCACCGACCTCTGCAGTTCATACAGACCCAAGGGAAATTGCAGAATGATCGCCATCAGAAGTGGTCTACATACCTGCAACAGTTTCACTTGAATATCAAGTATAAAAAGGGCAGCACCAATAATGTTGCAGATTGCCTCAGTCGACCACCGATCATGGCGCTAACCACCGTGCTCAACTCTTGCGGGCACGAGACTTCTGATTGGCCACTTCTCTACAAAAGCGACCCAGAATTCGGCCACACATACCAAACACTCTTGGAGGGTCGGCAGGTTGCAAATTTTCACCTCCAAGATGCCCTATTATGCCACCTCGGTCACCTTTGTGTCCCTCCAAGATGATTTGGGAAGCACACTACAGTCGGGCTACTGGGCATTTCGGGGTCGAGAAAACAGTGGCAGTACTGAAAAACTATTTCTATTGGCCGAATCTTCGACAGGATGTTGGGAAGTACATCCGATCATGTACTGCCTGTGCCATTGCCAAACCGACCATTAAGAAGCAAGGCCTCTATACCCCGTTGCCTACCCCTAGTCGACCTTGGGAATCCATCTCCATGGATTACATGTCAGGCCTTCCTTCCACTAAGCATGGAAATGACTGTGTTTTTGTGGTCGTCGACAGGTTCTCAAAGATGGCCATTATGATGGCCTGCAAGAAGAATATCACAGCAGAAGCCACTGCTAAACTCTTCTTTGAACGAGTGTGGGTGCACTTTGGGATCCCACAGTCTATCATCTCAGATCGGGATAGTCGGTTTCTCAGCACCTTTTGGTCCAGTCTCTGGTCAATGCTGGACACCAAACTCACGAAGTCCACAGCCTTCCATCCTCAAACTGATGGCCAGACAGAGGTTGTCAATAGGATGATTGTGCACATTCTGCGCATGTATAACTCAAAGCATCCACGCACATGGGACGAGAGCCTTCCCTACGTTCAGCACAGCTACAACCGAGCTCTTCACAGCTCCACTGGCCATAGCCCTTTTCAGGTGGGTTTGGGATTCCAGCCACTATGCCCCATTGATGTGGCCATGCCACTTGCAGCTACTCACATGAATTCAGCTCATGTCCAGTCTGAAACAGATAAGGCCACCAGCTTCATTGAGCGCATCCAACATATTCGCCAGCAGGTCCATGACATTCTTGAGAAATCAAATGCCAAGTACAAGCAGCGACATGATCAACATCGGGTGCCACACAAGTTTCAGGTGGGCGACAAAGTCTGGTTGCATTTGCAAAAGGAACGCCTTACTGGAGCCTATCGGAAATTGAGACCACTCCGATATGGTCCTTACACCATTACTAAGGCTATGGGAGACAATGCATTTGAGATCAGCATTCCCCCATTCCTTGGCCTGCACCCAGTATTCAATGTGGACCGCCTTCGGCCATACTTTCCACCATTACTAGACACATCCGACATTGCAGAACAGCTCAAACCCACAGAATTAAATCCAGATTGCATGGAACAAGCTGCAACTAATCGGATCATGGACACACAGATCAAGAACACTCGCCAACAGAATATCCAACTGTATCGAGTTGTCAAAGCGGGCCAACTCCTTCAGCAGGGCAAGTGGCTCACCAAGGAACAAGTTCAGCAGAAGTTTCCTCATCTCATGGAGGAGCTCAACGCAATGGGGACCATTGCTTCCTAAGGGGGGAGGAATGATCCAGGTGGATATTGGTGGCCACCTGCCAAGTCCACCTGGACCCCCACCATTGTCTTTCTCAGCATTTTCAGTTTCCTTAATTGTAGCACAACTTACTATTTTTAGTAGCTTTTCGGGTCCTGAACTTCCGGAGCCGTTTTGAGGCCCTAAACGACGTTTTTTGGGGAATCCGGGGGCAACACGAGTCCATGGAATGGACTGGTGTTGCCCATTCCAACAATGATAGTGCTCGGATAGATCTTTCTAATGAGCTATTGTACGCGTCAAACGGAGATCATATGCCAAAGTTACGACCCCGGGAAGTTGATGTACCAACTTACCCCCAAACGGGGCCCACAGTTTGGCGTTTCATCTCCTAGGGTTAGGTTTTGGAATGTTAAGGGTTTTTCCATTGTTTCTCAACAATAAATAGGCCTTCGAGCCTCATTGTAACACAGTTCAGAGGCATGTAGCCATCACATCTCTTCTCAGAGATAAGCTACCATCGCCCTAGCTAGTTTATTTCCATTTCTGTCTGTAAGCATATTTCAGTATTTTCCATTAATGAAATGAAGTATTATTTCCGCTGCATCTTTGTGTATATGGTTATCTCTGTAATTTGTTGCGTTCCTGTTTAAATCCGGATCAGTATTAGTGATTAAACTCATCAGATATGATTCCTCTAACAAATTAACAACTAGATCATGAAAAAAATAGCACCGAAATATTGACATTCATGCAAAGATAAGTCTTCAATCATCAAATCCATATTATGAAAAATATCAGGCGAGGATAACATAAACCATTCTTGCTCGGACACTTTATCAAGATTGTGGGAACCTAACATAACCATAAAAAATGTTGAAGTACATCAAATTCTTTACAAGTATCTGAGCAATAAAGAGATTGATCAAATATGAACCAATAGATAAGGATGTATTAATTTGAGATATTTTACAAGCTTTGAGTTAGTGAATATTATTTTTCATGTGATGATTCTTAGAAACGATCATTTCCTATTTTCTAGCGCAGGAGATCATTACATTTTATCTGATTATAAAATATACCAGCAATGAAAGTTGAAAGAATTAACATGATTAGCAATATAGAAAAATCCTAAAATCAGTTAAGATACAAAGAACAGTAAAACTTGGATGACCAATGATAAAATATGTGAGTTGAATCACATACAACATTGATATTGGATTGAGGGATAAGGTTTTCCAAATGATCTAGGCACTGATTTAGACTCGGGAGGATCAATTGTGCTAGAAACATAATTAATTTCATCACATATAATAGTAATATTCGAAGTTGATCATTCATGGAAAGCTTTGATATGGAGAAATATTGTAGTTGGTGATCTTTGTCTTGACAATTGTAGTGACAGGTCATGAAGATCCAGGGACCTATGAAAGCTATGCACTCAATCCTTGGGTGTGATACAAGGGATTCACTTGAAGGAGAATTAACCAAACAAGAATATTTTATTCAATCAAAATATTTATCTTGGGGATTAGGAATATTAAGTTGAAAATTCCAAAAATCATTTAACATATCGATCCAATCTATTTCATGGATCTCATAAGGATTATAATTTATGAGAACCTAACATAACCATCAGCGAGAGTTGAAGTGCCTCGACTCCTTGACAAGTCCGTGAACTTTCAGGTGGTGGATCATCGAATTTGGGTGGCTTAGAAAGGTAAATAGGAAGGTATATACCATTATCATTAGATGTATCAATGAAAAAATTATTAATTCCATTGATTTGATTATATTTAAAATTTAGCATATGAGACCCTTGATGGATAGAGAATTTGGATACATCAATCAGAAAACTCCGTTGAACATTTAAAGTTTTAAGATCTTCCTCCTAGCCTATGAAAGATTTAAGATTAAGCGAATCCTAAATAATGGTTTCAATCTCTCCATCATGTGATCATGAAATCACACCATCCTGTACTAGGTTTCAATCAAGGTTAGTAGAATAAGGATCTAAAGGATTTAAAGAAAATGTTGATATAACAGACTCATGAAAAACATATGCATACAACTAATAGTTTACTAAGGTCAAGGAAAGATGAGAATGCTCAGAAATCTGATTGAAAATTCAAATTTTGCATACTCATATTAGCTTGGACAAAATTTGGATTGTGATGCATCCTATGATCTGTGACATTATTTGACCATCGCCCTCTGCCTAGGACACAACTTGTGTGATGGCAGCGAGTTGAGTATAAGACAGTATCATTAAAAAGCTTAATACTAATCGGATTAACAAAAACTTTGTCAGCAGAATGCTTAAAGAATGGAATAGCAATGTGATTTTCGAATTGACATTTATCCTCTTTAATAGGGTATGTTAAGGCTTCAACAACCTAACTATATAATTCTCTTAGTTTAGTTTCTAAAGACGTATGGACTGTATGAATTCCAACAACATTCTGAATTGAAATATCATTCCATACTAGAACTACAATTGATAAACCGCTCAGATTAGATTGTAGATCAAAGGCTTGGAAATGTAAAGCTTTTAGTAAAAGAAAATATCATTCACTATGCTTAGGCATGCATCACTTCTTATATCAATAGAAACATGAATGTCAAGGTGATGGTTGTCCATGTTTTCAACTTGAGTAAGTACTTTTAGCTCTTTTAAAAAGTTACCAAAATCACAAGAATATTGGTCATTAATTCACATGGAGGAATATGAAAGAGGGAATAAAGGGAAAGTATTTTTCTAAAGAAAGGAACTTAATGAATTGAATAATCTTTATCCTCTTTATTTCTAGATTAAAATTTCTTTGTTTCATCTGAATTTTCTTCGAAATTTTGTGTTATAGAACTATTTTCAAATATCTTTTTTAATCTCGTGTTTGAGGGCTCAATGGAAGCCACTATATGTTAATTTTCACGCAACTAAACATTTGGAATCAACAATAGTTTACTGGATCAAAACCTTTGTGGAAAAGTAGTTTTATGATGTTAGTTTATTTCTGTAAATCAATTGAATGAACAAGTTATATTCAGGAAAAAGAATACAAGAAGGAACCTTGAAAAATTATTAAGAGCACTGATCTAGATCTAAACAAGAATGCAACAACTTATAGGTATAATCATAAACACAGAGGTGGAACAGAAAACCACTTCATTTCATTAATAGAAAAGTATTGAACTATGCTTATAAACTAAATAGAAATAAGATAGCTCGGGCGATGGTCACTTATATCTGAGAAGAGATGTGGTGGCTACATGCCTATCAGCTAAGTTACAATGAGGCTCAAGGCACTTTTTATTATTGAAAAATAAGAGAAAAACCTAAACAACCAAAACCCTAACACTAGGAGATGTAACACCAAAAGTTTATGGTCCTCGTTGGGGTTAGTTGGGCAACCAACTTTCGGGGTCATAACTTGGTCATATTATCTATGTCTCACGTGTATGATACCTCATTGGAAAGATATCTCTGAGGAATGAAACTACCGATGCAATTGTTGTGGATATTGACAAAGCAATTTTTCCAAAAAAAACATTGTTCAGGGCCTCAAAACGGCTTCAGAAGTTTAGGACCCGAAAAGCTGCCAAAAATAGTAAATTGTTCTACAAATAAGGAAACTGAAAAATTGAAAGAGAAAATGGTGGGGGTCCTAGTGGGATAGGAAGGTGGCAACCAATATCCACATAGATCATTCTTGCTCCCTTAGGAAGCAATGCTACACATTGCATTGAGTTCCTCTAGGAGATGTGGAAACTTCTGCTTGTTAGGATATTCCGACACATAGGAAATAGTTAAGTACAACTTGGTATAGTATAGAGTTAGGTAAAGTGTGTTTCTTTACCGTTGTACATTTTGTAACTTACCATCTGATGGTCACGATATGTAGTGATCCGACGGTTCATTCTCTCCTCGGTATTACTGACACTTGATTCGTGGCTTGACACCCGATTAGTCCATGATTTCTATTTAAAGCACATGGAGGGTTATTTGTAGGGTAATCCATGCATGAGAGAAGCATATGTAAATTTTCATTCTTTTATTAATAAATTGCCTGAAGTGGCCGCGTTGGCTCAGGCCGTGGACTGTTTGCCTCTTTGAGGATTTTAACCACGTCAAAAATACTGGTGTATTGATCTGCGATCTGGTTGCGAGTGGTGTCCTTTGATGTTCTGTCTGAGGAACTTACCTTGTAAATTCCTACATGGTATCAGAGCTATTTGAGGGCCGCGTTCGTTGGTGATCCAAATCTGAAGTCGGTAGAACTGCATCCGACTGTTGTTTCCTAGATCTGCTATTTCTGACTGCTTTCGGGTCGAGAGGACTGCTCTGTTGTGTTGGGAGCATATGCTCCAGTGAGGAACCCCTTTCGTTTCAAGCGAAAAGGTTTCCGGTAGCCCTAGCTGCGTCATTTTTAAGATGTGGAGGTATACAATGTTTATTTGCAGTTTACTATTATTTTCTCTCTGTTTATTTCGGTTTCGGTTTATTTAGCCTTTTTTATTACTAGATCTATACCTTTCATTTCTGCGTATGCTCTTTGCCCTGCGACTCTGTGCGATCTGGGCAAATTAGAAACAGAAAGGAAGGATTTTTCTCATGCCTATGCTTTTTTCCCTGCGCCTTAGGGTGATCTCGGAAAATCAGAAACATTGAGGAAAATATTTAGTTTCCGGCCAAAGCTAACATTGAGCCGCAAGGTTCATTTTTTAAAATATCTAGTTTTTCGGCTAAAGCTAACTTCGAGCCGTAAGGTTCGTTTTCTTTGCATGTCCGTGTTGGGTTTTGTGTTTTTGTTTTGTAGGGAAAAAGAGCCTTCTCAAAGCAAGCACATAACCCAAAGAATCACCCCCCCCATCTCTCTCTCTCTCTCAAATTTTTTGTATAGCTCAATTGGTTCAAAGCTATTCTAAGAGAGTAGAGGTCTTGGGTCCAAGTCTCCATTTTTTGGGGGTGTATTTTTTCATTTCCGCACATTCCCGCACTTCGTTGGCGACTTCATCAACTTTTTTCAAAAAGCCATAACTTCTTCATCCGGAAGCCGTTTTCAGAGCCGTTTTTTTTAAACCAGCCTTATTTTTCTTGATCTAGCCATTGGAACACTTATTTTTTGCATCTTTAGCTTCAGTTTCTGTTGAAATGAAAAGTCAATACCGAGTTACCCTTGACAGCACCAACTACTTCCAATGGTTGTCCTACATTGAGGATTTACTTAGAAGTAAAGGTCTCTACCAAATAGCCTCAGGCCAAGAAAAGAAACCAAAGGATGAAGATAAGGCTGCTAAATGGGAAAATAGGCAAGATCAAGCACGTGGATTGATAGGAATGTCTATTTCTCCAGATCTTAGATTTCATATTGCAGAACTTGATACTCCTGATGAAGCAATGAAACAAATCAATAAAGTTTTTGGGATTAAAAATGAACTTAGAGCCCATCAACTTGAAAACAAGTTTCTTACATTGGACCTAATAATTTTTCTTGCATTGAAGATTTCTTGTCCAAGTTCAAAACCTTAGATATCTCTTGGAAGGTGTTAAAGTTAAGAAAGAAGATAGTAACCTTATCTATTCCATTCTTACAAATTTGGGACCAGCCTACTCTGTGTTTGTTTCGACCTTCCATTCTACAAGAGAAGCCTTCATTTCTCAAGGAATAGACTACAAGCCCCCTTCCTTTGACTCTTTTTGTGATTATTTAATAAGAGAACAAGAAAAACTCTTACACCTTGGTCTTCTTAATCTTGGAAACTCTTCCAAGAAAGCGCTAGCCGCCCAGCAGCAACCAAATTCAAAGAATCCTAAGAAGTCATATCCTAAAAAGAATGGTCCTAAACCAAACAAGGGTCCTAAGCAATTTCAGCCCCAAAATGAAAAATCATTTCAACAAAATGATAAGACAAATAAAAACAAAGGGAAGAAGACTGATAGACATTGCAATTTTTGTAATCGAGATGGCCACTTAGAATCAAAATGCTTTAAGAAGATGGAAGCCTTGGAAGCAGCAATGAAGAAGCATAACATCCATTTGGGGCAATCTTCAACTTCAACTTCATCTTTAGGAATGGCACTTTCTGCATTTGGTTGTCAAGCATCTCGGTCTGGCTATGCATTAAATGTATCTTCTTCTTCTCATTCTCATGAGTGGCTCATTGATTCTGGAGCTTCTTATCACATGGCCAAAAAAAAAGCCATGTTTTCTTCTTTAAATGATTGTAACACCAAAAATATATATGTTGGTGATGATTGATCTCTCAGTGTTGTAGGGACTGGAACTGTTCATCTAGACAATGGTCAATTTAATGATGTATTATGTGTTCCAACCTTATCCTACAACCTTCTATCTGTATATCAAATAACTCATTCAGGTGAAGGTAAAATCGTTGAATTTTCACCTCATGATGTTGTAATCAAGGACCTAAGAGATCCTAAAACGATTTTAGCTACTAGCATTGCTGATGATTCTACAAGGTTGTATAAGTTTCACAACTTTCGGTCATCAAATCTTCCCTCAGTATTTGGTGCTCATAACGATGAAGTGAGAAAACTTTGGCATGAGCGATTTGGTCACTTAAACTATCGCTCCCTTCAGCATCTATGTAAATAAAATATGGTGACAGGTCTTCCTATGGTATCTTGCAGAGATGGTGTTTGTTCCAGATGTGTACTCGGAAAACATCGTCGGGACAGTTTTGAAAAACATGCCTCTTGGCACGCCTCAGCCCCTTTACAGCTTGTGCATAGTGATTTATGTGGTCCACTTCCTATTGTTTCATTCTCTGGCTGCAAGTATTTATTAACTTTCATTGATGATTTCTCCAGACGCACTTGGGTATACTTCTTAAAACTCAAGAGTGAAGTATTTAACACATTCTTGGCCTTCAAAGCCTTTGTTGAAAAACAATCTGGACATCAAATTCTTAAGCTAAGATCTGATAATGGCGGAGAATATGCTGAAAACACATTCATCAACTTTTGCATTGAGAATGGAATACAAATGCAACATACTGTTTCATATACTCCACAACAAAATGGTGTAGCTGAAAGGAAGAATGACACCTTAAAGGAAATGGCTAATTTTATGCTACAATCTAAAGGACTTGGTCTTAGTTTTTGGGCAGAAGCAATTAACTGTGAAAATTACATAATAAATTGCACTCCTACTAAGGCTTTAAAGAATATCACTCCAGAAGAAGCATGGAGCTCAATCAAACCAGATGTAAGTCACTTTTGTGTTTTTGGATGTGAAGTGTGGACCCATATTCCAGATGAAAAGCATAAAGCTTTAGAACCTAAGAGTGAAAAATGTACTTTTTTTGGATATTATGAAGATGCCAAAGGCTATAGACTTATTCCATTTAAGTCCGAAAATGTTATCATTAGAAGAGATGTAAAATTTGATTAAAATATATTGGCCTGCGAGCCTAGTCTGCCGGTTGTGCCACCTCTCCCTATCTCTTCTACTTTTGAAAACATTTCTTCTTCAGATGATGAAAGTGAGGATGACAATCCTCCCCCACCATCTCAGGATCCTCCTTCAGCTCCTCAGCTTCCAAAATGGGTTCGTGCTACTCGAGATGCAGCAGGTGATCTTGCCGATGATCCTACAGATCAGCGACATACACGTTCTCAGTTCGAGAGAGCCTCTTCTTTACTGGCTCAAGCTCCAATAAATTATGATCCTGACACCTTTGCAGAAGCTTCAGGCCATCCAAATTGGGAAGCAGCTATGAATGAGGAATATCATTCATTGTTGGCAAATGATACATGGGATCTTGTTCCTTTACCAAAGGGACGAAAACTTGTTAGATGCAAATGGGTTTACAAAACCAAGTATGGACCAGATGGGAAAGTTGATAAACATAAACCTCGTCTTGTTGCTAAGGGTTTTTCACAGGTTGAAGGCATTGACTACACTGAAACCTTCTCCCTTGTTGCCAAAATGAACTCTATCTGCCTTTTTCTTTCCCTTGCTGCCTCTTTCAAATGGGAAGTCCATCAGATGGATGTTAAATCTGCCTTCTTGCATGGGGACTTGCATGAAGAAATCTATATGGAACAACCCATTGGCTTCATATAAACAGACTCCAGCCTTGTATGTCGACTTAAGAAATCCCTTTATGGTCTCAAGCAAGCTCCTCGGGCTTGGTATGCCAAAATGGATAGCTTTCTTTTAGAATCTGGCTTTTCTAGGTGTCATTCTGACAATACTGTCTACACCAAGAAAGTGGGCAACTCTCTTATCATCCTTGTTATTTATGTTGATGATCTTATCCTTACTGGTAGTAATCCCAACCTTATAAACCATGTGAAGTCTAGCCTTAAAAGGAAATTTGAAATAACAGACTTAGGACACTTACACTATTTTCTCGGTCTTCAAGTCTTGCAATCCAAGGAGGGTATTTCCCTTTCCCAGTCCAAGTATGCTTGTGATATTCTACATCCTTTTCACATGGAAGACTGTAAGCCAGCCCCTTCTCCCTTTCAGTCTGGAGTAAAACTTTCAGTCACTTGTACTTCTCCTGAAGTTGATGCTACCTTATACCGTCAACTTGTAGGAAAACTCTTGTATCTAACTCATACTCGTCCTGACCTTTCCTTTGCTGTTGGTCTTGTTGCTCGGTTTATGCAAAACCCATGTAAAATTCATTGGAAAGCAGCTAAAATAATACTTCGTTATGTTCAAGGTACAGTTCAGTTTGGGATTCATTACAGTGCCGAAGCAGCTCCTCTATTGGTTGGTTTCACTGATTCTGATTGGGCTGGTGACCCTGATGATTGGAAGTCTACTTCCGGTTATGTGTTCACTCTTGGTTCAAGACCTATTACATGGGCTTGCAAGAAACAAGGTGCCATTTCTCTTTCATCAGTAGAAGCAGAGTATCGTGGTGCCGTAGAAGCTAGTAAGGAAGCCTTGTGGCTTCGTCAGATCCTGTCAGAGTTTGGCTTTGAGCAGCAGCATCCGACTACACTTTGGTGTGATAATCAAAGTGCCATTCAGCTATGCAAAGATCCAGTCCAACATCAGCGCGGAAAACACATTGAACTGCACATGCACTTCATCAGAAAGCTCATTCATGACCATGTTTTTGAAGTGCAATATTGTTCAACAGATGATCAAGTTGCAAACATCTTGACAAAGGCTCTCATAGAGGCGAAGCTCACTAAACTTCGATTTATGGTTGGAGTTCAGGAAGTTGTCGCTAAGGGGGGATAGGCTCTAGTACCTCCTTCCTTCTCCTATTGTGTCATATTTGTAAATCCTTCAATCCTATCCCAAGTTGTTCTTAAGGGGGGATGTTAGGATATTCCGACACATAGGAAATAGTTAAGTACAATTTGTTCTAGTATAGAGTTAGGTAAAGTTTGTTTCTTTACCGTTGTACATTTTGTAACTTACCATCCGACGATCACGATATGTAGTGATCCGATGGTTCATTCTCTCCTCGGTATTACCGACACTTGATCCGTGTCTTGACACCCGATTGGTCCATGTTTTCTATTTAAAGCGCATGGAGGGTAATTTGTAGGGTAATCCATGCATGAGAGAAGCATATGTAAATTTTCATTCTTTTATTAATAAATTGCCTGAAGTGGCCGCGTTGGCTCAGGCTGTGGACTGTTTCCCTCTTTGAGGGTTTTAACCACGTCAAAAATACTGGTGTATTGATCTGCGATCTGGTTGTGAGTGGTGTCCTTTGGTGTTCTGTCTGAGGAGCTTACCCTGTAAATTCCTACACTGCTGGTGTGAGCTATTATGTAATGTCTCATGTGTCCAATAATGGTGGGAAGCATGGTCGAAGGTAGTCCACATTGAAGACTGGGTGCAAGCTAAGGAATGGGGGAATTCTTCACTCTAAAGACTTGTCTCCCACATATTTGGTAATGGTGTAAGGACCATACCAAATCGATCTAAGCTTCTAATGGGCTCTCATAAGGCATTCTTTCTGCAAATGCAACCAAACATTGTCGCTCAACTGAAACTTGTGTGACACCAGATATTGATGATGTTGCTACTTCTACTTGGAATTTTCCACAATGGAGAGGCGATATATAGGCCCATTGGGTAGAGGTGAGTTAGATCGAATGAATGCTTGACTTGACAGTGCAATGCTACCCCTGTGGGTGAGGAGAATATGTCCCTGTATTCTTTCATGACCGTATCCACCTGCTTATGTTGCATGGAGGAACTCTTCGCAGGGGCCATGGATGTGACTACAATATTTCCCTCACTGTGAGAGAGAACCAGAAAGAAAAAAAATTTCCTAGTCTGGGAGATGATCTCGCTGCATTTCTTAATAGAGATCAAAGAGCTGGCGGTAGGTGGGGCTACCTCTGATATATTGTATAATGTATTACCCAAAGAAATAATCACATAGCGAGGTCTAGAATCATATACAAAATGTCACTTCCATAAGTATGGTTATCCTAATAATACATCACAAATGTCGGGAGGAGAAACATCATACAATACCTCATCTGTGAAGGGCTTGATATTGTATGGAAGGTAACATTGCTAGCTGACTCGGAGATCACATACTTGGTGAAGTAATCCAATGCTGTACGAGTACGGGTGTGGTATGGTTAGTAGGCCCAGCCGCTTCATGACCTCTTCTGAAATGAGGTTTTTTTGGCTACCACTGGTGATAATGAATTGCAGCGGTGAACCCTTCACCCATATTTTTGGGTGGAAAATATGGTCCCCCTATTACTGATCCTTGGGCTCATTCTTATGGATCTTGGCAGTGGAAACAATGGCGCTAGATTCCGCATCAATAATATACTTCCCTCTGTCATTCCTCTTGTCAAGTTTTGACTCACAGTCAAAACATGCATTTAATTCTGAAGCCTTCAAATTTTCCACGAGCAACTACTTGGCCTGACACTCACTTGTGTTATGAATGGGGTTATTATGGAACTCACACCGCTTTCCTGTGTCCTTATTTGACTTCGTGGTGTTGTTATTTTCTTACGGCTTCGACGGGTTGTCTTGGGTCACCCCATATTGGATTTTTCCTTGGTTCTATGGTTTAGGGAAGCCTTTCACTTACTTCAAATTCCCAGATCCAAAGTCTCGATATTGACAGGGTATTGGTATGCCATGCTAAGTGAGGAGATGTCCAGGAACTCCATTTCATCTTGGATGTACCTGTGTAGGCAGTCATGGTACTTTGTGCAAAGGGTATGAAAACTATTGGTAAATTTGGGCACATCTTAGTCCCTTCCCTCCTGTAGTGTGGTCCGCTTTATGTATTTATCCTCATAGCTACCGAGAGGGTAGTATTGTTCCTTGATGGTGTGCCAGAATGAATTCCAAGTGGGTGTTGCTAAAAATAGTGAGGGTTCCCTCTTGTCCTTCTATTCACACTACATTTCCCACCAATCCTTGACGTGGGGGGTGACTTTGAGTAATGAAAAAGTAATCTTTTCCTGGCTAGAAAAATCATGAACAAAAATATCCTTCTAAAAAATTTAACCAGTTATCTACAACATCTACATCTATCCAACCTTCAAATATGGGAATGTCAAAGTTAGCTTGTACCTTAAAGGGTGTGGCACTTCTAGAGTAGCAGTTGGAAGTATATGCATTGCCCTTGTGTAGCCGGTAAAGGATCTAGGAAAAGTTGTCCATTATCGTGTTCCTTTGTCGCTCGAGGGATTCTTTGAGCAAGATTATGATAGTTTCTACTACCCCTTCATATTTCTTTTCATCTGCCATGGGAGGTGGTTTGGATTTGCAAGGCTATTCTTGCAAAGGTTTGACCAGTTTAAGCCTTAACTCCTTATATCCTAACCTCGTTGGGGACATGCAAAGAAAAAAATATAAAGAGTAGACCACACTGATACCACTAATCCAAATTTAAATAGGAATGCAACAACTTACATATATAATCATAAACACATAGATGCAACAGAAAAACACTTCATTTCATTAATAGAAAAATATTGAACTATGTGTACAAACATAATAGAAATTACATAGCTTGGGCGATGGTAGCTTATCTCTGAGAAGAGATGCAGTGGCCACATGCCTCTCAACTGAGTTACAATGAAGCTTAAGGGCCTTTTTATTATTAAACAATAAGAGAAAATCTTAAACAACCAAAACCCTAACCCGAGGAGATGTAACACCAAGAGTGTATGGGCCCTGTTGGGGTTAGTTGGGTAGCCACCTTCCCAAGGTCATAACTTGGTCATATTATCTGGGTTTGGAATTATCTCTCTAAGGACTACAGTTGCCGATGCGATTGGTATGACAATTTCCAAACCCATTTTGCCAAGAAGATGTTGTTTAGGACCTCAAAACGGTTGTGGAAGTTCAGGACCCAGAAAAATGCCAAACATAGTAAATTGTGCTGCAAATAAGGAAATTGAAAATTAAAAGAGACAATGGTGGGGATCCAATGGGATACGCAGGTGGCCACCAATATCCACCCTGATCAAGCACATTGTTCAAGGTGGTGGAAAAAGTTGGATAATTAGAGTGATAGTGCATGAAGATGTTGTAGAAGTCTCGACTGTGGGACCAAGTTGAAAACATAAGAATTTGTATTGAGATTGGAGCAGATGGGCCCCAACCTATAGCTACGCCTATTTGGTTTGGAAGTTTTGTATAGGATCCCAACTCTTCACTAGTTATGATGAAGTCGGCCCCGACCTATTTGGGTGTACCTAGTAGTTTATCAATTCAAAACTTTCAAACCGACTTCCGACTAGTCCACTGCAATTTGGTCCTAACCCCAATTAGAAGTTGTAAAGAAAAAAATTGAAGACCCAACCAATGTCATTAATTTGTAGAATAGGTTGGAAATTTGTAGAATAATTAATACAAAAGGGATTTTAAATTTTTTTCTTTGTATTTTTGTTAAGTGAGTTTTGATAATAATTCTGATTTGGAGTAAATAATCAAGTTGAGCATTAAGAAGGATTGAATCAACACCAAAATAAATTCTTTTGATATTTTTTCACAAATTTATTCCCTCCTGTTCAGTTTTTTAGACAAAAACTCATTTATCCTTTTGGTTTCTTCTAGTTCGAATGTGAGAGAGGCATTGGAGGTTGCATCCAAATTTGTCTTGCAATTGTGTTCCAGTTGAGCCACCTTCTTTTTTAGGTATTTATTTATTTCAATGCACTTATGAGATCTCCTTCATAACATATTTTTTCTTCATTAAATACAAAAAATATTTCACCACGCTCATCATGAGTCATACTTTTATTTCCCTCGTAATCAATTTCTTCTTTTCATTACATGTTTTTATTTTTTGAATCTTCTCTTTTATTATGATCCTTAGAAATTAATTTTACTTCATCATCACTATCATTCATTTTTTCATAAGGAAATTTAGAATTATAATTCCATACTCATGCACATTCAAACCATTTAATAAAATTTCCAGTTCCCTTTATTGGATTTTTGAAAAAATGACTTCTTCTCCTCTAATTCATGACTAAAGACTTCTTGATTCCTATGTTTGCTTCCTTCCTTACCATCTTTAAATATTACTTATATGATTCTTGATTTGTAATCTTTTGTTCTCACCTCATATGCAGTGAGGGTTCCATGAAGCATATCGTTGCTGAAATTATCCATATATGATAGCTCTTCAACAAATGATATCTTTGGATTGAATCTTGAAGAAAGTGATCTTATTATTTTTTGAACAATGTCAACTTCCTTGAGTTCTTCATCGAGAGCTATTATAGAGTTGGAAATATTTTCAACTCAAAGGAAATATGAAGAAATATTCCTCTTCCATTTTGAAACTTTCATACTGACCCCTGTAATTTTGTAGCCTAGATTCATTCACATTCTTGTCCCCTTCATAACAATTTTTTAGCTTGTTCCATAGATCAAGGGTAGACTTCGAATGCGTTACTTTGATAAAATTTGTATCTTCTAAGCCACTTAATATGGCATTTTTAGTTATTTCAATGGATTTATAGAGAGTTTTACTAGCTATATCAATCGGAGGAGTAGTAGGAAGATGATAGTAATTCTCATCATGATTTTCCCAAACATCTATACGAAAGGATATGATTTAGGTTTCACCTCTTATCTTCAAGAAAGAATTTTTGGTTCCATCAAACTAGGGAGTCTTGGTTGATGATCTAATAGAGGTCATGTTCTATGTGATAAACCTTCTAGGAGTTCATTGTTCCTAAAGTAACTAGATTTAATACTAATTGTTAGACTAAAGATTATACCAAGAGGGTGGGGTGAATCAATGTATTGGAAGATTTTCATCAATTTAAATAATTTACCAATTAATAAAAATTGTAACCATAATCATGCATCATTAAAGAGCATCATCACATCATCATAAGCTAACACTAGATGTACGTGGAAGACCTTGTAGGATAAAACCATAAGTTATTTTTATCATCCTTAAATTTAATTACCTAGATTTGTAGGAACCAACTTGCTAGAGGCATGCACCTCCAACAAATAAATTTGTAGGGACCAACCTCATAGAGGAAGCAACCCTAAAAATGTGAAAGAATCAACATGCAATAGGCTACAACATGATTGATGCACTAACATCGATGATATGAAATCACCAACATGGAATATGTTTCACCTGATTTAGGTGTCCAATTCCTTATTCAAACTAGTGTTGACCACTTTTCATAGTATTTCAAAATAGATCCACTAGCTCTTAATAAAACCTTTTTCCAAATCTATTCATATTAATCCTTCTTGCACATACAATTTTTTGATAAAAACATTTAGAAACAATTTCTTATGCTTCAAGGTATGTCCCGATGGACTCTCATGCTCCTTAAATAGATCACAAGTCAATATAATCCATTTCCCCTCCTTTTTTACAAATGAAAAAAAAATCAAATTACCCACAAAAACATTACAAAAAATAATTATTCTACAAATTGCACTTTTATGGTATGTTACCTACAAAATGCACTTTTCTGGTACCTTTTCGGCAAAATACACTTTTCAGTCTACGTAACTGTTTGACAGAATATGCTTGGCAGGAAGAAAATTAGGTTTGTATAAAATCCTCCAAACTAGAACCTATGACCTCTTACGATAAAAACTATATCAAAACCAATTGATATATTTTATAGGTACCTCATGTCATTTTTCAAAAAATTATTAATATTTTGTGATCATGATGGTGAAAATAATAGATAATGCTTTGGACTTAACCATATAGGATTTAAACGCACAATATCATATATAGAAACACCTTCAAGCTTGACCAATATTCCCCAAAGCCTCCCACCATACCTTCAAACTTGAACCTATTCTATAGAGCTATACACCATGCCTTTGAGTTTGATCTTATTCCATAGACATATATCCTACACCATTGGGGACCACCATTGCTACAAACTAATATGGCAAATATTAGATCACCTTCGAGCATGATTATAACCACAAGGGATTTTATAACCACCTCCACCCACATTTACCCACTTTCATCGACTTCCCTAGGTTAAACATGAGTTTAGGGTCATTATGATAATATTCAACCTCCTATATGACCTTAAGGAAATGGATTCGAAAACTTCAGACCTTGCTGACTTCCTTTAGGTGATATAGGACCTTCAAGAGAAACCCAATCTCACCAGTTATCCATCCTATGAGATGAATCTCCTTTTCACTAACTTAGAGCCCCAGCTACTCCCTTTCCAAGCCCTCCAAGCCACTGTGAGACTACAGTTGTGCTCATGAGCCTTCTTGAGTGTGACTATAGCCTTTTTCAAGCAATACTATGCCAGCGACTGCATGATTTAAGGCTATTTTCTAAGGCTAGGACCTAGTCTCTACCCAGAACTCCATGAGACTTCCAGAGCTCATAAAAGAACTAGAAAAAAATGCTTGTAAACAAACTCCGAAACTAGGACATGACCTGACCTTCCCCAACCAGGACTGAGATTCTGTCAAATGCTTGGTAAACCTACAACCTACAGATCATGAATGAAAATGTGAACATAATGATTTGAAAACTTATCTGAGGTTTAACAATAACGGTCATTGCCTTCTCACATTAGTTTTCATAATATCAATTAGGTCTTGCATTCATTATTCATTCAATTACAAGTAAAATCCTGAAAGGATCCATTAGTAAGAACTATCAAATAAACATGCTTATAGCCAACATATAACTATATAAATAACAATGAGATAACAACCATTAAAGACACATAATAATAACTACATTTACTTATCAAATGCAAGAGGAACTTAGCTCTTATTTAACATAGGAAAAATTCAACAAGATTTGGGACTTCTACATACCACCCGACTATAGATTGGTTCAACTGAATATTTATTTAAGATAATTACCCTTGTTTCATATTCCAATCATGAATGAGGGATATCATGGGATAAAGTAATCCATAAACATCCAAGGAAATTCAGAGGCTAAATCACCTTCACCCTTACCATACCATGACCTCACCTAAACTGTTGTTGAGATCAAAAAAATAAACCGAATTTGGATGCCTCAAAATTTCTTCTCCAATACCTTGATTAATTTTCTTGTATCCACCCTTAGGCTTTGTTAGAGTCGGTCTGGTCAGCCCTTCGTCAGGCATAAAATCTCTTTGTGCATTTCAATTCTAGGTGTCTCGCTCCATCTGCTCAACTCCATTTCGCTAGGGACATGCCATGATCTGAAAGAGAAAGTCATGCTACTCATTTTCCCTCATGTCTAGCCCCTGCTGGTTCAGGTCTTGGTCCATAATCACTAAAAGTTCATGATAGTCAAGGTTTGGTCATATTACAGGACAAAGTTCTTTTTATTGATGGGTCTAGGAAATCGTTAATGTGGTCTTTGAAAAACATGTCCAGAATAGACCATGCAGGTGAGAGGGAGACCTTATACAGTTGTGGTTCAGAAGGCTTCATCATCATCTGAAGAGATATCGACTCTTCTTCAAAACTCTACTTTGAAGAAAAGTCAAACAAGGTCAACTATGAATTTTTTTTCCACAAAATCGCAAGTCTACTTTTTCAGATGCAGTCAGGGTCTTCATGGCCAGGTGCCCAGTCACACAGTCCCCACAAAGAAATGCCAAAAATTTCATCATGAGAGCCAAAATTTCAAAGAAAAAATGAAAAGCAAAGTGTTTTAAAGTCAATGATAAAGTGCAGAACTGAAACATTAGAATGTGGGTTTTCAAAGAAGAAAAAATTAAACCCAACTCTCCAAAGCCTATATATACTTGTTTTTGCCCAAAACAAAAACCATTTGTGCTTTGTCAAGCTTGGAGAGAAATTAGGAAGGTGAGAGAGCAAATTCATGAGGGTTTGAGTGAAGGAGAGCCAGTTTCCACAGGGCATTGTGCACACACCAGGGAGCGCGGCGCACACAGAGGGCGCGACGCATTGGCAACCAGCCCACAGTGTGAAATCAACAAGGGCATGACGCACTGAGGGCACGCAGCGCACTAGGCTTGGCGTGCGACACACATAGCCAGGGAGCTCAAAACACTTGCAAATTGGTTTTATACCCCCGTTGAAGGCTAGCAAGCAAGAGGTAGGCTCAAACAAAACCTATTCTCTATCAATTTGGTCAATGGCTGGTGTTTCTAAGATGTTGAATGATATCGAAAGTGCATTGGCCATCCATGAAAACAATCATCAAAGAAAAATGATAAACGGGGTTTGCAAATTTATGAAGACGCCACCAAGGTTGCTCCCATCCCCTTGTCCCCTCACTCCTCATCATTTGTCACCTCCATGCCACCATGTCTCCTAAGGAAACCCCCTAGAAATCTCCACTAAGACCCATCCCCAGAGTTCCAAGCAAACAAGTGTCGTTTGACAGTGCGCGACGCACACACAAGGTGGTGTGGCACACTAAGGGCGCGCGGCGCAGTGGGAGCGAGGCCACAGTGTTAATATTACATTGGCGCGGCGCATACCCGGCGCGCGGCGCACTGGGCAAAGCACATGGTGCACAGGCCTATGAACCCAAAAAGGCACTGAATCACCCAAATTTTTATAAATGGCTCTCAAAATTGCAAAGATGGCCCTAGATCCTTTCACCATTGATCATTAACTTAAACAAAAAGATGATTTTGGTGACCATGAAATCAAAGCAAAAATTTTATTAGGTAAACACAAAAATGACACAAAAAGGGGCAAAAAGCTATGGCTTTGCTAAAGTAATATGATTTCTAAACATGCTCCTATCCTACCTCTATTAGTTAATTCCCCTGTAGCAGTTTCCCCTAATAGTTACCCTAGCTATATTTCGATCATATCCATTTGTCCCCTTTATTCCTATAGCTCAGAATATCCCAAAACCTACCCCATCGAAAACATACCCCAAACACTCCCAAATCCCTAATAAATTTCTCCTTTAAACCCCTATTCCCCTTTTCATCATCCCCCTCCTAACACTCCCCTATTTTATTGTCCCCTTAGTGACAGATTTTCAGACCATATATCAGTTTCATTGGATTCAGAGGACAACGTAAAATTCAGGGTACAAGCAGCAACAATGGCATCAGAAAATTCATCAGATTATGAGGAGGGTACCGATAGTGACACATCTTCAGGACAGAGGGCACACAGGAGACATCACTAGAGCGACAGACATCTTAGAGATGAGCCAACCACCCTCACTGAGCTGCAGGCATGCCCACTTGCCATGTCTTGTTTCCAGCACTTGGCATGTTATGAATTTTGTCAAAGGGTGGCGAATGTCAAAGTCCATCATGAGTTGGCCCGCCTTTTTGTACTTCATCTACAGGGAGGCCAATCTGTCCTGGCTAGGGTCACTTTCACGTTGACACCAGTGTTGTGGGGAAAAATGCCTATGCAGGACGATCCTATCCACCTAAGGTGTGACAGTGCCTTAGCAACAAACAGAGACAGCTATTCTAGTATTCTTCCTTTATGAATTAAGAATGAAGAGAGATGGATGGACTAACCGGTGTCTTCTGTTTGTCCCTCGATCCAGTTTCCATTCTCTTTGAGAGTTCTCAGCTACTTGCCTTCTCGCTTGCCCAGCTGCAAGAGGTTTCTGCAAGATCACAAGAAGAGAACACTACACAAGACATGGATTCATATTCATAACTAGTTCTGGATTAGAAATAAACTAAACATACTAATGCAATCATACATCAAAGATACATCAATATATAGGAGAAACCAAGATAGCTTTATTGATGAATAACAAGGTTCAGGAAGAGATACAACCCAGAGGGCTCCAATCCAGCATCTCCTTCCCAGCAAATGGAATTCCTATCTTCACCCCCTTCAAAGCATTAAGCACCCAATGATTCCAATCTCAAACCAATAGCAATTCTTTGCAATAACAAAATTCCAGCCCCTAGATCTCATGGAGGAGAGATCCATATATAGATGTTTGGAGAGAGGATGAGTCAGCTTGAGATCTGACTAGTGTCCTCTCCCTCTGTCAGTTCTTGATTCCACTTGGAGGTTCTTGCTTCCACTTGTAGATTTGGAACCTCTTACTCATCATTAGTCGAATTCACTGAGGCAAGTGTCATTGAGGAAGATTCTGGAAGCTTCCTGGGTCTTGACACCTCTTGGAATGAACTTGCCATTTGGAAATTCTCGCTCAACGCACCCTGGTAGTGCTTCTACCTGCGTTGCAGTGCAGGTAGCTAGTGTTAGCTTTGACATTCAGCGCAGACAGCTAGTGGAGCCACTGAATTGATCCTGAATTGACTTGTTTTTTAGCAGTTTCTGGTGGAGAACTTCTGTGAATTGCTGTGGTTTGTTAGCCTTGTTCCTCTAGGGGTAGGAACAACATGTTTAGGGACTTTGGATCCCTTAGATTATGGACATTTCATGCTCAATGCTGTAAGGCACAAAAATGTCTATAACAGTTGCCCCCTAAAGTATGAGGCCATTTATCGGGTGAAGTGCTTTATTAGGGGGATCTGAAGTTCATCCAATGCTGGGAGGAGACCTGTAATAAGATACAATACAATACATTATTTTTCATACTGCTTTCATGATCTAGCTAAGGCGGGCATTCCCATGCTCAGCTTTATAAATTCATTTTTCTGTACATAGAACAGACAATCGTCTAGTGATAGACTGATAATTTTGATGAAATTATCATCCTTTGGGTAGGATGATTATCTGCTGCAATGATGTACATGTCAATGTCTTTATCTCTCCTGAACATATTTATCGCAGCCCGGATGGATGAAACTAGATCCGGTGTCTTCAAACTCGTTCGATCTTCACTCTAAGTACAAGTCGATCCATGTGAGAAATGTTCTGAAGTCGAACATGGAAAGACATCGCTTGATTACCGGTCAATGAGGTAAACCGTTAACAAGCGCGAGAGGAATCACCGATAATGATAATGACCCGCAAGGTACTGCAGTACAATTCACGTGGTGTGAATAAAGGACTTGGCGTCGAACACCACGCAAAATCTTTCGGTCGAAGGTCATTGATGTATACCTGTCACCGGAAGTGAGAAACTTGCCATTGAGGCATGCAAGCTTCAAAGTACTGAAGGGGTTGTTCCTAGATCAACTTCTTGGATAATGAGCTGATGTCGACAAGAAGCGATCCGTCACAAGAGGGCCTTAATGAATCCCACATCAATGACACGGAACAGAGCTAATGATTTTGATGGAGGTGAAAACGATCTGTGACATATGATTCAGGGTGGCGGTCATGAAAGGATGAAGGATAATGTACGGCAGTGGATGGGACACGGTTGACTTTTCTGAACGACTTCTCTTGAACATATGGCGACAATGATGCGATGGATCGGTAGCATTACCCCAAATATGGATGGTATGGCGAGACCATGGATGTGACCGGTGAATGAAACAACCCAACCCGATTGTGGTACGGAGGAAAAGTGTCATGTTCAAGAGCGACTTGCTACCATCAAAGTTTTCTTGAGTTTCTCCCAATTTTTCCCCAGTCATTGCTGACCAGTACCTCTTTATTTTTGTCAAGCTTGAGGAGGATAACATATGCTTGTTCTATAACCTGCCCTTCGGGCAAGCCCATCGCTATGTTTTAATGAGCCTAGCGATAGTGAAACTCGTCCTCGTCTAAAGACAAATTTGTCGCTATTTAATGATTTTAACGAGTCTAACGACAAAGATAACTCGGTTCTTTTCATTTTTAGAGAGTCTGAAAAGATACATAAAGTTAACTCCAAAAGTCCTTTTTCGTCATCTAATCCCTTAGGTCCGAAAAAGTATAAAACAATACAGAAGGGATGAGTTTTCGATAGTTTTAACGAGCCGAACAAAACAAGCGCTCGATCTTTTTGTGCAATAATCCCTCAGGTCCAAAAAGATTAAAATCTAGAGGAGGGATAGCACATCCTGTCCCTTTAATGAGCTGGAAGGCCAAGGACTCGACAATCTTTTCATATTTTACGAGTCAGATGAAAAGAGCTTAAAGAAGACTCGTCTTTTGAGGAACGAGTGATGAAACAGGTTAGCAGCTGATTCCAGGTATAGGTTGGAATTTTCCAATCACGGCAGTGTCACAAGGATGGCTAGTGAAATCACTCTTCGCAGCTGTTCCTCAAAATGGGTAAAAAAACCTATGGAGGTGAACAATCGGCCAATGGAAAAGTGGAGGTGACGGTGCAAACACGACCAAGGTTTTAATGGCGGATGATATTACATTCACAGTGGTTATTTACCGGAATAGTTCATCTTTTAACGAGCTTAAACGCGGGAAAACACTTGCTCAATCTTATGTTTATTTTTTAACGAGCATGAACTATGTGCTAAAACTGCTCGGATCTTGCGTTTATTTTTTAACGAGCATGAACTGTGTGCTAAAACTGCTCGATTATATGGTCAAATTTTGATTTTTTACCATGACTAGCTTTGCTCTTTTCAACGATAGTACTGTATCTTCAATTGCTGCATCAAACTAGTTAGAAATGAATAACATTTGCTTGAAAATGAGATTAAACCCTAATATTTCGCTTTGAACTACGTAAAAAGCAATTAAAAATTGTTTTTACCTCTCATTTCACCATTTCATTTGAACTTGGTTTGTTGGAGCTTTGGAGGTGCCTCTTTCCCCTTGATTTTCATCAGCTGATTCCGGGAGATTCTGCGGACGATTTTTGGCGCCGTCTGGACCAGGTAGGAGTTAAACCCTAGCTCCTTCTTTTCATGGTCTCCTTTTTCCATTCTGTGCCTGTTTTCCTGTTCCCTGAGCCCCTGGGGTTTTGTTAGGGCGCTCCACCATCAGCGTAGCTGGTTCATTTGAAACCTGCGTTGAATGTCAAGTTGCATGAAGGCAGTTTGACCTTCAACGCAGGTGGAACACTGGCTAGTTGCGTTGGACACAGAAAAGCAGTTCTGTGCACAGTTTTTGATGAAAATTTTGCCAGTTTCTCATCAAATCCAGGATCTAACTCCTCTCATGTTTGTTTTTCAGAGATTATTGGAGCAAAATGACCCTTACATGGCGAGAACGAGAACATGAAGAAGAGGACATGATTGCCCTCCATGATCCTGTCACGGTGAACGCGCTGCGGAACTGTGGTCTGCTGAAGTTCTTCCGTATCTCTAGTATGAGAGCACAGATCTCCTTACTGCAGTATATGCTTGATGCTTGGGATCCTATCAACCAAGTATTTCAGATCAGGAGCAAATCCATCCCTTCGACCGTGGTAGACATTTACTTCTTGACTGATTTGTCGAGGCGGGGTGCCCCCATTTCTTTGTCAGGTTCGGCCCGAGGGAATGACTCCGTGAGAGATTATGTCCGTCAGTATTGCAGGGAAGGCTCTCAGCCGAGTAGAGACGCCAAGGTTGTTATCCGTGAGATTGCTGACAGGTCTCTCAGGTCCATTCTGTATACTATTGGTAGGATGGCCGGTAGTGCATCTCTTCATGTTGCCAACAGATCCTATGTGCAGCACGCCTTGGAGTGCCTCCAACCGAAAATATTCAACTGGTGTGATGCAGTACTTCTTCAGATGAAAAGTCAGTTGACCAAGGTAAAGGACGGGAAGCTGAAGAACTTTGGATTTGGTTCTATTTTGACTGCCTTTGCCTTGGAGAAGATACCACTGATGCAGCCTCAGTATATCGCACTCGACTTGCCTTCTCCTACCGAGCCACGCATGCAGAGATGGGTTGATCACATGTCTAGGCATGCTGGTCAATCTCAGATTTCTTTCACTGATACCTTCTTCAGGTGGTTCGAGCGTCAGGAGATGGTCTATTCCGAGTATCCATATGTTGGTATGGATTTCCGAGGTGATCCGGACTTGGTACTGCCGGATGGTGAACAGTGGGGCGCTATTGGTAAAATCTTCGACCATATCACTGTTTACTATTTTTTATTTATAATGTCCTTGTGCTTTATTCTATCAAGACTTTAATCAAACTCATGTGTGCATGCAGATGTTGGTCCTGTTCGTCCAGCAATTCACCCAAGAGCGCCAGTTGCTGCCCCAGCAGGGGAGACTGCTGGGAGGGTTATTCTTCATGACCTTGATGTGGCCGAGACCCTTATAGCTGTGCAGGAGCAGGTTGAGAGCCTTACTCTCGGCATTCCTGATGTGAGGATCGACAAGTTACCTTTACAGTTGCAGTGGCATACTACTGGTGTGCCTAGACGATGGACTCGTCTCTTACGCATGATTGCATAGGCCGTGACATGCTATCATGAGCATCACTAGGCTAGGGTGCCCCCTAGCATTTTGAGTTTTTGGGTCATGCGACCGATTTTTGTCTTGGTTACAGGACATTATGTATAAACGATAAACAACTTATATATATATTTTGATTTTCGGGGTTTATTCTGGTTGATTTATATGATCCATATGTACAACATTGATAATGTCTCTCTTTTTATAAATGTCGCAAATGTCTATCTAACACATAGTTTGCTAATGAGTCGGTTAATGTGTTTAAGTTTCTGGAAATATGTTGGTATTGAATTAAATCAAATTGTCTTTCCAAAATCTTATCCCTTAGGAACATGCGATAAATAGCTGGGTTGCGGATGAAAGATATACCATTGAGTTGTAGTATTACGAGTTGTGAGTCTAGCCTGACGATTAGTCGGCGTATACCATGGGTGATGGCATCAGAGAGTAGTTCTATCAACGCGCTATACTTAGCGATGTTATTCGTTGACTGCCCAATACATACACCTCTGAAACTTACTAACTCGCCACTTGGATCAAAAATGGCCCAGGCTGCGGAGGACAGGTTCCGCGAACTACGACTCGCTTCGTCGGCATATCCAACACATGTCTCCATAAGGTTTGACATCTGCAATAAATGTAAAAAGGTGGATTACTCGACCAAAACAAACACTTTAGTGAAAACAAAATACAACAAAAGCATACAGGTTACTATTTAAGCATAGTAATGCTTGAGGTACAACCCGTTACGGGGTTGCGCCAGTGGAATTCCGTCATAATCCACTAACTCGTAGGCTCCCTTTGCTAACACTCGTTTAACAATATAGGGGCCCATCCATAAATAATTAAATTTACCTGCTCCTAATTTATCGGATTCTTGGTCATAAAGCAAGACCAAGTCACGTTCTGAGAAGACACGGGGTTTGACATTTTTGTCGAACTGTGCCTTAACTCGTTTCTTATGGGATTCGTTAACCAAAGCGGCATCACGACGGGTTTCATCCAATTGGATTAATTCCAAGAAACGGGCCTCTTCTTCCGAAGTTCCGGGGAGGAGATCAATTGCGAGTTTAAGAGACGAGATTTCACACTGGATTGGTAGGACTGCTTCCAGGCCATACACCAGTTGGAAAGGTGTGAACCCGGTCGCATTTCTTACCGATGTTCGGTAAGCCCACAAGGCTGAGTACAGGATTAGGTGCCACCTTCTTTTGTGAACTCCGATCATCCTTTGCAACATACGCTTCAGGACCTTGTTGATTGCTTCAATTTGTCTGTTGGCTTGTGGATAATACGGGGTAGAGCTGTCGTGAGATAGGCCTAGCTTGGCAGCTAATTCAACCATCATGTGATTGCGAAAACGCGATCCATGATCTGTAACTATAGCCTGTGGTACGCCGAATCTGGCGACTACATGATTGAAAAAGAAAAGGGCAGCTGTTTCACCAGTGTTATCTAATGTAGGCATCGCCTCGGCCCATTTGGTAAAATAGTCAACGACGACTATAATATACCCATGCCCCCCGGTCGAGGTGGGGTTACATGTCATGAAATCGATGCCCCATTCGGCGAAAGGCCCAACAGCAACTATTGGTTGTTAAGGTGCGGGTGGTCTTCTAGTTTTGCTATCGAAAATTTGACAAGCATGGCAACTTCTGACTGCGGTTATGCAATCTTTGAACATGGTTGGCCAGAAGTATCCTGCTCGTAAGATTTTTTGTGCTGTAGCATATCCAGCTTGATGCCCCCCACACGCGCCTGAATGACACTCATTCAGGGCTTTTTCGGCCTCCTCATGGGTGAGGAACCTCCTCAGAACTGTATCGATACCACGACGGTAAAGTGTATCACCGACGATCATGTAGTCTTTTGCTTGGTATCGTATACGTTTTTGTTCTGAGTGAGAGGTGTTAGGCCCGAATTTTTGGGTTTGGAGATAAATTATTATATCTCCATACCACTCATTGCTTGCAGATATCAGAAACAAATTCTCGTCCACGATTGATTCTTCGGATATTTCATCGTTGGACGACGATGGGAGATCGCACAATAATTCTGCGAAAACTAAAGCTTTCTTTGATTTGGATTTTACAAATTCCAGATCAAACTCTTGAAGGATCGCTATCCATTTTGAATAGTTGCCCCCCAGCAACTGTCGCGACAATATATAAGTCATGGGGTTGCAATCTGATAGAATGGTAGTTTTCCGAAAGAGGACATAATGTCGAAATCTTTGTATCGCTTGAACAGCAACGAGTGCTAGATTTTCAACGTAAGAATATTTGCTTTCTGTATCATTCAAGTTTTTACTTAAATAATATATAGGATGTTCAATTCCATCGACTTCTTGAACTAAAACCATCGAAATGGTCGTATCCGCTGCAGCCAGATACAGGCTAAAATCTCTTTGATAGTCTGGGGCATACATTAATGATGCTCTTACTAGACTCTTTCAGAGCGTCAAAAGAGGCTTGCGCCACCTGATCCCAGACAAAAGGTACATCCTTTTTCAAAAGACAAGTATAACCTTTAGCAAGTTCTGCATAATTTGGAATGAACCTCCTCAGAAAGTTTTCTTTCCCTTGGAGTTTCTGAATCTGAAGCAAATTTGAAGGTGGAGGCAAATTAATGATTGCCTGAACCTTGCAAGGGTCGAGACGAATCCCATCCTTAGAGACTACAAAGCCAAGTAAACGACTAGAACCGACGCAAAAACACATTTGTGCGGATTGAGTCTTATCTTGTAGTGTCGGCAACGTAGAAATATCGCTCTTAAATGCTGCGGATGATCAGTCCGCTTTCGTGAATGAGCCGGAAGGTCGTCGAGGTATGGTTGAACGATGTTCTTGATGTCATGGAAGGCATAATTCATGGCCCTCTGAAACGTCGCCCCTGTGTTCTTTAAACCAAAGGGTAATTTTCGATAAGCGAATGTGCCCCACGGACAAATGAATGCAGTCTTTGACTGGTCCTGTGGACGGATATTTATTTGATTATACCCGGAGAATCCATCCATAAATGAAAAGATTTCACATCCGGCGCATTCATCAATTATATGGTCGATGAAGGGTGTAGGGTAGTTGTCTTTTGGACAAGCTTGGTTTACATCGCTAAAATCGACACACACTCTAATTGTCCCTTGTTTCTTCATAACAGGGACGATATTCGATACCCAATCGGTTAGAGGAACCGGGTAGATGAAACCAGCATGGAGAAGCTTTTCAACTTCTGCCTTAATGGCAGCGGCTTTCTTGGGGTGCACCTGCCGAAGCCGTTGTCTTACTGGTTTGACATCAGGATACATCTTAATTTCATGTTCAACGATGCTCGAGTTAATGCCTGGCATTTCATCATATGACCAATCAAAGACATCTCTGAACTCGCGAAAAAGAGTGTTATATATTTCCAGTTCTGAAGGAGAACATCCTTTGCCGACATAAATATTCTCTACAACATTTGTTTTAGTCGAGATATTTATGGCTATAGTATCTTCAATATTGGATAAGTTTCGCTTGGAATCCACCGTATTTACAGTGTTTGATAGGAATTCAAAAACTGAAGGGTGGTAAAGGTCATGTTGAGTATCTTCTTCATAATCCGGAAGAAGGGAACGATGGTGGCAATCATTCCATGGTGCCCCCTCAATCAACATTGATTGTAGGATTCCTTCGTCAGTTCCGTGCATTCTCGACCAAGGATCTAATGGGGTACCATATTCTCTAGACCTAGCTACCCAAACGCTTGATGAGCGTTGATTTGGGTTTGCCTCCCATGCCCGAAACATTGATTGCTACAATATTTCTATAGGGCTTGGGGGCAAAACCATTTCATGATCCATGTTGATATCGTCTTCTGAGATCTTCGTGGAAGATATCATGTTGCAGGCTCCTACCAATGCTACTTCTCCTATATAGATCGGAGGTGGAAGTGCGAAAGTTCCCATTAATGTGGGGTCTTTTAGTAGGCCTACTCCGATATCTTGAAGCGAATGGTTGCTTCCATGGATCATGGGAATGCTTCCTGTAACTTGTGAACCATTAGGGAGGAAGTCTTGTTGGTCGACGATCGTAATCCCTCCTTGAAAAGGGAATGCGATCTTCCTAAAATAAGTCGACACTACAGCTGCCATGGCATATATCCACGGTCTTCCCAGTAGGATGTTGTAGTCTAGATTTCCATCGATGACTTCAACATCTATTTCTACTGTTTTTCCCCCCAGTTCAACCTTCAAGTTATTCAGGATACCGCACGGGGTATAGGTCCTTCCGTCGAATGCTTTCAATGTCGTCGAAGATCGCGACAAGGTCGGAGACCCTAAAGTTTTCCAGCAACTCATCGACATAATACATGTAGATGCCCCCTCATCAATGATTGTTTGGTGAACAGTTTTGTTGAGGGCTTTCACTTGAATAAGGAAAGCTAGTTGAGCTGGTAACTGAGGATCGTATCCTTTGTGGTCGAAGGGTACAAGATTGGAATCCTTAGGATCAACCCCACCAATAGCCGATAACAAAACCTGCCTTTGGGATGGACAATTTTGTAGTACTTCAAGAGTCGACATAGCGGATGGCGATTGGGCCAAATCTTCCACTATGTTATAATGCTGCGCCGCTCTGGCGCGAGGATTAAATGTCGACTTGTGTACTACTCCCTTTGGCGGTTTTATTGTTAATTCAGGAATGATGGGCGATACAACTTCGGTCGAAGTTGTTGTCGAACTACTTGGTTGATCTTTACCTTTGTCGTTCGACAGCTGCGGATTCTCGTAATATTTGTTCCTTGTCGAAATCAAAGCATCATTTTATTGCTTGGAGATCGACAACATTAGCACTTGCGACGGGGAAGCATTTCCACTATCAACCAGATTTTGACCTGGATTGGGAAACGGATCAGTTAACACAGCTGAGGTTTGTGAACTTTTGAAGAACCTTTTAAGCTCAGCTTTGTATGGACAATCGGCTGTCCAATGATCCTCGTCACATATCATGCATGGACTTTTTGGTTTCCCTTTCCTAGGAGGGTTTGAAGAAGTTTTTTCAGGGGATGACTCACCCTGTTTCTTCTTCTTCCCTTTGTTTTGCTTCTTCTTGCTTCCTGGTTGATTGGTTTCTTTGCCTTTATCCGCTGATACGGCATTTACTTCCGAAGCAAGAATTTCTTCTTTCGCATTTTGATCTGAAGTCTTACGGGCTTTCTTAGAAGAAGACCTTGTCGATTTCGCGTTTTTCGTGCCAATCACACCATCGCCGGCATGAGAGTCACTATTTGATTTAGGAGGAGGAGGAATTGAGAATTCCGGTCTAGGGGCGTCAGGTATTTTGTCGTAGAGCGTGCCAGACTGAGTGTAGACTAAGTCTAGATATTGTGCACGAGCAATAACTTGCTCCTCTGTTACGACTCCCCCTTTGGCCACATCTTTCGTTATGGTAGGAAGTAACGACTTGATAAACCATTCAGCTAATAGCTGATCGGGAACATACGTTTTCACCATCCTACGACGACGACGCCACTCATGTATATGATCGGATATATGAGTGGCCGTTGTCTGCTTGAAGTTGGTTAAGATCTCTGTTCCCGTTTCATACCTTATCGGTAATTGAAAATGGGTTAAGAAAGTCGTGGCTAGGGAGCTGAAATTGTCGAACGAGGCTCTAGGTAATTCAATATACCATTTTGCCGTTGGACCCGTTAACATCCTCTGGAAAAGGTGAAGCCTTATCGAATCATCATTTAGGGTGTTTGATGAACACCACATATGAAAAGTCATCACGTGATTCGATGGGTCTTCACCCGGATTTCCATTAAATTTAGGAATGTCCGATGGAAGTTTGTGAGGAATCGCTGGCCACCAAGGGGCGTAAGCAATTGGATCATTTGTTAATCGGTGTAAATCGGGTAACTCTAAAGTTGCCACGAATGGTAACTGTTGATTCAGGTTAGGTGAAGCATACCCAGGGTACAATAGAATCGCCTGAGCAGTGGGCCTTTGCATACCAGCATAATGTAATTGATGTTGGTATGACTGATACGGTTGGTGGACTTGACCACTATAAAGCGGTTGATTTTGACCGTTTTGAATGTACGGTTGCCCACTGTTCGCAAAGATCTGCTGCTCAGAACCTTGGTATACTTGTTGGAATTGTGGTTGTTGGTATTGCACCAACCATGGTTGCGAAGCCATGTTCTGTTGCGCTATACTAACCTTTGGACCAAGGTGTGGGGTAATTGTACCTGTTTGGACCTGTGTCGCCCCACCAGTTGGCGATTGTGGTTGAGTCATAGGGTCAAGGGGCTGTTGCATTACAACCTGAGAAATCTGAGGTTGACATACAACAGGCAATGCTTGAACTTGCGACACTGTCACAATAGCCGGTGTGGTTGGGATGTTCGACATAGGTACACACTGTTGCATAGAATATACAACCCTTGGTTGTTGAGGTAGCATAGGTACCCAACCACTTGATGTAACTCGAGTGTAACCTGAATATTGTTGTGAACTCCTGTATGGACATCCTCCCGGAGGGGGTAATGAAAGGGCATACTGCCCCCCATACGGTAGCAATCCGGAACTCAAGGGGATTGTTTGTCCTTAGGGACTGGATTGCCCAAATTGACCTCCAAATGGATCAATCTGGCGAGTCTCAACATAAGAGTTGCCGGATATTATTCCGGAGGAACAACCTGGAACGGACCACACTGTCGAAATAGTCCCTGGGTGGACTCTTTCTAGCGATTGAGAGCTAGTCGGAACAGATGGTATGCCGGCAAACATTGTCAGAGTGACGGCAGGGGGTTCTGCTGTCGCCGTGTCGTTCGACACAGTCCTAGATGTTGACGTTTGTTCAGACATTTTGAGTCTATCCAAGAGATTACCTAGCGATTCTACAGGAACTTCCACTTATGGTAGACTAACTTCTTATGTCGAAGGAAATAGAGTGACCCCGACTCCAAAATGTGTTGGAGTACTTGCTTGCGGATCCTCTACAATTTCCTCTATCGCAATCAAACCAGGTGGAAGGGGAAGACCGTCAGGTCCGTAAAATATTTCTGGTGCCAAAGAAGGGGTTGAATCGACAGCGACAGTTGTTTGAGGAGCAAGACTCTCTGAACCGGTCACAGATGGAGCTGGTTCAGTAACGCAAGTATTTGCTCTCAGACTAGGATCAGTGTTATCGTCCCTCTGTGGCTGTTGAACTTCTTCTATAGAGGCAGGGTTTCCAGAAATGTTTGGAGTAACCGAAATCTCAGATGTCGTTGGAACACTTGTTCTAACTTTGATAGGAGATTTCGAACCAGTTAAACGAGTTCGCTTTGTCCGTACTGTTTTCGATTTCGGAGACAAAGACGGTTGACTCGTAAGCCTCTGCGAACGACGGGGTTTCAATTGACTTTCTTCCACGATTGCAGATTACTCGATCAACCAAAATACAAAAAATGGGGAAAGTGTGTTTCCGAATTAAATGAATTTTTTAGACGCTTTTAGACACAACTTGCTTTTTCAATTTTAAAGAGTCGAGAAAAAGCTAAACATGACTCTAGTCTCCTTCGATGTTTTAACGAGCCCGAAGTGACAAATGCTCGGATGGACTTTTTCTATTATAGAGTCTGAAAAAGGCCAAAAGGAACTGCTCTGGAGTTCTAGGTAGAGGGTGTGCCAAACTTTTCGCAAAACCGCAGAATACTTTTTAAGGTACGGGCGATCGATCTTCCTGAATGCTGTGTTCAGTGCATTGCGATCAGTAGGGCGGCCGACACGGCTTCCTAAGGATAAAGGTTTTATGCCTATAGGGGTCTCCCAATATATATGCGACGGTACGTGGGAGCACAATCCGTACTGGCGCTATCATCCCTCAGGAGGAATCACCCACCATCAACGAGATCGACAGTCACCAGGCTTTACAATGCCGAAACACGTCTCTAGCCTAGACCTCTATGTTGTGTGTTATGTTGCAAGGCGTTGTTAAGTTCATTCAATTTATTTTAGGTTGATCATTTTAGAAGTTTTCCTTTTGAGGTTCACCATGAGATGTATGATACAATTCCTAAATGCAATCTAAAGATGATAAGCAAGCTTTATATATCTTTTCAACTTTGAAAATCCTAGCTACTAAGGGAAAAGAAAGACACCATCTTTTCTCAAAGAGCAATCAGCACACTCTAATGCACTTTTCCTAAATCAAACATGCAAACTATCAAGATGCAAATGCACAATGCAGGTGTTTGTTTTCCGCTTTCTTAGTATTGATGCCAACAAAGAAAGCTTTTTGTCCAACTTTGAATTCGCTTTTAAATGACAAATAAAAACAAGTTCACTTTTTCGAAATCAGAGAGGGTAGAAGAGATTACAACACTTAACGATTTTTGAAATGAATACTTGTTTCGACACTTAAAAGAGACAAACTCAAACCAAATGCAAAAGTAAATGTGTAATCAACTGTAAACAGCCAATGAACTCTCTCCTAAGATCACAATCAACAGATCTGAATCAAGGGCTACAGGATGATTATTTCACTTATGCAAAGGAAAACTGTAAATGACGCCACAAACACATAAAAACACTCACAGTCTTTTTGTACAAAAGGAGGCGGAATTTAAGCAGAGAAAAGGAGTTATCAGACTGGTACCTATGCTGGTTACAGGCTGCAAAAATCAGAGATCAAAACAAGGAAAAACAGAGCAGAGAACCCCAGCTGCACAAGGCCTAACTGGATCAGCGCAACCTCAACAAAGGGGTTTTGGCATTCAGCGCAGGTAGCCTTCACGGGACCTGCGTTGAAATGCAGAACCTCTTCACAGGGGTCGCGCTGAAGGAGAAACGAGAGTTTCTCACTGGGTTCTGGGTCACAGATTGCTATTTAATCTACGGTTTCAGGCCAAATAAAAGCAACAAGCAAGGTACAATCAAAGGGATTCTTTGAGGGAGTACTAAGATCTATCACAAAGGATCATCAAATCATTTGTGAGTCCATTGTTCAGATCATAGACAAATCCAGTGATTGGATCAAAGCAGCAACTGTCTACTTTGCATCTGAGAATAGCAGATGCAGTTCGATTGTTGTTGTTGAGTCTATGAAACAAACAATGATGGAAACACAAATAAAATGACTAAACAGATCTCCCCAGTGGAGTCGCCAATTTGTTGTTGGGAAATATGCCTATGCAGGACGATCCTATCCACCTAAGGTGTGACAGTGCCTTAGCAACAAACAGAGACAACTATTCTAGTATTCTTCCTTTATGAATTAAGAATGAAGAGAGATGGATGGACTAACCGGTGTCTTCCGTTTGTCCCTCGATCCAGTTTCCCTTCTCTTTGAGAGTTCTCAGCTACTTGCCTTCTCGCTTGCCCAGCTTCAAGAGGTTTCTGCAAGATCACAAGAAGAGAACACTACACAAGACATGGATTCATATTCATAACTAGTTCTGGATTAGAAATAAACTAAACATACTAATGCAATCATACATCAAAGATACATCAGTATATAGGAGAAACCAAGATAGCTTTATTGATGAATAACAAGGTTCGGGAAGAGATACAACACAGAGGGCTCCAATCCAGCATCTCCTTCCCAGCAAATGGAATTCCTCTCTTCACCCCCTTCAAAGCATTAAGCACCCAATGATTCCAATCTCAAACCAACAGCAATTCTTTGCAATAACAAAATTCCAGCCCCTAGATCTCATGGAGGAGAGATCCATATATAGATGTTTGGAGAGAGGATGAGTCAGCTTGAGATCTGACTAGTGTCTTCTCCCTCTATCAGTTCTTGATTCCACTTGGAGGTTCTTGCTTCCACTTGTAGATTTGGAACCTCTTACTCATCATTAGTCGAATTCGCTGAGGCAAGTGTCATTGAGGAAGATTCTGGAAGCTTCCTGGGTCTTGACACCTCTTGGAATGAACTTGCCATTTGGCAATTCTCGCTCAACGCACCCTGGTAGTGCTTCTACCTGCGTTGCAGTGCAGGTAGCCAGTGTTAGCTTTGAAATTCAGCGTAGACAGCTAGTGGAGCCACTGAATTGATCCTGAATTGACTTGTTTTTGAGCAGTTTCTGGTGGAGAACTTCTGTGAATTGCTGTGGTTTGTTAGCCTTGTTCCTATAGGGGTAGGAACAACATGTTTAGGGACTTTGGATCCCTTAGATTATGGACATTTCATGCTCAATGCTGTAAGGCACAAAAATGTCTATAACAACCAGAGGCTATATCAGTGGCAACAGGGATACCAAACATTGGGGAGCAGTGGCATAAGAAAAAGAAGGTGGAGAGGCATCACTATGAGCCCTACATCAAGAACAGTTGTTTGAGCCAGCTCACCAGGGTTTTTCCATTCAGATTTTTAAGGGATGAGTATGCCCCACTCATGAGATTGATCATGAAGTATTTCAGTTGCGAGGGGAGGTTTTCTCACCTTTATGCCTATCACATCCGCTTGCTCACGCACTTCACCAGGGTGTGGATGATGAGCCTCCCATTTTTCATCTGCAACAACATTGAGAAGATGAAAAACTTCATGCAACGCAAGACCCCACGACAACAGCTAAATAGTGTCTATCATTTTGTTCTCATCCGGATTTTAGTGGACCATCAGTTGGGACTGTAGGGTATTGCTTGGGAGGACTTCATCTCCCGTGATTTCGTCAGCGCTCCACCGGTGATATCAGAGGCAAAAAATGAGGTGGGAGGTCCTTCACATCAGTCTGAGCATGAGCTGGGAGGTCCTTCACATCAGTTTGAGCCTGAGATGGGAAGTCCTTCACATCAGTTTGAGAGCCATGAGACTGCCACGATGCTAGTTTTCATCAAATATCAGAGAGGCCATCCGAAAGGCACCAGACCATTGTTTGCAGCAGCAAAGCGAGCATTATCTCCACCCGGGGTGGAAGGGGCCTCGCTTCCGCCATCAGCATCATAGGAGCAAGGAGCTGGTGTAGGAGGAAGGGCCATTAGGTGAGCAAGAAACCGAGTTTGTTCTCCTCTAGGATGATGAGACAGATCCAGAACCAACCAATGAGGAGCTTATAGAGATCATCAGGGAGCAACAATCAGACATTGAAGACTTGACCATTGATCTAGAAAGGGCCAAGTGGAACATGAACTACTTCGAGTGGAGAAAAAAATAGCTTGAGGACCAATAGACGATCATGGAGCTGCAGAACATCTGTGAGTAGTGCCAAGCTGCTCAAAGAAGAAGGGTTCTGCTCACCTCTTGGGAGCAAGAAATCAATGAAGACCAGGAGTCCAACCTTGAGAGGGTCAACACACATTTGGAGAGGCTATTAGACAAAGAAAATAGGGAGAAAGACATGTTAAGGTGCATGAATCATCACTACCAGGGGTGAAACATGAGTTCCAAAGCGAGAATCAGGAGCCTAAAGGCAAAATTGAGCAAAGTGACAAAAGAGGCAAAGGAGGCAAAGGATGCAAAGGAGCAAGATCAGCTTTGAATCTTGGCTGATTCTTCCTTTTCACATCATAGCACTTCATAGGGAACCTCCATCCCAAATTTCAAAAAATTTGGGCAAATTTTGGTCACAGGAAAATTTTTTGGGCACAAAATAGGAAATTCCTCCCTGTGCGCCGTGCCATTGGCGCGACGCTAAAATTCTAGCACTCCAATCAAGGAATGCCTTGCATATTTGGATTCAACATTGAAAAATATGTCTACTGGTTTCCGGGCAAGAAATTTTGACAAGTTTTGGGTCTCCTAAAGGTCAAAAAGCACCCAAAAATGGCCTCTCTACCACTTTTTTGACACACAGAAAGCAGTCTTGGGAGAATGAAGTTTTGGAGGGGCAAATGAGCTTCAAATTTATAAGTTCCAATTGGGCTGGAAAGTAGACAGGATAGGCTTTCCAATAAGCCCACTTGGGCACATTTTGGACACATCCAAGTGCCCCAAAATAGGCTCCAAAATGGCGCAACGCAAGGAGAATTTGGAGCGGTGCACAAGGGAAAAAACAGCCAATTTGCTACCGTTTCGCGAAATTTTGGGTCGCGACTTCTCCAAGTGGGTTCGGTCGTCTACTCTTTAGTTTTTTGGCACCAAAGGTAGATTTTAAAGAGTTTTCTCTCCGGGTGGCCATCTATCCAAGTGGCAAAAGAATGCAAAGGCTCACCCCAGCCAAATCTCATGCTTGAGAGCGCTGCACCTGTAGCTGATGGTTGGCTCTCCATCTCGATTTCAAAATGATTTGAGTAACTTCCAAACCCCTGGATGTTCCATCTCTTCTCTATACTTTCCATATATTGTATGCAAGTTATTTGCAAAGGGTTGGCTGGCTTGTAACTTTGGGAGACTGTGGGAAAGAAACTCTATTTCTGCACTGTGTATTTTTGACAGAGAAATAATGAAAGGCAGTGGATCTGTTTCATGAGATTCTTGTGGTCATGAGTGTAGAAAATGTGTTCTTATGTTCCATATGTATCTTTTTATGTTTCATATTTCATTTCATGCTTCATTTCAGTGAAATTTTCTAAGTGAGATTAGGTAGAATTCAATTTATATTGCTCTGCCTGTTGGAAAATTTCATGTGCAGTGTTACTCTTCTGTTGAAAAGGATTCATGCGACCATGCCCTTTTCACTATCCTTCGCAATCTTTCCATTCCGTGTTACCTTAAGCTGAAATTGTTGCGCTTTCCGCCTACCTTGCCTCATGAAATAATCTGTGCCTTCATATTCGATTCTCTGTTCTTTGGTGAGCGCTAGTCCCATATACATCCCAGAAGCTCGGTCACTTCATAAAATCTTTTCCAAAATCCATTTTCACTTACTAGGCTAAGGTAAATATCGCATTGTAAGTCATCTCAGACCCTTTTGCTTATCCATTCGCTGAGCATGACTCGGAGAGAGCCCTCTCCTGCTCTAGTAGGGCTAGTTGCCAAACTTAGCGTGGTTTTTGGTTACCCTAATTTTTGCTTTCTTCAGCCTAAGGCAGATTTAGGTGCTAACATAGTGGCGACTTCGCTGGGGAAAAGTTGAAAATCAAATCCCCTTGTTTCATAATAATTCTAGGTTTCTGGATGATGTGCGTAGGATTGGAAAGGCTGAGTAAGTTGGTTGTGTCTCGTAATTTATCCCAATAGCATACTGGCTTCGAGACGATATACCAGAGAAAATCCAGACCCGAACCCTCCTACATTTACGAGAATCCCAATTTGATTCCCAGACTCCTTCGTCAAGAAAGCACCATAACTCCCACCTTCAAATTCCATTCATGTCCCGATAGTTTTGAGTATCTTGAAGAGCTTGAGTTTGACGAACGATTTGAGTTATCACTGTTTGAGTCTAAATCCAAAAGGGCTGTTGATTACACCGTCCCTAATCTGCAATTTCTTGTAGACCTTGAGACAGAAAGAGCTAATTGATAATTACATTGCCATACAGCCCCAAACTCCAAGTGCAAGTCCCCTACAAACTGTGCACACTCCTCCAACACCTCCAAGGCCAAATCCACCAAGAATGATGGCTACCCGTTTCACACCCCTTGTTCTGCCCCAAGTTCTAGATGACATGCCAAATTATTATCAATGTAAAATCCTGTTTTTTTATGGCACTCCTAACAGTATTACAGCTCAACAACATGCGGATAAAATGGCAGACTTCTATGAACTTCATGAGATCGATGCGGAAAACATGGCAATGAGGCTCTTTGTACAAACGTTTGCAGGTGATGTGAGGAAATGGTTTAGAGGTTTGATGCTTGCAAGTATCACCACCTTGGCTGAGCTACAAAGACAATTTTTGAACAGGTGGGAGGTGAAAAAGAATCCCCTTCAAATTCTGGCCGAGTATGAAGAAATCAAGCGGAATGTCGGTGAGTCAGTCCAATATTATTGTGTTAGATTTAATGCAGTCTACAACAAAATTCCAGACCATCTAAAGCCACATGTGGGACTAGCAATGATGAAGTTTCCAGATGGTTTTGATGCTGACATGGCGTACCAATTGAGATAGAGAGAACTGGCTACAATGGAAGAGATGTAGAAAATTGTGGTCGGCATTGAGGCAAATCTGCTGTCCAAAAGAGCAAGAGTGAAAGCAGAGAAGAAAACCACGGTGAAAGAGGAATCTTCTTCAATGGATCAGCTGCTCAAAAAGGTAGAAGAAATGCTTGAAAGGGTAAAACTTGACAAGCCAGAGCCACAAGTTAGGAATCCTAACTTTCATGGCCAACAACAGCCACAATATAGGATAAGACAAAGAGATCAGCGGACTCAAGAGCAGACAGCACAACAGTCGGTACAAACACCTTTGCAGCAAAATTTTGTGCATGGACCAGAGTCAGATGAGGACGGGAATGTAATAGGTGAGGAAAACCATCTCTTTACTCTAGATAAGCTGCCTACTTACATCACTGAGGAAGAATAATGTGCAGTAAATTCAGCTACACACCAAGACACCGATTTTATTCTAGCTAGTGACACCGTGTTGGAAGAAGAGTCAGAAGAATATCAAAGGGGGTGTATGAATGCTTTGTCCGCACAACAGCAATGATATTCCCTTAGAAATAAAGATGTACCGACCAAACCAATTTAGAAAAAGAAGGAGGGTGAAACGACAAAGAGTGATCCATCAGCTACACAAACAAAGGGAAAGGAGGCGGTTGTTCCAGAGAGCACCAAATCGAAATCAGCAGAACAATCACAGCAACTAGCCACCTCCAAATAGAAGGAAAGGAAAGAGATCTCTGTCAAAGAGGTAGAAAGAACTACCGCTTTCAGCCTAGAGAATGAGATTTCTAAGCTAAAGGTATCCATCCCTTTGACTGAAATCATGAAGAACAGCGGGTACAAAGGACAAATTTCTAAAATGTTGAATTTGGACCCAATGTCCGACATGGTAAACGTGGAAGATGATCAGCCTCAAATGATTTTTGGGCCAGCGACGAATGGTGAGTCTCCTGAGAGCGAGGTGCCACCCTTTTATATCAGTTTACGATTGCATGACTTTGTGAAACACAATGCCATGTTCGATTCCAGAGCTTCCCACAATCTTATGCCTAAGGCTATCATGGAAAATCTTGGTCTGGACATCACCCGCCAATATCATGATCTCTATTCATTCGATTCCAGCAGAGTGAGGTGCATAGGGCTCATCAAAGACTTAGTTGTGAGTTTAGATCAGCTTCCTATGAAAAATGTTCTGATGGATGTAGTGGTAGCAGACATTCCTCCAAGGTTTGGCATGCTTCTTTCTAGGTCTTGGGTAGCAAAATTGAAAGGGACACTACAGCTGGATTTCTCCTATGCAACAATCCCGGTGTTTGGACAAATGAGGAAATTATATCGGGAACAAAAGATGAAATATATGATCACAAGTAAGGAGAAACCGATAAATCATCCTTTAAAATATGTACATACAGATTTAGAGTCTTTTGTTTTGTTTTTAGATAGTTTAAATGAGATAGATAGTCAGATAGTAGAAGCAGACGATATTCCAGAGATAACAGAAAATTTTACAGATATTTTGAAGCAAGAAGGACAAGAAAAGCAGCAAAAGATTTGGCAATCAGCTGAACACGATGGACAACAAAAAGATTTTTAGCACTTGCAAGAAGAAGAAGAAGGCTTGTGGACCATGGATTTTGATGGAGCAGTAAGGAATGATGGCACTGGTATTGGTATTTGGGTACGCAGTCCTTTCTCTGCCCCAAACAAAGTGCCTAGCAGCATGAGAGTTTGCTTCTACAAGCTGACCTTCGAATGTTCCAATAATGAAGTTGAATATGAAGCTCTGATTGTTGGCCTAAAGATTCTTAGAAAGCTAAATGCAAAGAGGATTTCAGTATATGGCGACTCCAAGTTGGTGATAAAACAGGTCAGAGGAGAGTATCAAGAAAAATGGCCTAGGATGCGGGCCTATCATAATGCAGTTTTGGACATCTTGAAATTATTCTCCGAATACACCTTGACATGTGTGCCACGAATACAAAATAGTATTGCTGATGCTCTTGCCAAGGCAGCGAGCAGCTTGAAGATCCCCATGAACTCCAGCAATAAATTTGAAATCCATGTCAAGCACCGTCCAACCATTCCAGACAATCAGCGACATTAGCAAGTGTTCCAAGATGATGAGGAGCTTAAGGATTTTCTGCTCAACAAAGGCAAGTTCAAAGAAACCTTAATTGATGTGGAAAACGATGAGAAAAAAGGGAATGGTACAAAAGAAGTGCAGATCAATCAAATGGACGTATTGTAGCTGAAGAATAACATCATTCCTAGAGGCTTGATACCCCTAGAGGAACTTTTCGATCAGGATGATGTAGCCCGCAAGCCAACATTGTAGCCAACAGAGAAAGATGTAGAAGAAGTCAACATCGGTACAGCTGCAAATCCAAAATTGGTAAAATTTTCCAAAGCATTACTGCCCAAAATCAAGGACAAATATATCAATTTTATGGCTTCATTTGCAGATGTGTTTGCTTGGGATTATTCTTATCTAAAGACCTATGATATGAATATCATTCAACAGACCATACCTATCAAGCCCAATCAGAAACCATTTAGAAAAAATCTGAGAAGGATCAATCCAAAGTTTCTTCCATCCATTGAAAAAGAGGTAAATAGGTTGTACAAGTTAGGTATCATTGTGCCTATCAAATTTTTAGATTGGATATCTAACTTAGTGCCTGTATGAAAGAAGACTGGTGAGATCCACCTATGCATCGATTTCAGAAATCTAAACAAGGTCTCATTGAAGGACAACTATCCGCTGCCCAAGATGGACCATATACTTCAGCGAGTAGTGGGGGCATCTCGTATATCGCTGCTTGATGGTTATTCCAGATATAATCAAATTTCAGTCCATGAAGATGATAGGGATAAGACAACATTCACAACTCCACGGGGAACATTTCACTATGCCAAAATGCAATTCGGTTTAAAGAATGTAGGTGCCACATTTCAGCGTGCAATGGACTTGGCGTTTGCAAATGAGAAGGATGTGTTTTTGGTGGTGTACTTGGATGACTTGACGGTGTTTTCAAAATCTAATGAAGAGCATATGCATTACCTAAAAATTGTCTTTCAAAAATGTAAGAAATATGGCCTATCGCTGAATCCTAAGAAGAGCTTGTTCGCCATGGAGGAAGGAAAATTACTTGGGTATATCATTTCAAAAGATGGCATCCCCATAGACCCAACATGTGTGCAAGCAATTGAGCAAATCGATCTGCCTAGGAACAAAAAGGAGATACAGTCATTCAACAGTAAGATGAATTTTCTGCGTCGCTTTGTGCCTAATCTTGCGGAAAACTGGAAAGAAATGACCAATATGCTTAAGAAGGATAGCCAGGTGAAATGGACAAATGAGGCGGTAAAATCTTTCAACTTGGTCAAATTGGTCCTTCCTTCAGTTCTAGTTCTAGTCAGCCCGGATTACACTCAAGATTTCATATTGTTTTCATTTGCTTCTGAGCACACTATGGTAGCAATACTATTGCAGAAGAGGGATGATCATGAAAGACCTATTGCATTCTTCAGCAGGGCTATAAGGGATGCAGCTTTGAAATACAACATCATTGAGAAGCAAGCCCTAGCATTGGTGAAGGCACTGAAAGATTTCTGGGTGTATATCCTACATTCTCACATTCTGGCCTATGTTCCTAATACTGCTATGAAAGATGTTTTAGTGCAGAGCGATCTGGAAGGGAGAAGAGGCAAATGGATCACAGCCTTGCTAGAATACGATGTGGAGATAAAGCCTACAAAGTTGGTCAAAGGACAAGGGTTGGCAAAGCTGATGGCTGAGTCAAATTTGCATGCATTGGACATAAGTCGGATCGCTGCCATGTCCAAGGAGAATGATGAAGGAACTTTAGTTCAGGTATCTAAAATGTTTGCGTTGTCCCCATGGTATTCTGATATAATATATGTGCTGAAAAATCTATCACCACCGCCCGGCATGGCTAGAAACAAAGCAAGAACACTGAAATTGGAGGCTGCCAAGTTTTGTATCTTGAATTCTGCACTGTATTGGAAAGATCCTGGTGGCATTTTTTTAAACTGTCTGGTGGAAGAGGAGGCAAAGAAAGTCATGGAGGATTTCCATGGAGGAGAGTGTGGTGGACATCTTTTTTGGAAATCAACAGTGAACAAAATTTTGAGAGTGGGGTACTACTTGCCTACTTTGTTTGCTGATGCGCATAAGATGGTAAAGAGGTGTCATAAGTGTCAAATTTTCGAAGGGAAACAGAAATTTCAACCTTTGCCACTTAAGCCTATCGAAGTGAGTGCTCCATTCCAACAGTGGGGGCTGGATTTCATTAGGGAAATTCATCCCACCTCTTTCGAACAACGTAGGTGGATCCTTACAGAGATGGATTAATTCACAAAATGGATTGAGGCAGTCTGTACCAGACAAGCGACATACACGGTAATCATCTCATTTCTCGAAAATAACATCTTGTCTTGCTTTGGTTGTCCAAACAAAATAATCATTGATAATGCAGCAGCTTTTAAATCGAAAAGGATAATAGAATTTTGTCATAAATATCATATAATTTTGGGTCATTCAACTGCCTATCATCCGCAAGGCAATGAATTGGCGGAATCTTCAAATAAATCTTTGGTAAATATCATCAAAAAGCTGCTGGAAATAAATAAGAATAGCTGGAACAAGAGGCTGGTACATGCCTTTTGGGTAGATCGAATCAGTCAGAAAAGGTCTATTGGTATGTCACCGTTTGAGCTAGTTTATGGAGTGGACACAATATTTCCCGCTTCTCTTGCTGCCCAGGTGGTAAAAATTCTTCCGAAGGCCGACAGTGAGGAAGATCCCATGCAGAGAAGGCTGAATCAAATGATCCACTTGCAGCAAACAAGAGAGGAAGTTTTCAAAAACACATCCAAGTTGCAGGAGAGGATAAAGAAAATTTATGACAGAAAAGCTAAAGTAGACAAATTTCAGTTGGACGATGTGGTGTTGAAGTGGGATGCAAGGAATGAAGAGAAAGGCAAGCATGGAAAGTTCGAAAATTTGTGGAAAGGTCCTTTCAAGATCGCAGCATACAGGGGTCAAAATGCCTTTCTTCTGAAGGAAATGAACGGGGAAGACTGTCCTGGAGGGCCGATCAATGGTCGGCTGCTCAAGTAGTATCATTGTTAATCTATTAACGCTGCTTCCACTGTCATTGTAAATACCATTTTATTTCAGTTTGGTTTCAGTATGTAAAGTCAGTTTTTGAGTTATTCCAATTGTCAAGTTTGAGTCAATTTCTTGGTTATTCCAGTTTTGTAAATAAGTCAGAGTCTTGTGTTGTTTATCAAAATGATGACTCCATAGGCCAATGGACAAAAGGCACTATCTAGCTCCTCCAGAGATCTGCTTTTCTTGGCACCTCCATAGGAGCTACCATCCCCCATTTGAGCCAATGTTAGATTCGGTCTAGTTAGCCCTCCGTCAGACATCAAACTCTTTGTGCATTTCAATTCTAGGTGTCCCGCTCCCCGTTCAGCTCCATTTTGCTAGGGACATGCCATGATTTGACAAAGAAAGTCATGCTACTCATTTTCCTTCATGTCTAGCCCCTGCTGGTTCAGGTCTTGGTCCATAATCACTAAAAGTTCATGATAGTCAAGGTTTGGTCATATTACAGGACAAAGTTCTTTTTATTGTTGGGTCTAGGAAATCATCAATGTGGTCTTTGAAAAACATGTCCAGAACAAACCATGCAGGCCAGACGGGGACCTTATACATTTATGGTTTAGAAGGCTTCATCATCACCTGAAGAGATATCGACTCTGCTTCAAAACTCTGTTTTGAAGAAAAGTCAAACAAGGTCAAATATGACAATTTTTTCCACAAAATCGCCAGTCTACATTTTCAGATGCAGTCAAGGTCTTCATGGCCAGGTGCCCAATCACACAGTCCCCACAAAGAAATGCCAAAAATTTCATCATGAGAGCCAAAATTTCAAAGAAAAAATGAAAAGAAGAGTGTTTTAAAGTCAACGATAAAGTGCAGAACTCAAACATTAGAAAGTGGGTTTTCAAAGAAGAAAAAATTAAACCCAACTCTCCAAATCCTATATATACTTGTTTTTGCCCAAAATAAAAACCATTTGTTCTTTGGCAAGCTTGGAGAGAAATTAGGAAGGTGAGAGAGAAAATTCATGAGGGTTTGAGTGAAGGACAGCCAGTTTCCACAGAGCGCGACGCACACACCAGGGAGCGCGACGCACACAAAGGGCGCGACAAATTGGCAACTAACCTGTAGTGCAAAATCAACAAGGGTGCGACACACTCAGGGCGCGCGGCAGACTGGGCTTGGCGCGCGACACACATAGCCAGGGAGCTCAAAACACTTGAAAATTGGTTTTATACCCGGTTGAAGGCTAGCAAGCAAGAGGTAGGCTCAAATGAAATGTCTTCTCTATCAATTTGGTCAATGACTGGTGTTTCTAAGATGTTGAATGATATCTAAAGTTCATTGGCCATCGATGAAAACAATCATCAAAGAAAAAATGATAAACGGGGTTTGAAAATTTATGAAGACACCACCAAGGTTGCTCCCATCCCCTTGTCCCCTCACTCCTCATCATTTGTCACCTCCATGCCACCTTGTCTCCTAAGGAAACCCCCTAGAAATATCCACTAAGACCCATCCCCAGAGTTCCAAGCAAACAAGTGTCGTTTGACAGTGCGTGGCACACACACAAGGTGGCATGGCACACTCAGGGTGCGCAGCGCACTGGGAGCCTGGCCACAGTGTTAATATTACACTAGCGCGGTGCATACACGGCGCGTGGCACACTGGGCAAAGCGTGTGGGGCGCAGGCCTGTGAACCCAAAAAGGCACCGAATCACCCAAATTTTTATAAACGGCTCTCAAAATTGCAAAGATGGCCCTAGATCCTTTCACCATTGATCCTTAACTCAAAGAAAAAGATGATTTTGGTGACCATGAAATCAAGGGAAAAACTTTTATTAAGTAAACACAAAAATGACACAAAAAGGGGAAAAAAGCTAGGGTTTTGCTACAGTAACATGATTGCTAAATATGCTCCTATCCTACCTCTATCAGCTAATTCCCCTAGAGCAGTTTCCCCTAATAGTTACCCTAGCTATATTGTGATCATATCCATTTGTCCCCTTTATTCCTATAGCTCAAAATATCCCAAAACCTACCCCATCAAAAGCATACCCCAAACACTCCCAAATCCCTAATAAATTTCTCCTTTAAACCCCTATTCCCCTTTTCATCATCCCCCTCTTAACACTCCCCTGTTTTATTATCCCCTTGGTGACAGATTTTCAGAGCATATATCAATTTCATTGGATTTAGAGGGCAGCGTAAAATTCAGGGTACAAGCAGCAGTAATGGCATTAGAAAATTCATCAGATTATGAGGAGGGTACCCACAGTGACACATCTTCAGGAGAGAGGGCCCATAGGAGACATCACCGGAGTGGCAGACATCTTAGAGATGAGCCAAGCACCCTCACTGAGCTGCAGGCATGCCCACTTGCCATGTCTTGTTTCCAACACTTGGCATGTTATGAATTTTGTCAAAGGTTGGCGAATGTCAAAGTCCATCGTGAGTTGGCCCGCCTTTCTGCACTTCATCTACAGGGAGGCCAATCTGTCCTGGATGGGGTCACTTTCACCTTGACACCAGAGGCTCTATCGGTGGCAACAGGGATACCAAACATTGTGGAGCAGTGGCATAAGAAAAAGAAGGTGGAGAGGCATCACTATGAGCCCTACATCAAGAACAGCTGTTTGAGCCAGCTCACCAGATTTTTTCCATTCAAATTTTTGAGGGATGAGTATGCCCCACCCATGAGATTGATCATGAAGTATTTCAGTTGCGAGGGGAGGTTTTCTCACCTTTATGCCTATCACATCCACTTGCTCATGCACTTCACCAGGGTGCGGATGATGAGCCTCCCATTTTTCATCTGCAACAACATTGAGAAGATGAAAAACTTCATGCAGCGCAAGACCCCACGACAGCAGCTAAATAGTGTCTATCATTTTTCTCTCATCCAGATTTTAGTGGGCCATCAGTTGGGATTGCAGGGTATTGCTTGGGAGGACTTCATCTCCCATGATTTCTTCAGCACTCCACCGGTGATATTAGAGCCGGAACATGAGGTGGGAGGTCCTTCACATCAGTCTGAGCATGAGATGGGAGGTCCTTCACACCAGTTTGAGCCTGAGATGGGAATTCCTTCACATCAGTTTGAGAGCCATGAGACTTCCACCATGCTAGTTTTCATCACATATCAGAGAGGCCATCCGAAAGGCACCAGACCATTGTTTGCAGCAGCAAAGCGAGCGTTATCTCCACCCGGGGTGGAAGGGGCCTCGCTTCCGCCATCAGCATCACAGGAGCAAGGTAAGGGCAAGGAGCTAGTGTAGGAGGAAGGGCCATCAAGTGAGCAAGAAACCGAGTTGGTTATCCTCCAGGATGACGAGACAGATGCAGAACCAACCAATGAGGAGCTTATAAAGATCATAAGGGAGCAGCTATCAGAGATTGAAGACTTGACCATTGATCTAGAAAGGGCCAAGTGGAACATGAACTACCTAGAGTGGAGAAACAAACATATTGAGGACCAACAGATGATCATGAAGCTATAGAACATCTGTGAGCAGTGCCAAGCTGCTCAAAGAAGAAGGGTTCCACTCACCTCTTTGAAGCAAGAAATCAATGAAGACCGAGAGTCCAACCTTGAGAGGGTCAACACGCTGGAGAGGCTGTTGGACAAAGAAAACAGGGAGAAAGACATGCTAAGGTGTGTGACTCATCACTACTAGGCCCGAAACATGAGTTCCAAAAGCGAGAATCAGGAGCCTAAAGGCAAAATTGAGCAAAGCGACAAAAGAGGCAAAGGAGGAAAAGGAGGCAAAGGAGCAAGATCGGCTTCGAATCTTGGCTGAGGCTTCCTTGGCACATCATAGCACTTCATAGGGAACCTCTAGCCCAAATTTCAAAAAATTTGGGCAAATTTTGGTCACAGGCAAATTTTTTGGGCACAAAACAGGAAATTTCTTCCTGTCCCCCGCGCCACTGGCATGACGCTAAAATTCTAGCACTCCAATCGAGGAATGGCTAGCATATTTGGATTCAACATCGAAAAATACATCTACTGGTGTTCAGACAAGAAATTTGGACAAGTTTTTGGTCTCCTAAAGGTCAAAAAACACCCAAAAATGGCCTCTCTGCCACTTTTTTGACACACAGAAAGAAGTCTTGGGAGAATGAAGTTTTGGAGGGGAAAATGAGCTTCAAATTTAGAAATTCCAGTTGGTTGGTAATTAGATAGGATAGGCTTTCCAACAAGCCCACTTGGGCACATTTTGGACACCAGTAAGTGCCCCAAAATAGGCTCCAAAGTGGCATGATGCACAGAGAATTTGGCGCGGTGCACAGGGGAAAAAATGGCCAATTTGCGCCCGTTTCGTGAAATTTCAGGTTGCGACTTCTCCAAGTGGGCCCGTTCATCTACTATTAGGTTTTTTTGCATCAAAGGTGGCTTTTAAAGAGTTTTCTCTCCAGGTGGGCATCTATCCAAGTGGCAAAAGAATGCAAACGGTCACCCCAGCCAAATGTCATGCTTGAGAGCGCTGCACCTGTAGCTGATGGTTGGCTATCCATCTCCTTTTTGAAATGATTTGAGTAACTTCCCAACCCGTGGACATTCCATATCTTCTCTATACTTTCTATATATTGTATGCAATTTATTTGCAAAGGGTTGGCTGGCTTGTAACTTCTCGGAGACTGTGGGAAAGAAACTTTGTTTCTGCACTGTGTATTTTTGACAGAGAATTAATCAAAGGCAACGGCTCTGTTTCATGAGATTCTTGTGGTCATGAGTGTAGCAAATGTGTTCTTATGTTCCATATGTATCTTGTTATGTTTCATATTTCATTTCATGCTTCATTTTAGTGAAATTTTCTAAGTGAGATTAGGTAGAATTCAATTTATATTGCTCTACCTGTGGGAAAATTTCATGTGCAGTGTTACTCTTCTGTTGAAAAGGATTCATGCGACTATGCCCTTTTCACTATGTTCAACAATCTTTCCATTCCGCGTTACCTTAAGTCGAAATTGTTGCGCTTGCCACCTACCTTGCGTAACGGAATAATATGTGCCTTCATATTCGATTCTTTGTTCTTTGCTGAGCGCCAGTCCCATGTACATCCCATAAGCTCGGTCACTTCATAAAATCGTTTCCAAAATCCCTTTTCACTTACTAGCCTAAGGTAAATATCACATTCTAAGTCATCTCAGACCCTTTTGCCTATCCATTCACTGAGCGTGACTCGGAGAGAGCCCTATCCTGCTCTGGTAGGGCTAGCTACCAGACTGAGTGTGGTTTGTGGTTACCCTAATTTTTTCCTTCTTCAGCCTAAGGCAGATTTAGGTGCGAACACGATTTACAATGTATCCCTCCATTACTGGTCAAGGGATTCCTAGGCATTTCAGAATTTTCTTAAAATGACCTTACTTTGATCCAAAATCTTAAGGTAATCCAAATCTCAAGCCAATAATAACCCCATCACGCCATGGCTATCTAGAAATGGCAAGGTTAGGCTAAAATCCATTGTAAACCCGACAAAACTCATGCCAATTACAACAAGATAACCAAATACCAACATGCACATACCATGCATGCCAAAACTAGCTAGGAAATCATACATGCAACCTATTACATGCAAGTATTCCTATTGAAGCTTCTTCATCGAGCTTTTCCTTGCTTGATCATTGCTTTCCTTTACTTTCCTTTTCCTTTCTTTGTTTTCCTTGTCCTTTCTTTTCTTTCTTGCTTTCCTTCTGCTCTTGTTTCTCTTCTCTTCTCTGAAAACTAATTCTAAAACTAAATTGAAAAAGGGCTACCAGCTAATGCTCTGATGTCTTTTTATTATTCATGACTTTAATTTCTTTAATTTTCCATCATTTTCATTCATTTTCCTCCTCACATTAAACCTGTGACCTTTCACCTCCCTTTTCTCCTAATTTCCTTTATCTTAATAAATAAAATATCAATAATACCTTTTTTCCTTTTCAAATCCTTTGTCATTTCCTTTGCCAATTTCCCCTTAGCCATAAACACATCAACTAATGCCCACTAGGATATTTTTTGCAACATTCAACCTGGAATTAGTGTCCCTTAACTATCATCTTATGTTGTCTTTATTAACTTTTATTACATGAAAATTTAACCCGATGTTGTTACAACTTCACTTAGGGAGTAATACCAAATCACATGCATTCATATTCAATGATATATATTGAGGAAAAAATTACATAATATATTGAGCATATAATAGGGGTTAAAAGGTTTTTATATTGGTAGGTATAAAAAATGGAACACAAAGTTAATGAAAAAAATATAAAAAGGTATAAAAACGTTTAATGAAAAAATGGATACCTACAATATCAAGTGAAAGTAACAGTTTTTTGAAATGGTAATTTGTATTGGGTTCATTTTGGTAGGGAATTAAATAATATGATTTTTATAGTTATTTTCCAAAATATAGTCAAATTATAGGTATTGTTTGGTATGCCATGAACACATGGGATATGTCAAAGGTTCATTGAGTGAATCCCCTGTGATTATAACTAAAGAAAGAGATCACCTTTCAAGAACTATCACTACCACAAGTAACGATACCTTCAAGAATGCCAATATAACAGGGAAAAAATTGCTTTTGGAACACAAACACAGTAGACATTCGAAGCCTCTAGGAACTTTCCAATAGCACGAAGTAATAATTAACTTTGGGAACGCAAATACATGGAGTGAGAATTCCTTTGGGAACTTTCCAAAACATAGAGGAATGACCTTTGGACACAAGAATTTATAGAGTAGCAATGGCTTTGGGAACTTGCTAACACATCAATAAAAATGACATTTGGACATGCCGATACACAGAGTAACAATGCCTTTGGGTACTTTCTAATATGTAGTGAACAAAAACCTTCGGGCATGCTAGTACACAAAGTAACAATGTTGTTGGAAAAAATGTTAGAAAGTTTTGAGCACAATGTTGGAGATTGTTGGGCACATTAATGGAGACCGTTGGGCACATTTTTGTTAGTAACAAACAATTATGATTGGTCTTGAAGATTTACGTTGTGTAGTCATTGATTTCAAGGAAGTGTAAAGATTTTTTTTTAGGTAACTGGTAGAAAATCATAATAGTATTAGAATAATTGAAGAATCCTTAAAAAAAAGATGACTATGACTCGTGGTTGCATGGTTCAAGTACCTGGTTGTTACAGATAGTTTATGTGTAGAAGATCAAATAAAATTCTCCAATTGAATGCCTATATGGATATATCATTGAAAGAAATTTACAATGGTATATCACATAGAGAAACTCTCGTAAGGTTGAACATATGTTGTATGCTAAAGACATGAAGTTTAACTTTGTTGAATAAGTTTAAACCTTCAGGCCACTTGAAAGGGAAATAAGGAGTGTGTGGTAGAAAGGGTTTAACTCCGCAATATTTTGGGGTCATCTAGTTGTTTAGGTCAATTGAACTATTTGGGGATGTAAGTGTTGAAGAGTCTGAAATTCAAGATATTTTTGAGTGTGGGTGCACAGGGGTTTGAAATGAGTGAAGTTAAAAACAAAGTTCCATATGGTGGTGAAATTACAATTTCAATTAGGAATTAAACCCTAAAGGGTTTGTTTCAAAGGAACATAAGAATACCACTCGAACCTAAATTTCCTCTTCATATAGGTTGATGACATGGGAGAAGGACTTAGTGGGTGAGATCGTGCTAACTAGTCAAGGATGATGACATGGCCCCTAGTGCAAGTTACATGTGGAAGGAAATTTTGGAGTTTTTAGATGGCCAAGTGGTGAAATCCATGTGACACGTGGCACCATTTAGAGGAAGCCACATGTTATGGTGTTGTCATCATGATGAAAGAAGCGGTTCTTAATTGGTGATGTGGCATAACATCAGGAATTGTGCTAGTAGGTTGTGTTTTCGAAATATTCTTTGTTCTATGGAATTATTGAGTTGTATTGGAGTTGGGTAGTTAGATGGAATATTAGTTGTTAAGTAGTTTGGTATTCAGGATGCTTTTCTTGAGTGTAGTAATGGAGAAGGCGTAAACCAAAATAGGAGGATAAGCATATCATGGGGTAAGGATTTTTTCGTAGTTCCAGTCGTATCAAAAAAGATCCCAAGTCCTAAATAGGTTGGAAAATTAAGAAACTGGCATCGATATTAGCTATGAAATTAATTGTTTTTGTTGCATCGGTGGACAATCGAGAACTACAAAAAATAGAGGATGGAAACTTGTTTTTGTGATGATAAGAACCCATAGAGAATAAAATTGAAGATTGAGTTGGCTAGTTGGCGCAATAACAATTATATACAAAGAATATTTAAATGGATAGGTCAGTTGTGGAATTGAATAAAGAGTTTCTTGACATTTTAAGGTGAAGGAATAGATTTTCATAGGATATATACAACAAACTGCATTTGATGTAAACTGAAGAGGCACATACAACAAAAAAATAATGAATTGAAGTAACTATTCTCAGGCAATGTGTAATGTGAATGAAATGGAAGAGCAACAAAGAAGTGAAGTATGTGTGTGAGACAACTAGTGTGAGTGCATAGTTTGTATAGAACACAAACTGAAAGCAATGCAACCTGATAGTGAGTTTGAAGAAAAACGATGTTATATATTGTGTCTGCATGTGTGGCTACAAAAGAAAAAAGAGCTTGTTAAGCAATATGTGAGCTGGAGAAGTTGAAGTGTCTAGATGTGAGAAGTGATAAAAAAAAGTTGCAATTAAACTAAATAACAATATTCGATGTTTCAATTTGAAAACCCTATGAAAGAGTAGATCTATCTGATAGTAGTAGTTTGGTGCCTTTGAGCATGTCATTTCTTGTTGATATAAGTGGGTTGGGGCCTCCTGCATGTGGGTTATCACAAAAAGAATTGATGTAAGCAAAGTGGTTGCTTTAAATTTATATCATAATAAAATAAATCTTTGGTGGTTATTCTCCTAGAAGGGTTTCCATGTTATAAAAACTCTCTACATTTGTGAATGCATTTTTGTTGTGTTATTGTTTGATATTTGTTTAAATAATCAAATATTTATAATTATTGATTTAGTCACCCTCTTTTAGTAATTCATGATTCCCAACCATTGATATGTTAAAGGGCTCAACGGAGGCCAATGTATGTTAATTTCTTTGCAGCTAAACATTTGGTGCCAATGATTCATCACTATATTTAATCCTTTCTGGAAAAGAAGTTTACGATGTTGGTTGATTTGTATAAATCAATTGAGTGAACAATTTTTATGCAGGGAAAATAATAGAAGATGGAACATTGAAAAATTATTAAGAGCATGTTGTTTTCGGTGGAGACGAAAGTTGGATATTTAGAGTGATAGTGCATGAAGATTTTGTAGAACTCTTTACTATGGAACTTAGTTGAAAACATAAGAATTTGTATTGAAATTGGAGCAGATTGGACCCAGATGATAGTTGGGCCGATTTGTTTTGGAAATTTTGTATAGGAGCTTGACTGCTGACTAGTTGCGGTGAATTCGGCCATGACCTAGTCACGCGGACCTTGTAGTTTGTCAATTTGAGACTTTCGACTAGACCTTTGACTATTCCATTGTAATTTGGCCTTGACCCCAATCGGGAGTTGCAAAGAAAATTTTTGAAGAGCCGATCAACATTGTGAATTTATAGAAAAGGTCAGCAACTTTTAGAATAATTAATTAAAAAGGTATTTTGAAGGTTTTTCTTTGGAATTTGGTTAAATGAGTTTTGCTAATAATTTTGATTTCGAAGAAATAATTAAGATGGGGATTAGGAAGGACCGAATCAACATCAACATCACTTCTTTATCTATTTATTAACAAATTTATTCCCTCCTCTTAGGTTGTTCAAACAAAAACTCTATCCTTTTGGTTTCTTCTAGTTCAAATTTGAGATAGGCAATGGAGTTTGCATCCCAATATGTCGTGTCACTGTCATTCTAGATGTTCCACCATATTTCTTAGATATTTATTTCTTTTACTGCACTTATGAGTTCTCCTTAAGAATATAAGTCTTCCTCAATTTCTTCTTCTTCAAATAAGAATAATATTTCACCACTTTCATCATCAATCATACTTTCAACCCCCTCGTAATCAATTTCTTCCTTTGAGTACATGTTTCTCCTTTTTACATTTCATTTTTTATTATGATCCTTAGACATGAATTCCACTTCGTCATCACTATCATTCATTTTTTTATGAGGAAATTTAGAAGCATAATCTCCTACTCTTCCACATTCAAACCATTTAATAGACTTTATGGTTCCCTTCATTTTCTTTCTAAAAAACTTGGCTTCTTCTTCATCTAATTCATGATTGAAGTCTTCTTCATCTTCATGCTTTCTTCCTTCCTTAGTTGCTTTAAATGTTTCTTATTTGATTCCTGACTTCTAATTTTCTATCCTTTGCTCATATGTAGTTAGGGTATCATCAAAATATCCTTCTTTACCTAACGTAGTCCTTAACTTAATGCATAACCAAAACCTTAAATATTTACAAGGATGTATATATTCAACATCATAAGGCTCTAGTACGTTTTTCATCATCTTAAAAATGGTTTTGGAAGCTTTGGAGATGAATTTGATGGTCATATAGTTGTCTATCCAAAAGCACAACGTAAATGCACAACAATTGTATTTTTTGGATATCTCCTAAGAGACAAGCTGGATTGAGCAATTTTTTTTACACAAAGTTAATATCATTATAACACTTCTCCACAAAATTTCTTAGCCAAATCTAGCTCATAGATATAGATAAATTCCAAAAATGGGGTATATGACGGTGGCTCATTTCTAAAAAATTATTAAGCATTTTGACCTAAAATTAAGTGACATTATTCGTATCATAGCCGTGCATATACTGTAAAACGTTTATGGAAAATTGGTGCATGTTTTAATAGATATGGTGAAAATATAGTGACTGTGTGAAAGCACAACGCTGCTATCTTATACTATCTCCGACCATCATATGACATGATGAGGGTACTGGGATGGCATGGAATGGTCCATACAACATTTCAAACCCATGAGAAAAATTATAGGCCATACAGAAACCTTCAAACCCCAATCCTTCTTCTTGCAGCAGAAGCATAGGGCAGTTGCACAATGTACCTCCATTTTCATGACTTGACCAATCATGACCCTAGACTCTCTTAACCCGATATTTTGTGAAATCAGTGATCACTTCCAATTATTACTCATACAATACTAATAAAATGATACTAATCACATGACCTAACATTATTTAACGTCTAAGGACTTGATCTCCAAGAGATCATAAAAAAAACATTACAAATTTATCAACATAGTCAAAAGACTAAGTTTGACTTTCATTACTATAACATAGGACTCTAACACATGTATGATGACTCTTCAATGACCGATACCATGGGATTGAACCTTGAAGGAAGTGATATTAATATTTTTCGAACAATGTCAACTTCCTTAACTTTTTCATTGAGAGCTATGATAGATTTGACAATATTTTCAACTCAAGGCAAATACGAAGAAATATTCCTCTTCCATTTTCAAACTTTCAAACTAAACCCTATAATATTGTAGCTTGGCTACATTCACATTCTTGCCCCCTTCATAATGGTTTTTGAGCTTGTTCCATAAATCATGGGTAGACTTTCAATGCATTACTTTGAATTTTTTTTGTATGTGCTAAGCCACTTAAATGCCATGTTTAGTTATTGCATTGGATTTATAGAGAGTCTTACTAGTTGTATTAGTGGAAGTAGAAGGAACTTTATAATAATTATCATCATGAGCTTCCCAAACATCTATACCCAAGGATATAATGTGATTTTCACCTCTTATCTTCCAAAGAGCTTATTTGGTTCCATCAAAATGAGGAGGCTTGCTTGATGATCTGATACAAGTCATGGTCTATTGATAAATGTAGCAGGAGAGGTTCAATTTGGCTTAGCCTTACTCAAATTAAGAAAATCTGAAATTTCGACATCAACAAACGACTTGGAGGAATTTAACTGAGGTGACATGGATTTTTTTCACTCAGTTAGCTCAGTGAATTTGAGTTATATGGCTTCAAGTTTATTTATGCATGTGTGATTGCTAATTTATAACAATCCAATTCAGTTATTTCTAGTTTTCCTTAGTTAAATAATTCTAAGAGTTAGTAGAACTAGTTGGAGGTCAATTGTGTAGTGAGACAACAATCTAACTGAAACATCATCCAGTTCATTGATCAATCATCCAAAACTAGCTCATGCATTCGAGGAATTCAAATTTCTCAATTTTGGTGGAGATTCCAAGGTAGTGTCACACAAGTTGTAAACTATTGTTGAATGTACATGTGTTGCATGCAATCAATGATCAGTCCTTGCAAATTGTGCAATCATTTTGGAGGAAATTACTAAAGAATAGGGGCTAGTTCCCTCAGGATCAGTGCAAAGAAATAGGGACCTTGGTGAGAAAATATTTTTCTAAGTGTTATCTAGATCTTTCTCATTGAGAAGGAGAACAATTATTCTTTTGCAGGTTGAGGTTAGAGTCGGAGCTAGCAATTGTAATAGTTTCTCAATTCATTGATTAATTAAAACATGCTTGAGCAGTTTTTCCTAGTTGGGTACCCCTAAATATCAATGTGTGTTTGTGGTTTTTCTTATTGCATGTCTATGCATGTTGTTCTAAATTTTAAATTTAATTATGTAGATCAGTATAATAGAATTAGGTCTCTTGATTTTAGATTAAATTTCTTAAGTAGTTGCAACCCTATAAAATATCTACATGGTATCGGAGTAGGATTCAAATTATAATAATAATTTTGAAGTTGATCCTCAGGAGGTTCGAATTTGCAACATCAGTATAGCATGACTTCCTTAGAGTTGGGAGAATGGCCTTCAATGGATTAAGATTAGGGTATGCCTTGGAAGGAATCTTGAATTTCGTTAAATGAAATGATTTCATGGAGGCAATGCTTGATGACAATGGATTTTCCGATTATATGAAGACAAAAATTCCAAAAGTAGGATCAGTTGATGCCTAGAACCTAACCTGATGGAAGAAAGATGTAGGCAAGGCAAGGTATATAATCCTAGAGGGAGCGAGAGACCAGTGTCTAGAATCTCCACGGAAAGGAGACGCCATTTCCCATGTGGAAGGAGATAACTAAGTTATTTGAAAATAGCAGTGGTCATAGAAAAATGGCCCTAAAATTCAAACTTTGAAACATTAATACGCAAGAAAATGATACTATTCCGTAGTATCTCACCATATGTAGACAAGTTTGGGATGAACTTGGAGGGTTTGGTGTGAATTTTTTAGAATATGAATTGGTGAGACAAGCTCTTCTAGGCGTTCCGAAATCCTATCACAACTACCAAGACTTTGTGAATGGAAGGGAAAAAATACCAAATTGGGAATGCTTTGGTCTGATTTTGTGTAAGAAAAAATCAAGAGAAATACCAAAGGTGGAGGTTCATCCAAGGGATATGATGAAGATAATTTTTCATTGGTTGGGAAGGGAAATAAAGGAAAAGGGAAAATATATCAAATCAAACCAAATTCTAGCTAAAAGGGCAAGAAGAAAAACTTGTCCAAAATAAAATGCTTCAATTTTCATGTATTCAGGCACTATGCTACAAAGTGTCCACACAAAAATTCTAGCAAGAAGAACTTAGGAGGAGAAATAGGTGAAGCATTGGCTTCATAGTTTGGGTTAGACTTCACCCTGATCACATGCATGGACAACACTATGATGGGAAGTGTCTGGTACTTGGGCTCAAGTGCCTCGTTCCACCTAGCAAAGTGTAGAGACTTGTTCAGTGACATGGAGGAGAAATATCTCCATATTCATATTGAGCTTGGGGATGATGAAAGGTATAATGCTAACAATATTAGTAAAATAAACTTTAAGAGGGAGTAGGGATCCCCTCTTCACTTCAAATATGTCATGTTTGTATCATGCCTGAATAATAACCTCATATCTGTAGCAGTTTCGGAAGATCGTGCTATGAAGTTATTTTCAGTAAAGGCAAATCCTTTCTAAGTCACATAGCTATTGGGAAGGTGAAGCAAATTGGGGTTTGTGTGAATAACCTATACAAAATTGATGTAAAATGTTGTGCTTCATTAAACAGTAAAGCAAAGAAAGTTCATAGTCAAGATACTGGTGAACTATGATAGAGAAGACTTGGTCATTTCCCCCATGTCGCCCTTAAAATTATATAGCAAATAGCCACTAAAATTTGTAAAGTATCACTAGGGAAGTAGGATGTTTGCAAGGGTTGTATCTTGTGGAAATATGTAAAATACACATTCCATGACCGAGGCAACAAAACAAATGCAATCTTGGAGAGAGCCCACTCTGATGTTTAGGGGACCTTCTCATAAGACTCCACTGCCAGATATAAATACTATATTATTTTTATTGATGATTTCTCAAGTAAGTGTTGGATATTATTCATGTAGAAGAAGGATGAGACATTCTCAAAATTTTTAGAGTTGAAGGCACTAGTTGAGAAAAATACCAACAAGAAGGTGAAGGCTCTTAGAAGAGACAATGGATGTGAGTATATTTCAAATGAATTTAAGGAATTTTGTGCCAAATAAGGAATTTTAAGAGAACTGTTAACTCCTAACAACCCATAACAAGATGGGGTAACTACAAGGATAATTTTAGGGGCGAATGTTCGCCCTTTGGCGAAATTAAAGGGTTTTAAATTTTTAGTGGGTGAATATTTTGTATCATAGTACATTTTTACAAATCAGCTCAAATAGCCCACCTTATTTTAAGGGAGAGGGTAAAAAAGGTAAATTTAACCCTTGAAATTAGGACTTACAACCTTCCATTCGCCCATTTTCAAGAATAGGTTTTATTTAAGTGAATCATATGGGCCAAATACCATATTTATAAAAGAGGTATGGTAAATTAATAAAAATATAAATAAATGAGAGGTATGGTAAATAAATAAAACATTTTTTATATTTACTCCATAAGTCACCTTATATACATGTAAGGGTGTAAACAAATAAAAATATAAGTAAAGTGGAGGTATGGTAAATAAATAAAATGTCTTTTTATACTTACTCAAAAGGTATGGTAAATAAATAAAAATATAAATAAACTAGACGTATCGTAATTAAATAAAACCTCTTTTTATATTTAGTCCATAACCCTCGTTCTATTTATGAAGGCTCAAGAAAGAGGTTTTATTTAAGTGAATCCTATGGGCCAAATACCATATTTGTAAAAGAGGTATGGTAAATTAATAAAAATATAAATAAACGAGACGTATGGTAAACAAATAAAACATTTTTTTATATTTACTCCATAAGTCACCTTATATTTACGAACACTCAAAAAATGAGTTATATTTAGGTGAAACCTATGGCCAAAATACTATGTGACAAATACCATGAACTAGATTGTTATTAATATCGTGCAAAAAACCAGTATTAACCCTAATATTAGAATTAATAAAAATAAAAATGGTACATGGTATTGACCCATGGTATTCACCAAAATGGCACATGGTATTGACCCATGGCATTCACCTGGAATGTAGCCTATTTAAATGGTGGAATTAAACCAGCATGTAGCCTATGCTAAGATTCACTAGGACTTTACAAAGTTTTATTATTTAGTGAAAGACTCGCCAAGATCTTACAAGATTTTATAATTGGGCAAAATATTCGCCATGCCTCGTGAGAGATTCACCAAAAAATTATATATACCTATTATATTGTTGATAAAATCGCCTTCCATTTTTCCTATATACCATGGAGATTCGCCCATTTATTATATTTATAAATTTAGGGGGGTTCTTAAAATTTTCCCTGGGTAGGTGAGAGAAATAAATGAAACATTGTGGGAGTTGTGAGTGCTATCCTAGATGAACAAGGCCTTCCACTGCATCTGTGGGTAGAGGCATGGAACATAATGGTCTACTTGATGAACCATAATCCTCATTATATTCTTTGTATAATTACACCGGAGGAGGCCTTCTTGGGGATAAATTTATATGTGTCTCATTTGAAAAGTTTTAGAGCCTCTATTTACTATAATGTCTCCAAGGATTTAGAGAAGAAACTTGAGCTAACAATGGACTTGCGAGTTTTTGTGGGTTACACTGAAAATCCACATAATTACTGGGTGTACTTACCTTCCATCGAAATGAGGTTTGTGTGAAGGGATGTAAAGTTTTATGAGAAGAAAACAATGATATTCTCTCCTGATAGGGAGCTTCAAATCCCACCAGAAGAGTAGATTTTAGCTCCAAAGGAGGATCCCCAGGAAGTTTCAGAGAAAACACAAATGGAGGAGAAGAGATGAGGCAAAGTGGAGACATCCAATCAAGCAAAATTATCTAGAGAAGGTATAAAAAGAACTACGAAAGCTAAAATACTGGTGCAAAATGTTAGGGAGAATGTGGGAGGTCCTTGAAATTTGCGCTAGAAAAGGAGGTCACCTAAGAGGTACACTGGGTCCATGGATCTAATGACTGAGCTTGTAGAGATTGAGCCACCCTCTTTTGAGGAAGCATTTAAGAAACTGGTTTGGGTGAATCCAATGGTGGAAGAATATGAATCCACCATAAAGAATTGGGTATTGGAAGTGGTCCCAAGACTCACAGGAAATTAGTTGTGGGTTTGAAATGGATCTTCAAAGTTAATCATGCAACAGATGGAAACATAGAGAAGTATACCACCAAATTTGTGAGCAAAGCATTCTTTCATGTTGAGGGAATTGAATATGAGGAAACCTTTGCTCATGTAGCAAGTTGTTCATCCATTATATAAATTCTTTCATTGGTTGTGCAGATGGGGTGGAATATCCACCAGATGGATGTAGAAATAACATTTCTCAATGGTGTTATTGAGGAGGAAGTGTACATAGAGAAACAAAAATGATTTGAGATATTTGATTGGGATTCTCATGTGTGGAGACTTAGATAATAATTATATGGTCTCTATCAAGCACCCTGAGCTTCGTACACTTTGATTGATAATGATCTCACTAGATTGGGCTTCATAAAAAGTGAAGCATATGCGAAGCTATATCATATTTTGGTAGAAGGTAAATTTCTTATTATTCTTCTATATGTTGATGTTTTAATATTAACAGGTGATGAGTAGCTGATCATCTCTTTCAAGGAGGGCCTTACAAGGGAATTTGAGATGAAAGACATGGGTATCATGCAATAATTCCTCGGGTTGTAAGTATGGTAAGGTGATGGGGAATTATTTGTATCTCAATGAAAGTATGCCACTGAGATACTGAAATTATTTCAAATGAATAGTTGTAATCCCATGGAGACACTTCTAGCGACCAACTGGAGGAAGGAAAATACCACTTCAGGTGAATAGGTTGACCATTCGCCAATGATAGTGGGTTCAATGATGTATCTTGTGAACACACAATCAGATATATTCTATGCATTCAACCAACTGAGCCAAGTGATGATTAGGCTGAGCAAATTGTATTGGAAGGCAACAAATCATATTTTATGGTCCCTAACATGCACTACCTAGTATGGATTATGGTACAAATGGACAAACAGAGTGAATTTGCATGGCTTCATAGATGTAGATTAGGTAGGGATTCCATCTAACAAAAAGAGTACATTGGGTGCAATTTGCATTGTTTGGTCCGTAGCAATTTTCTGGTAGAGCAAGAAGCAGAGATCTATGGTGCTCAACTCAAGGGAAGTTGAATACATGGCTACAAGTCAAGCAACATGTGAGGCGATCTGGATGAGAAAGATACTTGTGGAACTATTTGGTTAGGAGATGTATCCAATTGTAATCTATTGGGATAATCACAGTTGTATTAATCTCTCTGAAAATCAAGTATTTCACGATCAATCCAAGCATATAAATATATCGTATCATCATTTATGGGACTATGTGCAGAGGAGGATAATGTTTCTATAATACATTCTGACTGAGGAACAATATGTTGACATCTTGACAAAGGTGTTTTGGAGAATTCGATCTCTATGGATAGATACTAATTCCCTAGATAAGTAGCCATATATAGAATAATAGTTTAAAGTATTTTAGTCTTTCCATATAAGAAATAGATAAGTTGAGAATATGAGAAGACCTACTTGTAGTTCCACTTTCCTCTCGTCTCCTTTGTATTGATCCTGTCGCTCCTTCCCGTACTTAATACGCTTGAGAAGTACATGTAAACACAATAAAAAACAAAGAATCGATCAAAGAAAAATATCTATTGAATATAAGTGATTCGAATCAGATACATTTCACACATATAAACATTATAAAACAATACAAACATATGGGAGAAAGGTTCAAACACATTATTAAATAGAAGAAGGAAATATAACCATTGTGTCTGATTCAAATTCATTCCTCTAGGTTGGATCCCATCCACATCACATCAAAAGCATGACAAACTTGTAACATTACAATACTTGCTTCAAAGCCAAATCTCAGAACAACATTATCTCCTTACAATTCAACATAATCCTGTCCCTGATCACTTAGATGAGTGGTAAATTTATAGGGAGATGAAGGAGGTTTTGTCATAAATGGTGGCATTGAATGGCCTTCCATACTTAGAATTAGTTCCTTGGAGGAAGGGACGAGAGGGCGGGATGCATATTAACTTATTCCTCATCCATTTTTGAGCTCATAGGAGTTGATAAGTGAGGGAACCTTCTAGATGACTCGAAAATATAAGAATATTCCCCAAACCCTATGTGAATTTCACTCAAACTCACCCAGTTCAGGTGAAACGAATCCTAAGTGCTCTGTAGAGCACCCTGGCATGGACTTACCTACTCTACAGCACACCCTTACATGGGCTTACTTGCACTGGTCCCTCTAGAGGCCATTTCTGGATGTCTTCATGTCATGAAACTGACTGGGAAGGAGGTATTCAAAGGGGTGACTTGTTTAGGGCATGTAGCAACTGAAATTGGGTTTGATGAACCTTAAAACAATGATCTAGATGATGGGATTGATGTGCCCAAATGGATCTGTTGCAGTTGCCCCATAAAGCATGACGTCTGAAAAATGCAAATGTCAAATCAAATGCTTTACGATGTGATGAGGAGGTATCGAAGTGGAAGGTGACCTGCATCAACTACAATACATAAATCATGTTTTTTTTTTTTTTTTACATGAATCACTGAGGGAAGGCATCCCCATGCTCATCTTATAAACTTTCATTACATGTACATAAATAGTCATCTACAGAAATAGAACCATGATCGAAATGACCATAAATGTAAAGCCATTGTACATATGAATGAGTACTCCTGAAATCGCAACTCAGATGGATGAAGCTAGATTTGACACCTGTATTCTATCTCGTTTAATCGTTTTCTCAAGTACGATTCTAACCATGTGAATATGTGATCTGAAGTCGAACATGGGAATACACCATCTGATTACTAGGCAATGATGTAAGTTGTTAACATATGCGAGATAAATCACCAATAATGATAACGATCCTTAAGGTGTTGTAATACATTCTACATGGTGTGAATGGATGGTTTGATGTCGAACACCATACAAAGTCTTTCATTCAAAGGCCATTGATGTTAACCTATCACTGAAAGCAAGAATCCTACCATTAATGCACGCAAGCCTCAATGTACTGGAAGGGTGTTTCTAAGTCAACTTCTTAGATAATGTGATGATGTCGACAAAAAGTGACTCATCGCAGGAGGGCCTTGATGTATCTCACATCAACAACATGAAATGAGTGTAGTGATTTTAGAGATGAAATTTGACTAACAACACAAGGTTTAGGAATGGCGGTCATGAAAATGAAGGTTTATGGTATTGCAAAATATGAATCTTGACTGAATGACTTCTCTTGAACATGTCAGTGACACTGAAATGAATTGGTATCATTGTCCCAAAACAAAGTGATGGATGGTATGGTAGACCAATGGTGTTATATCCATGAAGCTAATAACCAAACCCAAATAGTCACGGTGATGGAGTGAAAGTGTCATGTTCAATAGCAACTTGCTACCATATAGTGGTTTTCCCCTTTTCCCATTTTCCCCAGTTATTACTGACTAATACCTCCTTATTCTTATTAATGTTGAGGAGGATAATGTATGCTTCTCGTATAATTCCACCCTTTGGGCGAATCCATCGCTATTTGATGTTTTAACGAGTCTAGTGAAGGTGAAACTTGGTCTTTTCTAGATGGACAAGTTTGTTGCTACTTGATGTTTTAATGAGTTTAAGTACAAAGATAACTTAGTCCTTTTCATGTTTAGAGAGTCTGAAGAGGGACAAAAAAGAAAACTTCGCAAGTTATTTTTAATAAATTAATCTCTTAAGCCCAAAATAGCGTAAGATAATACAAAAGAGATATCGTTTCCAATCCTTTAACGAGCTAGAAAGGACAAGAGCTCGACAATCCTTCCATGTTTAGAGATTATGAAAAGAGATTAAAGAGGAATCCAAGGGGTTTCATTTTTCATTTATAACGGAGCTTGAAAAAGAGATAAAAATTTTCTCTGTGGTCAAAGGTACAATTTACAGTTAAGCACATCAAATTTGGTAAGTCAGATGAAAAACCTGCTCAAAATACCACCAAATCGATTAAAGATAACTCTTTCATAGGTAAAAATAGCCAAATACTAATGTTTACTTGATTAATGGACATGAAATAAACATAAAACAAGTTTTTACCATGACATTTTTACCATTTAGAACTTACCATTCAGTTTTGTGCTCTGAGCTAGTTTTTTACCTCAAACTTCATTAGCTAATTGCAAGAGATTCTATGGACCATTTTTCGAGCCATCTGGACCAGGTAGGAGCTTAACCTATATTCTTTCTTTTTAGGTCATTCTTTTTTCACTTCATGAAAGTTTTAGGGTTTTCTGGGGCCCCTAGGGTTTAATTTTTTCTCCCTGGGATCAGCGTAGGCTTTCACATCGAAAACTATGCTGAAGAGCACCTAGATAGAAGGTTGCATGCTCTGCAGTGCACTGTATCTGTGCCTGGGCTATGCTGGGTGAGTTTCCCAAGTTTGATTTAGTTGTTTGCTCCAAAATTTGTCCCCTTTTTTGCATGGAAAGGATCCTAACTAAGCGTATGATTGTGTTTCAAGATTTCAATGGATCAGAATGTCGATTACATGATGAGAAATAGAGCACAAAGAACAAGAAATGGTTGCCCTAAACAATCCGGGTATAGTAGAGGCCCTCAAAAACTGTGGGTTACTCAAATACTTCAAGTTGTCTAGAATGAGGCAACAAATAGAACTACTATAGTTCCCTGTTCATGCGTGGGATTCGATAGATCAGACTTTTCAAATTAGGGACAAGATGGTCCCTATTACTATTGATGATATTTACTTTCTTATCTGACTGTCGAGGTGAGGTGCCACCATCTCACTTTTTGGATTTTCCCATGGTGGTGAGTTTGTGGGAGATTATATTAGACAATTTTGTCTACCAGGTACACAGCCTAGCAAGAATGGGAAAATAAACATCAGGGATGTACGTGATTTTCCTTTGAGAATGATCCTCTTCATGATCGCAAAATTGGCTGGCAGTGTGACACTACATCTGGCGAATGGATCATATATGCAGTATGCACTCGAGTGTCTAGAGCCAAAATTTTTCAAGTGGTGCAAGGTTGTGCTTTCTTCACTGAAAGAACAACTGACCAAGGTAAAAAGTGGTAAGATGAATAATTTATACTATGGTTCGATCTTAATCACTTTTACCTTAGAGACAATCCCATTGATGTAACCACAACATGTATCACTGGGTGTAGCTGGTCCTAGAGATCCATGTATGCAAAGGGGTCGAATTGATGGCTTGACATGTAGGTCAGTCAACAATCATTTTTTCTACTTCATTCTTCAGTTGGCTTGATCGACAACATCTTGTTATTGAAGAGCATCCATACTCAAGGATGGATTTCCGTGGAGATTCAGATTTGACTCTTCCAACTGGAGCATAATGGGGTGCTATGGGTAAATTGCTTGAGCAAAAGTGTTTTTTTTTTATTTTTTCAAGTTTCTAAATGTTTTTTGTGTTTTTAATGTTTTGAAAACTAAAATAAAATCATTCTTATGCATGCAAATGTGGGTATTGTTTGACCTGTAGGGCACCAACAGGGTGCAGGTGGGCCAACGCAGAGAAACATTGGGAGAGCAGTTCTCCAAGAGTTAGATTTGGTCGAGACCTTACCAGAGTTGCAGGATCATATATAGGGATTAACCCTTGGTATTCTGAATGTTCGGATTGAGGAGTTACCTATGAGGCTACAATGCCACACTATTGGTGTTCCTAGCCACTGGATGAGGCTTTTTCGCATGATAGCATAGGATCTGACTTGTTATCATGAGCACCACTAGATCTACTTAGGATGTTTTGCATGCATTTTGAGTTTTGGGTCAGATGATCAAACGTGTCTTGGACACAAATTTTGTAAAAACATTTAAAACGCCTATCTATTTTACTTTCAAAGTTTTATATGGTTATATGAAATCCTATTCAACTGATGATGTGAATTGAAAATATTACTTTTACATGTGTCGAAAATTTCTATTTAGCACATAATTTGCTAGAGTATCAGTTAATGT